>OX377619.1:91532359-92199026 GCA_947397865.1 Polietes domitor | reverse complement strand
TATTAAACGTCTGATTATAAAGCTCCCAGTAAGTCTAGGATCGATTTCGGAACATTTGGCGTGCTGAGTGAAAATGTAAACAAAGTACTACAGAAACATGTGAAGAAGATAAATATTTCGTATAAGTTTTCTATCTCTGAGATAAAATGTGTCTATTTTAAAAAATCGCTAAAATAACAATTTTTGAAATCTTTTCCTCCAAACAATGTTAATTAAGATAATTAAAATGTATGTGTCTGTGTCATTTTGCTATTTCGGTGCTATTTCAATATATTTTTCATTGAACGCACAACAATTGTAGGTGATGATATTGTCAACTCAGATGAATAAAAACGCCAAAATACCAAATAAGAAGTCACCGACCTGCGACCTGGGCGATTTTCTGATTTTACAAAATACCAAATTGAGAAAATCAAGGTGAAGTGATGCATTGCGTCCCATAAATTAAATAAAAAATATTATTTGAAACGGTCGATAAAAGAATTGTAAAATCCGTATTCAACACTCAGAAAAAACTGAACCCTATAATGAGTAAAAATGAACTAAAATTTATGTAAATTGAACTTCGTATAACGCTAAAGCAATATTTCCTCATATCAAGTTCAAACATTTCCTTGAAAGTAGTACATGCTTTGAACTTGATTCTAGATCAATTTTCCTCGAACAAGTATATATTTACTCAAACTGAGGGAAATTCCAGTAAGTTTTTCCTTAAACCAAGTACATTTTTACCAAATCTAAGTACCATTTTGCTGAAAATTTCCTAAATCTGAGTAAATTTTTCCTAAAACCAAGTAAATATTTACTTAAACTGAGGACAATTTTGCTGAAAAAGTGAACTTAAAATAAGTTCAATTTAACTCTTTTCGTGTCGAAGTTTATATGGTATATATATATATATATATATATATATATATATAAGGTAATGTCGGTCCGTTAAAGATGGGAAAATTATTTATTTTCGTCTAAAGATTATCGTTCAGAAGATATAAATAGTTCAAAATCAATGTCAAATATATTTGAAAAAAACAAATAAGCTACCAAATGTAAGCATTTTGGATAACAATAAATATTTTTTCACGTAACGTCTGCCAAGCCATGTAAAATAGTTTAAAAAGTTGTTCTGGATATCTCATTTATTTATATCGCCTTTTAAATCTATGATAAATTTTGTAGTCCTAAAACCTCGCATAAGATTTTTTTTGGTATGGGGTGGTCACTCTGAAGCTCGAAAAAAGTAGAACAACGAGCCTTGTTTCAAAATATATCGAGAATATTACTAAAAGGAAGTTTTATAAAGAGAATTGAACAAACCTAATATGAAAACAAGTAAGGAAAGGCTAAAGTCGGGCGGGGCCGACTATATGATACACTCTACTTTCTATCCGAACACAATTCAATTCGGTACAAAAGTGAAAACGCGAAGGCTTTTTGTATGTTTCCTAATCATAGGCTAATATGACCTGACCCAATTTGTCAAATCGAGAGGAATATTTGTATCGGGGCTATAACCAAACATGGAATGAAGTGACTAACTTTCACAATAAGTTTTTTCAGTTCAAGTAAACGTGTTATGCTCATTTTGAAGAAATTCGGTGAAAATACGTGGTTTCTGGGGTGGAAAAAGTCAATCCGGGAGCGAAATTTGTATGGGAGCTATATTTAAATCTGAGCCGATCTAACACATTTTCATTACAGGTGTTTCCAGTTGAAATATAAGGCGTTTTGCCAATTTTGAAGAAAATCTGTTAAAATATATGGTTTTTAGAGCGGAAAATTTTGGGAGCGAAATTTGTATGGGAGCTATATGTAAATCTGAGCCGATCGGCGAAATTTGTATGGGAGCTATATATAAATCTGAACTGATCTAACACATTTTCACCACAGGTGTTTCTAGTTGATATATAAGATGATTTGCCAAATTTTAAGAAGATCTGTTAAAATATGTGGTATCTAGAGTGAAAAGAGTCAAATCGGGAGTGAAATTCGTATGGGGGCTATATCTAAATCTGAACCGATTTTCTTCAAATTACTTATCGTTCGTCCTTGTCCCGAAAAACTTAGCTATGCAAAGTTTCGTTTGGTTCTGGCTACAATTGCGACCTGTATCGTGATTACAAGAACAGATGGACAGACAGACGGACGGACAGACAGGCAGACGGGCATTGCTAAATCGATTCGAAAAGTGATTCTAAGTCAATCGGTATACTTAACAATGGGTCTATCTCGCCTCCTTTTAGGTGTTACAAACAAATGCACAAAGCCATACTACTCTCGTGAAGTGTATAAAAATGACAACATGAAATATTTCTCAAAAGTTTCATGGAACCTCTGCCATAAAGAGTTGAGCTATTACTCCATGTTTGCTGCGAAGGCAAGATAAGCGCCTTCGGAGTGGGTGCTTAGATTAATACTTGAAGTATTTAAGAATTAAGTCTCTGCAAACGAACTAGAATTGCTTAATTGATTAATATTCAAGAATTCTCTAAACAATTTTAAGTGATTTTTTATAAGTTCATTAATACTTAAATGTATGAAGAACACGGCATAAATTTCAGTATATACATTAGGATGGGTCACGAAAATAAATTGCAGCGGTCGCCCCCCAGAAATAAAGATTGGATTGTTTAATGATGATCTACGAAATATTTCGTCACTGGGTCAAGCCATCTATGAGCTAAACGCTCCTAAAACACCTCTAAATATCACGCTTTTCCCGTGTAATTTTTTATGATGCATTTTTGTCCAACATTTTTTCTGAATTAATAGACCCCTGGGAGCACTTTAAACAATTTTTTTTATTCTTGTCTTAGAATAACTCATTGATTGTATTTTCAGGAGCGTTTAGCTAACACACGGCTTGATCTAGGAGCGAAATATTTTGCAAATCATTATTAAACAAACCAAACTTTATTTTCGTGGGGTGACTGGAAATTGCTTTTTCATTTGTATGGATCGCGACCCAAACTAATATACGTATTAACTTAAATTTAGGAAAAAACTCATTTTTAGTTAAAATTTCCTAAATAGAATTTTGTTCATACAAAAAATTTCAGATTTTTTTCTTACTTAAAACCTTGGAAATATTTTTCCACACAAGTATGAATTTACTCAATTGTAAGAATTTTATATTAGATGCAAGGAAATGTTTTTAAGTAAATTTACTACCCTATTTCAAGAAAATGAACTATTTACTATGGCTTAGTTAATTTTCTACTTTTAAGCAAATTTTTACTTAACTGGAGTAAAATTGTCGAACTAAATTGTAGTGTGTATTTTAATCAGATTTAGGAATGATATTTTTTGAGTGATGTTTGTAACTCGATATAATAATAAAACCGTTAGATCTAGTGAAGCCTAAGTTTTCGAATATTTTTCATTGTACCGGTTTTTCTGAGTATAAGCTGTGTGGTTCATTTTTATACCCTCCACCTCCAGGATGGGGGTATACTAACTTTGTCATTCCGTTTGTAACACCTTGAAATATCGACCTGCGACCCTATAAAGTATATATATTCTTGATCGTCATAAAATTCTAAGATGATCTAGCCATGTCCGTCCGTCCGTCTGTCCGTCTGTTGAAAGCACGCTAGCATCTAAACGAAAGGAGATGTCGTAGATCGGTTGGGATAGAAATGGGGCGAAATCGGCCCAAAGGGGAAAATTTTTCCCTCCCAAGGACTAAAAATACCCATAATAATCCCTAATATTTTAGCGTATTTAAGCATGTTTTTTTGAATATTTCTGTTTATATTTGCTTGATATTTGGTATGCGCATTCCCCTTATAGCAAAAACGTGCACCATAAACTGATTCTTATTTGTAGGGGGTGAAATGGGGCAAAAAAGGGATAAAAATGGTACATATTAAACGACAGCAGCTAGACACGAAATTTGGTGTGTACATTCCTCTAATTGAGTAGATACATAATATAAAAGTATTTTTTCAAAATTCGTACTTTTAAGGGTAAAATAGGAATAGAGGGATAAAAATGGTATCAACCAAACGGCTGTACCTAGAATAATGAAATTCGGTGTATACATTCCTCTGATTGCATAGATAAGTAAAATACACGGATTTTTTCGTACTTTTTGGGGTTAAAATGAAAAAAGGGGATAAAAATAGTACCAACCTAATGACCGCAGCTAGAGTCATGAAATTCGGAGTATACATTCCTCTGAGTGTGAAGACACGGAAAATAAACTGATTTTTCGAAATTCGTACTTTTTGGGGTTAAAATGAAAAAAGGGGATAAAATTAGTACCAATCAAATGACAGCAGCTAGAGTCATGGAATTCAGTTTTTTTTCCAAATTCGTACTTTTTCTTTTACGGCAAAAATTGGTTGAATCATGAAGTTAGGTTATTTTGCACTATGTACGTCTGATAATGGATTTTCAAAATTTGTACTTTTGAAATTCAAATAGAATGGAAATACCACCAACTGTAGCTCCCACTATCTACCAATATTCATGGCTTTGAAAATATTTGTCAAAATATAAATAGAAGAATAATTATTTTTTGAATTGACGTATTGGTAGCCTTGCCTTATAAGCGTGGTTTGAAATAATTAAAATATTATATTTATTTATAAAATTAATTTTTCAATATTTGTATTTGTTTTGGTTTGGCTATATTAAAAGAAATATATTTTCCTGTAATATTACTGCACTTCTGCGAAAACAGACAACCTCTGTGGAATGCAATCCATGGTGGAGGGTATAAAAAGTTCGGCCCGGCCGAACTTAACTCCGTTTTTACTTGTTTCTATTAGAACATTCTCAACACACAATACCCTTATCATTTGATTCATATAGTCAAACGTGATTAGTAAATTATGCCATAAAATTATTTTGACTAAAATAGAATCAGTCAATAATTTTCTTTTTACAGGCAAAACAATAAAATACTATCAATTTATAAATGTGTCGTTGGTAACTTTCGCTGACATGTTGTTAGCGAAATGTTCCATTTGTCCGATTACATTTCAGCTGAACACAATGCACAAAGTTCGTATCTTCCAAACCACCACGAAAGCAAATGAGTCGGAGTTGAGTATCAAGCCTTGCATATGTTCAAATTTCAACATGGAGTTCTACCCATTACAAAGTTCTTATCACTAATCCTATATAACTAAGTTTATTTCTTAGTTTAATCTCAGGCACATCCGTAATATTTGTGTAGTGTTTATTTTTGGTTTCAGGCTTTGGCAGCATCTTTTTGTATTTTTGATATTGAACATGTGTGATCCACGAGTCTTCCGCTGTGGCCCCGTTTCATCATAATGCTCTCCAACAAAGTATTGAACAGAAGTGGATATGTTCTATCCTTACACTACACCACACAATGTTTCCAAATCGATTTTTTAATTGATTCTGTAACCATATTATTTCACATGTTTAGAGCAGAGGTATTTACCATACCAATTTAATTTCCATAGGGGTTACTGGGTGACCCTTCAAAGGTGGTTAACTCGGCCACGCCAAATTTTGAAATTATAATTTCAGCTTGTCACAGAATGCATTTTCGCTCCCATTGCAGAATATACATAAGTTTTGCTGATGGATGACAACAAACTGTGGAAATGAGTAAACGAAATTGATTTCACTTTCGAACGTAGTGGCGTTCTGTGATAGGGCTGTATGTATCGATTGCAAAGATATTTGGCACAGTGATTGTGCTTCTGAATAAAAATCACACACTTCCGAATTCGGGGAAAATAAATTTTTACAATAAAATTCCTTTTTTATACCCTCCACCACAGGATGGGGGTATACTAAAATTGTCATTCTGTTTGTAATACCTTGAAATATCGACCTGAGACCCTATAAAGTATATATTCTTGATCGTCATAAAATTCTAAGATGATCTAGCCATGCCCGTCCGTCTGTTCAAAGGATGTTAGCATTTAAACGAAAGGAGCTAGGAGGTCCAAATTGTCCACAAATGCGTCTTATAGCCGTATGGGTAAAATGGGAATAGAGGGATAGAAATGGTACTAACTAAACGTCTGCATCTAGAATAATGAAAATCAGTGTATACATTCCTCTGATTGCGTAGACACGTAAAATAATAAAACAATTTTTCGAAATTCGTACTTTTAGAGGGTTAAAATGGAAAAGAGGGGATAGAAAATGTACCAACCAAATGATCAAAGCTATAGTCATGAAACTCGGTGTATACATTCTTGAGACTGCGTAGACACGAAAAATAAAAAGGTTTTTCCAAATTCGTATATTAAATGGATACAATGGGGGCCACTAAACGGCTGCAGCTAGAATGATGAAATTCGGTAAAATCCATAATCCAATTTAGTTCAACAATTTTACTCGAGTTTAGTAAAAATTTCCTTAAAAGTTGGAAAATTAACTAGGTATCAATAAAGTTTCCTTGTTTCAAAGTCATAGCAAATAGTTCGTTTACTAGAAATAGGTTAGTAAGTTTACTTAAAAACATTTCATTGGATCTAATAAAAAATTCTTACCATGGAGTAAATTTATACTTGCGTGGAAAAAAAATTCCAAGGTTTTAAGTAAAAAAATATTAAGATTTTTTTTTTGCATAAAAAATCCATTTAGGAATTTTGACTGAAAAAATACATTTATACAATTTACTTTTGTACTGAAATTTATGCCGAGTTCTTGAACTTATAAAAAAGTCACTTGAAATTGTTTAGAAAATTCTTGAATATTAATCAATGAAGCAAGTCTCGTTCGTTTGCATAGACTTAAATATTTCAATTATTAATCTAAGCAACCACTGCGAAGGCGCCTATCAATAGCTCAACTCTTTAGGGCAGAGGTATCAAGAAACTTTTGAGAAATATTTCATGTTGCCATTTTTTGAACTACTTTTGCATACTCCGAAGCAAAAGCATTAGCTTTAAGCATTTTTAGTTAAATTGAACTTATTTTAAGTTCACTTTTTTCCTTGTATCTAGTTCAATTTTCCTCAGTGTAAGTAAAAATTTACTTATTTTGAGGAAAAAAATCAGCAAAAATCTGACTGCAAGAATCGCAAAATAAAAAGATTTTTCCCAATTCGTACTTTTTATACTTTTACGGCAAAAATGGGTAAAATCGTGATGTTAGTATACCTTGCACTGTATAAGTGAGAGATAATGCATTTTCAAAATTTGTACTTTTGGAATTGAAATAGGATTTTAAATATATATAGTATAAACATTTTGGTAGCATTGCTTTATAAGCATGGTTACATATAATTAAAATTTTATATTTATCTATAAAATTATTTTTTCGTTTTGGTTTGGCTATATTAAAAAGTTTAACATTTCCTGTAATGTTACTGCACTTCTACGAAAATCGACATCCTCTGTGGAGTGCGATCCGTGGTGGAGGGTATATAAAGTTCAGCCGAACTTAACGCCGTTTTTACTTCCTACTTGTGAAATCCGTCGTTTATGTTTCGAGAATTAATTGTTTAAACAAATTCTTTTTTACATTAATTATATGGCGCAAAAATTTCACAGAGCTGTTCAAATTTCGGTATTGCCTTCATACATATGTGTTTTCCATGGTATTAATATTAGGAAGCAGAAAAATATAATTTTTATATAAAAGTTATACCTCTTCAGAAAGAGCAGGACAATGGATTTAATAATATATAACATACACTAAATAACAAACGCATTTTACGATTCATTACTTAGATGACCATCCATCCCGCTTTTTGATGCCCAGTCCCGCATAATTTTTAATCCCACATAATCCCGATTTTTAAAAACGTCCCGCTTTTTCGTTTAACATTTTTCTTTGGTAAGCGATAACAATTTTTAAACTTTGGCTATATTTTTTAAAGGAACTAGCAAGATTACACTGTCCAATAGCATTTTAGGAACAGAACAGAAAGGGCATGTTGAGTTTATCATTTTTTTAGAATAAATTTATAGTCCAGCCGGTCTGAGTTTCTAATAGTTAATGTCTGAAAGAATTCTTATTTTCGTAACTTTATTATGATATGTTATGATAATTATTTATGAGGAACCTCTAGTTCCTCTCATTATGGGTCAATTTGCATTTTTTTTGAGAAAATGAAATATTCCTTTCAAAAAGGACTTTTAAGGATTAACATAATCTACAAAAAGATTTACCGGAAAATTTCAGTTGGGGTCACCAAAGTTGTAAATAAAGCTATTCTCTATCTGGCTTTCTGAAGCAATTCTATCAAAAAATATTTTGGTATTCTGCTTATGATAAAAAGTTAGTCGTGCTTTTCTTGGGTTTCACTTTACAGCCAACATTTATCCTATTTCACTATTATTAAGTCGACTGTGGAATGCACTCCGTGGTGGAGGCTGTGTAAGATTAGGCCCGGTCGAATTTAACACTTTTCATGTGATTTGTTCAAAATAGTTTTCAAGCTGCAATTGCCATAATTTCCGGAGTCGGTGACATTCACGTGATATTCTCGATTAAGAAATTTAATAAATGTTCACCTCTTCACGTGATATTCTCGATTAATAAATTTAATAAATTTTCACCTCTTGAATGAGAAAAAACTGCTATGAATACGAATATCAAAGATATTAATTTCATCTTGTCGGTGACACTTGTCCTCGCGGAAATGGAAAATTTGCTCAGTTTCTATTTATTTATCAAAATGAATTTTTGTCGCCGCAATACGTTCTCAAATGTTGTCGCTTCGACGTCTAGTGGTACTAACAACAATTTAAAATTGATACGGCTTTTATTAGTAACTGAAAATTTCTTTGAATTTGGAAATATAATTTATTGTATTAACGTTTTCTAGCGATTGGGTATTGTTGATAAGACTCAAAATAAGATAAAAAATCGACTTTGTGAATTATCGTCGCTTAGCTGACCAAGCGCAATATGAAACAAATAGATAAGTACGTTTCAGTTGGTTATACCGACTTATATATACCCCTACTCTCGGAGAACATCTGTATGGTAGCTATGAGGACTTCAATTTTATTTAACAAACTAGCTGAACCCCGCCCGCTTCGCCAGGCAAAATACAAATGGTAAAATTAAAATCAGGTTTCATATTGATCTTATCATATTGATATTATCGTGGTTTGTAATAAAGGGTGATTTTTTAAGAGCTTGATAACTTTTTTTTAAAAAAAAACGCATAAAATTTGCAAAATCTCATCGGTTCTTTATTTGAAACGTTAGATTGGTCCATGACATTTACTTTTTGAAGATAATTTCATTTAAATGTTGACCGCGGCTGCGTCTTAGGTGGTCCATTCGGAAAGTCCAATTTTGGGCAACTTTTTCGAGCATTTCGGCCGGAATAGCCCGAATTTCTTCGGAAATGTTGTCTTCCAAAGCTGGAATAGTTGCTGGCTTATTTCTGTAGACTTTAGACTTGACGTAGCCCCACAAAAAATAGTCTAAAGGCGTCAAATCGCATGATCTTGGTGGCCAACTTACCGGTCCATTTCTTGATATGAATTGTTCTCCGAAGTTTTCCCTCAAAATGGCCATAGAATCGCGAGCTGTGTGGCATGTAGCGCCATCTTGTTGAAACCACATGTCAACCAAGTTCAGTTCTTCCATTTTGGGCAAAAAAAAGTTGGATATCATCTCACGGTAGCGCTCACCATTCACAGTTACGTTACGATTCGCATCATCTTTGAAGAAGTACGGTCCAATGATGCCACCAGCCCATAAACCGCACCAAACTGTGACTTTTTCTGGATGCATTGGTAGCTCTTGCAATGCTTCTGGCTGATATTCACTCCAAAATCGACAATTCTGCCTATTTACGTACCCATTGAGCCAAAAATGAGCTTCGTCGCTGAACACAATTTCTTTCTTTCTGAACTTTCTTAACAGAGCACGCATTTTGATAATAAAATTCAATGATTTGCAAGCGTTGCTCGTTAGTAAGTCTATTCATGATGAAATGTCAAAGCATACTGAGCATCTTTCTCTTTGACACCATGTCTGAAATCCCACGTGATCTGTCAAATACTAATGCATGAAAATCCTAACCTCAAAAAAATCACTCTTTATATAGGTTCCAATTTTCAGCCTTCAGAATTCAAAAATTCTGTTTTCAAATGACGTCTTTCGGAGCAGAAGTTATTCAGGACAATCGCCCATACAATCCGACATTCACAGTAAAATTTTCGTTAAAATCTTCCCGGATTTTATATTTTTCTGGAAATTGTCCTACATCTTATGTCCTTCCTTGGGCCAACACGAATTCATCAAGCCCAAAATCGTGAAAATCAGACGATCCGTTATAAAGTTTTGCGTGTTCACACGGACGGCATTCTCTTTTATAAATATAGATTTCAGAGCATTTCAATCATCCGTATAGAAGTGAGTGATTTGTGAGGGAAGTACTAGAAGGGGCGTAACAAAACCTGCCAATAAAAGTGATTATAAAAACGTTATCCAACACAAAACAAGGACTGAAAATACCCCCTTTGCAATTTTCGATTATTTTCATTTTTTTTGAAAATTTCTACTTTATATGCACGTGAAATTTGTACAAAAATTAAATAAAAGATTTGGCGAATGAAAAAGGTGGTACCAATGACAACAGCTAGAAATATAAAAGTCGTTGTGTAAGACAGATGCATTCATCTGACTTTGTAAACGTGAAGCAAATATAGCCGATTATTCGTGTGGAAGTTACATTTCAGTTTAACATAGGAATATAGACCATTTGTGTGGAAGGTACCAGAAGGGGCGTGTCACTTTCGCCCATCTTAAACTTCAACTAAGTTTGAATATACTTCTTAACTCCTTTCGAAAGTTATCGTTATTCACATCAGTTGTGCCACCCTGTAGAAAGGACAAAATTAAATCGAGGGATTGGCATGGTGACTATATTTAAATCTGAAACGCGAACAAAAACTACCAATTCTAATCCAAACAAGTAAATTTTTTCCCCTTTGGACCGATTTCGCCCAGTTTCAATCCAAATCGATCTACGACTGTAAGACGCATTTGTGTAAAATTTGGACGTCCTGGCTCCTTGCGTGCGTGCTTTCAACAGACGGACGGAAATGGCTAGATCGTAAGGAAATGCTTGCAGCTTTTTTCCCCTTAAAACAAGTAATTGACAAAATTGTATGTAATTTTCCTTAATCTAAAAATTTTTTCAAACTGAGAAAAATTTTACTTTATAAACAAAAAAAGTGAACAGGGACTAAATTGAATTAAAAATCAGAAAAGAAGAATATATCTCCAATACTTGAATGAAATCAGGACCGATCTGACCCACTTTCACCATAGATGTTTCTAGTTGAAATCAGTAAAAAATTGAGGTTTCTAAAGCGTATGAGAGCTATATCTAATTCTGATCCGATATGACTCATCTTCGCCAAAGATTTGTCTAGTTGAAATATAAGGTGCTGTGCCTAATTTGAAGCAAATCGGGTAGAATATGTAGTTTCTCGAGCGGAAAGACAAGAATAGATGGACAGACAGACGGGCATGGCTAAATCGTTGGATCTGTAGGTGGTGTTTGTGCTTCTGTGGGATCTGTAACTGGCGTTTGTGCTCATGTTGTATCTGTGCTCCTGGGGGATCTGTAACTGGAGTTTATGCTCCTGTTGGATCGGTAGCTGCTCATTAATGTTTCTGCTCGTGTTGGAGCTGTTGCTGGTGTCTGTGCTCCAGTTTGATCTGCAGACTGTGTTTCCGCTCCTGTTTGATCTGTAACTGGTACATGTACTCCTGTTGATGTTTGTGCTCCAGTTGGATCTATAGCTGGTGTTGTGCTCTTGGTGTGTTTGACGATTGCCTTTCTGTCATTACACCAAGAGATTTTCTTACTTTTGTTTTGTAATCCCCAATGCATTCGTAGCACATGATATTCTTTTCTAAAACTGAAATATGTATGAAATGGTTTTATCCTAAAAATAAAGAATTTTTATTTTAATTTCAAAAGAATTTTGTTTAATCCAATTATACTATTCGTACTTCATGGATTAATTGGCTCGAACAGTTTTTAACTAAATAAAGCTCCTCAAGTCTTTACCGATTGGTTCGCCGAAACCGATTGTTTTTATACCCTCCACCTCCAGGATGGGATTATACAAACTTTGTCATTTCGTTTGTAACACCTTGCAATGTCGACCTGCGTCCCTATAAAGTATATATAAAAGAGATAAAAATGGTACATATTAAACGGCAACAGAAACACGAAATTCGGTGTGTACATTCCTCTAATTAAGTAGATACATAATATAAAAGTATTTTTTCCAAATTCGTACTTTTAAGGGGTAAAATGAGAATAGAGGGATAACCGGTAAGGAAAGGCTTTCAATCCGAATACAATTCAATTCGGTGAAAAAGTGAAAACGGGAAGGTTTTTTGTATCCTGTAAGTGTATGTGTTTGGCAAAAAAATTTATATCGGAAAGGACATTTGTATGAGGATATATTGAAACCTGGAACGAAATAGGTGAAATATAAAATGAATAGTGTGGCCAAAATCGGTTAAACTTATGGGAGCAACCTTTGAATTTGGCCTATATTTAAATCTGAACCGATCTTACCCACTTTCACCATAGTTTTGTTTAGTTAGATTATAAGATGTTGTGCGAAATTTAAAGAAAATCAAGCACAATATAAGGCTTTTAAAGCGGCAAAAGTCAAATCGGGAGCGACATTTTTATGGGGGCTATATATAAATCTGAACCGATCTGACCGATATTCACCATGGGTGTTTCTAGTGGAAATATAAGATGTTTTACCAAATCTGAAGACAATCTGATACATTATATGGTCTCTAGAGCGGAAAAAGTCAAATCGGGAGAGAAATTTGTATGGGAGCTATATATAAATCTGATCCGATCTGTCCGATATTCACCATGGGAGTTTCTAGTGGAAATATAAGATGTTTTACCAAATCTGAAGACAATCTGATACATTATGTGGTTTCTAGAGCGGAAAAAGTCAAATCGGGAGCGAAATTTGTATGGGAGCTATATATAAATCTGTTCCGATCTGACCGATATTCACCATGGGTGTTTCTAGTGGAAATATAAGATGTTTTACTAAATCTGAAGACAATCTGATACATTATGTGGTCTCTAGAGTGGAAAAGTCAAATCGGGAGAGAAATTTGTATGGCAGCTATATATAAATCTGAACCGATCTAACACATTTTTACCACAGATGTTTCTAGTTAAAATTGGCAAAACATCTTATAGTTTTGCCAATTTTAAAGGAAATCTGTTGTAATATGTGGTATCTAGAGTGAAAAGAGTCAAATTGAGTGCAATTCGTATGGGGGATAATCTAAATCTGAACCGATTTTCTTCAAATTAAATAGCGTTCGTCCTTATCCCGAAAAACATCGTTGTGCAAAGTTTCATTTGGTTCTGTCTACAATTGCGCCCTGTATCGTGATTACAAGAATAGATGGACGGACGGACAGACAGACGACATTGCTAAATCGACTCAGAAAGTGATTCTAAGACGATCGGTATAATAAACAATGGGTCTATCTCGTTTGCTTTTGGGTGTTACAAACAAATGCACAAAGACTCTCGTGGAGTGTATAAAAATGGTACCAACCAAACGGCTGTGTTTAGACGCGTTAGAGGTGGTAGATGGGGTTATCTAATTTACCTTTCCCTCTTAGAATAATAACACTGTGTATTTTCTGTAAACGTTATAACTAATGTTCCGTGTAGGGTATTTTATTGACACGTGTGTATGTATGTGTTACAATGTAAGTGTTGGGTTTAATATGTATTGAACTTATGTTGTGTGATTTAATAATTCATTTGTTGAGTTACGTTACAAGTAAACTTTAGTTTAAGTAGGTATGTTTCACTGTGGTATATAATGTGTGTTGTGAGGATCACTATGTAGGTTGGGTAAAAGTTGTTCTCATTCGTATCCACTTATATGTTGAGTATGGATTGTTCGAGGAACTTTTTATGGCTGCTGTTGACGTGTGTTGATGTTTTATGTTGTTCTCGTGATGGGTATGTAGATCGCACTGCCTGCTCTTTTAGCGTTAGGTTGACAACTGAACTAAGCACACATAGAGAGAAGGGGGAGAGCCAAGTCGATCTTACAATTGCACGGACATGGAGATAGACGCTAGGAGAGAAAGGATGCCACCCAGCAAACATTCTGTGTTCGCATGAACAGGCTGCATCTAGAATAATGAAATTCGGTGTATACATTCCTCTGATAGCGTAGACACGTAAAATAAACGGATTTGTCCAAATTCGTACTTTTTGTGGTTAAAATGGAAAAAGGGGATCAAAATAGTACCAACCAAATGACCGCAGCTAGAGTCATGAAAATCGGAGTATTCAATCCTCTGACTGCATATTCACGGAAAATAAAGTTTTTTTTCAAACTCGTACTTTTAAGGGATACAATGGGTACAGAGGGATAAAAATGAAATGGAAATGCAAGCAACTGTAGCGGCCACTATCTACCAATAATTATGGTTTTTAAGCTTTTGAAAATATAAATATAAGAATATTTATTTTTTGAATTGACTTGAAGTATTATTTCGATATGTAAACGTATTGGTAGCCCTGTCTATAAACGTGGTTTGAAATAATATATATATATATATATATATATATATATATATATATATATATATATGAATCTGTGTTTGTAAGTTTGTATGTTTTTTTCTTTATAGCTGCCTAAACTACTGAACCGATCTTCTTGAAATTTTCACAGTATGTTCATGCTGAACCGGTGGTGAAAATAGGCTATATAAATTTGTGTGGGCGTGACACCTCCCACACAAATTTGGGGTTTATTCGTTTTTTATAAATTAGCATATTCGGAATACTGTTGCAGCTAGTGTCTTGAATTTTTGGAAAAATTCACTAATTGTTAGTATGCACAGTTGTGGCAAAAATGGGCTGTAATGG
Source organism: Polietes domitor (assembly GCA_947397865.1). NCBI lineage: Eukaryota > Metazoa > Arthropoda > Insecta > Diptera > Muscidae > Polietes > Polietes domitor. The sequence goes on along the minus strand of OX377619.1, from coordinate 92,184,166 downwards.
AAAAGTGGGAGTGGCACCTCCCATACGAAGTTCAAACCTATTATCGAATATTATCAGTTCTATGACACGTAGAGTGCTCAAATTTTGTGTAAGTTCACATAGCATCAATGTGTGTAGTTGTGCCAATAATGGGCGGTAATGGAAAAGTGGGCGTGGCACCTCCCATACGTAGTGAAAACCTATTATTGAATGACACCTACAGTGCTGTAAATTTGTGTAAGTCCATCTAGCATCAATGTGCGTAACTGTGCCCAACCTCCCATACGAAGTTAAAACCTATTATCGAATATATTATTCGATTCTATGACAGCTACAATACTTATCCTTTGTGTGAGCATCTAGCTTAAACCTGCGCAGTTGTGCCAAAAATGGACGCTATTGGGAAAGTGGGCGTGGTACCTCACTTACGAAGTTAAAACATATTATGATCCGGTGTAAATAGTTGAGCAAAGATTGTGGGAAAGTGGGCGTGACCCTTCCCATATGAAATTAAAACCGGTTTTAGAGTATTTCGACACCGAGATGGGCGGAAAGTGGCCGTGACCCTTCCCATACGATATTAAAACCAGTTTTTGAGTATATTCTACACTGAGATTCCTATATTGTTGTGTGAGTTAATTTAGTTGTAACCTGCTTAGACAATATACAAATGGGCGGGATTTGAAAGATGATGGATTTTTTATTTGAATTTTCTAAAATTACACTTTTCTGTGGATTTTCTTAGGACAATTGTAAAGAAAGGTTATAAAAAGAGAAGTATTCATTCGTCGACAGCCGACTTAAGTCAAGAAAACGGAAATTATATTATTTTTTATTTTTTGTGTTGTTTGATTAGTGAACAATTTGATTGATTTTCTATGTGTTTTGAATGTAATGTAATGTAATTTCTTCTTACGAATGAAGTTTTTTGTTTAGGTAATGGGAAGGAGGAGAATAACAAAAAATTAATTTGATTTTGACATTTTTTGCATTATTCGCCGTAAACTAACGTTCTGCATGGATCATATCCATTTCTTTAGTATCTCCGGGAAGAACCTTGATTATAATTGGTACATATATTACCGATCAGCGCAAACATTAATATGAAAGCAGATTTTAATTTACCGTTTGTTTTTTTACCTGACGAAGCGGGCGGGGGTTCAGCTAGTATATACAGTCAGTCAAAAAAAAAAGTTGTACACTAACCGAAATCAAATAAATTTAAAAACAATATGAAAAGTATAAAGTAAATATGTATTTATTATATATTAAATTAAAGCTTGAGATCCATACTATAACTTAAAATAAAAATTATTTCCGTGTTGTTTATATTTTATGAAAAATATGTAACAAAAACAGAAATAAGCCAAATTAGCCAAACAAAAAAAGTTGTACACTAAAAAAAACTTAAAATTATTCAAGTAAGTACGAAATTGTATGCGTAATTAGTATTTAGTATGGTGGCCTTTAGAGTTTTTTACAGCTAGGAGCCTATTTTGCATCGAGTGGACCAGGTTTTTAGTCACTTCTATAGGTATGGAATTCCATATGTCCTTAAGGGCGGTTTTGAGGGTTTCTTTGCTGGAAATGTGATACTCCTTTAATTTTGTTTTCATAAATGCCCACAGATGCTCAATTGGATTTAAGTCCGGGCTCTGGGGAGGGTGAGGTAGTTCTTTTTTAGTATTATATAGCAACCATTCTTTAACAATATGGGCTTGGGATCATTGTCTTGGACAAACACAAATCCATCCTCCAAACCCATTTTTTGGGCAGATTGTACCAAATTATTCTTTAAAATATTCAAATAATCCATTTTGTTCATGTTTCCTTCAACAAATACGAGGTTTCCAACGCCATTTGCACCCCAGACCATCACATTGCCACCTCCGTGTTTAACCGTATGTGTAACATTACGTCGATTTAAAGCTTCTCCTTTATTTCTCCATACGTAACATCGCCGGTCAGATGTAAATAAATTAAATTTGGACTTATCGGTAAAAATAACTTTGTCCCAGAATGTATTGTCTTTGGCTATAAATTGATTAGCATAGTCCAAGCGATTTTTAACGTTTGTTTTAGACAGAAGTGGCTTTTTTCTAGGTGCGTATGCATGCAGTCCTTTCGAATGCAGGAAATTTCTTACAGTCTGTGGATTGACATCAACTATATTGCTACTTTTAAGCTCTTTTGCGATCTGAATGGCGGAGACTTTTGAATCTTTTTTAACAAATTTTACTATTTTGCGTTCAATTTGTGGCATATTTATCTTCTTTGGGCGGCCACTTCCACAGGGTCGTTCGAAAGACTTATTTGTTTGATATGTTTTTATTACATAATGAACAGTAGTGTGGGGTTTTTTAACTATTTTCCCAATATCTCGCACAGAGTTTTTTTCATTCCATAGTTTTATGATTAGTTCTTTCAAATCCTTTGAAATTTGTTTTTTCGCCATATTTTATCACTTTACGAAGATGGAATGATGCGATCAGTTTGAAAAGCGAAACTTCACTAGCTTTGCATACCAAGTTATCAATGTTCCCTTTTAAATTTTATAACGGGACTATTTTATAACGAAAGAGAAAAGTGTACAACTTTTTTTTTTGTTTTGCTAATTTGGCTTATTTTTGTTTTTGTTACATTTTTTTTTAAATAAATTTAAAATATAAAGAACACGGATATAATTTTTATTTTAAGTTATCGTATGGATCTCAAGCTTTAATTTGATATATTATAAGCATATATTTACTTTATACTTTTCACATTGTTGTTAAATTTATTTGATTTCGGTTAGTGTACAACTTTTTTTTGACTGACTGTATATAACAAGAAGAATACCTAAGAAAATTCCCGAAATATCCCCGATTTCTATGGAGTGATTTTACGACGCCACATTCATGATAGATGACGTTTATGTTTACGGTGCATTGAAGTTCACTGTAGAAACGCCTGGATTGTGCTGTCTCAGTGGCAAGGTAAAATTACCACCAGAACCATGGCTTTCTTTGTTTCACGGCGAAAGACCAGAATCACTTCATTTTCTATCGAACACTCAGAAATATAACGGATGCTTTCAAATGACATCATTAGAAGCAGATGTTATTGATGAACGCAGATTCAATCCAAGAAGGTCGGCGCTATGAATTTTTACGCGTACCGTGTGATGATTCCGAGAAACGGAGCGCCGATTTGGCGTATATTCTCATTTCCCATTACGAACGCTATCCGACTGTTACTCATTTGGCAGTGCATCTGGAGAACGGTCAACGAGTTTGTTTCACTGCAGCAAATGCTGCTCAAGGTGCTCAAAACCCACCAGCGACACCACTGAGCAGTTTCTTCTCGGAAATTTAACGTCGAAAGCAAGGCGATGTAGTTCATGGTCATTCGGTTTTCGTTCTACTGAAGCTTTTGGCCGTATAGTTCATCCAAAGAATGTTGAATGCTTTTACTTGCGACTCATCATTTGAGTCACTTCGAATTATCCATTGGGTAGTGTTGCCAACATTTCGTACTGCATGTCAGGAGCTCAATTTGCTTGAAAACTATACGCACTGGGATACGACAATCGCTGAAGCAACTGTTTCTGCATTCCCAAGTAAAATGCGCCTATTATTTGCGATCATTATTGCCACATGTCTTCCATCAAATCCACGTGAATTGTGGGACAAGTACAAGTATGACATGTCAGAAGACATTTTGCATCAAGTTCGTGTTCATTCGGAGAATCCGCATATTGAGATGAATGAAGAGATGCACAACAAGGCTTTGGTTTTGATAGAAGGCATGCGTTAGCTCATGTGCAGCAGTTTGATAGTCAGGTTAGGAATGCCATTGCCAGATCGTCGATCATACGACCCTTTCGATCTAGAATTGCAGCGTAAACGTGAAAGCGACACACGCGCATTAAGCCAATTTGTTCGAACAATTGACAAAGAACAAGGATGTGGATCACTTAAACTGAACAACTCAAAATCAAATCGTTGATTCATTGCATTCCTTCAAAGCTATCGACTGTGTAACAAACAAAGACGAAGCAAGCAACTATCCAACTGAGTTTTTAAATTCAATTTAAAGTTGTTTCAGTTGTCATCATGCTTAGCGATATCAGTCAACCAAAATTATGGAAGGGGACGCGTTTAGCGGTCACAAAACTCATGAGCAATGTGAATCACGCAAGAAACTCATTCCGAGAATTCCAATGATTCCACCGATATGCCATTCGAGTTTAAGCGAATCGAATTTCCAATTCGTCTCGCATTCGCCATTAAAATCAAGAAATCACATTGAGTGTTCAATGGCGGAAAATACAATTTAAAATCGACACCATCCAGCAAATATTAAAAACGGCAATTGCAATGGACAATTGACCACAGATTTTCTGCAATTTGAAATGGGGTAGGACAACGCCTGTGAGACGAAGTTCCCCGGGTCCACTATAATGAATAACACTAACATTCTCTTAATTATGCATATACTTTTTATCATTTAATAGTTCATATACTATTAACATTTTTTTGTAATAAATGTGAATTACCTGCTCCGATAAATAAATAAAATTTGAAGGCAAAACATCGTTTACCGGGTCAGCTAGTTTATTTATAAAATTATGTTTGCAATATTTGTTTTGGTTTGTCTATATTAAACAATTTTATATTTTCCTGTGAAAAACCGATAGCCTCTGTGGAATGTAATCCATGGTGGAGGATATATAAAGTTCGGCCCGGCCGAATTTAACGCCGTTTTTAGTTGTTTTGTAATTATTATAGAACAACCGAAGTTTGATGTTGGAGTGGTAATCACTGATATGTTTTGCACGACCTACTCTAATGTAATATTATTTTATTTTTAATTTAAATAAATGTTCACTTTTTGAATGGGCAAAAACTGCCACGTCGAATGTTGAATTTGTACTGATATTTACAACAGTCGAATGTGGCTGTTATTAAGTTTTAGAATTTTAATTGTTTATATAGCCTGTGATATTTGCCGATGTGGGTGGCGTTAGAATTTTGAACAATAGATAGAGGCAAATATAATTAAAGAATGATAAGAGGCGCATCACTTTGATGGATTTTACAATGAATAATACAAGTTGGCTAAAATGTAGCCAACAAAATGTAGTTCAATAAAAACTCTGGCTATCCCCTAACCGTATTTGTTGGAAAAGGACAAATTAATCTCTGATGCATGATGTAAATGCTTATATACCTAATTTCATAGCAGCGCACACTCATAAAGCAAAGGTAATTAATAAAAAACCTTCTCCTGTATAACTTGGTTTTTGGCGCTTACGTCTTTTTGACAAATAGGGCTCGATATGATATCAATACAATCACAGTTAGCAAAATGAATATGTTCCTTAAAGTTTTTGCTCATTCAAAAGGTAAACAATTATTCAAATTTCATGCAAAACATTAAAACTTCGATAGTTACAAATTCCTGTCGCTTCTGGCGAAGGTAGATCCCTTCTGTGCGATTTGGTTTTACTATCTCGTATTATGATATTGATAAGGCTTTAGTGCCAATTGATACGTTTTTAATATAGAGTTTGAGGAGCTTGTATGGTGAAAAAAATAGTTCCTGTAGAACATATAGCAAAAACATTATTATTAAAGAACGAACAAGTCTTTACGATATCATAAAGTGTGTTCGGTTGAAATGGATATTAGCGAATTGTACTTGGTTAGTTAGTTAGTTACATGGGAAAACAATCATATATGGGTGATGCCACGTAAAACGACCTTTTTTCGACAAAATTTCAAAATATATATTTATATATATAAATCTGAACCGATCTGACCCACATGCACAACAGATGTTTCCAGCTGATGTATAAGGTGTTCTGGCAAATTTGAAGAAAATCGGCTAGAGCAAAAAAGTCAAAACGGGAGCAAAATTTATATCTGGTGTTGAGCAAAATTTGAAGAATATCGGTTAAAATATGTGGTTGCTGTCAAAGTCAAATCGAGAGCGAAATTTGTATGGGGACTATATCTGAATCTGAACCGATCTGACCCATTTTCACCAGGTGCTGTTGCAAATTTTAAGTAAATATGTGGTTTATTTGAGCGGAAAAAATCAAATCGGTAGAGACATTTATATGGGGGCTATATCTAATGCTATATCTGATGCTATTTGCTTAAAATTAAATAGCGTTCATCCTTGGCCCGCAAAACTTACTTGTGCCATTTTTTGTTAGCATCGCACAATAATTGCGACCTGTACTTTGATGGAGGATATAAAAACGAAGAAGACTTCACCATATCATAAAGTGTGTAAGGATGAAATCGATATTAGCTAATTGTACTGGGTTAATTAGTTACAAGGGAAGAAAATCCTATGTGAGTGATGCCACGTAAAATGACATTTTTCGACAAAATTTCAAAATCAATTTATAATTTGAAACAAGTAAGAAAAGGCTAAAGTCGGACGGGCCGACTATATGATACCCTCCACTTTCTACCCCATTACAACTGAATTCGGAGAAAAAAGTTATATCGGGAATGATTTTTGTATTGTTATAGTAATATATGTGGAGTATAGAGCGGAAAAGTCAAATCCGGAGCGAAATTTGTATTGGAGCTATATATAAATCTGAACCGATCTAACTCACTTTCACCATAGATGTTTCCAGTTGAAATATAAGGCGTTGCGCTAAATTTGAAAAAGATGGCACAACGTGGTTTCTAGAGCGGAAAAGTCAAATCGAGAGCAAAATTTGTATGGGATCTATATCTAAATCGGGAGCGACATATATCTAAATCTGAAACGATCTTAATGGCATTCATCACAGAAATTTTGTGTGGCAAATTTGAGGAAAATCGGGTAAAAGATGTGGTTTCTAGAACGAAAAAGTTATATAGAGAGCGTCATTTGTACGGGGGCTATATCTAAGTCCGAACCGATCTTGCCCGCTTTCACCGCAGATGTTTGTAGTTGGATAATAAGATGATGTGCCAACGTTAAAGCAAATCGGGAACAATTTATGGTTTCTAGAGCAGAAAAAGTCCTGGGAGTGAAATTTGTATGGGATCTATATATAATCTGAACCGATCTTACACACTATTACCACAGCTGTTTCTAGTCGAAATATAAGGTAAGCCGATAGCTTTAATTGCTAGTGCTTTTTCTAGTTTATTATAATTTTAAATTGTAATAAATAAATAATTATGTACCAAATTTGAAGAAAATTGCTTAAAATATGTGATCTCTAGAGCGCAAAAAGTTAAATGGAGAACGAAATTTGTATGGGAGCTATATCTAAATCTGATCCGATCTGGCCCAATTTCACCATAGATGTTTCTAGTTTAATTATAGGGTACTGTGCCAAATTTAAAGCATATGAAGTAAAATATGTGGTTTCTAGAGCGGATAAAGTAAAATCGTGAGAAATATTTGTATGTGGGCTATATCTAAATCTGCACCAATTTTCTTCAAATTAATTGGGATTTGTCCTTGGCGGCAAAACTAACTTGTGGCAATTTGTGTTAGGATCAGACAATAATTATAATTATATGGATGGACGGACGGACGGACGGACACGGCTAAATCGATTCAAAAAATGATTCTAAGACGATAGGTATACTTAACAATGGATCTATCTCGCTTCCTTTTGGATATTACAAACAAATGCACAAAGACATAATAGCCTACTGGAGGGTATAAAAACACCGATAAACATTCGTAATGTTTATACTTCTGATTATATTTCAAAATAAATGATAATAAGTCTGATCATTTCCTTTCCCAGGTATAGACTGGTGTCGTAACAGAATTGTTATCAAAATGTTATGCTAAAATTAAAATATCCTATAGTTCCTATATTCATAATATTCGCTAGGATATAGTGTATGAACTTCTCTTTTGATTAGCAAAATTTAATAAAAATCATGCAATGGAATAACATTACAGAATTCAAGAATATAAGTAAATTGGGATTGAAAGTGGGCAAAATCAATCCACAGGGAAAATGTTAAAAACAAATAACCCTTAATATTTAGAGTATTTAAACTTTGGGTAGACACGTAAAATACAGGGATTTTTCGAAATTCGTACTTTTAGGGGGTAAAATGGAAAAGGGGATAGAATTGTACCAACCAAATGGTCGCAGCTCGATTCATGAAATTCGGGGTATACATTCCTCTGACTGCGTAGACACGAAAAATATTTTTTCCAAATTCGTACCTTCAAGGGATACAATGTGAACAGAGGGATACAAATGTTGCCAACTAACGACTACATCTAGGATAATAAAAGTCAGGGTTGTACATCCCTCTAATTTCATAGACACGTAAAATAAAGAGATTTTCGAAAGTCGTACTTATAAGAGGGTAAAGTGGGAAAAAGGTGATAAATGGGTTAGAAAGTGGAGGATATCATATAGTCGGCCCCGTCCGACTAGCCTTTACTTCAACTTTTTGCCTTCCGTCGAGCATGACTGGTCCTGGTAGGCTGAAATGATGATTGGGAATATTTTTACCAAGGAACAATAAAACGATTTTAAGGAATTCCTTGTAGTCATCTCGTTCAATTGCCAAAGCCAAACAAAATGACTTGATCTCAATTTGAACAGCGACTCCATTATCTCCCATGCCTGGAGTGAATGGTTTGTCTTCAATATTTTTCCACTGCTCTTTGAAACGGATATTATTTAGAGATATTAACATTTAAAATCGGTATTTCGGTTATATTTTGGAAATTAGCCCAAAGTTGACTACTTTTCACATTTTTCGATTTTGAAGAAAAGTAATTTTCTTGTTTCTATGCTTTTTTGCTTTTTTTGTTTGTTCATAATCGCAGAAAATAAAAATTCGTATTACAGACAAATTTTGACAATTAAAAAACGTAATTTCTTTTTTCAAATTTTTCGTACTGTTTCTCGCACATTTTAAGAGATTTTGCCCTCGAACTTATTTTATTAGAAATTGTGGTTTCTTAGCCAAAACTGTGTTTGTGCCAAATAAAGTTTCTTTGTAATAGATATTTTAAAATATCCCTTTAGAAAAAGTTTATGACTCTTGACCAACATAACTTGTTTTCCTTTGAAAGCATATGAAGAATAAAATACATATTTAGAAAGGTTTAAGGGTTCCCCGTTTTTTGCAGGGTAATTAATAAAAATAATTGCCTGCGCGAAATTGCACCCTTGGAATATAAGATACAAATTCCCACACCTTTTGTACCAAACGCTGGCCAAACATCCATGGTGAAAGTGAGTCAGACCGGTTCAGATTTAGATATAGCCCCATACAGATGTATTCACTCATATCACTCGATTGGCACAGTAACTTAAAATTCAACTAGAAACATCTATGATGAAAGTGGGACGGATCGGTTCACATTTAGATATAGCTTCCTTACAAATTTGACTTTTTCGCGCTAGATGCCACATATATAGTACCCATCCAAAAATCGTTCTCGATATACCAAAATTGGCACAATTAAATTTTGCTGGTCAAGATCGAACGCTATTTAGATATATCCCCGTACAAATGTCGCTCCAGTTTTGACCTTTTCCGCTCTAGAAACCGTATATTTAACAAATTTGGCACAACACCATATATTTCAACTAGAAACATCTGTGGTGAAATGGATCAAATCGGTTCAGCTATATATATGTATGTGTAACTCCCATACAAATGTCAATTTGTCGATTTTACTTTTTCTGCTCTAGGAACCACACAATTTAATTGATTTTGAGAAAATTTGGTATAACACCTTATATTTCAACTAGAAACATCTGTGGTGAAATCGGTTCAGATTTAGATATGACCACCATACAAATTTCGCTCTCGATTTGACTATTTCTGCTCTAGAAAACGCATTTTTTAACAGATTTTGATCAGTCACGTTATACAATTCATTGTAACTGCGGGTCTCTTCAGTCCATGATAATGCCACATGACAAAATCCTCACTGAATTGAATTGTAATGGCGTAGCAAGTGTCTCCATTACATAAGTATAATATAGTCGGAGTATAATATAGTCGGTGTTCGCTCTAGGCCGATTTCGCCCACTTTCAATCCCAGCCGATCTGCAACCATAAGACACATTTAGGGAAATTTTGAACCTCCGGACATTTGAAGGGGGCCTGTAACAACATTTGGGGCCAGTGACAAAACATTGACCTATATAGTTCTCATTCACGGTAGAAAATATATCATGATCTACAAAATTTGATCAAGATCCGATGTAATAGAATTGAATGGGTTATACCAAAGTGTGGACATATATATTTGAATTTCATAGTATGTATAGGGGGCAATTTGTAAGGGCACTACAATAAAAAGTGGGCCCATATAGGCCACTTTCAAAGTAATTATTCTTAGTTGAAATATAACATGATCTGCAAAATTCGAGATCCAATGAAGGACGCACAGTGGTTCAGAATCAAAATCCATCGGCCAAAATCCAATAACTTTTGTTCTAGTAGACATTTTTGAGTTCTGTAAAAAACCAAAATTAGACAAGGACCAAGGATTATTATGAGATATCAAAATTAAAAATCGGGAAATAGGATATATTTTAGAAATCGGCCCAAAATTGACTACATTTCGTATTTCTCGATTTAAAGGAAAATTAAAATTTTTATTTCTTGTGTTTGTGTTTTTTTTTTAACATATTTTTACGTATTTGTTCATAATGCGAAGAAAAAATATTTTTTTTTGTATTACCGATTTTCACGTTTTTTCAGATTTTGAAAATTAAAAAAAAAAGTATTTTTTTCTTTGTCGAACTGTTTCTTACGCATTTTAAGAGATTTTGCACTCAAATCGCTTTTATTTGAAATTGTGGTTTCTTAGATTTATTATGATGTCAAAACTATGTTTGTGGCAAATATAGTTCGTTTGTAATAAATATTTTTAAAAATATACTTTTTGAAGAAATGGCTGACTTTGGACCAATACAACTTTTTCCTTCAAAAGCCTTTAACGAAATGTGTACATATTTGAAAAGGTTGAAGGGTTCCCCGTTTTTGTTAGGGTAACTTTTGCCTGCACGAAATTTCATCCTTGGCAAATAGGATACATTTAGTGCAAAAAGTCAGATTTTTTAGTTCTAAAACGCAATTTAGTAATTTTCGTCTCATTAAATTCTGAAAAGTAGGTACGCAGATAAAAAGGTGAGTAAATTTCCTTTATCCTCATGCTAAATTTTATAACAATCGGAGTTCATTTTCCGGAAATATGCCCAAAAAACCAAAATAATACCTGATTTGATTTTGATTAAAAATCTGAAAAACGTGAAAATCTGTAATACAAAAATAAAATAAATTTTTTTCTTCGCATTATGAACAAATACGTAAAAATTTGTTAAAAAAAACATAAAAACAAAAAATAAAAATTTTAATTTTCTTTAAAATCGAAAAGTTATCAACTTTGGACCGATTTCTAAAATAAATCCGATTTCCCAATTTTTAATCTTAATATCTCATAATAATCCTTGGTCCTTGTCTAATTTGGTTTTTTTACAGAACTCAAAAATGTCTACTAGAACAAAAGTTATTGAATTTTGGCCGATGGATTTTGATTCTGAACCACTGTGCGACCTGGGTTCTAAAGCTATAATAGAAGAAATTGGGGCCAAATTTGTATGGGGTTATACCAAAATATTGACCCATATATTTGACTTTCATAGTATGTATTCTTAGTGGAAATATAATATAATCTGATAAACTTCCGATGTAAAATGTGAGTTCTAGAGGGGTAATAATAAAAATGGGAGCCCAAAGTGGGCCCTTATAGATCATTTTCAAAGTAGGTATTCTTTATTGAAATATAACATGATCTGCCAAATTTGATCAAGATCCAAATCGAAGGTACATTTGTATGGGGGCTATATCGAAACATAGACCCATGTGGTCCACTTTCTTGTTAGATGTTTCTAGTTCAAATATATATGGATATAGCCCCGATATAAATATTCTTCTCGATTTGACAAATTGGACCAGGTCATATTAGCCTATGATTAGGAATCATACAAAAATTCTTCCCGTTTTTGTTTTTTCCCGAATTGAATTGTATTTGGATAGAAAGTGGAGTGTATCATATAGTCGGCCTCGCCCGACTTTAGCCTTTCCTTGCTTGTATGAATTGTTTTACTATTTACCACTTTTTCGCAAATTACACCGTAGATCAGCTTCTCATATTCGCTCTCTAAATGCACTGATTTTACTGTTTTGTTTTTAGAATTTACGCCGCAATGCTAATAACATCATCGGAAATTTGGTGCACAATACATGAAGAATTCTTCTCAAGGGAGATTTTGTAGCTATTATCTTTTTGGCAACACTGGCAACACCAACAGCAATTGGGCCTCTGTTACTCAAAAACGTGGAAATGCCAAAATTGGACTAAGCGGATGGACTATTTGAGGCGCAGTCAAGGTCAACATTTGCATGAAATAATCTTCAAACATTAAATTATATGGACCGTACTATCGATTTAAATAAAGATTTCATGCATATTTCCGAATTTTATGTGGTTTTTTTTTTAAAAACTTTCCTATAGATTTTAAAAAATCACCCTTTATAATACGACGCTGAACATTTTGTAATATGTGTATTCTGGAGCAGTAATAGTGTAAATTATAGGGATATTTGCATGGAGGCTATATCTAAATCTGAACCGATTTCCTCCAAATTCAATACCAATCGTACTTGGCTAAAAAATAGCTTCTGCCAAATTTCATGACAATCGGATCACAATTGCGACCTGTAGAGAGAGGACAGACAGACATTGTTAAATCTATTCTCCTGGTGAATAGAAGCCGACCCGTATACTTAAAGGTGGGTGGGTCTAGCTCGATTAATTCTTGGCGTTACAAAAATTTGGCGGAAAACTAACTTATAATACCATAGTCCACGAAGGGTATAATTACAATAACTATTTAATTGAAATAATTGTTATCCAATCACCAGTAGAATCGTTTGAGCAAATTTAAGGCTACATATTGGAAGAAAATTGTAATTTCGAAAAAGAAAATGATCGATCTTCCAAAAAAGATGGACCAATTTAAACCATAGTAATTTTTGTTGTATAAGTTGGCGTGTAATTTTGCAATTTAAGCGCGAATAGATATATTTAAAAGTTTAGTGTCTTTGGTGACCCCCAATTTTTTTCATAAAACATTTTAATCCTTAATTGTCCTTTTTGAAAGGACTTTTCTTGATTTTTTCGAAAAAAGTGTCAAATTGACCCATAACAAGAAGAGCTACAGGATTGAGATCTTCCACAAAAATAATCCTCATAAGATTCCACAAGAATAAGAATTCTCTGAGAGATTAACTTACATCACTTTTCTCACTTAGTAAAGAGTGATTTTTTTGAGGTTAGGATTTTCATGCATTAGTATTTGACAGATCACGTGGGATTTCAGACATGGTGTCAAAGAGAAAGATGCTCAGTATGCTTTGACATTTCATCATGAATAGACTTACTAACGAGCAACGCTTGCAAATCATTGAATTTTATTATCAAAATGCGTGCTCTGTTAAGAAAGTTCAGAAAGAAAGAAATTGTGTTCAGCGACGAAGCTCATTTTTGGCTCAATGGGTACGTAAATAGGCAGAATTGTCGATTTTGGAGTGAATATCAGCCAGAAGCATTGCAAGAGCTACCAATGCATCCAGAAAAAGTCACAGTTTGGTGCGGTTTATGGGCTGGTGGCATCATTGGACCGTACTTCTTCAAAGATGATGCGAATCGTAACGTAACTGTGAATGGTGAGCGCTACCGTGAGATGATATCCAACTTTTTTTGCCCAAAATGGAAGAACTGAACTTGGTTGACATGTGGTTTCAACAAGATGGCGCTACATGCCACACAGCTCGCGATTCTATGGCCATTTTGAGGGAAAACTTCGGAGAACAATTCATCTCAAGAAATGGACCGGTAAGTTGGCCACCAAGATCATGCGATTTGACGCCTTTAGACTATTTTTTGTGGGGCTACGTCAAGTCTAAAGTCTACAGAAATAAGCCAGCAACTATTCCAGCTTTGGAAGACAACATTTCCGAAGAAATTCGGGCTATTCCGGCCGAAATGCTCGAAAAAGTTGCCCAAAATTGGACTTTCCGAATGGACCACCTAAGACGCAGCCGCGGTCAACATTTAAATGAAATTATCTTCAAAAAGTAAATGTCATGGACCAATCTAACGTTTCAAATAAAGAACCGATGAGATTTTGCAAATTTTATGCGTTTTTTAAAAAAAAAAAGTTATCAAGCTCTTAAAAAATCACCCTTTATAATGCTCCCTTCGATCAAAAAACTGTAAAAAGAAACGCAGACCACTGTACTATAAGTTTATTCTGCGAAAAAGGCTTATTAACATGTCCTATTCAGTTCCATTCAAAAAGTCTTAATGTGTTGGACAGTGTTATTGAATATCATAACACTTATGAATTGAATTGCATTTTAGAGAAAGTTCATGTTGTTATTTGTTGTTTTATTTTACAATACAATATTAATCCTTTTTACAGTAAAACGCGTTTAAAAAACCGGAAACGGGGAAGCGCTTCCCCGACGAGCCTTTTTTTTTGATACCCTGGCGTGGTAGCTAACTTATGCCACATTAAATAATACCACCATTAATAACGGCACAGTTGACATTATTATTGACGTTCCAGTTGATGTAGATGGTGTTGTAGGTGCTGCTGTAGTTGGTGGTGCAGTGGACGGTGTTGTTGGTGGTGCAGTGGATGGTGTTGTCTGTGGTTCAGTGGATGGTGTTTGTGTTGGTGTAGATTCAGTTGTCATTGTTACAGATGATGGTGACGCTGTAGTTGACTCTGCTGGAGTTTGAGCTGATGATTGAAAAACACAAAAAATTGCATTAAAATGTCGTTATGTTAACGTTTGACCGTTTAAAGAGATTTAATGAATTTCACAAAAACTATACGAGTGCATTCCTCTGCATTTTTATACACTCCACGAAAGTATTATGTCATTGTGCATTTGTTTGTAACACCCAAAAGGAAGCGAGATGGACCCATTGTTATTTATACCGATCGATTTAGAATCACTTTTTGAATCGATTTAGCAATGACCGTCCGAGTACAGATAACAATTGTAGCCAGAACCAAATGAAACTTTGCACAACGAAGTTATTCGGGTTAAGGACGGACGCTATTTAATTTGAAGTAAATCGGTTCAGATTTATATATAGCCCCCATACGAATTTCACTCCCGATTTGACTCTTCCCATTGTAGATACCACATATTTTGACAGATTTTTTTTCAAAATTGGCAAAACTTCTTATATTTCAACTAGAAACACCCGTGGTAAAAATGTGTTAAATCGGTTCAGATTTATATATAGGTTTGACTTTTTTTGAAGAACCGAAATGAATAAAGTCGTCTATGAAATGGTGGTCAGTTGCGATTTGACCTTTTTTGGGCTGCAGTCCATAGTCGGTGCTTGTGCTAGCTTCATAAGATAAATGGACCTGTCTAAGTCTGGGAAGAGTATCGACATAGCATATACAGTGTTGGCAAATATACACTCAGAAAAATAGCATTCCTAAATTTGAGTAAAATCCATAATCCAATTTAGTTCAACAATTTTACTCCAGTTCAGTAAAAATTTCCTTAAAATTAGGAATTATAACTAAGTATGAGTACATTTTCTCTATTTCAAAGTCATAGCAAATAGTTCATTTACTAGAAATAGGGTAGTAAATTTACTTAAAAACATTTCATTGAATGTAATAAAAAATTCTTACAATTGAGTAAATTTATAGTTGTGTGTAATACAATTTCCAAGGTTTAAAGTAAGAAAAATATTAAGAATTTTTTTCCATGGATAAAATTCCATTTAGGAAATTTTAATGCGTATACTGAAATTTATGCCGAGTTCTTCATACATTTAAGTATTAATGAACTTATAAAAATCAATTGAAATTGTTTAGAAAAATTTTGAATATTAATCGAAGAAGCAATTCTCATTCGTTTGCAGAGACTTATTTTTTAAATAATTCAAGTATTTTTCTAAACAACCACTGCGAAGGCGCAAATCTTGCATTCGCAGCAATGATGGTGTAATACTTCAACTCTTTATGGCAGAGGTATCATGAAACTTTTGAGAAATATTTCATGTTGCCACTTTCTTCCTAGTTATGCATACTCTGAAGCAAAATCATTTGTTTGCATTTTTTAGTTAAATTTTTAAGTTCACTTTCTTCCTTCTATCAGTAGAATTTTCCTCAGATTAAGTAAAAATTTACTTGTTTTGAGGATAAAATCTGCAAAATTGTCCTCAGTTCAAGTAAATATGTACTTGATTTGAGTAATAATTAACTTAGTTTTAGGAAAATTTCGGTAAAATTTTACTTAGATTTAATAAGAATGTACTTGGTTTGGGGAAAAACTTACAGGATTTTTTCTCACTTTGAGTAAATATTTACTTGGTTTGAGGAAAATTGAACTAGAATCAAGTTCAAAGCATGTACTACATTCAAGAAGAGTTTCAATCTCAAACTTGAGGAAATGAGGAAATATTGCTTTAGCGCTATACGTAGTTCAATTTTCCTAAATTTTAGTTCATTTAACTCATTATCAGCGTTCTCTTTTTTTCTGAGCAGGCCCGTGCGCAGGATTTTCCCCTGGGAGGGGGGGGGGTTTTCATCTACACTCATAAAAAAGTTAACCCTATAATGAGTTAAAATTAACTAAAATTTAGGAAACCAAGTACATTTTTACTAAAAATTAGTAGATTTTTTCTGAAATTTTCATAAATCTAAGTAAATTTTTCCTAAAACCTATTAATTTTTACTAAATTTAAGCAACATTTTCCTAAGACTAAGTAAATTTTTACTAAATCTTAGTAAAATTTTGCTGAAAATTTTCTAAAACTATGTAAATGTTTACTCAAATCAAGTAAATATTTACTCAAACTGAGGACAACTTTGCTGATTTTTTTCCTCAAAACGAGTAAATTTTTACTTAAACTGAGGAACATTTTATTTTATACAAGGAAAAAAGGTGCAATTAAAATAAGTTCAATTTAACTAAAAAAATCAAACAAATAGTTTTGCATCAGAGTATGCAAAACTGATACAAAAATGACAACATGAAATATTTCTCAAAAGTTGCATGATACCTCTGCCATAAGGAGTTGAGCTGTTACTCCATGATTGTTGCGAAGAATAATTCATAAAGTAATTAAGAAATAAGTCTCTCCAAACAAACGAGAATTGCATCTTTGATTAATATTCACTATTTTTTTAAACAATTTTAAATGTTTTTTATAAGTTCATTAATACTTAAATGTATGAAGAACTCGGCATAAATTTCAGTAAACATTTTAACTTCATTTTAGAAAAAAACTCATTTTTAAATTAAAATTTCCTAAATGGAATTTTTTCTATACAAAAAATTTCATATTTTATTGCCAGGATCTTCGAGAAATATTTTGATACATTCGTCCGACAGACATTGTCGGCAAAATTGCATTTCTGTAATCCATCTATCAGTACACTCAAAGGAATATGTCAGTAAAAGAAAGCAGAAAGTCTACTGAAAGAGCAGATTTTCTGCTGTTAAAAAGGAGACAGTTGATTTGTATCTGCTGAGATAGTAAACAGCTGTTTGCGGTTTTTAGCAATATATGTCCAAACTAATATAAAAGAACTCTAAACTCGCTTATGAACGCTTATCTATTTTTATATTTTAATTAACAACAGCCAATTTTAGCAGACTGCAAACCCTTTAGCAGGAGAAAACTGCTGTTATGTCAAAAAAAAAAACAGCTGTAATAGCAGAAAAGTGTCTGCTGATAGACAGCATACATACATACATATTGAGGGTTTATATTCATAAGTGGCAAAAACATAACTTTTCAGTAGAGCGAAAAAACTAATTTTCTCCTTAATTTGAAGAGAAATTATTAATCGTTCTTCTACAGTTTAATCTAAAAAGGATTACTAATTGCTACGATTAAAAAGTTTTCGAAATTTCCTAGTATTCGAGATTTCATGGTTCATAGCCACTTTTGTATGTTTAAAATTGAGCACTATTAATGTTGAAATAGGAATAAGATTTATTGTAAACTCAATAACTTTTTTCATGAAATCTTGGCAATGTTGTATAGAAAACGCATTTTCTGTGTTGTACACAGCGAATTTAAAGATTCCAGCTTTAACCGTCAGATTGGTCGCTTGTAACATATAGTAGCCAGTCGCGAAAATCGCTACAATTGATGAAAAATCCAAAATTCGCCGTTGCAATTCCTTATATTTTAACATTCTTCATACATAATTCTGAAACTTTTCATACACAAATATTCCCCACGAAGTCAGCAATCACATTCCAAAGAAATATTTCGGTATTCTCAATATAATAAAAAGTTACGCCGGTTTTTCTAAATAAACTTTTCACAATTTTTGACTTTACAGCCACCATTTTTCCTATTTTAGCCTGATAATTGGGGAATCAAAATTTTATTAACGCGAAATGATGGAATTTGATAGTACGATATGCCCTAAATCTAAAGAGTGATTTTTTTGAGGTTAGGATTTTCATGCATTAGTATTTGACAGATCACGTGGGATTTCAGACATGGTGTCAAAGAGAAAGATGCTCAGTATGCTTTGACATTTCATCATGAATCGTCTTACAAACGCGTGCGTCAAATGCGTGCTCTGTTAAGAAAGTTCATTGCGCGCTTCCATTTTATGGTCAGTTTAATCGACCCACTGAAGCGGCTATTCGGGCTATTGTGACTAAATTTCGCACCAAATTTACATTGTTGGACATTAAACCACCAACACGCTTACGTAGAGTGCGAACTGAAGAAAATATCGCAGCTGTATCGGCCAGTGTTAATGATGACCACCAATTTTCGATTCGTCGGTGTTCGCACCAATTGGGTCTCTGTTACTCAAAAACGTGGAAATGCCAAAATTGGACTAAGCGGATGGACCACCTAAGACGCAGCCGCGGTCAACATTTAAATGAAATTATCTTCAAAAAGTAAATGTCATGGACCAATCTAACGTTTCAAATAAAGAACCGATGAGATTTTGCAAATTTTATGCGTTTTTTTTTAAAAAAAAGTTATCAAGCTCTTAAAAAATCACCCTTTAGAAAAATGTTTTAAACAAAATCGTTGTAGCGAATTATAACCTTCGGTTTTATGCTGCTCCATTGTTGAACTATTTTATTTCTATTATTTTTATGTTCATAGCCACTTATGCAGTCACAAACTTACGTGCGAGGGGATAGCCAAATCAGAAAATTAAAAAAAATGGCTTTAGAAAAAAATCTTTTCCAAATTTATATGACAGATGACATCCAAATCTGAGAATAGTTTGGCATCAAAAACTCATTTTCGAGAAAATGGTTCATAGCCACTTTTGAATATAAGCCCTCGATATATATTTTGAAGAAATATTACACAAAAAACGGTCAAATTCCTCGGCGATAAACTCTTCAGTCCCGCATTTTTTCTATGATTGGATATGCTTTTTGATAAGTATGGGTCTAAATAGGATGAGTAACAGGATGTTTACTCAAAATCTTTATACGCATATTCCGATTAAATAAAAAATATTTGGAAATGTTTCTTCATTTTTATAATCCTAAATATGTATAAATTCGAATAACAAATACAGTTTTTTTGTATTCGATGAAATGCAAGAAGAAACAACTAGAAATTTTAATTCCAAAAAACCAAATAATTGGTATTTTAGAGTTTCGTTTTCCTACGTAGATCCAAGTTGCTGAATTTGTTGTTTCTCTTTTGAATAATACTTGTTACATATGTAGAAAAAGTACTTACTTTGAAAAATATTTGACATAAGTAATAAATATAACAAAAATATTAGTAAGTTAAAACTCATTTCTTTTTGTTTCGCAGAGAAAAAATGCATTTCGTAGAAACGAAATTTTAGACACGTGAACATGTGGTAAACATGCCATCAGTTGTTGTAAATGAACAAAGAGAAATAAGTTTAAACAGTTTTCTTCGTTTGTCGAAATGGATTTGTATTATAATTGCAAACTTCGAAACCATTAGAAGTAGCAGAAACCGTTGTTGTTACATATTTGATGAAAAAATGACACATCGGTTCAGATTTAGATACAGCTCCATAAAAATGCCCAATCGCAAATGTTACATCTTAGCGCTCTACAAGCATGAAGCAAATTATTTGCTTTTATTAAGAATATTTTAGATTTCATTATGATATCATAATGATTCTTATCTACACTTTTTTAAAATTACTAAACAATTTTGTTATTAAATTTCCAAACTTGACGAATGTCAAGAAGTGGTATCGATTAATAAAATGAAAGTTTTCCGAAGAATTTGGTCTCCATTAGCGAAATTAGCACTACACAATCTTGGTTTGTTTTTCGTTTAGTTTGTTTGTATTTTTCATAACCTTTGTCCGAAATTCAAGAAAGTGTCCAAGATTTTCATGTTTTCATGATTTTACTGCAAAATTACCATTTCAGACGAGTTATTTTAAAAAGACCTTAAAAATTCTATAATTTATTGCTTCAGAAAGTCTAGAAGGTATTAAAAAGTATATGTTCGAAACCTCTCTGGGGGTTTGAACCCCCAAACCCCCCCCCCCCCCCACCTGCGCACGGCCCTGTTTCTGAGTGTATGTAGTGAAAAATCGTCCAATTAGCAGTGCAAAAATCAAATCGA
Organism: Polietes domitor; assembly: GCA_947397865.1. Taxonomy (NCBI): domain Eukaryota; kingdom Metazoa; phylum Arthropoda; class Insecta; order Diptera; family Muscidae; genus Polietes; species Polietes domitor. Next base: position 92,163,529 of record OX377619.1, on the reverse strand, counting down.
CAAAATTCATCTAGAGAATTTGAAGTGTATTGTGAAAGTAGGTCTTTGATAAATAAAGGGTGATTTTTTAAGAGCTTGATAACTTTTTTTTAAAAAAAAAACGCATAAAATTTGCAAAATCTCATCGGTTCTTTATTTGAAACGTTAGATTGGTCCATGACATTTACTTTTTGAAGATAATTTCATTTAAATGTTGACCGCGGCTGCGTCTTAGGTGGTCCATCCGCTTAGTCCAATTTTGGCATTTCCACGTTTTTGAGTAACAGAGACCCAATTGGTGCGAACACCGACGAATCGAAAATTGGTGGTCATCATTAACACTGGCCGATACAGCTGCGATATTTTCTTCAGTTCGCACTCTACGTAAGCGTGTTGGTGGTTTAATGTCCAACAATGTAAATTTGGTGCGAAATTTAGTCACAATAGCCCGAATTGCCGCTTCAGTGGGTCGATTAATCTGACCATAAAATGGAAGCGCGCAATGAACTTTCTTAACAGAGCACGCATTTTGATAATAAAATTCAATAATTTGCAAGCGTTGTTCGTTTGTAAGACGATTCATGATGAAATGTCAAAGCATACTGAGCATCTTTCTCTTTGACACCATGTCTGAAATCCCACGTGATCTGTCAAATACTAATGCATGAAAATCCTAACCTCAAAAAAATCACTCTTTACATATGCATATTAGGATGGGTCACGAAAATAAATTACCCCCCCCCCCAGAAATAAAGATTGGATTGTGTTATGATGATCTACAAAATATTTCGTCACTGGGCCAAGCCATCTCTGAGCTAAACGCTCCACGAAAAACATCCACCCCAATTTACATCATCGTATCGATTGACAGCAAATGCTTTACAATAATTTCCAGAAGTTAATGTAAAAAGCAAATCACACAGAACGGAAATATTTTTTCGCCCAATTTTTAAAATTTTTATAGAACTACCCAAGTTTAATTTTTCAGTATTATATTTTTACACTACCCACTCCAATGTAATATTGTTGTGAGAAATTTGAATAAATGTTCACCTTTTGAATGGGCAAAAACTGCCAGGAACACAATCACAGGTAGCAATTTCATCTTGTTTTCGATACTGTCGCCGTATTCTGTATTCTTCGCCGAAATTTAGGATATATTATCACGTCAAGTGTTGAATTTCTACTGATAATAACTACAATTGAATTGTGGGTTTTATTCATTTTTAGAATTTCAATAGGCTGTTTGATATGTTCCGTGGTGGGTGGGTCTCGAATCTCGGTAAACAATGATAGCTGCATTTGTAGCCAAAGAATGATAAAAAATGTATCATTTTTATGGATTTTTCTATGAATAATACAAGTTAGCTACATTTTTAACAATAAAAAGTCCGACCCCGATGAATTCCCATCCGCATTTATTCGCAAGGCAAACAAAGGGATAGATTGAATGATTCAACATTTTATATCGTAAACAACTGATATACAACAAAGGCTGTAACTTTGTAGATTACACAGACCCCATAGGCGTAGATTTGCTAAGATTTGTAAGGTTACGGAAGTATCTACTTTCAAGTTGAACATTAAATTTTTATGTACGACCTAAATCCGCACGATCAGCCGCTGCGGTCAACTTTGTTTATATGTATTCTAATTTTAACAAGGTAAGGTTTGAAGGGCAAAACAGATCATTTTCAGAAAAATAATTTGAAGCGCTGTAGTGGAAGAAACGGTTTGTTTCGTATGTCGCAATTTTGGTCCCAGAGAGAATTGACAAGAAAATGCAATTGTTGTGGTGTCAGGATTTTTTAATGGAAAAGACAATTTCGTGAGGATTTTTTTCGGCTATCAGCGTGGGGGTCGTGGGTTCGATTGCCACCAGAGGCTCTGGTCTGTCGCTGCAATAACTAGCTACAATGGTCTTAGTCACTCCGGCTCAATCCCTGCACCCAAAATTAGAATATAAATTTACTTTGTATTGTAATTCATAATAAATAAATAAAAAATAATACCCTACACCATTCGCTGCGTATATACATCGCTTAGATTACTAAACCCAGATTTTTCATGGAAGCAATTTCATGTAGTTCATATATATTATACAGTATATGAATATGATAATATGGAACATAATAAGATAATTGATCCAAATTTCCGACAGACAAATACAAATTATATAATAGGATGAATCGGACCGACATTTGAAAGGGAGCCTATAACAACACCTGGGGCCTTGTCCAAAAAAACATAGGCCTATATATTTCTCATTCACGGTAGGTATTCCTAGTTGAAATATATCATGATCCGATGTAAGACGTAGTTTCTAGAGCTGTAATAGAGTAGAATGGCGCCCCATTTGGGTTATTCCGAAGTATGGACACATATATATGATATAAGCTGCAAAATTTGATAAACTTCCGATGTAAAATGGGGGTCCTAGAGGGGTAATACATTAAAAAGTGGTTCCATATAGATCACTTTCAAAAGAGGTATTCTTCGTTGAAATATGAAATTATATCGAGATACAATGAACGATATGAGTTCTAGAGCTGAATTAGAGTAGAATGGGGGCCCAATTTGTATGGGGGTTATATAAAAATATGGATCCATAAATTTGACTTTCTCAGTATGTATTCTTAATCTGCAAAATTTGAAAAACTTTCGATGTACTAGATTGGTAAAAATTAAAATGGGGGCCATTTGTAAGGGCGCTACATTAATTCTATTCTTTATTGAAATATAACATGATCTCCAAATTGTATCAAGATCCAATGTAAGATGTGGGTAATAGAGCGATAATAGCGATAATAATACCAATCGTCCTTGGCCAAAAAAGTAACTTCTGCCAAATTTCATGACAATCGGACCACAATTGCGACCTGTAGAGTGCGAACAAGCTTAGATGGACAGCAGGTGATTCTAAGGCGATCCGTATACTTAAATAAATTTGTTAAATTTTTGGGTAATTCTATTAGAAAACAACCCAAAAACCACCGATTTTGGTATTCATTCCCTCCGATTTTGATGAAATCTTGCACGTACATTCTACTAGTGATTGTGGGTAATATAATATATTTTTTTACGTCGGTGCAAAGTTGGTGTTCTAGGCCGTTTTGTGAAGAGATGTCTTCTTTAGCGATATCATATCTTTGGATCGCATCATCAGATTTGAACGAAATTGGTATCATCTGAAAGGTTATCATTTCTTTTTTTCGGAAAGTACTTGTTGTTTGAGGACTCCAGAAATTAAAAACAATATTAATCCTTGAATATCCTGAAAACCACATCTTTAATTCTCTTAATCCGTATATATAAAAGAGTTGCGTTACTGACTGACTGACTTATCATTGGCCAGCATGACATTTTCAGGGTAGTTCCCAAATATGACGCCGACTACGAAAGGTTTTTTTCGAAATTCGTACTTTTAGGGGATAAAATGAGACAAAAAGGGATAATCATCGAACCTTTGTCGTGACTAAACGGCAGTACTTAGAAACATGAAACATTGGTGTGTTCCATGCACTGACCATGCAGTAGATCTGCAAAAAGGTTTTTTTTTTCGAAATTTGTACTTTTAAGGGAGGAAAGAAACAAAGAGGGATAAAAAATGGTACCAACTAAAATATTGCAGCTAGAATCGTGAAATTTGATATGTAAATGCCTCTGGCATTTACATAGAAGCGCATTAATATTGAATTTTTCGAAAACATATTACCTATAGTGATTTTTCAAAACGTGTACTTTTTGGGAAAGCGGTGCAAAAAGTTAGAAAATGATATAAATTATACGTACGAATTGAGTTTAACTAAAATGTTACACAACGACAAACACATTCTTTTCTGTATATTAGTGCTATCTAACGAGAGATGTTTCCAAATTACTATTTTAGATTTATCTATATCCACCAAATGACAATTAAAAAAATATCCAAACATATCCGACTCTATGATACACTCCACTTTCTAATTTAATTCGGTGAAAAAGTGAAAACGGGAAGAATTTTTGTATCCTGTAAATGTATGTGTTTGACAAAAAATGTTAAATCGGAGAGGACTTTTATATGTGAAATCTGGAACGAAATATTATATGTATAGTTTGGCCAAAATCGGTTAAACATTTGGGAGCAACATTTGTATTTGGGCTATATCTAAATCTGAACCGATCTTACCCACTTTCACCATAGGTTTTTTACTTGGATTATAAGCTGTCGTGCCATATTTAAAGAAAATCGAGTACAATGTGTGGTTTCTAAAGCGGCAAAAGTTTGTATGGGGGCTATATCTAAATCTGAACCGATCTTTCCTACTTTCAGCATAGGTGTTTCTAGTTGGATTAAAAGATGTTGTGCCAAATTTAAAGAAAATCGGGCACAATAAGTGGTTTCTAGAGCGGAAAATGTCAAATCGGGAGCTACATTTGTATGGGGGCTATATCTAAATCTGAACCGATTTGCCTCAAATTAAATAGCGTTCGTCCTTGATCCACAAAACATATTTGTGCCAATTTTTGTTAAGATCGGACTATAATTGCGACCTGTAATTTGATTACAACAATAGATGGACAGACAGACCGGACATTGCTAAATCGACTCAGAAAGTGATTCTAAGTCGATCGGTATACTTAACAATGGGTCTATCTCGCTTCCTTTTGGGTGTTACAAACAAATGCACAAAGACATAATACTCTCGTGGAGTGTATAAACATAGACGAATGAAACTAATAACAAATAACTGGCTTTTTCGCGTGCGAGGCGGGTACTGCTAGTTTTTTATATATTTTAGCTTAGTTTATTCCCTACAAAATATGAAAAACTCATAGGTTCGAAATAATTACCTATTTAACCAGGGCTAAGTTGTAGTTATTGGGATATTCACCCATGCTAATTTTGGAAAAATAAGTTTGGAAGAAAAGTAATACTGGGGTTTGATAGTCCTTACTTTTACTCTAAAAAATATTTTTAAAAATCACTAATTGTTTTTTTTTTTGATTTTGCTAGACTGGAAAGTCAATTTCGAAAGACTTCAGGGAGCTGAATAGGAATATTTCATCAAATCATATTGTATCTTATTTAGTTTAACACATTTTAATACTTCTTCTTTAATTAATTAAATATATATATATATATATATTAACTATTTTTTGCTTTAAATGATTGTTGTTGATTTAAAAGACTGAATTCATAAAAAAACAAAAAAAACATAAAAAACAAATTTCAGAGTCTACTTGCGAAAAATCTCATAAAATGTAAAATTTTTCAAATACAAACTGTGGGAGGCTATAGCCCTCCCCAGCAGAAATCTATTGCTACGCCCATGAAAACCCCTATAACGATATTTGATGATACACATAATCGTTATAAATAAATAAATGAAAAACTTCTGGAAGGCACGCATCTCTAATGATCCTGGTGAAATCACATGGTACCATGTGGGAGTGTCGAAAGTTCATTGGATTTCTGTTAAATTGTTTATTTGTTCAAAATCAAATTGTCAGGGTATTCAATGATAAAGTTAATATTAATTTTCTCCGCCATAGAATGGGGGTCTACTAACTGTGTTATTCCGTTTAAAATAGTAAGCTGTTCTTGTCATAGGGTAATTCCACAAGATTTCGACCATCATTGATTTTGATGAAATTTGGCACATACATACATACCGTAGCTCAAAATAGTACGTGGCTTAGGATTTACAGTGGTTATCTCGGAGGTTTTTAGGAAGAGATGCCTTCATTATTGATATCATAACTTTGGATCGCGTCATCAGATATTGATATCATCTGATAGATTTACAACTCTTCCTTCCGAATCTGCCTTAAAATTTGAACTTCCTTATGGTCCAAGGACTCCAAAAACTGAAAATAATTTTAATCCCTGAATATCCTGGAAAACATACCATACCAAACTTTCTTTATTTTGTTTTGTATTTTAGATTATTTTATTCTCCCCAAAATATCAAAAATTCAGAGTGGGGTGGCCATAGGTTAAGAAATTATGGCTGTTTTTCCAAAGTATTGAGTTATTTCAGCATTTTTTTTCATTCATATCCTATATACATTAGAGTCGATTCAAAAAAATTTGTCGATGTTCTCGACTAAAATGAAAGACTCGTTTGTTTTACTGGTTCTCCCAAAATGTCTGTGTCATTTTGCTATTTCGGTGCTATTTCAATATATTTTTCATTGAACGCACAACAATTGTAGGTTATGATATTGTCAACTCAGGTGAATAAAAACGCCAAAATATCAAATAAGAAGTCACCGACCTGCGACCTGGGCGATTTTCTGATTTTACAAAATACCAAATTGAGAAAATCAAGGTGAAGTGATGCGTTGCGTCCTATAAATTAAATAAAAAATATTATTTGAAACGGTCGATAAAAGAATTGTAAAATCCGTCTTCAACACTCAGAAAAAACTGAACCCTATAATGAGTAAAAATGAACTAAAATTTATGTAAATTGAACTTCGTATAACGCTAAAGCAATATTTCCTCATATCAAGTTCAAACATTTCCTTGAAAGTAGTACATGCTTTGAACTTGATTCTAGTTCAATTTTCCTCGAACAAGTATATATTTACTCAAACTGAGGGAAATTCCAGTAAGTTTTTCCTTAAACCAAGTACATTTTTACTAAATCTAAGTAACATTTTGCTGAAAATTTCCTAAATCTGAGTAAATTTTTCCTAAAACCAAGTAAATATTTACTTAAACTGAGGACAATTTGAAAAAGTGAACTTAAAATAAGTTCAATTTAACTCTTTTCGTGTCGAATAGATTTTATGGTAAGCAATATATATATATATATATATATATATATATATATATATATATATATATATATAAGGTAATGTCGGTCCTTTAGAGATGGGAAAATTATTTATTTTCGTCTAAAGATTATCGAAGAAGATATATATAGTTCAAAATCAATGTCAAATATATTGGAAAAAAACAAATAAGCTACCAAATGTAAGCATTTTGGATAACAATAAAAATTTTTTTCACGTAACGTCTGCCAAGCCATGTAAAATAGTTTAAAAAGTTGTTCTGGATACCTCATTTATACATATCGCCTTTTAAATCTATGGTAAATTTTGTAGTCCTAAAACCTCGCATAAGAATTTTTTTGGTATGGGGTGGTCGCTCTGAAACTCGAAAAAAGTAAAACAACGAGCCTTGTTTCACAATATTTCGAGAATATTACTAAAAGGAAGCTTTATAAAGAGAATTGAACAAACCTAATATGAAAACAAGTAAGGAAAGGCTAAAGTTGGGCGGGGCCGACTATATGATACACTCTACTTTCTATCCGAACACAATTCAATTCGGTACAAAAGTGAAAACGCGAAGGCTTTTTGTATGTTTCCTAATCATAGGCTAATATAACCTGACCCAATTTGTCAAATCGACAGGAATATTTGTATCGGGGCTATAACCAAACATGGAATGAAGTGACTAACTTTCACAATAAGTTTTTTCAGTTCAAGTAAACGTGTTATGCTCATTTTGAAGAAATTCGGTGAAAATACGTGGTTTCTGGGGTGGAAAAAGTCAATCCGAGAGCGAAATTTGTATGGGAGCTATATGTAAATCTGAACCGATCTAACACATTTTCATTACAGGTGTTTCCAGTTGAAATATAAGGCGTTTTGCCAATTTTGAAGAAAATCTGTGGTTTTTAGAGCGGAAAATTTTGGGAGCGAAATTTGTATGGGATCTATATATAAATCTGAACCGATCTGACCCATTTTCGCCATGGGTGTTTCTAATGGAAACATAAGATATTTTGCCAAATTTGATGAAGATCTGTTAAAATATATGGATTCTGGAGCGGAAAAATTCAAATCGGGAGCGAAATTTGAATGGGAGATATATGTAAATCTGAACCGATCTGGCCCATTTTCACCATGGGTGTTTCTAGTTGAAATATAAGATATTTTGCAAGATTTGAAGAAGATCTGTTAAAATATGTGGTTTATTGAGTCGAAAAAGTGAAATCAGGTGTGAAATTTGTGAGGGAGCTATATATAAATCTGAACCGATCTGACCTATATTCACCATGGGTGTTTCTTGTGGAAGTATAAGATATTTTGCCAAATTTGAAGAAGATCTGTAAAAATATGTGGTTTCTAGGCCACAAAAGGTCAAATTTGAATGGGAGCTATATACAAATCTGAACCGATCTGACCAATTTTCAACATTGGTGTTCCTAGTTTAAATATAAGATGTTTTGCCAAATCTGAAGACAATCTGACACAATATGTGGTTTCTAGAGCGGAAAGAGTCAAATCGGCGAAATTTGTATGGGAGCTATATATAAATCTGAACTGATCTAACACATTTTCACCATAGGTGTTTCTAGTTGATATATAAGATGATTTGCCAAATTTTAAGAAGATCTTTTAAAATATATGGTATCTAGAGTGAAAAGAGTCAAATCGGGAGTGAAATTCGTATGGGGGCCATATCTAAATCTGAACCGATTTTCTTCAAATTAATTATCGCTCGTCCTTGTCCCGAAAAACTTAGCTGTGCAAAGTTTCGTTTGGTTCTGGCTACAATTGCGACCTGTATCGTGATTACAAGAACAGATGGACAGACAGACGGACAGACAGGCAGACGGATATTGCTAAATCGATTCAAAAAGTGATTCTAGGTCAATCGGTATACTTAACAATGGGTCTATCTCGCCTCCTTTTGGGTGTTACAAACAAATGCACAAAACCATACTACTTTCGTGGAGTGTATAAAAATGACAACATGAAATATTTCTCAAAAGTTTGATGGAACCTCTGCCATAAAGAGTTGAGCGCCTTGGCAGTGGTTGCTTAGATTAATACTTGAAGTATTTAAGAATTAAGTCTCTGCAAACGAACGAGAATTGCTTAATTGATTAATATTCAAGAATTCTCTAAACAATTTTAAGTGATTTTTTATAAGTTCATTAATACTTAAATGTATGAAGAACTCGGCATAAATTTCAGTATATACATTAGGATGGGTCACGAAAATAAATTGCAGCGGTCGCCCCCCAGAAATAAAGATTGGATTGTTTAATGATGATCTACAAAATATTTCGTCACTGGGTCAAGCCATCTATGAGCTAAACGCTCCTAAAACACCTCTAAATATCATGCTTTTCCCGTGTAATTTTTATGATGCATTTTTGTCCAACATTTTTTCTGAATTAATAGACCCCTGGGAGCACTTTAAACAATTTTTTTATTCTTGTCTTAGAATAACTCATTGATTGTATTTTCAGGAGCGCACTGTGGTCATTATTTTGAGATAGCGGCCAAAACTCCTTTTGGTTTTTGTTCTCCGATTTTAAAGTTATTAGACTTATATGAAAGTAGACAGTAGTAGACCTCGGGTGCCAAAAAATTAGAACTCTATTTTAACTATTTCACTGAGAACAGGGTGGTCCAAAATGGGCTTTTTCAGAATTTATGATATTTTTAGTTAATTTTTAAAGTTGAAATGATCATAACTTTTTTGTTTTTCAAGATTTTTGGACGAAATAAATTTTGTGTTGTAACTTAACTTATTTCCTATCACTGGTAGAAAAAATTGAAGCTCTACTGTTTGCAGAACAATTTAAATATTTTTTTTAAAAAAGGTCTAATTTATCGGAAATTTCCTACTTCATAGAGCACAACTCCTGTGAGTCAAGCTGAGTCAAAACACAAATTTACTATTTTGTAGTCCTAACCCTCCCCTACATTCCTATATATACATGTCCATGCATCGGGACTGCACCTTTTGAGCTACAGCAATTTTTCTGACCCAAGGTAAGATATTCGGTACAAATGCACGTCATATTTTTTGAGAAGTTATTTGTATGTGAAAGTGGCTATTATGCATATATTTTGATGAAATTTTGTACAAGAGTTCTTATTGACCCAAAAAATAATTCTGTTGAAATTAGGAGAATTTGGCCCATATTTGGACCTAGTCCACATAGAAGGGTGTATCAAAATTTTGACAAAAATGACAATAGAATCTGACAACATTCGCTTTGCTTACAAACCAAATAGAACATTAAATTCAATTTTTACCAACATTAACGACAGAACACAACGAAGAGAACATTAGAAACGAGAATGAATCACAAAAATGAAAGAGACAACAGCACTGTCACAACTTAGTGCTATCCAGTGCACGAAAACAAACGAAACGATTGACGTACATATCATCCAAAGTCATTATTATTCATTACACAGTACAACACATGATTTGCCAACTCAATTCTGAGAACAGTATGTGAAATTTCTGCATCATTCGTTTTGTCTTCTTACCTGCCGAAATATTTTTAATATCGATTTGAAGTTAGTACTATCGTATAGGGGAATTTATCACGTTTTAGGCCCTGTTGTTTGACATAGCTCGACAGCCACTAGCCCGATTTAGTTGAAATAAATTTTAAAAAATTAAGAATTACAATTCCCTTAATCTGTTCATATATTGTTTTCCTATACAAGCAACAGTTTACAAGTTAAAAATAAGTTTCCAATAAAAAATGAAGAATTTTTTTTTTAAATTCATAAAAAATACAAAACGGAAATAAGTTTCAAGTGTAGTTACTTTTTCGCAAAGTCACATAACCTATGAGCAAAATGAGACAAAGATCATGAAAATCGATGCACGCGTTTCGCTTTTATTCGCAATTTCAAAAAATAAAATAAAAATAAAAATTAAAAAATTATCATGCAAAAAAAAATATTTATAAAAACTTTATGAAAATAAAATAATATGCAATTAATACGCAATAATAATATGCATAAAAACCAAATTCAGAACATTTTTTCAATTATTGGCAATATCCATGCTTGCAGAAGTTGACGCTTGTGGTTCTGATGATCTTGTTTTCTTCGTAGGTTGTTCATGAAAGAATCACTTTTGATCAATTTCCGAATATCAGGTCCGTTCAGAATACCTGTTTTAAATACATTTGCGAATAATGACGACCTGTAAAAAACAGGTAGCCAACTGAAAACCCCATAGTAAGCAAAGTAACTTTTAATTATTTGGGTTTTTCACATTTAGGGGTGGTCATTATTCGGAAAATTTAAACCTCACACATGGTGAAACAGGTATATAGCGACGGTAAAAAATATGCAACCATTTACAAGTACCTGTCAGTAAAATAGTGAACAATACACAGTATAAATAGGTGTGCATTGATCGATTTTACTCATTCAACAAGTGTCGACGAACGCGAAAAGTACAAGTCAATATTTTGAAAGTGCAGTTTTTAATAGTGAATTATATAATTATATACAATTATTGTTTAAACAATGGCTAAATTCAGTTATAGTGTTCTATCTGATATATATTTTGAACGGAAAGATGAAAACGACATTATTTTACATATAATGAATAATCCATTCTTCAAAATATCCGACAAACAAGAAATTAAAATTCATAAGTTAAAAATAAAAAACTTTTTAAATACTTTAAGAAAACGGTACAATCAATGTTCCAGAAACAAGAAATTGTTTTACTCACGCAACCAAGAATGGCTAAGAAATAAACTTATTTTTGAAAAGCCATCAGTAACTACCACGGAAACTGGAAAAGGTGGTCGACCAGCAAAGCCAATTGATAATTGTAGTGAAAGATCACGAAGACGCAAGCTTAAACATATCAATGAAGAAGTTTGTTGTAGCATCATAAAGGATTCATTTCTGCATCAAATTCAACCATCGAAAACTAAAAAGAGTAAAATTGCTATCATTGAAAAAATAGTGGAAGCAAGCCCCAGACGCACAAAAAGGATTTTAGAAAGTATGCCGACACCAACTGAAGAAAATAAATTTACTCCAGAAGAAGCACTTGCACTATTTTTGGATTTGAAAATGACTAAAAACCAATATACAGAATTGCGGAAGCGAACCAATGAAAAAAATTGTGGAATTTTTCCATCATATCGAGATTTAGTTTCTGCCAAAAAAGATTGCTTACCTTCACCAACTGCTATTAGTGTAACTTCAAGTTCAGCAGAAATAAAATTGCAGGATCTTCTTGAACACACTGCAGAACGATTTTAAAGACATTTGATGCTGACTATTTAAAGAAGTTTAAAAATTGCAGCATGACTTTAATTTCTAAATGGGGATGTGATGGGTCCTCTGGCCAGAAACAATACAAACAATGTAATGCGGAAAATTCATCAGATGCCAATTTTTTCATGATTTCTTTCGTTCCATTACGTTTAACAAAAACTTATATTGGTTCAGAGCCGTCAACTAGTAGAGCTGCAGAGATAGATGTATGGAAGAATGAAATTCCCTCGTCAACAAAATTTTGTAGACCAATAAAGTTTGCTTACAAAAAAGAAACTAAAGATGTCATAACTGAAGAAGTTGGCAAAATAAGAGATGAAATTAAGGAACTTCAACCAGTGATATTTGAATTTAATGACCAATGCATCGAAGTTAACTTTAAAATGTCACTTACAATGATCGATGGAAAAGTTGCACAAGCTTTAACCGAAACAAAGTCTTCGTCAAGCTGCACCATATGCCAAAAAACATCAAGTCAATTGAGCCAACCACCAACACAAGACGATAGTTTTAATGAAGCATATGAATTTGGAATGTCACCTCTTCATGCTAGAATTCGTTTTATGGAGCATATTCTTAAATTGGGATACGATTTGGAATTTGGCCCGTTATGCGAAACAGTGAGAAACAACAAAGAAAATTTGGAAAAAAGAAAGCAAAAAAAAAAGATATTCAAGAAAAATACCGTGAGATAGGCCTGCAATTTTTCTGAGTGATGTTTGTAACTCGATATAATAATAAAACCGTTAGAGCTATTGAAGCCTAAGTTTTCGAATATTTTTCATTGTACTGGTTTTTCTGAGTATAAGCTGTGTGGTTCATTTATTCTATTAGAACATTCTCAACACACAATACCCTTATCATTTGATTCATATAGTCAAACGTGATTAGTAAATTATGCCATAACATTATTTTGACTAAAATAGAATCAGTATATAATTTTATTTTTACAGGCAAAACAATAAAATACTATCAATTTATAAATGTGTCGTTGGTAACTTTCGCTGACATGTTGTTAGCGAAATGTTCCATTTGTCCGATTACATTTCAGCTGCACACAATGCACAAAGTACGTATCTTCCAAACCACCACGAAAGCAAATGAGTCGGAGTTGAGTATCAAACCTTGCATATGTTCAAATTTCAACATGGAGTTCTACCCATTACAAAGTTCTTATTACTAATCCTAGATTACTAAGTTTATTTCTTAGTTTAGGCACATCCGTAATATTTGTGTAGTGTTTATTTTTGGTTTCAGGCTTTGGCAGCATCTTTTTGTATTTTTGATGTTGAACATGTGTGATCCACGAGTCTTCCGCTGTGTCCCCGTTACACATTATTAAACACAAGTGGATGTGTTCTATCCTTACACTACACCACACAATGTTTCCAAATCGATTTTTTAATAAATTCTGTAACCATATTATTTCACATGTTTAGAGCAGAGGTATTTACCAGATAATTTGCGAAATTTCATTTCCATAGTGGGCATCGCGGCTACTGGGTGACCCTTCAAAGGTGGTTACCTCGGCCACGCCAAATTTTGAAATTATAATTTCAGCTTGTCACAGAACGCATTTTCGCTCACATTGTAGAATATACATAAGTTTAGCTGATGGATGACAACAAACTGTGGAAATGAGTAAACGAAATTGATTTCACTTTCGAACGTAGTGGCGTTCTGTGATAGGGCTGTATGTATCGATTGCAAAGATATTTGGCACAGTGATAGTGCTTCTGAATAAAAATCACACACTTCCGAATTCGGGGAAAATAAATTTTAACAATAAAATTCCTTTTTTATACCCTCCACCACAGGATGGGGTATACTAACATTGCCACTCTGTTTGTAACACCTTGAAATATCGACCGGAGACCCTATAAAGTATATATATTCTTGATCGTCATAAAATTCTAAGATGATCTAGCCATGCCCGTCCGTCTGTTCAAAGGATGTTAGCATTTAAACGAAAGGAGCTAGGAGGTCCAAATTGTCCACAAATGCGTCTTATAGTCGTAGGGGTAAAATGGGAATAGAGGGATAGAAATGGTACTAACTAAACGGCTGCATCTAGAATAATGAAAATCAGTGTATACATTCCTCTGATTGCGTAGACACGTAAAATAATAAAATAAAATTTTTCGAAATTCGTACTTTTAGAGGGTTAAAATGGAAAAGAGGGGATACAAATTGTACCAACCAAATGATCAAAGCTAGAGTCATGAAACTCGGTGTATACATTCTTGAGACTGCGTAGACACGAAAAATAAAAAGGTTTTTCCAAATTCGTATATTAAATGGATACAATGGGGGCCACTAAACGGCTGCAGCTAGAATGATGAAATTCGGTAAAATCCATAATTCAATTTAGTTCAACAATTTTACTCGAGTTTAGTAAAAATTTCCTTAAAAGTTGGGAAATTAACTAGGTATCAATAAAGTTTCCTTATTTCAAAGTCATAACAAATTGTTCGTTTACTAAAAATAGGTTAGTAAGTTTACTTAAAAACATTTCATTGGATCTAATAAAATATTCTTACCATGGAGTAAATTTATACTTGCGAGGAAGAAAAATTCCAAGGTTTTAAGTAAGAACAAGTAAAAACGGCGTTAAGTTCGGCCGGGCCGAACTTTTTATACCCTCCACCATGGATTGCATTCCACAGAGGTTTTCGGTTTTCGTAGAAGTGCAGTAATATTACAGGAAAATATAATTTTTTTAATATAGGCAAAACAAAACAAATACTAATATTGAAAAAATACGAAAAAATAATAATAAATAAATATAATATTTTAATTATTTCAAACCATTATTTATTTCAAATCAAAAAATAAATATTCTTATATTTATATTTTCAAAAAGCTTAAATACCGTAAATATTGGTAGATAGTGGGAGCTACAGTTGGTTGTATTTTCATTCTATTTTAATTCCTAAAGTACAAAAAAATCCATTATCAGACGTACATAGTGCAAAATGACTTAACTTCATGATTCAACCAATGTTTGCCGTAATAGAAAAGGTACAAATTTGAAAAAAAAATTATTTTGCGTGTCTATGCAGGCAGAGGAATGTATACACCGAATTCAACAATTCCAACTGCGTCCATTTGGTTGGTACCATTTCTACCCCCTTGACGTTTCTACGCAATTATAATTTCATCATTCTAGCAGTAGTCATTTAGTTGGTACTATTTTTATCCCTCTGTACCATTGTATCCCTTGAAAGTACGAATTTCGAAAAATTCGTTTATTTTCCGATTCCTACGCAATCAGAGGAATGTATACTCCGAATTGCATGACTCTAGCTGCGGTTATTTGGTTGGTACTATTTGTATCCCTTTTTTCATTTTAACCCCAAAAAGTACGAATTTCGAAAAACCTGTTTATTTTAAGTGTCTACGCAGTCAGAGGAATGTATACTCAGAATTTCATGGCTCTAGCTGCGGTCATTTAATTGGTACTATTTTTATCCCCTTTTTTAATTTTAACCACAAAAAGTACGAATTTCGAAAAACCTGTTTATTTTAACTGTCTACGCAATCAGAGGAATGCATACAACGAATTTCATTATTACAGGTGTAGCCGTTTGGTTGGTACCATTTTTATGCCCCCGTACCGATTGTATCCTTTGAAAGTACGAATTTGGAAAAAAAACTTTTATTTTTCATGTCTACGAAGTCAAAGGAATATATACTCCGAATTTCATGACTCTAGCTGCGGTCATTTGGTTGGTACTATTTTTATCCCCTTTTTCTATTTTGTCCCCAAAAAGTACGAATTTCGAAAAATCCGTTTATTTTCCGTGTATACACAGTCATGTCTACGTAGTCAAAGGAATGTATACTTCGAATTTCATGACTCTAGCTGCAGTCATTTGGTTGGTACTATTTTTATCCCCTTTTTCTATTTGTCCCCAAAAAGTACGAATTTCGTAAAATCAGTTTATTTTCCGTGTGTACACAGTCAGAGGAATATATACTCCGAATTTCATGACTCTAGCTGCGGTCATTTGATTGGTACTATTTTTATCCCCTTTTTTCATATTAACCCCAAAAAGTACAAATTTTGAAAAATCCGTGTATTTTACTTGTCTATGCAATCAGAGGAATGTATACACCGAATTTCATTATTCTAGGTACAGCCGTTAGGTTGGTACCATTTTTATCCCTCTTTTCCCATTTTACCCCTTAAAAGTACGAATTTGAAAAATACTTTTATATTATGTATCTACTCAATTAGAGGAATGTACACACCGAATTTCGTGTTTCTAGCTGTTGTCGTTTAATGTGTACCATTTTTATCCCTTTTTTCCCCATTTCACCCCCTACAAATAAGAATCACTTTATGGTGCAGTTTTTTGCTATAAGGGTAATACGCATACCAAATATCAAGCAAATATAAACAGACATATTCAAAAAACATGCTTAAATACGCTAAAATAGTAGGGATTATTATGGGTATTTTTAGTCCTTGTGAGGGAAAAATTTTTCCCTTTGGGCCGATTTCGCCCCATTTCAATCCCAACCGATCTACGACTATAAGACGCATTTATGGAAAACTTGAACGTTCTAGCTCCTTTCGTTTAGATGCTAGCGTGCTTTCAACAGACGGACAGACGGACGGACGGACATGGCTAGATCGTCTTAGAATTTTATGACGATCAAGAATATATATACTTTATAGGGTCTCAGGTCAATATTTCAAGGTGTTACAAACGGAATGACAAAGTTAGTATACCCCCATCCTGGAGGTGGAGGGTATAAAAATATTAAGATTATTTTTGCATAAAAAATCCATTTAGGAATTTTGACTGAAAAAATACATTTATACAATTTACTTTTGTACTGAAATTTATGCCGAGTTCTTGAACTTATAAAAAAGTCACTTGAAATTGTTTAGAAAATTCTTGAATATTATTCAATGAAGCAAGTCTCGTTCGTTTGCATAGACTTAAATATTTCAATTATTAATCTAAGCAACCACTGCGAAGTCGCCTATCAATAGCTCAACTCTTTAGGGCAGAGGTATCAAGAAACTTTTGAGAAATATTTGATGTTACCATTTTTGAACTACTTTTGCATACTTTGAAGCAAACGCATTCGCTTTAAGTATTTTTAGTTAAATTGAACTTATTTTAAGTTCACTCTTTCCCTTGTATCAAGTTCAATTTTCCTCAGTTTAAGTAAAAATGTACTTATTTTGAGAAAAAAAACCAGCAAAAATCTGACTGCATAGAACCGCAAAATAAAACGATTTTTCCCAATTCGTACTTTTTATACTTTTACGGCAAAAATGGGTAAAATCGTGATGTTAGTATACCTTGCACTGTATAAGTGAGAGATAATGCATTTTCAAAATTTGTACTTTTGGAATTGAAATAGGATTTTAAATATATATAGTATAAACATTTTGGTAGCATTGCTTTATAAGCATGGTTACATATAATTAAAATTTTATATTTATCTATAAAATTATTTTTTCGTTTTGGTTTGGCTATATTAAAAAGTTTAACATTTCCTGTAATGTTACTGCACTTCTACGAAAATCGACATCCTCTGTGGAGTGCGATCCATGGTGGAGGGTATATAAAGTTCGGCCGAACTTAACGCCGTTTTTACTTGCTACTTGTGAAATCCGTCGTTTATGTTTCGAGAATTAATTGTTTAAACAATTCTTTTTTACATTAATTACATGGCGTAAAAATTTCACAGAGCTGTTCAAATTTCGATATTGCCTTCATACATATGTGTTTTCCATGGTATGCTGTGTTTTCATTGAGGGGGGCAAATCTTATTAATATTAGGAAGCAGAAAAATATAATTTTTATAAAAAAGTTATATCTCTTTAGAAAGAGCAGGACAATGGATTTAATAATATATAACATACACTAAATAACAAACGCATTTTACGATTCATTACTTAGATGACCATCCAGCCCGCTTTTTGATGCCCAGTCCCGCATAATTTTTAATCCCACATAATCCCGATTTTTAAAAACGTCCCGCTTTTTTGTTTAACATTTTTCTTTGGTAAGCGACAACAATTTTTAAACTGTGGCTATATTTTTTAAAGGAACTAGCAAGATTACACTGTCCAATAGCATTTTAGGAACAGAACAGAAAGGGCATGTTGAGTATATCATTTTTGTAGAATAAATTTGTAGTCAGCCGGTCTGAGTTTCTAATAAAGAGTGATTTTTTTGAGGTTAGGATTTTCATGCAGTAGTATTTGACAGATCACGTGGGATTTCAGACATGGTGTCAAAGAGAAAGATGCTCAGTATGCTTTGACATTTCATCATGAATCGTCTTACAAACGAACAACGCTTGCAAATTATTGAATTTTATTATCAAAATGCGTGCTCTGTTAAGAAAGTTCATTGCGCGCTTCCATTTTATGGTCAGTTTAATCGACCCACTGAAGCGGCTATTCGGGCTATTGTGACTAAATTTCGCACCAAATTTACATTGTTTGACATTAAACCACCAACACGCTTACGTAGAGTGCGAACTGAAGAAAATATCGCAGCTGTATCGGCCAGTGTTAATGATGACCACCAATTTTCGATTCGTCGCCGTTCGCACCAATTGGGTCTCTGTTACTCAAAAACGTGGAAATGCCAAAATTGGACTAAGCGGATGGACCACCTAAGACGCAGCCGCGGTCAACATTTAAATGAAATTATCTTCAAAAAGTAAATGTCATGGACCAATCTAACGTTTCAAATAAAGAACCGATGAGATTTTGCAAATTTTATGCGTTTTTTTTAAAAAAAAGTTGTCAAGCTCTTAAAAAATCACCCTTTAGTTAATGTCTGAAAGAATTCTTATTTTCGTTACTATATTATGATATGTTATGATAATTATTTATGAGGAACCTCTAGTTCCTCTCATTATGGGTCAATTTGACATTTTTTTTTGAGAAAATGAAATATTCCTTTCAAAAAGGACTTTTAAGGATTAAAACAATCTACAAAAAGATTTGCCGGAAAATTTCAGTTGGGGCCACCAAAGTTGTAAATAAAGCTATTCTCTATCTGGCTTTCTGAAGCAATTCTATCAAAAAATATTTTGGTATTCTGCTTATGATAAAAAGTTAGTCGTGCTTTTCTTGGGTTTCACTTTACAGCTAACATTTATCCTATTTCACTATTATTAAGTCGACTGTGGAATGCACTCCGTGGTGGAGGCTGTGTAAGATTCGGCCCGGTCGAATTTAACACTTTTCATGTGATTTGTTCAAAATAGTTTTCAAGCTGCAATTGTCATAATTGCCGGAGTCGGTGACATTCGTTTGACACTCACGTGATATTCTCGATTAAGAAATTTAATAAATGTTCACCTCTTCACGTGATATTCTCGATTAAGAAATTTAATAAATGTTCACCTCTTCACGTGATATTCTCGATTAAGAAAATTAATAAATTTTCACCTCTTGAATGAGAAAAAACTGCTATGAATACGAATATCACAGGTATTAATTTCATCTTGTCGGCGACACTTGTCATCGCGGAAATGGAAAATTTTCTCAGTTTCTATTTATCTATCAAAATGAATTTTTGTCGCCGCAATACGTTCTCAAATGTTGTCGCTTCGACGTCTAGTGGTACTAACAACAATTTAAAATTGATACGGCTTTTATTAGTAACTGAAAATTTCTTTGAATTTGGAAATATAATTTATTGTATTAACGTTTTCTAGCGATTGGGTATTGCTGATAAGTCGGTTATACCGACTTATATATACCCCTACTCTCGGAGAACATCTGTATGGTAGCTATGAGGACTTAAATTTTATTTAACAAATTTCAGAGCATTTCAATCATCCGTATAGAAGTGAGTGATTTGTGAGGGAAGTACTAGAAGGGGCGTAACAAAACCTGCCAATAAAAGTGATTATAAAAACGTTATCCAACACAAAACAAGGACTGAAAATACCCCCTTTGCAATTTTCGATTATTTGCATTTTTTTTTGAAAATTTCTACTTTATATGCACGTGAAATTTGTACAAAAATTAAATAAAAGATTTGGCGAATGAAAAAGGTGGTACCAATGACAACAGCTAGAAATATAAAAGTCGTTGTGTAAGACAGATGCATTCATCTGACTTTGTAAACGTGAAGCAAATATAGCCGATTATCCGTGTGGAAGTTACATTTCAGTTTAACATAGGAATATAGACCATTTGTGTGGAAGGTACCAGAAGGGCGTGTCACTTTCGCCCATCTTAAACTTCAACTAAGTTTGAATATACTTCTTAACTCCGTTCGAAAGTTATCGTTATTCACATCAGTTGTGCCACCCTGTAGAAAGGACAAAATTAAATCGAGGGATTGGCATGGGGACTATATTTAAATCTGAACCGCGAACAAAAACTTCAAAAAATTACACTGAAAATATAACACAACACTGTACCAATTCTAATCCAAACAAGTAAAAACGGCGTTAAGTTCGGTCGGGCCGAACTTTATATACCCTCTACCTTGGATTGCATTCCACAGAGGATTACTGTAAAATTTATTTTTTAATATAGCCAAACCAAAACAAATACAAATACTGAAAAAATAATTTTATAAATAAATATAATATTATTATTGTTTCTAATCACGCTTACAAGGCAAGTCTACCAATACCTTTACACTATATATATATATATCGAAATAATGCCACAAGTCAATTAAAAAAATAAATATTCTTATATATATATATATTTTCAAAAAAGCTTAAATGACATAAATATTGGTAGATAGTGGGTACTACAGTTGGGTGTATTTCCATTCTATTTTAATTCCAAAAGTACAAATTTTGAAAATCCATTATCTCACGTACATAGTGCAAAATAATCTAACTTAATGATTCAATCAATTTTTATCGTAAAAGTACTGTTGAGGAATAAAACAATTGATTTTGAATTTTATTTCAACATAAAGCAACTAACTTTTATTTCGACTTTATTTGCGAGCAAAAATTACTTCATTGTACAAGAGGCAAAGCTAAAGTAAACGTACGTGGATGTACCAAGTCTGCTGAAGCAGAGCTCATGACTTACATGCGGATATGTATATGATAAAATATGTACAAATAAATATGTAACAAAAAATAGATATCATTCGCTGTCTAGTCTCTACAAACCGTTAAACATATGCAGAGATCACCATATCTATGTATGTACATATGTCTTACATGTTTCAAACAATAGAACGTATGTACATATATATATATATCGATATGTCTGTACGCATGTATGTATATACACATAGTTATGTGCATACGCACTGCATATAATTCAAAAAACAAAAATGGACAAAGCAAAATTAAAATTACAATGTTGTACAAAAGTATTACGCATATCGTTCATCAACATCCCGGCCCCCCTGAAACATCGTTTCAGAATATTGGTAGCTGGACCAGTACTGTAATGGGACGGGTCATCTCGCCATGCTGCGTTTTTAGTTTTACCACTCGTATGTTACCATCGGAGCCAGGGTAAGTCTCGATTACCTTTGCCATGAGCCATTTAGAAGGAGGGATATTCTTTTCCTTAACCACAACAACTGCTCCAACCTTTATATTGGATTGTGGTCGATTCCATTTTGGGCGCTGTTGCAAGGACGTAAGATATTCCTTGTGCCATCGCCGCCAAAACCCTTGAAACATACTTTGTACGTGCTGCCAGTATCCAAGCCTATTGGGACTTATGTCGACGAGGTCACCCTCTGGAACCATAGTGTAGGGTCGACCTATCAGGAAATGGGAAGGGGACAGATATCCGCATTCTGTGTCCGGGGCAGTACCAAGAGGTCTAGAATTGACGACTGCTTCGATTTGAGCCAAAAGAGTGTGCATCTGCTCAAAAGTTAATACTGCATTCATAACAACTCTTTTAAGGTGCATCTTCACCGATCGTACCGCAGATTCCCAGATTCCACCCCAGTGTGGGGCAAATGGAGGTATGTAATTCCATTGTATTCCGTCTTCAGCTAAAGATGCGGATACAATTTCGTTGTGAGTTTGCGACATTATGACTTTGTGCATCTCGCTTAATTCTCGAGAGGCACCAAGAAAATTTCTACCATTGTCGCTGAACATCTGGCGACACTTTCCTCTTCGGGATATAAATCTTCGTAGGGCAGCAATAAAGCAATCAGTACTCAGATCTGTGGCGAGTTCCAAATGAATGGCAGAGGTCACCAGACATACAAATAAGCAGATGTACCCTTTAGACTTTCGCGTATTTCTTCCAGAAAATTGTTTTAAAAGAATTGGCCCTGCGTAATCGCACCCTGTGTTTTCAAATGGATAGGCTTGTCGTACACGAACACTTGGTAAGTCGGCCATGAGCTGTTGGGTGTTAATTTGACGCTGGCGAAAGCATCTGATGCATTTATGAGTCAATGTTCTGATGAGGTTTCGAGCACCCATTATCCAATATGTTTGGCGGGCTATAACGAATAGGGCTGAAACTCCGGGATGCAGATTACGTTCATGAAGGTCCTCTAAGATGAGTTGAGTGATTCGGCTGCTTTTTGGTAATATTATTGGGTTTTGTGAGGCAACATCAAGTTCGGAATTGCCTAACCGACCACCCACACGAAGCAATCCGTCCTTATCCAAAAAGGGACAGAGTTTAATCAATGGAGACCTGGAACATATGGGACGTCTATTTTGTAACTGGACTCGGACATCATTGAAAGCATTTTGTGCATGTTTCAGCAGGGCCAGTTTGGCTCGTCGATGCTGGTTGAAATGTTGACCTGAAGCACATGGCGGATTGTGTTGTTTTGTGGACTTGAGAAACTTCAATATGTACCCAACAATTCGAACCATTTTAGTCCATTTCGACACTCGACTTACTATGTCTTCTAATGGGTTGTAGTCGTCAACTGTAATGACCATAGAACTTGTTGGTGTTTTCATTGCAGAACTTGCTTCTGGATCTGTAATTATATCAAAGTTATTGAAACGATTTACAACACAATTATACTTCAAATTATCTCTTAGCCACTCGGGCCCATTCCACCAAAGGCCAAAGTTAAGAAGAGTTGAGACTGGCATCCCTCTTGATGCACAATCGGCTGGATTTTCTTTGGAGGCTACATGATCCCAGAATCTTCTCGGCAAGTTTTCCAATATTTCGGAAGTGCGATTGCCTTCAAAGGATTTTAGTTTAATAGGTGGCTGCGACAGCCACGAAAGGACAATTGTTGAGTCACACCACGCACGAATTACAATGGGCCTATGTGGCAAGGCTTCTTTAATGCGCTTGAGCAGGCGTGATAATAAAAGGGCTCCACATAATTCGAGACATGGTAGAGATTTTTGTTTCATTGGAGCAACTCGAGTTTTCGCGGCAATAAGCGTAACATGGGAAAATCCTGTGTCATCTACAAACCTCGAATAAACCGCGGCAGAATAAGCTTGTATAGATGCGTCTGAGAAACCATGCAATTCCAATTTTGAAGTATTATTCAGAACAAATCGGGGTATAACAAATTTGTCCAAGGCAAGTAAGTCGTCGCGGTATTGTATCCACTGACCAGCAAGATTTTCTGGTAGTACTTCATCCCATGAAAGGTTATTGGACCAGAGTTCCCTCAATAAGATTTTAAATTGTACTACGACTGGGGCCAACAGACCCATAGGGTCAAATATTCGAGATACGTCCGACAGTACCTGCCGTTTTGTTGACACTGGATTCGGATTCAGTTCGATTTTGTATCCAAGTTTATCTTCGGCAGGCTTCCAGTACACTCCTAGAACCTTCTTGACATCTTCATCTGGAGATTTTAGAAACGAGTGATCATGAGTACTTGATGATATACTGGGACAGTTTGAAACCCATTTCCGCAATTCTAAACCGGCATGAGACAATAATTTTACTAGACTATCGCGTTTGTGTAAGATTTCCTTTTCTGATGCAGCTCCAGTGAGTACGTCATCAACATAAAAATCTTCCAGCAATGTTTGCGCAGCCATTGGATATGTTGATTTGTAGTCGTTTGCCAATTGTTCCAAAACACGAACGGATAGGTAGGGTGCACAGGCTGTGCCATATGTGACAGTGCACAATTGAAAATGTTTCAGATCTTCTTGTGGCGATTCTCTCCAAACAATTCGTTGGTAGTTTTTATGTTTTTCAGAAATCCATACCTGCCTAAACATCTTGACAATATCAGCTGAGAAGACGTAGCGATGAAAACGAAAGCGTAAACATACAGAGAACAAATCCCGTTGAATGCTTGGCCCAATGGACAGTGTATTGTTGAGTGAGATACCATTTGAGTCTTGGAAAGAGCCATCGAAAACAACACGCAATTTTTCACCTAGAACTGGATGATGGGGTAGGTAGTATACCCTACCATCCGTAATTTGGACTTCATTCGGGCTAAGTTGACACATGTGACCCAATTTTTCATAATCCCGCATAAATGTTTTATACTGCTCTCGAAGAGTCGGATTTCGTTGCAGCCGTCTTTCTACGGCGTAAAATCGTGCTAAAGCTCCATTTATCGTATTTCCAAATCGAGGTTCGTCCATTTTGAATGGAAGTTGGACCACATATTTACCATCACCTGCTCGAGTGTGGGTTGATAGAAAGTGTGATTCAACATAAGCATCATCAGGATCGACTTTCCTTTGGTATTCAGGCTCTTCTATTTCCCAAAAACTTCGTAGACAACGATCTATATCTACGGTGGCAACAAGAGACATAGCAGGGTTACTAACCTGGAGAGTTTCTGCGCATGTGACAACCCATCCAAAAACGGTTGAGATGGCAATGGTATTTCCCTTCGAATCTAGACGCCTGTTGAATGTGAAAATATTCCAAATATGTTCGAGCCCAAATAAGATATCTATCTGTGATGAAACGTTATAATTGGGGTCAGCGAGAGGCAGATCTTTGATGTAGGAGACGGCTGTATTTTCAAAAGAGTAACTTGGAAGTGGACTGGTTATTTTCGACAAAACATGCACCATAGCATCAATTGAATGATCAGATACCCGAGATTGTACCACAATATTACAGCATCCGCGAGTCGTTTCAGCCTGTACTGAAGAAATTCCGCTAACTACAATTTTAGATGGTGACCGAGCAAGTCCTAAGCGTTGAGCACAACTTTCGGTAATATAAGACAACCTAGAGGCAGAATCCAATAAAGCACGGCATAACACAAACTTCCCAAGACCACTCTTAACTAGTACTAACGCAGTAGGCATAATAAATTCCGTAGCATTTCGTTTTATTACAGGTTTGAAACCAGGTGAGAATGCGACAGGACACGCAACGTTAGCAATCGTAGACCAAGGACCAGCAGCGGCCGCAACAGCCGCAGCAGAAGTGCTAGGTAATTGTGACGCCATCGATTCAACAGGAGGGGTAGCGGCAGAATTCATATCACCCGGTAAAGCAGCAGCCACATGCAAAAGTGTATGATGACGTCGTGGACATTGTTTGCATCTATGTTTTGATGGACAATTCACAACTGCATGGCCGGATCTGAGGCAATTGTAGCACAAGGAAGATTGCTTCACAAAATTACGGCGCTCATTGATACCAAATTGTAGAAATGTGGGACATTTAAACATTGTATGATCGGATGATTTGCATTTAAAACAAGTATTTGATTTGTCATTCACACTCACCAGGCATTTTGTATAATTACCATGAGCTTTGTTGCCATGACCTTGTTTAGCCTGAGAAGTAGATTTCCGTTGGCAAAGTTCCACTTCTTCACACCGGTTGTCCAAAAATTGTAGAAAGTCCGCAATGGTCGGGCTGGTGTTGTCCCGACTATCATGGATCCAGCGGCTCTTTGATTCGGGGTCCAGTTTTGCCAGTAACAAATAAATAAGCCAACAATCTCGTCCATCTTTACCTATCGCATCGAGACCTCGAACAATTTCGTTGGCTTCATCGGAAATCTTCCTCAAAATAGACCCATTCTCCGTAGAGGCCGAAGGCAGGGCCATGAACGACTCTATGAAAGAATTGACAATGTGTTTAGGGCGATCATACCTATCGTTGAGTCGTATCCATGTCGTTTTATAGGCAGCTTCTGTCACGGGAATGTGCTGTATCAAGCGGGCGGCTTCACCGATAAGCAACGACTTCAGGTAATGGAACTTCTGCGTATTTGTGAGAGATGCTTTAGAGGCTACTGTACTTTCAAAAAGATCCTTGAAGCTGGGCCAGTCTTTATACGCGCCAGAAAATACTGGAATATTTATTCGGGGCAATTCATTTTCTTTTGGCATTGTAGCAGTTGCAATTTTCTCCAAAAAGGTGGCTTGCTGATCGGCCAGCTTTTCTATGGCACCTACATTGACCGAACTACCATTTGGCTTATGAGCGTATCGTGTTCTTAACGCGTACAGCTTACCTCGTGCTGCTAAATATTTTTCTTCATATGAGTCAAAGTCAGCTTCGGGATCCACAAAATGTTCAACGTCTTTATATTTGTGTAGTTCATTAGTGGCATTTACAAATCCTTGCCACACCTCTTCCAAACGTTCCAATCTGCTTACAACATTCTCAAGAGTACAGTCATCAGGCGGGGATTCAGCAAAAGCAAGAGCTCGTGTTAAAGAGCCCTTTAAACGTCCCCTGTACACCACAAATGCGTTCATATCATCGGCCATAATATAGAGAAGAACAGAAGCAAATCTAAACACTAGATTCAATTACGTAGTGTTTTAATTAATTCAAATGAAAATTGAAAACTTTAGAAATTATTTCCGATAGACTGGCTAATCCGGTTCCAGGAAGGACCAACAATTATGTTGAGGAATAAAACAATTGATTTTGAATTTTATTTCAACATAAAGCAACTAACTTTTATTTCGACTTTATTTGCGAGCAAAAATTACTTCATTGTAAAGGGTGATTTTTTAAGAGCTTGATAACTTTTTTTAAAAAAAAAACGCATAAAATTTGCAAAATCTCATCGGTTCTTTATTTGAAACGTTAGATTGGTCCATGACATTTACTTTTTGAAGATAATTTCATTTAAATGTTGACCGCGGCTGCGTCTTAGGTGGTCCATCCGCTTAGTCCAATTTTGGCATTTCCACGTTTTTGAGTAACAGAGACCCAATTGGTGCGAACGGCGACGAATCGAAAATTGGTGGTCATCATTAACACTGGCCGATACAGCTGCGATATTTTCTTCAGTTCGCACTCTACGTAAGCGTGTTGGTGGTTTAATGTCCAACAATGTAAATTTGGTGCGAAATTTAGTCACAATAGCCCGAATAGCCGCTTCAGTGGGTCGATTAAACTGACCATAAAATGGAAGCGCGCAATGAACTTTCTTAACAGAGCACGCATTTTGATAATAAAATTCAATAATTTGCAAGCGTTGTTCGTTTGTAAGACGATTCATGATGAAATGTCAAAGCATACTGAGCATCTTTCTCTTTGACACCATGTCTGAAATCCCACGTGATCTGTCAAATACTAATGCATGAAAATCCTAACCTCAAAAAAATCACTCTTTACAAGAGGCAAAGCTAAAGTAAACGTACGTGGATGTGCCAAGTCTGCTGAAGCAGAGCTCATGACTTACATGCGGATATGTATATGATAAAATATGTACAAATAAATATGTAACAAAAAATAGATATCATTCGCTGTCTAGTCTCTACAAACCGTTAAACATATGCAGAGATCACCATATCTATGTATGTACATATGTCTTACATGTTTCAAACAATAGAACGTATGTACATATATATATATATCGATATGTCTGTACGCATGTATGTATATACACATAGTTATGTGCATACGCACTGCATATAATTCAAAAAACAAAAATGGACAAAGCAAAATTAAAATTACAATGTTGTACAAAAGTATTACGCATATCGTTCATCAACAAGTACAAATTTGGAAAAATCTTTTTATTTTGCGTGCCTATGCAGTCAGAGGAATGCACACACCGAATTCTATGATTCAAGCTGCAGCCATTTGATCGGTACCATTTTTATCCCCTTTTTCCTAGTTTACCCCTTAAGAGTACGACTTTCTAAAATCTCTTTATTTTACGTGTCTACGATAAGAGGGATGTACACACCGAATTTCATCATTCTAGTAAGTCGTTTAGTTGGTACTATTTTTATCCCTCTGTACCCATTGCATCCCTTGAAAGTACGAATTTGGAAGAATCCTTCTATTTATCGTGTCTACGCATTCAGAGGAGTGTATAACTCTAGCTGCGGCCATTTGGTTGGTACTATTTTTATCCCTTTTTCCCATTTTAACCCAAAAAAGTAGGAATTTCGAAAAATCCGATTATTTTATATGTCTACGCAATCCGAATTTCATTATTCTAGGTGCAGCCGTTTGATTGGTACCATTTTTATCCCTATTTTACCATTTTAACAAGTAAGTACAAGCAGACATATTGAAAAAATATGCTTAAATACTCTAAAATATTAAGCAATAATTTGGGTATTTTAAGTCCTTGTGAGGGAAAGTTTTTCCCCTTTGGACCGATTTCGCCCAGTTTCAATCTAAATCGATCTACGACTATAAGACGCATTTGTGTAAAATTTGGACGTCCTGGCTCTTTGCATTTAGATGCTAGCGTGCTTTCAACAGACGGACGGAATGGCTAGATCGTAAGGAAATGCTTGCAGCTATTTTTCCCCCTTAAAGCAAGTAAATATTTTTAAATTGACAAAATTGTATGTAATTTTCCTTAATCCAAAAAATTTTTCAAACTGAGAAAAATTTTACTTTATAAACAAAAAAGGGAAAAGGTACTAAATTGAATTAAAAATCAGAAAAGAAGAATATCTCTCCAATACTTGAATGATTTTGCTTTAGTGTATGTAAAACTCATATACAAAATTACAGCATGATATAATTCTCAATCGTTTCATTGTTACTTTTACTCCGCAATTACGGGCAGTGTTGTCGCATAAGAAATGAAGCTTTCGCTTCTTATCGAACTTTTATAAAAAAATCGACAGCATTGGTACCTCTAATGGAACCACCCACTACTATCAGTGGATGTACTGACTTAGACCACTTTCATTATTCTAAAAATTGAAACAATTGAACACACAAATTTTTTATTTTTTGCAAAAGTAATATTTCATTACTAAAAAGAAAGAAAGAAAACAAAAATATTTTTATTATTATTTTTTTAAATATATATAAATATTTACAGTTGTTGTATGTCTAGAAAGTTTATATTACAATTATTTGTTACTTTTCAAATAATTTCATTTTATATGTTATTCAAATTATCTGAATCACCTAAAATGGACATTATAATTATATATAATGGATATAGTGTGACTTTCAAACTATCACTAAAGACAATTTTGGTGTGCATAAAATGAGAAATGTCATTGTAAGGGTAAATTTTTTATAAAAAGTTCTTAAATTTGAGATCTGATCAAACTAAAGAGAAAAATTGGGATATCTCATTTATTTTTGGATTTTTGATTTAGACCACTATCATTCTAACTGGCACAATATGAAAACATGGACCCATATAATTCACTTTAACAGTAGATGTTCCTATGCGGTATAATACAGGGTCTGGAAAATTTGATAAAGATCCGATAAGGGCTACTTGAAAAGATGGGCCCATATGATCCAATTTTACGGTAGGTAATCCGAGATTAAATATAAGATGATCTGGAAAATTTGGTCTACATCCGACGACAGCTTTGGTTAAAATAAAACTGATATAACTTCCATACGGATTATCGAAATCAGTTGCAATTTTATATTTGAACATGTTTTTATAATCACTTTAAACCTAAAAATATTTATGCTTTAGCCACGCCCCTTCAAATAAAATTCAGTGTGAATTCGAAAGAATACTGTTTTATTTAAGCCAGAATGAAGACAACAATGAAGTGAAGAGAATCCGTAAATTTGGGTCCGTATTTCCCAGTCTAATTCCTCCTCTGACTGGATAGGAATTCAACAAGCTCAACAAAGTCAAATCAGGAGCGTCATTTGTATGCGAACTATATTTAAATCTGAAATGCATAGAGACAAATTGGCGTTTTGGAGCTAAAATCTGATTTATTGCATTAAATGTATCCTATCATAGCAAAAGTTTCCCTGCAAAAACGAAAAACAAATATGCACTTAAAGGCTTTTGGACGCAAAAAGTTTTGTTGGTCCAAATTCATTTTAATCTGAAAAAGGTGATACAAAAAACAAGAAAGTAATCTTCACTCGGCTAAGCCGAGTAAGTCGGTCGATAGCTTTGAGAACATATATATGGAAGTTATAAGAAATTAAATTTAACGTAGGGCTTTTGCCCTACCTCCTGTGGAAGGTACTAGGAGGTTCGTAGCAAATTGTCCCAGCTTCCACATTTACAAAACATTTGTAAAAACATGATCAAATATCAAGTCATAGTGGATTCCATGCACGTTATGAAGGGTTTAATATTACCTACGATAGAGACAATTGTGTGGGAGGTACAAGAAGGGGCGTGGCTAAAACGTAAATATTTTTTAGGTTTATAGAAACATTTTTATATATCAATTTGCAAAGATTATGCAACTTTGTGTGGGAGGTACCAGAAAGGGTCTGGCAATATCGCCCATATTCCAGGCGAATGTATTTTTATACCCTACACCACTTCGTGGTCTAGGGTATTATAAGTTAGTTTCGCGCCAAATGTTTGTAACACCAAGAAATAATCGAGCTAGACCCACCTTTAAGTATACCGATCGGCTTAGAATCACCAGCTGAGTCGATTTAACGATGTCTGTCTGTCCGTCTGCTGTCCATCTAAGCTTGTTCGCACTCTACAGGTCGCAATTGTTGTCCGATTGTCATGAAACTTGGGAGAAGTTATTTTTTCTGGCCAAAGACCATCGGTATTGAATTTGGAGAAAATCGGTTCAGATTTAGATATAGCCCCCATACAAATGTCGCTCCGGATTTGACATTTTCCGCTCTAGAAACGACATATTGTATCCGATTTTCTTTACATTTTGCAGAACATCTTATAATGCAACTAGAAACACGTATGCAAAAATTGGGTAAGATCGGTTCAGATTTAGATATAGCCCCCATACAAATGTCGCTCCCGATTTCACATTTTCCGCTCTAGAAACGACATATTGTACCCGATTTTCTTTTAGTTTTGCAGAACATCTTATAATCCAACTACAAACACGTATGCAAAAATTGGGTAAGATCGGTTCAGATTTAGATATAGCCCTCATACAAATGTTGCTCCCGAATGTTTAACCGATTTTGGCCAAATTTTAGATATTATATTTCACCAATAAACAGACATGGTGAAAGCGCCTCACATCGTTTCTGGTTTCAATATACCCCCATACAAATGTCCTTTCCGATTTAACATTTTTTGTCAAACACATACATTTACAGGATGCAAAAATCCTTCCCGATTTCAATTTTTAACCGAATTGAATTGCAATGAGAATTGTTTGGGTGATGCCCATATGTCCATACTTTGGTATGACTTTGGTATACTACTGTATAATTTGTATTTGTCTGTCGGACAATTGGATCAATTACCATATTATTTACCATATTCGTTAAATTTGACTAAAGATGAATTTATAGCATATAAATTATATTCATATAATTTATATAATTTGTATGAACTACATAAAATTGCTCCCATGAAATACCTGGGTTTAGTAATCAAAGCGAGGTACATACGCAGGGAGTGGTGTAGGGTATTATATAGTCGGTCCCGCCCGACTTTAGCCTTTCCTTACTTGTTTTTTTATTATTATTTTATTAAATATAAAATTTCGTAGTATTCCGATCAACCGTATAGAAGTTATAACAGCCTTTACATAGTTTTGCGTGATTTGTGTGGGAGGTTCTGGAAGGGGCGTGGCAAATCACGTCATATTTGGTACACTTAAAGTGATTATAAAAACATTATCAAATACCAAAATATTGATGACTCCGAATATCCGTGTGGAATTTATATGGGTTTTAATTTAACATATGAATATGGCCTTTTGTGTGGGCGGTACAAGAAGGGGCGTTACAATTTCAACCATCTGCGAACTTAAACTAAGTTTGGCAAAAATATTACCATGTGCAAAGTTAGATTCGATTCCTTAACTCCTTTATCGTGTACACCAGCCAGCCAGACGGACGGACGGACATGGCTCAAACACCTTAAACGGATTTGGTCCAAACATACGTTACACTTTTTTCTGTCCCTAGTGATATATACCCTTCTACTCTGTAGAGTGAGGGTATAATAAAATATGAAGAACATCGGTTAAAATGTATGGTCTCTAGATTGGAAAACGTCAAATCGAGAAATATATATTTTTGTGGCCTATATCTAAATCTGGACCGATCTGACCCACTTTCACCATAGATGTTTCTAGTTGAAATCAGTAAAAAATTGAGGTTTCTAAAGCGTATGAGAGCTATATCTAATTCTGATCCGATATGACTCATCTTCGCCAAAGATTTTTCTAGTTAAAATATAAGGTGCTGTGCCTAATTTGAAGCAAATCGGGTAGAATATGTAGTTTCTCGAGCGGAAAAACTAAAATCGGGAGCGATACTTGTGTGGGGCTATAGCGTTTGTCTTTGGCTTGCAAAACTTACTTGTGTCAATTTTTGTTAGTAACGGACAATAATTGCGACAAGAATAGATGAACAGACAGACGGGCATGGCTAAATCGTTGGATCTGTAGGTGGTGTTTGTGCTTCTGTGGGATCTGTAACTGGCGTTTGTGCTCCTGTTGGATCGGTAGCTGCTGTACATGTACTCCTGTTGATGTTTGTGCTCCAGTTGGATCTATAGCTGGTGCTGTGCTCTAGGTGTGTTTGATGATTGCCTTTCTGTCATTACACCAAGAGATTTTCTTACTTTTGTTTTCTAATCCCCAATGCATTCGTAGCACATGATATTCTTTTCTAAAACTGAAATATGTATGAAATGGTTTTATCCTAAAAATAAAGAACTTTTATTTTAATTTCAAAAGAATTTTGTTTATTCCAATTATACTATTCGTACTTCATGGATTAATTGGCTCGAACAGTTTTTAACCAAATAGAGCTCCTCAAGTCTTTACCGATTGGTTCGCCGAAACCGATTGTTTTTATACCCTCCACCTCCAGGATGGGATTATACTAACTTTGTCATTTCGTTTGTAACACCTTGCAATATCGACCTGCGTATATATATATATTCTTGATCGTCATAAAATTCTAAGACGATCTAGCCATGTCCTTCCGTCCGTCCGTTGAAAGCACGCCAGCATCTAATCGAATGGAAACGAAATCTTCCATAAATATGTCTTATAGTCGTAGATCGGTTGGGATTGAAACTGGGTGAAATCGCCCCAAAGGAAAAATTTTTTCCCTCACAAGGACTAAAAATACCCTAATAACTCCTAATATTGTAGAGTAGTTAAGCATATTTTTGTCTGCTTGTACTTACTTGATATTGGGTATGCGCATTCGCCCTGTAACAAAAACATGCGCCATAAAGTGATTTTTATTCGTAGGGGGTGAAATGGGGCAAAGAGGGGATAAAAATGGTACATATTAAACGGCAACAGAAACACGAAATTCGGTGTGTACATTCCTCTAATTAAGTAGATACATAATATAAAAGTATTTTTTCCAAATTCGTACTTTTAAGGGGTAAAATGAGAATAGAGGGATATAAATGGTACCAACCAAACGGCTGCATCTAGAATAATGAAATTCGGTGTATACATTCCTCTGATAGCGTAGACACGTCAAATAAACGGATTTGTCCAAATTCGTACTTTTTGTGGTTAAGATGGAAAAAGGGGATCAAAATAGTACCAACCAAATGACCGCAGCTAAAGTCATGAAAATCGGAGTATTCAATCCTCTGACTGCATAGAAACGGAAAATAAAGTTTTTTTTTTGAAACTCGTACTTTTAAGGGATACAATGGGTACAGAGGGATAAAAATGAAATGGAAATGCAAGCAACTGTAGCGGCCACTATCTACCAATAATTATGGTTTTTAAGCTTTTGAAAATATAAATATAAGAATATTTATTTTTTGAATTGACTTGAAGTATTATTTCGATATGTAAACGTATTGGTAGCCCTGCCTATAAACGTGGTTTGAAATAATATATATATATATATATATATATATATATATTAGACCGGTCCTTATTTATATGGACAAATTTATTTTCTCGAATATATGTTACGGCAAGCGCCAAAAATATTCGTTTTAGTCCCAAAAAGCATAAAAAAAAATTGACAACGATTGGATAATTTTTAGCCGTGCCCCAAGCACCTTTTTGTTTTTATTATGAGAAATAAGGCAAAAATATATATATTTTTTATTTTATTTACATTTATTTGAAAATTAAGAATAAACTTAAATATTTTTATTAATGTCATACTCATAGTAACATTAATATTATTTTAATTTAATAGTGAAGTCTTTTTAAAAGTGGGATAATTCATGTTATATTCTTTAACCACCTGAAAAAGGAATTGTTTCTCCTCTTCGTTGTGGGTTAATTTATTATTATAATCTGTAATGAATTTGGCGCCTCTTTCAGCTGCATCATTCACTACAGATAGGTTTTTACAAATTTGTGATCCGTGAGCGTAGTCAAATCTTTCATTCCAATCCGATGGATCGACTTGCAAAAATTCTTTTGAAATTTCTAAACGATCAAAGAATGCGTGTGTATTGGAATTTACAAAATCGCTTAAATCTTTTTGCGCAAATGTGCCGATATTTGTTGGATTAGTTATTATTAGCTTGCATTTTTCTGTATTTGCTTCAACATTAATTGCCTGAACCATTTTTTTTAATTGATTTTTTGTAGCAAAGCAAGAGCTATATCCCTTTCAGGATAAGCCATAATATTTTTAATTAAATTTAAGTCTTGATTTGGTGCTTCAATTGCTTTAGTGCATCCAAACCAGGCTTTTACATAAATACGAACTACGAACAGACAGACACTACGTATACCGTTTAACTCTTGGTTGGTCATATTGAATTCATTACGAAACAAATACATTTTAAGTGCATAAATACATTTTGACATCCATCGAGCATGAGAAGTTGCACCAGGTATACGAAAGGTGTTAAAATTCGGCACCGTACCACCAAGAAAAGTGACAACTAATTGCAATAATTCTTTGTAGTCGCGTCTGCTATGAGCTTGTTTTAAGTTATCTAGACAGTAATTTAAAATTGTTCCACGTTCTTCAGCAGTCAATACTGTAATAATGTGTTCATCTTCTAAACAACTCTTGTAATTTAATTTGTCAATATTAATCCAGTATTTGCTAAAGCGATTAAAAATTAGCACTTCTGGACCGGCTGTAGTAGCCACTCTAATTTCAAACACTTTACGGATCAACAACTCGTAAATATGGTGTCTGCAGGGAAAATATAATAAATCGCGACCTAGTTTTCCTTCAAGCAGAGCAGCAGCACCGCTTTGAACTCCTGTATTATGAGCAGTTGTGTCGAAGCAGATTATTTGAACTAGATCAAGCATTTCGTTTCATTTTCGTTCATCTTCTTTTATTCGACGCTGGTTTTCTTGTTCTTTCTGGACTGCCTTTCGCTTTTCTTTCTGCATTACAATTTTATCCGTTCCTAGCATACAACCTGGTCTTCCTTTTTCTCGTTTCTTTTTTAAGAACTCTTTGTCTTCTTGTATTTTGATTAATTCATATCGAATAAATCATCTAATTTATCAGTTTCTTTCCTGTTTTGACATTCTGTTTTTCGACCATGATGCTTTGTAATATCTATCCACTTGTTGTATAATTTTTCCAGCTTCTCAATGCAGTGTTTTTCATGGTGTGTTGGAATTCGTGCTTTTTGCCAAAACGTGCTGACCTCAGCAACAACTAATCTAGAACTTTCTCTTAAATTTAAGCCAACTATTCTTAAATTATAAAATAAAACTTGTAGCACTTGTTTTCTTCCTGGTAATTTAGCTCCAGTAATTTGGTGGTCCATTACGCCAATTAACATAATGTCATCATCCGATCGAAGTCTTTTGGTTGTCATCGCTTTAGATTTTTAATTTTAAAATGTATTTGTTCGTTTTGGATTTTCTATGAATTTAAAAAATAAAAAATATTAATATTTTAGGCAAAAAATATTTATTTTCTTCATACATTTATTTTTACCGGCTAAACTGTTGATTATATAGAAAAACGCTATATATACACATTTTAAAGGAATTCTAATTCTTAATTATTTTTCAATTTATTTAAACAAAATCGGACTAGTGGTTCTCGAGTTATGTCAAAAAAAGAGCACCAAAGGTGATAATTTCCCCTATATGATAGTAACTAACTTTAATGACAAACAATTGTTGGCGGGGGCACGCCTAAAAATTGTCCAATCAAGCTCAAATTTTTTTTGTGTATTTTTAGGTTCAAATAGAGAAGTTTTAGCGCTTGCCGTCATACGAATTCGAAAAAAAAGAAATAAGGACCGGTCTAATATATATATATATATATATGTGAAATTTTCACAGTATGTTCATGCTGAACCGGTGGTGAAAATAAGCTATATAAATTTGTGATATTTTCAGTGGGCGTGGCACCTCCCACACAAATTTGGGGTTTATTCGTTTTTTATAAATTAGCATATTCGGAATACTGTTGCATCTAGAGTCTTGAATTTTTGTGAAAGTTCACTAATTGTTAGTATGCACAGTTGTGGCAAAAATGGGCGGTATTGGAATAGTGGGTGCAACGCCCATTCGAAGTTAAAACCTATTATCGAATATTATCAGTTCTATGACACGTAGAGTGTTCAAATTTTGTGTAGGTTCATATAGCATCAAAGTGTGTAGTTGTGCCAATAATGGGCGGTAATGGAAAAGTGGGCGTGGCACCTCCCATACGAAGTTAAAACCTATTATCGAATATTATCAGTTCTATGACACGTAGAGTGCTCAAATTTTGTGTAAGTTCATATAGCATCAATGTGTGTAGTTGTGCCAATAATGGGCGGTAATGGAAAAGTGGGCGTGGCACCTCCCATACGAAGTTAAAACCTATTATTGAATATTGTCAGTTATATGACACCTAGAGTGCTGTAATTTGGTGTAAGTGCATCTAGCATCAATGTGCGTAGTTGTGCCAAAAATGGGCGGTAATGGAAAAGTGGGCGTGGCACCTCCCATACGTAGTGAAAACCTATTATTTAATGACACCTAGAGTGCTGTAAATTTGTGTAAGTCCATCTAGCATCAATGTGCGTAACTGTGCCCAACAAAATGGGCGATATTGGAAAAAGGGCGTGGTACCTCCCATACGAAGTTAAAACCTATTATCGAATATATTATTCTATGGTTCTATGACAGCTACAATACTTATCCTTTGTGTGAGTGCATCTAGCTTAAACCTGCGCAGTTGTGCCAAAAGTGGACGCTATTCCGAAAGTGGGCGTGGTACCCCACTTACGAAATTAAAACATATTATGATCCGGTGTAAATAGTTGTCCAAAGATTGTCGGAAAGTGGGCGTGACCCTTCCCATATGAAATTAAAACCGGTTTTAGAGTATTTCGACACCGAGATGGGCGGAAAGTGGCCGTGACCCTTCCCATACGATATTAAAACCAGTTTTTGAGTATATTCTACACTGAGATTCCTATATTGTTGTGTGAGTTAATTTAGTTGTAACCTGCTTAGACAATATACAAATGGGCGGGATTTGAAAGATGATGGATTTTTTATTTGAATTTTCTAAAATTACACTTTTCTGTGGATTTTCTTAGGACAGTAGTAAAGAAAGGTTATAAAAAGAGAAGTATTCATTCGTCGACAGCCGACTTAAGTCAAGAAAACGGAAATTATATTATTTTTTTATTTTTTGTGTTGTTTGATTAGTGAACAATTTCATTGATTTTCTATGTGTTTTGAATGTAATGTAATTTCTTCTTACGAATGAAGTTTTTTGTTTAGGTAATGGGAAGGAGGAGAATAACAAAAAATTAATTTGATTTTGACATTTTTTGCATTATTCACCGTAAACTAACGTTCTGCATGGATCATATCCATTTCTTTAGTATCTTTAGAACCTTGATTAAAATTGGTACATATATTACCGATCAGGGCAAACATTAATATGAGAGCAGATTTTAATTTACCGTTTGTTTTTTTACCTGGCGAAGCCAAACAAAAAAAGTTGTACACTAAAAAAACTTAAAATTATTCAAGTAAGTACGAAATTGTATGCGTAATTAGTATTTAGTATGGTGGCCTTTAGCGTTTTTTACAGCTAGGAGCCTATTTTGCATCGAGTGGACCAGGTTTTTAGTCACTTCTATAGGTATGGAATTCCATATGTCCTTAAGGGCGGTTTTGAGGGTTTCTTTGCTGGAAATGTGATACTCCTTTAATTTTGTTTTCATTAATGCCCACAGATGCTCAATTGGATTTAAGTCCGGGCTCTGGGGAGTGTGAGGTAGTTCTTTTTTAGTATTATATAGCAACCATTCTTTAACAATATGGGCTGAGTGCTTGGGATCATTGTCTTGGACAAACACAAATCCATCCTCCAAACCCATTTTTTTGGGCAGATTGTACCAAATTATTCTTTAAAATATTCAAATAATCCATTTTGTTCATGTTTCCTTCAACAAATACGAGGTTTCCAACGCCATTTGCACCCATTGCACCCCAGACCATCACATTGTCACCTCCGTGTTTAACCGTATGTGTAACATTACGTCGATTTAAAGCTTCTCCTTTATTTCTCCATACGTAACATCGCCGGTCAGATGTAAATAAATTAAATTTGGACTTATCGGTAAAAATAACTTTGTCCCAGAATGTATTGTCTTTGGCTATAAATTGATTAACATAGTCCAAGCGATTTTTAACGTTTGTTTTAGACAGAAGTGGCTTTTTTCTAGGTGCGTATGCATGCAGTCCTTTCGAATGCAGGAAATTTCTTACAGTCTGTGGATTGACATCAACTAAATATATTGCTACTTTTAAGCTCTTTTGCGATCTGAACGGCGGAGACTTTTGAATCTTTTTTTTAACAAATTTTACTATTTTGCGTTCAATTTGTGGCGTATTTATCTTCTTTGGGCGGCCACTTCCACAGGGTCGTTCGAAAGACTTATTTTTTGATATGTTTTTATTACATAATGAACAGTAGTGTGGGGTTTTTTAACTATTTTCCCAATATCTTGCACAGAGTTTTTTTCATTCCATAGTTTTATGATTAGTTCTTTCAAATCCTTTGAAATTTGTTTTTTCGCCATATTTTATCACTTTACGAAGATG
Organism: Polietes domitor; assembly: GCA_947397865.1. Taxonomy (NCBI): domain Eukaryota; kingdom Metazoa; phylum Arthropoda; class Insecta; order Diptera; family Muscidae; genus Polietes; species Polietes domitor. The sequence continues at coordinate 92,124,223 of OX377619.1, read as the reverse complement.
GAATGATGCGATCAGTTTGAAAAGCGAAACTTCACTAGCTTTGCATACCAAGTTATCAATGTTCCCTTTTAAATTTTATAACGGGACTATTTTATAACGAAAGAGAAAAGTGTACAACTTTTTTTTTGTTTTGCTAATTTGGCTTAATTTTGTTTTTGTTACATTTTTATTCTTAAAATATAAAGAACACGGATATAATTTTTATTTTAAGTTATCGTATGGATCTCAAGCTTTAATTTGATATATTATAAGCATATATTTACTTTATACTTTTCACATTGTTGTTAAATTTATTTGATTTCGGTTAGTGTACAACTTTTTTTTGACTGACTGTATATAACAAGAAGAATACCTAAGAAAATTCCCGAAATATCCCCGATTTCTATGGAGTGATTTTACGACGCCACATTCATGATAGATGACGTTTATGTTTACGGTGCATTGAAGTTCACTGTAGAAACGCCTGGATTGTGCTGTCTCAGTGGCAAGGTAAAATTACCACCAGAACCATGGCTTTCTTTGTTTCACGGCGAAAGACTAGAATCACTTCATTTTCTATCGAACACTCAGAAATATAACGGATGCTTTCAAATGACATCATTTGAAGCAGATGTTATTGATGAACGCAGATTCAATCCAAGAAGGTCGGCGCTATGAATTTTTACGCGTACCGTGTGATGATTCCGAGAAACGGAGCGCCGATTTGGCGTATATTCTCATTTCCCATTACGAACGCTATCCGACTGTTACTCATTTGGCAGTGCATCTGGAGAACGGTCAACGAGTTTGTTTCACTGCAGCAAATGCTGCTCAAGGTGCTCAAAACCCACCAGCGACACCACTGAGCAGTTTCTTCTCGGAAATTTAACGTCGAAAGCAAGGCGATGTAGTTCATGGTCATTCGGTTTTCGTTCTACTGAAGCTTTTGGCCGTATAGTTCATCCAAAGAATGTTGAATGCTTTTACTTGCGACTCATCATTTGAGTCACTTCGAATTATCCATTGGGTAGTGTTGCCAACATTTCGTACTGCATGTCAGGAGCTCAATTTGCTTGAAAACTATACGCACTGGGATACGACAATCGCTGAAGCAACTGTTTCTGCATTCCCAAGTAAAATGCGCCTATTATTTGCGATCATTATTGCCACATGTCTTCCATCAAAACCACGTGAATTGTGGGACAAGTACAAGTATGACATGTCAGAAGACATTTTGGATCAAGTTCATGTCCATTCGGAGAACCGCATATTGAGATGAATGAAGAGATGCACAACAAGGCTTTGGTTTTGATGAGAAGGCATGTGTTAGCTCATGTGCAGCAGTTTGATAGTCAGGGTAGGAATGCCATTGCCAGATCGTCGATCATACGACCCTTTCGATCTAGAATTGCAGCGTAAACGTGAAAGCGACACACGCGCATTAAGCCAATTTGTTCGAACAATTGACAAAGAACAAGGATGTGGATCACTTAAACTGAACAACTCAAAATCAAATCGTTGATTCATTGCATTCCTTCAAAGCTATCGACTGTGTAACAAACGAAGACGAAGCAAGCAACTATCCAACTGAGTTTATAAATTCAATTTAAGGTTGTTTCAGTTGTCATCATGCTTAGCGATATCAGTCAACCAAAATTATGGAAGGGGACGCGTTTAGCGGTCACAAAACTCATGAGCAATGTGAATCACGCAAGAAACTCATTCCGAGAATTCCAATGATTCCACTGACATGCCATTCGAGTTTAAGCGAATCGAATTTCCAATTCGTCTCGCATTCGCCATTAAAATCAATAAATCACATTGAGTGTTCAATGGCGGAAAATACAATTTAAAATCGACACCATCCAGCAAATATTAAAAACGGCAATTGCAATGGACAATTGACCACAGATTTTCTGTAATTTGAAATGTGAGACGAAGTTCCCCGCGTCCACTATAATGAATAACACTAACATTCTCTTAATTATGCATATACTTTTTATCATTTAATAGTTCATATACTATTAACATTTTTTTGTAATAAATGTGAATTACCTGCACCGATAAATAAATAAAATTTGAAGGCAAAACATCGTTTGCCGGGTCAGCTAGTTTATTTATAAAATTATGTTTGCAATATTTGTTTTGGTTTGTCTATATTAAACAATTTTATATTTTCCTGTGAAAAACCGATAGCCTCTGTGGAATGTAATCCATGGTGGAGGATATATAAAGTTCGGCCCGGCCGAATTTAACGCCGTTTTTAGTTGTTTTGTAATTATTATAGAACAACCGAAGTTTGATGTTGGAGTGGTAATCACTGATATGTTTTGCACGACCTACTCTAATGTAATATTATTTTATTTTTAATTTGAATAAATGTTCACTTTTTGAATGGGCAAAAACTGCCACGTCGAATGTTGAATTTGTACTGATATTTACAACAATCGAATGTGGCTGTTATTAAGTTTTAGAATTTTAATTGTTTATATAGCCTGTTTGATATTTGCCGATGTGGGTGGCGTTAGAATTTTGAACAATAGATAGAGGCAAATATTTAAAGAATGATAAGAGGCGCATCACTTTGATGGATTTTACAATGAGTAATACAAGTTGGCTAAAATGTAGTTCAATAAAAACTCTGGCTATCCCCTAACCGTATTTGTTGGAAAAGGACAAATTAATCTCTGATGCATGATGTAAATGCTTATATACATAATTTCATAGCAGCGCACACTCATAAAGCAAAGGTAATTAATAAAAAACCTTCTCCTGTATAACTTGGTTTTTGGCGCTTACGTCTTTTTGACAAATAGGGCTCGATATGATATCAATACAATCACAGTTAGCAAAATGAATATGTTCCTTAAAGTTTTTGCTCATTCAAAAGGTAAACAATTATTCAAATTTCATGCAAAACATTAAAACTTCGATAGTTACAAATTCCTGTCGCTTCTGGCGAAGGTAGATCCCTTCTGTGCGATTTGGTTTTACTATCTCGTATTATGATATTGATAAGGCTTTAGTGCCAATTGATACGTTTTTAATATAGAGTTTGAGGAGCTTGTATGGTGAAAAAAATAGTTCGAGCTAATAAGAGACCCTCCTGAACCATCCTGTAGAACATATAGCAAAAACATTATTATTAAAGAACGAACAAGTCTTTACGATATCATAAAGTGTGTTCGGTTGAAATGGATATTAGGGAATTGTACTTGGTTAGTTAGTTACAAGGGAATATGGGTGATGTCACGTAAAACGACCTTTTTTCGACAAAATTTCAAAATATATATTTATATATATAAATCTGAACCGATCTGACCCACATGCACAACAGATGTTTCCAGCTGATGTATAAGGTGTTCTGGCAAATTTGAAGAAAATCGGCTAGAGCAAAAAAGTCAAACGGGAGCAAAATTTATATCTGGTGTTGAGCAAAATTTGAAGAATATCGGTTAAAATATGTGGTTGCTGTCAAAGTCAAATCGAGAGCGAAATTTGTATGGGGACTATATCTGAATCTGAACCGATCTGACCCATTTTCACCAGGTGCTGTTGCAAATTTTAAGTAAATATGTGGTTTATTTGAGCGGAAAAAATCAAATCGGTAGAGACATTTATATGGGGGCTATATCTAATGCTATATCTGATGCTATTTGCTTAAAATTAAATAGCGTTCATCCTTGGCCCGCAAAACTTACTTGTGCCATTTTTTGTTAGCATCGCACAATAATTGCGACCTGTACTTTGATGGAGGATATAAAAACGAAGAAGACTTCACCATATCATAAAGTGTGTAAGGATGAAATCGATATTAGCTAATTGTACTGGGTTAATTAGTTACAAGGGAAGAAAATCCTATGTGAGTGATGCCACGTAAAATGACATTTTTCGACAAAATTTCAAAATCAATTTATAATTTGAAACAAGTAAGAAAAGGCTAAAGTCGGACGGGCCGACTATATGATACCCTCCACTTTCTACCCCATTACAACTGAATTCGGAGAAAAAAGTTATATCGGGAATGATTTTTGTATTGTTATAGTAATATATGTGGAGTATAGAGCGGAAAAGTCAAATCCGGAGCGAAATTTGTATTGGAGCTATATATAAATCTGAACCGATGTGACTCACTTTCACCATAGATGTTTCCAGTTGAAATATAAGGCGGTGCGCTAAATTTGAGCGGAAAAGTCAAATCGCAAAATTTGTATGGGATCTATATCTAAATCGGGCGCGACATATATCTAAATCTGAAACGATCTTAATGGCATTCATCACAGAAATTTTGTGTGCCAAATTTGAGGAAAATCGGGTAAAAGATGTGGTTTCTAGATCGAAAAAGTTATATAGGGAGCGCCATTTGTACGGGGGCTATATCTAAATCCGAACCGATCTTGCCCGCTTTCACCGCAGATGTTTGTAGTTGGATAATAAGATGATGTGCCAACGTTAAAGCAAATCGGGAACAATTTATGGTTTGTAGAGCAGAAAAAGTCCCGGGAGTGAAATTTGTATGGGATCTATATATAATCTGAACCGATCTTACACACTATTACCACATTGAAAGTCAGGGTTGTACATCCCTCTAATTTCATAGACACGTAAAATAAAGAGATTTTCGAAAGTCGTAAGAGGGTAAAGTGGGAAAAAGGGGATAAATGGGTTAGAAAGTGGAGGATATCATATAGTCGGCCCCGTCCGACTAGCCTTTACTTCAACTTTTTGCCTTCCGTCGAGCATGACTGATCCTGGTAGGCTGAAATGATGAGCTGAATTGATGATTTTTACCAAGGAACAATAAAACGATTTTAAGGAATTCCTTGTAGTCATCTCGTTCAATTGCCAAAACCAAACAAAATGACTTGATCTCAATTTGAACAGCGACTCCATTATCTCCCATGCCTGGAGTGAATGGTTTGTCTTCAATATTTTTCCACTGCTCTTTGAAACGGATATTATTTAGAGATATTAACATTAAAAATCGGTATTTCGGTTATATTTTGGAAATTAGCCCAAAGTTGACTACTTTTCACATTTTTCGATTTTGAAGAAAAGTAATTTTCTTGTTTCTATGCTTTTTTGCTTTTTTTGTTTGTTCATAATCGCAGAAAATAAAAATTCGTATTACAGACATTTTGACAATTAAAAAACGTAATTTCTTTTTTCAAATTTTTCGTACTGTTTCTCGCACATTTTAAGAGATTTTGCCCTCGAACTTATTTTATTAGAAATTGTGGTTTCTTAGCCAAAACTGTGTTTGTGCCAAATAAAGTTTCTTTGTAATAGATATTTTAAAATATCCCTTTAGAAAAAGTTTATGACTCTTGACCAACATAACTTGTTTTCCTTTGAAAGCATTTGAAGAATAAAATACATATTTAGAAAGGTTTAAGGGTTCCCCGTTTTTTGCAGGGTAATTAATAATTAATAAAAATAATTGCCTGCACGAAATTGCACCCTTGGAATATAGGATACAAATTCCCACCCCTTTTGTACCAAACGCTGGCCAAACATCCATGGTGAAAGTGAGTCAGACCGGTTCTGATTTAGATATAGCCCCATACAGATGTCGCTCCCGATTTTAATTTTCCGATATCACATATTCACTCATATCACTCGATTGGCACAGTAACTTATAATTCAACTAGAAACATCTATGATGAAAGTGGGACGGATCGGTTCACATTTAGATATAGCTTCCTTACAAATTTGACTTTTTCGCGCTAGATACCACATATATAGTACCCATCCAAATATCGTTCTCGATATACCAAAATTGGCACAATTACATTTTGCTGGTCAAGATCGAACGCTATTTAGATATATCCCCCGTACAAATGTCACTCCAGTTTTGACTTTTTCCGCTCTAGAAACCGTATATTTAACAAATTTGGCACAACACCATATATTTCAACTAGAAACATCTGTGGTGAAATGGATCAAATCGGTTCAGCTATATATATGTATGTGTAACTCCCATACAAATGTCACTACCGATTTTACTTTTTCTGCTCTAGGAACCACACAATTTAATTGATTTTGAGAAAATTTGGTATAACACCTTATATTTCAACTAGAAACATCTGTGGTGAAATCGGTTCAGATTTAGATATGACCACCATACAAATTTCGCTCTCGATTTGACTATTTCTGCTCTAGAAAACACATTTTTTAACAGATTTTGATCAGTCACGTTATACAATTCATTGTAACTGCGGGTCTCTTCATTCCATGATAATGCCACATGACAAAATCCTCACTGAATTGAATTACAATGGCGTAGCAAGTGGAGAGTATAATATAGTCGTTGTTCCCTCTAGGCCGATTTCGCCCACTTTCAATCCCAGCCGATCTGCAACCATAAGACACATTTAGGGAAATTTTGAACCTTCGACATTTGAAGGGGGCCTGTAACAACATTTGGGGCCAGTGACAAAACATTGACCTATATAGTTCTCATTCACGGTAGGAAATATATCATGATCTGCAAAATTTGATCAAGATCCGATGTAATAGAATTGAATGGGTTATACCAAAGTGTGGACATATATATTTGAATTTCATAGTATGTATAGGGGGCAATTTGTAAGGGCACTACAATAAAAAGTGGGCCCTATATGGGCCACTTTCAAAGTAATTATTCTTAGTTGAAATATAACATCATCTGCAAAATTCGAGATCCAATGAAGGACGCACAGTGGTTCAGAATCAAAATCCATCGGCCAAAATCCAATAACTTTAGACATTTTTGAGTTCTGTAAAAAAAACAAAAAAAGACCCAAGGATTATTTTGAGATATTAAGATTAAAAATTGGGAAATCGGATTTATTTTAGAAATCGGTCCAAAGTTGATTACTTTTCGATTTTAAAGAAAATTAAAATTTTTGTTTTTATGTTTTTTAACAAATTTTTACGTATTTGTTCATAATGCGAAGAAAAAAATATTTTATTTTTGTATTACAGATTGTATGGGGGCTATATCGAAACATAGACCCATGTGGTCCACTTTCTTGTTAGATGTTTCTAGTTCAAATATATATGGATATAGCCCCGATATAAATATTCTTCTCGATTTGACAAATTGGACCAGGTCATACTAGCCTATGATTAGGAATCATACAAAAATTCTTCCCGTTTTCGCTTTTTCCCGAATTGAATTGTATTTGGATAGAAAGTGGAGTGTATCATATAGTCGGCCCCGCCCGACTTTAGCCTTTGCTTACTTGTATGAATTGTTTTACTATTTACCACTTTTTCGCAAATTACACCGTAGATCATCTTCTCATATTCGTTCTCTAAATGCACTGATTTTACTGTTTTGTTTTTAGAATTTACGCCGCAATGCTAATAACATCATCGGAAATTTGGTACACAATACATGAAGAATTCTTCTAAAGGGAGATTTTGTAGCTATTATCTTTTTGGCAACACTGGCAACACCAACAGTAATTGGCCTCTGTTACTCAAAAACGTGGAAATGCCAAAATTGGATGGACCATTTGAGGCGCAGTCAAGGTCAACATTTGCATGAAATAATCTTCAAACATTAAATTATATGGACCGTACTATCGATTTAAATAAAGATTTCATGCATATTTCCGAATTTTATGTGTTTTTTTTTTTTGAAAAACTTTCCTATAGATTTTAAAAAATCACCCTTTATAATACGACGCTGAACATTTTGTAAAATGTGTATTCTGGAGCAGTAATAGTGTAAATTATAGGGATATTTGTATGGAGGCTATATCTAAATCTGAACCGATTTCCTCCAAATTCAATACCAATCGTACTTGGCTAAAAAATAGCTTCTGCCAAATTTCATGACAATCGGACAGCAATTGCGACCTGTAGAGAGAGGACAGACAGACATCGTTAAATCTATTCTCCTGGTGAATAGAAGCCGATCCGTATACTTAAAGGTGGGTGGGTCTAGCTCGATTAATTCTTGGCGTTTTTCTGGTCGTTTGAGCAAATTTAAGGCTACATATTGGAAGAAAATTGTCATTTCGAAAAAGAAAATGATCGATCTTCCAAAAAAGATGGACCAATTTAAACCATAGTAATTTTTGTTGTATAAGTTGGCGTGTAATTTTGCAATTTAAGCGCGAATAGCTCTATTTAAAAGTTTGGTGTCTTTGGTGACCCCCAATTTTTTTCATAGAACATTTTAATCCTTAATTGTCCTTTTTGAAAGGACTTTTCTTGATTTTTTCGAAAAAAGTGTCAAATTGACCCATAACAAGAAGAGCTAGAGGATTGAGATCTTCCACAAAAATAATCCTCATAAGATTCCACAAGAATAAGAATTCTCTGAGAGATTAACTTACATCACTTTTCTCACTTAGTATAATGCTCCCTTCGATCAAAAAACTGTAAAAAGAAACGCAGACCACTGTACTATAAGTTTATTCTGCGAAAAAGGCTTATTAACATGTCCTATTCAGTTCCATTCAAAAAGTCTTAATGTGTTGGACAGTGTTATTGAATATCATAACACTTATGAATTGAATTGCATTTTAGAGAAAGTTCATGTTGTTATTTGTTGTTTTATTTTACAATACAATATTAATCCTTTTTACAGTAAAACGCGTTTAAAAAAACCGGAAACGGGGAAGCGCTTCCCCGACGAGCCTTTTTTTTGATACCCTGGCGTGGTAGCTAACTTATGCCACATTAAATAATACCACCATTAATAACGGCACAGTTGACATTATTATTGACGTTCCAGTTGATGTAGATGGTGTTGTAGGTGCTGCTGTAGTTGGTGGTGCAGTGGACGGTGTTGTTGGTGGTGCAGTGGATGGTATTGTAGGTGGATCAGTGGATGGTGTTGTTGGTGGTGCAGTGGACGGTGTTGTTGGTGGTTCAGTGGATGGTGTTGTAGGTGGATCAGTGGATGGTGTTGTTGGTGGTGCAGTGGATGGTATTGTAGGTGGATCAGTGGATGGTGTTGTTGGTGGTGCAGTGGATGGTGTTGTTGGTGGTGCAGTGGACGGTGTTGTTGGTGGTTCAGTGGATGGTGTTGTAGGTGGATCAGTGGATGGTGTTGTTGGTGGTTCAGTGGATGGTGTTGTTGGTGGTGCAGTGGACGGTGTTGTTGGTGGTTCAGTGGATGGTGTTGTAGGTGGATCAGTGGATGGTGTTGTTGGTGGTTCAGTGGATGGTGTTGTAGGTGGTTCAGTAGATGGTGTTTGTGTTGGTGTAGATTCAGTTGTCATTGTTACAGATGATGGTGACGCTGTAGTTGCCTCTGCTGGAGTTTTAGCTGATGATTGAAAAACACAAAAAATTGCATTAAAATTTCGTTATGTTAACGTTTGACCGTTTAAAGAGATTTAATGAATTTCAAAAAATCTATGCGAGTGCATTCCTCTGCATTTTTATACACTCCACGAAAGTATTATGTCATTGTGCATTTGTTTGTAACACCCAAAAGGAAGCGAGATGGACCCATTGTTATTTATACCGATCGATTTAGAATCACTTTTTGAATCGATTTAGCAATGACCGTCCGAGTACAGATAACAATTGTAGCCAGAACCAAATGAAACTTTGCACAACGAAGTTATTCGGGTTAAGGACGGACGTTATTTAATTTGAAGAAAATCGGTTCAGATTTATATATAGCCCCCATACGAATTTCACTCCCGATTTGACTCTTTCCATTGTAGATACCACATATTTTGGCAGATATAGGTTTGACTTTTTCCGCTCTATAAACCACATTTAATTTTTCATTTCATTTTTCAAATGAATTTTGTATATTTTGTTTATTTTTTGCCGATTTTAAAAATGTATCTACCCTAGCGAGAGCTATCATTAAAATAATAGGGCTGTTTTTCTTTAAGCCGGAATAACAAGCTGCGATAACAAAAACGTTAATAACAAGAAAGTAAGCTTCAGTCGGCTAAATCGACTTATATATACCCTCACTTTCAGATAACATATATGCGGAAGTTATAAGGATAAGATAATTTGTGTGGAAGGTACTAGGAGGTTCGTGTCACACATTTCGTCTACATTTATTAAACAATTGTATAAACATGATCAAATCAAGTCATAGCGGATTCCATGCACCAGTATAGATGTATGAAGGATTTAATATTACCTAGGATTGGATTGTGTGGGAGGTACAAGAAGGGGCGTAAATATTTTTTAGGTTTAAAGCGATTATAAAAACATTTTCAAATATAAAATTTCAAATGATTTTGGCTACCCGTGTGGATGTTATATCGGTTTGATTGTAAACAAGGATCTGTAACTTTGTGTGGGAGGTACCACAAGGGGTCTGGCAACATCGCCCATATTCCATGCGAATGTAAGTTTTTATTAAAGCATTGAAATATCAAATTTCATAGTATTCCGATCAACCAAATAGAAGTTATAATAGCTTTAATTTTACGTAGTTCAGGGTGAATTGTGTGGGAGGTACTAGAAGGGGCGTGGCAAAACCCGCCGTATTTAGTACACTTAATGCGATTATGAAAACATTAGCAAATACTAAAATATTGCTGATTCCGAATATCCGTGTAGAAGTTACATTCGTTTTAATTTTTCACAGAAATACAGGTCTTTTGTGCAAAGTTTGAACTGATTCCTTACCACCTTTCGAGAGTTATCGTGTACACCAGCCAACCAGCCAGACGGACGGACGGGCATGACTCAAACTTCTTAAAAAAACGCGTTACACTTTTTATCTATCCCAAATCACATATACCCTCCTGAGGGTATAACAAAATAAAAAAAATATTTTTGCACATTGTCGCCAACTACAATATAAGTTTATATATCAAAACAAATTTTCAAGAAAATATTTTGTGTTTATTGGACTTAGCCTCGATAACCATAATTTTGACTTACACTGGATAATTATCCAGGCTAAGTCAAACATTTGTAACACAAAATTATTTTTTCAAAATTTGTTTTCACACACATTGATATTGCTTTTGGCGACAATTTTAAAAAATAATTTTTTATTTTGAGTGAAATTTTAACATTTTTTTTTAGTTGACTGTCATAAGTTGTGGCAAAGATTCCACGTTTTCACTACTTTCCATTTCTTTTTAAAAAGTCCTTGAAATATAAATTTCAAAGCGAATTCTTGCACAGTGTAATTCTTGTCTGGCGATGGAGTGCTTTCCCAATGGTTCATGTTTGAAGAACCGAAATGAATAAAGTCGTCTATGAAATGGTCGGTGCTTGTGCTAGCTTCATAAGATAAATGGACCTGTCTAAGTCTGGGAAGAGTATCGACATAGCATATACAGTGTTGGCAAACATACACTCAGAAAAATAGCATTCCTAAATTTGAGTAAAATCCATAATCCAATTTAGTTCAACAATTTTACTCCAGTTCAGTAAAAATTTCCTTAAAATTAGGAATTATAACTAAGTATGAGTACATTTTCTCTATTTCAAAGTCATAGCAAATAGTTCATTTACTAGAAATAGGGTAGTAAATTTACTTAAAAACATTTCATTGAATGTAATAAAAAATTCTTACAATTGAGTAAATTTATAGTTGTGTGTAATACCATTTCCAAGGTTTAAAGTAAGAAAAATATTAAGAATTTTTTTCCATGGATAAAATTCCATTTAGGAAATTTTAATGCGTATACTGAAATTTATGCCGAGTTCTTCATACATTTTAGTATTAATGAACTTATAAAAATCAATTGAAATTGTTTAGAAAAAATTTGAATATTAATCTAAGAAGCAATTCTCATTCGTTTGCAGAGACTTATTTTTTAAATAATTCAAGTATTTTTCTAAACAACCACTGCGAAGGCGCAAATCTTGCATTCGCAGTAATGGTGGTGTAATACCTCAACTCTTTACGGCAGAGGTATCATGAAACTTTTGAGAAATATTTCATGTTGCCACTTTCTTCCAGTTATGCATACTCTGAAGCAAAATCATTTGTTTGAATTTTTTAGTTAAATTTTTAAGTTCACTTTCTTCCTTCTATCAGTAGAATTTTCCTCAGTTTAAGTACAAATTTACTTGTTTTGAGGATAAAATCTGCAAAATTGTCCTCAGTTCAAGTAAATATGTATTTGATTTGAGTAATAATTAACTTAGTTTTAGGAAAATTTCGGTAAAATTTTACTTAGATTTAGTAAGAATGTACTTGGTTTGGGGAAAAACTTACAGGATTTTTTCTCACTTTGAGTAAATATTTACTTGGTTTGAGGAAAATTGAACTAGAATCAAGTTCAAAGCATGTACTACATTCAAGAAGAGTTTCAATCTCAAACTTGAGGAAATGAGGAAATATTGCTTTAGCGCTATACGTAACGCTATTATCAGCGTTCTCTTTTTTTCTGAGTGTATGTAGTGAAAAATCGTCCAATTAGCAGTGCAAAAATCAAATCGACAAAATTCATCTACAGAATTTGAAGTGTATTGTGAAAGTAGGTCTTTGATAAATACATATACATATGCATATTAGGATGGGTCACGAAAATAAATTCCCCCCCCCCCCTCCAGAAATAAAGATTGGATTGTGTTATGATGATCTACAAAATATTTCGTCACTGGGCCAAGCCATCTCTGAGCTAAACGCTCCTGAAAACACATCTAAAATTCCATGTTTTCCCCGTGTATTTTTTTATGTTGCATTTTTGCCCACATTTTTTTTCTGAATTAATAGATTATAATAGCTCATTGGACGTGTGGACTACAGCTAAAAGCTCATATTTCTTGGACACATTTTGTAGGAGATGCTATTAAAAATAAATAGAAGGAATCAATTACTTTTTTTTCAGCCAAAATGTTCAAACTCTTTTTACAATAATGATGTTCATCCTTTCGGCATCATTCGAAATGTATTGACTGCAGCTATTTATTCTTTATAAAATACTACCACTAAATACGAAAAAGTTTTCAGTTGCCGCTGTGAAGAACCAATAAGTTACTCTGAGACAAGAATCAAAATGTATATGTAAAATGCATTCAAGGGTCTAGTATTTAATTTTTTTTTTTGATAAAAATCCAACACAAAAAAATTACATGGGAAAAACTTGATTTTTAGGGGTATTTTCATGAGCGTTTAGCTCACAGACGACTTGATCTAGGAACGATATATTTTGCCCAGTATGGTCTCTTGTCTAGCTTGGATTGTTTTTATGTTTGCAAAATATTCACCACGAAAAACATCCACCCCAATTTATATCATCGTATCGATTGACAGCAAATGCTTTACAATAATTTCCAGAAGTTAATGTCAAAAGCAAATCGCACAGAACGGAAATATTTTTTCGTCCAATTTTTAGAATTGTTATAGAACTACCCAAGTTTGATTTTTCAGTATTATATTTTTACACAACCCACTCCAATGTAATATTGTTGTGAGAAATTTGAATAAATGTTCACCTTTTGAATGGGCAAAAACTGCCAGGAACACAATCACAGGTAGCAATTTCATCTTGTTTTCGATACTGTCGCCGTATTCTGTATTCTTCGCCGAAATTTAGGATATATTATCACGTCGAGTGTTGAATTTCTACTGATAATAACTACAATTGAATTGTGGGTTTTATTCATTTTTAGAATTTCAATATGCTGTTTGATATGTTCCGTGGTGGGTGGGTCTCGAATCTCGGTAAACAATGATAGCTGCAATTGTAGCCAAAGAATGATAAAAAACGTATCATTTTTATGGATTTTTCTATGAATAATACAAGTTAGCTACATTTTTAACAATAAAAAGTCCGACCCCGATGAATTCCCATCCGCATTTATTCGCAAGGCAAACAAAGGGATAGATTGAATGATTCAACATTTTATATCGTAAACAACTGATATACAACAAAGGCTGTAACTTTGTAGGGCAAAACAGATCATTTTCAGAAAAATAATTTGAAGCGCTGTAGTGGAAGAAACGTTTTGTTTCGTATGTCGCAATTTTGGTCCCAGAGAGAATTGACAAGAAAATGTAATTTTTGTGGTGTCAGGATTTGTTAATGGAAAAGACAATTTCGTGTGGATTTTTTTCGGCTATCAGCGTGGGGGTCGTGGGTTCGATTCCCACTAGAGGCTCTGGTCTGTCGCTGCAATAACTAGCTACAATGGTCTTAGTCACCCCGGCTCTATCCCTGCACCCAAAATTAGAATATAAATTTACTTTGTATTGTAATTCATAATAAATAAATAAAAAAATAATACCCTACACCATTCGCTGCGTATATACATCGCTTAGATTACTAAACCCAGATTTTTCATGGAAGCAATTTCATGTAGTTCATATATATTATACAGTATATGAATATGATAATATGGAAAATAATAAGATAATTGATCCAAATTTCCGACAGACAAATACAAATTATATAATAGGATGAATCGGACCGACATTTGAAAGGGGGGCCTATAACAACACCTGGGCATAGTCCAAAAAACATAGGCCTATATATTTCTCATTCACGGTAGGTATTCCTAGTTGAAATATATCATGATCCGATGTAAGACGTAGTTTCTAGAGCTGTAATAGAGTAGAATGGCGCCCCATTTGGGTTATTTCGAAGTATGGACACATATATATGATATAATCTGCAAAATTTGATAAACTTCCGATGTAAAATGGGGGTCCTAGAGGGGTAATACATTAAAAAGTGGTTCCATATAGATCACTTGACATGATATGCAAAATTATATCGAGATACAATGCACGATATGGGTTCTAGAGCTGAATTAGAGTAGAAATGGGGGCCCAATTTGTACGGGGGTTATACCAAAATATGGATCCATAAATTTGACTTTCTCAGTATGTATTCTTAATCTGCAAAATTTGAAAAACTTTCGATGTACTAGATTGGTAATAATTAAAATAGGGGCCATTTGTAAGGGCGCTACATTAATTCTATTCTTTATTGAAATATAACATGATCTCCAAATTGTATCAAGATCCAATGTAAGATGTGGGTAATAGAGCGATAATAGCGATAATAATACCAATCGTCCTTGGCCAAAAAGTAACTTCTGCAAAATTTCATGACAATCGGACCACAATTGCGACCTGTAGAGTGCGAACAAGCTTAGATGGACAGCAGGCGGTTCAGCAGGTGATTCTAAGGCGATCCGTATACTTAAATAAATTTGTTAAATTTTTGGGTAATTCTATTAGAAAACAACCCAAAAACCACCGATTTTGGTATTCATTCCCTCCGATTTTGATGAAATCTTGCACGTACATTCTACTAGTGATTGTGGGTAATATAATACATTTTTTTACATTGGTGCAAAGTTGGTGTTCTAGGCCGTTTTGTGAAGAGATGTCTTCTTTAGGGATATCATATCTTTGGATCGCATCATCAGATTTGAACGAAATTGGTATCATCTGAAAGGTTATCATTTCTTTTTTTCGGAAAGTACTTGTTGTTCGAGGACTCCAGAAATTAAAAACAATATTAATCCTTGAATATCCTGAAAACCATATCTTTAATTCTCTTAATCCGTATATATAAAAGAGTTGCGTTACTGACTGACTGACTTATCATTGGCCAGCATGACATTTTCAGGGTAGTTCCCAAATATGACGCCGACTACGAAAGGTTTTTTTCGAAATTCGTACTTTTAGGGGATAAAATGAGACAAAAAGGGATAATCATCGAACCTTCGTCGTGACTAAACGGCAGTAGTTAGAAACATGAAACATTGGTGTGTTCCATGCACTGACCATGCAGTAGATCTACAAAAAGGTTTTTTTTTCGAAATTTGTACTTTTAAGGGAGGAAAGAAACAAAGAGGGATAAAAAATGGTACCAACTAAAATATTGCAGCTAGAATCGTGAAATTTGATATGTAAATGCCTCTGGCATTTACATAGAAGCACATTAATATTGAATTTTTCGAAAACATATTACCTATAGTGATTTTTCAAAATGTGTACTTTTTGGGAAAGCGGTGCAAAAAGTTATAAAATGGCCGGTTAGAAAATGATACAAATTATACGTACGAGGGGAGTTTAACTAAAATGTTACACAACGACAAACACATTCTTCTCACTGTGTATAAGTGCTATCTAATGAAAGGTTTCCAAATTACTATTTTAGATTTATCTATATCCACCAAATGACAATTAAAAACAAGTAAGGAATGGCTAAAGTCGGGCGGGGCCGACTCTATGATACACTCCACTTTCTATCCGAATACAATTCAATTCGGTGAAAAGTGAAAACGGGAAGGATTTTTGTATCCTGTAAATGTATGTGTTTGACAAAAAAATGTTAAATCGGAAAGGACATTTGTATGGGGGTATATTGAAATCTGGAACGAAATAAGTGAAATATAATATGTATAGTTTGGCCAAAATCGGTTAAACATTTGGGAGCAACATTTGTATTTGCGCTATATCTATATCTGAACCGATCTTAGCCATTTTCACCATAGGTTTTTTATTTGGATTATAAGCTGTTGTGCCAAATTTAAAGAAAATTGAGTACAATATTATAAGATGTTGTGTCAAATTTAAAGAAAATCGGGTACAATATGTGGTTTATAGAGCGGAAAATGTCAAATCGGGAGCGTCATTTGTATGGGGGCTATATATAAATCTGAACCGATATGCCTCAAATTAAATAGCGTTCGTCCTTGATCCACAAAACTTATTTGTGCCAATTTTTGTTAAGATCGGACTATAATTGTGACCTGTAATTTGATTACAACAATAGATGGACAGACGGACAGACAGACCGGACATTGCTAAATCGACTCAGAAAGTGATTCTAAGTCGATCGGTATACTTAACAATGGGTCTATCTCGCTTCCTTTTGGGTGTTACAAACAAATGCACAAAGACACGAATGAAACTAATAACAAATAACTGGCTTTTTCGCGTGCGAGGTTTTTATATATTTTAGCTTAGTTTATTCCCTACAAAATATGAAAAACTCATAGGTTCGAAATAATTACCTATTTAACCAGGGCTAAGTTGTAGTTATTGGGATATTCACGCATGCTAATTTTGGAAAAATAAGTTTAGAAGAAAAGTAATACTGGGGTTTGATAGTCCTTACTTTTACTCTAAAAAATATTTTTAAAAATCACTAATTGTTTTTTTGATTTTGCTAGACTGGAAAGTCAATTTCGAAAGACTTCAGGGAGCTGAATAGGAATATTTCATCAAATCATATTGTATCTTATTTAGTTTAACACATGTTATTACTTCTTCTTTAATTAATTAAAAATATATATATAAAGACTGAATTCATGTTTATGTAATATATTTACTTATCATATAAAGTTTCTAATAATTCTTATTCCATTTGAACTGGGTCAAGACCATTTTGCAATTATATTTTGTAGGATTTAAATTTATTTACAAATGCCAAGTTGACATTTATTACATGGCGGCACACCACCTTGTGGTATGATGATTTAAATATAAATTCATTTTTAACTTTTCATTGTCATTTTCACCCGTGAATAAATACAAAACATAAAAAACAAATTTCAGAGTCTACTTGCGAAAAATCTCATAAAATGTAAAATTTTTCAAATACAAACTGTGGGAGGCTATAGCCCTCCCCAGCAGAAATCTATTGCTACGCCCATGAAAACCCCTATAACGATATTTGATGATACACATAATCGTTATAAATAAATAAATGAAAAACTTCTGGAAGGCACGCATCTCTAATGATCCTGGTGAAATCACATGGTGCCATGTGGGAGTGTCGAAAGTTCATTGGATTTCTGTTAAATTGTTTATTTGTTCAAAATCAAATTGTCAGGGTATTCAATGATAAAGTTAATATTAATTTTCTCCGCCATAGAATGGGGGTCTACTAACTGTGTTATTCCTTTTAAAATTGTAAGCTGTTCTTGTCATAGGGTAATTCCACAAGATTTCGGCCATCATCGATTTTGATGAAATTTGGCACATACATTCTACTAGTGTTTGCTTATAATATACTGTTTACCGTAGCTCAAAATAGTACGTGGCTTAGGTTTTACAGTGGTTATCTCGGAGGTTTTTTGGAAGAGATGCCTTCATTATCGATATCATGACTTTGGATCGCGTCATCAGATATTGATATCATCTGCTAGATTTACAACTCCTCCTTCCGAATCTGCCTTAAAATTTGAACTTCCTTATTTTGTTTTGTATTTTAGATTATTTTATTCTCCCCAAAATATCAAAAATTCAGAGTGGGGTGGCCATAGGTTAAGAAATTATGGCTGTTTTTCCAAAGTATTGAGTTATTTCAGCATTTTTTCATTCATATCCTATGTACATTAGAGTCGCTTCAAAAAAATTTGTCGATGTTCTCGACTGAAATGAAAGACTCGTTTGTTTTACTGGTTCTCCCAAAATATTTCGATTTTATTATTGTCAGTTCGTTTTTTATAAAATACGCTAAATTTACACTTTTTAGTTGGATTTGTGTTTTTAGGTGCTTGTTGGAGAAGCAATTTTAAGAACCGATTGAGGGTCGCACATATTTTTCAATTGTTTAAATGTGAAATAACAAATGACATATGGAGTCATCTGCATCGTAAACATATTCTACTCTTATGCAAAACTTTTTTAAAAAATCTGATATGTTGATCTTTCAATGGATAGACGAAGGGAAAATTTGAAATGGTTGTTAATGCTAAAATAATACAGATAGAAACATAAAGTTCGAAGTATTTTTAAAAAATATTCTTCTCTTTCATTTGATGCTCATATCGCCATTCTATGGCACGCACAAGTACGAAACTAAATTTTTAAAACAGATATATCCTTTGGAAAATAAAAGTCCTCTAAAAAGGTCAAACGACCACAAAATAAAAAAAAACTGAGTATGCAGTTTTGCTATTAGTGACCTATATTTTCAGTTTTATATAGTCTCGTTCTTAGAAGGGAAATCGTATCGCACGGAGGTATTGTAACACTTATGTGCAGTTTTCCTCCCAATTTATCCATTGAAATACCGAAATTTCTGATTTTTTTTTTTCAAAAATTAGCTTTGCATAAGACTGGAATGTGTTTACGATGCAAATGACTCCATATGTCAGTTGTTATTTCACATTTAACCCATTAAGTACGAATCGTTTTTAAAAAATATGCGTTCCTCAATGGGTTAAGAAGTTCTTAAAATTGCAAATGGCGATCAATACCTCTCCAACGAACCCCTAAAAACACAAATCGAACTAAAAACGTTGAAGTTTAGCGGATTTTATAAAATGTGAACATTTTTGGGCTTGCTGAAATAACGCAATACATTGGAAAACTACCGTAATTTCTTAACCTATGGTCACCCCACTCTGAATTTTTGATATTTTGTAGAGAATAAAATAATCTGAAATACAAAACATAATGAAGAAAATTAAAGATATGTTTTTCGGGATATTCAAGGATTAAAATTATTTTTTATTTTTGGAGTCCTTGAATCACAAGGACATTCATATTTTCATACAGATTCGGAATGAGGAGGTGAATGAATGAAGCCATCTCTTCCAAAAAAAAACACCGAGATAACCAACTTTGGACCACTTTAAAACTTAAACCACGCATTACTTTGAGCTACGATAAACGGTAGCAACCACTAGTAGAATGTATGCAACAAATTTCATCAAAATCGGAGAGGATGAAAATCCAAACCTATGGTTTTTGGGTCGTTTTCTGTTGGAATTACCCCATAACTTTCTGTCCCCCGTCTATTAGTAACCCAACAAAAAGAGAGCATCCGAATAAGTGAACGTAAAAGATGCTGCTTATCTTGTGATTCGGAGGTTGTGAAAATTGGACTCTTCACCTACACTGAAAGAATTTTCCTTCATCATATTTATGAAGCGATTTCATAAAAGGTTTTTCATAAATTTAGTGAATTTTTTCTTAATATGTATGAAAAATGCATAAATAAAATTAAATGTTTCATACAATTTTTCATAAACATTTCATATTTCATAAAACAAAATTGTTAAATTAGTGAAACTTAGTTTCATAAGATCAAAGAAAGATCTCATATTATTAAAGAAACAATTCTTAAATATTATGCTAAGACCAATAAAATATTTGTGTTATGAAATGTCTTCATAAATATAATGAAGGAAACGTTTCATAACTTACAACTACATTTTTAGTGTGTCGACTTTATTTGGTTAATGCTAGCAATTCTCGTTTGTCCTCTGTCAACTGTGATATAAGTATTTACCCTGATTTAGTTCAAAGACATACTCAATGCAAAGACTCTCGCAATGATGGTGTGTGTTGCTTTTTTATATATATTTGAAACTTCAGTATATATTATTACTATTTATGAAACTCTTTCAAAAAATCTTTGAAGTTTCTTCATAAAATCTATGAAATTTGTATGGCAAAAGTTCTTCGAATGAAGAACTGCATTTCATAGTTTCTAAGAAATGTTTCATAAATTCTATGAAACTTTTCATTGATTTGTGCTTTGTGAAACATGATTCATACATTTTATGAAATGTTTCTTTGGCGACTTTTTAATTAAAATTTTCACTGAGGTTAAGACAAAATCATAATTATTATGAAGATAATTCTTTCAGTGTATGAATTTAGTATGGGGTTGTCTGTCATAGGAGGCATGCAATTGATTTTGAAAGTATTGAAAGCTAATTTAAAGTTGTGGCAAAGAATCCTCTTTGCCACTACTAGAACAGTGGATCCGGTTCTGGTTGCTACTACGGTACTCTAACCATCTCAGCAAACCATTTTAGGTAGATTTGACAATATAATAAAATTCAAATTGCTGCCCGAATAATACATTGGGGAATGCTTTGGATATTGAAGCTCGCAACTCTTCTCTGATTACGATTTCCCAGAATTGAAACGTAACTTGCTTGAACCTATCCAAGCTAATGGTGAATTGTACAGGGAAGATCGATCGTTTTTTGAATATTTTTAAAACCGGTGATGGTTTTTTTTTCTGGCGACAAAAGCCGGTTAAACCTGTGGCACCGGGGTTTCTTCGTAATGAAAAATAATGTGAAAAATGTATTTTTGAAAACAATGATAGTGCCAATTTACTTTAAGTTTACGATTTTGGAGGGGTTAGAGACGATATTCTCAGTTATTTTCAAAATAAAAATCATTATGGTGGTTGATTTGATTTTTATAATTTGTTAAAACCAAAGGGTATCGATATTTGAATATATCGGGTGATTTTTTAAGAGCTTGATAACTTTTTTAAAAAAAAAAACGCATAAAATTTGCAAAATCTCATCGGTTCTTTATTTGAAACGTTAGATTGGTCCATGACATTTACTTTTTGAAGATAATTTCATTTAAATGTTGACCGCGGCTCCGTCTTAGGTGGTCCATCCGCTTAGTCCAATTTTGGCATTTCCACGTTTTTGAGTAACAGAGACCCAATTGGTGCGAACGGCGACGAATCGAAAATTGGTGGTCATCATTAACACTGACCGATACAGCTGCGATATTTTCTTCAGTTCGCACTCTACGTAAGCGTGTTGGTGGTTTAATGTCCAACAATGTAAATTTGGTGCGAAATTTAGTCACAATAGCCCGAATAGCCGCTTCAGTGGGTCGATTAAACTGACCATAAAATGGAAGCGCGCAATGAACTTTCTTAACAGAGCACGCATTTTGATAATAAAATTCAATAATTTGCAAGCGTTGTTCGTTTGTAAGACGATTCATGATGAAATGTCAAAGCATACTGAGCATCTTTCTCTTTGACACCATGTCTGAAATCCCACGTGATCTGTCAAATACTAATGCATGAAAATCCTAACCTCAAAAAAATCACTCTTTATTATTAGTGTCATTTATAGTCCTTTTTAACATTTATGTTTGTAGATATATTTTATATATATTTTAGGGTTTGCATTTTCCCGTACTTTTTATTTCCCGGGAAACGGGAATTTTTTTCGATTTCTCGGAATTCCGGGACAGGACGGGAAATAGTCAATAATACATTCGAATAAAGTAAATTATTGTATTGCGCAGAGAGAACATATCAATCTGTAAAGGATTTATAAAAAATAGCCCTCATCAGATTTGTAAGGAAATCCTCCTGGTCAAAAAAATCAATGGGAATACTGACTAAAATATGAGATAACCCCACCTTTCATCCTACATCCTAAATCCCCTGTACGATTTCTCCACAGATATTAGCATATCAGGAGAACAGAATTGACTGTTATATCTTACATTTGTAATTATAAGAATGAATAAAGCGCCACGTGCTGGACATCGAAACCTACCTTCATTCTTACTTAATTCTCAAAAGATGAATGTGCAGTTAAATACAGCAAACACGCTTGAAATAAGAAAATAAATTTAGATGGTGCAACATCAAATGGAAAGAGTAAACGTGATTTCATCTTTATTATTTGTACAAAATCGTTTAGAATAGAATGTAGTCTCATTATTGTAATCTCATCTCATTAAAATTCATATTTGCAAAACGACCCTATTTTCCCGACCAAAAAATGGTTCGAATAATACGTCTGTTTTTCGTGTTGTAACTAGGGGAGATATCATGCATTTTATTATTTTTGTTTAAAAAGTATTTAAAAATCAATTATCTTTCAAGTATGCACGAGTACTTTCAGACAATGTTGCCAAAAGGTTTCACTTTATCGCATCCGTGCTGTCAATTAATCGCTATCGAAGCTACTATCCTTTCTCTGACAACTTACTAGATTAAAAATTAGCGTGCTGAAAACCAGACAGACAATATGAATGAATTCAATATGGCTGGGGTCTGGTATTTATTGATGTTCTTACTTGTAAAACCTATATTACAATAGATGAAATGAATACTATTTGCTTACCCTCCACACGGACATTATGTACTTGTGCAATAATTTCGTTCGACTTACATTCAAATTTTTTACTTTTGAGTTCTGTAAAAAATAGAAATTAGGCAAGGATCTAAGGATTATTTTCAGATATTAACATATATATTTTGGAAATTAGCCCAAAGTGTACTTTGCGTCATAATAAAGATAAGAAACCACAATTTCTAATAAAACAAATACGAGAAAATAAATTATTTTTATAATGTGCCGAAATTTAATTTTTCCAATTACGTGTGGCCTCGCGCCATTAATAGCTTTGAGAGTTGGGAAAATCGTAGAAATTAAAGTAACTCCAAATATCGTATTACATCGAAATATAAGTTAAAATTGTGTGTAGATGTTCATTTATGAAAGTATATAAATTATAATTTCACTAGTCCGGAGACTTAAAAAAATATAAACTTTATTTGTTGATAATGAGAATACAACTGAATTTTGTTTTACATTATTTTCTTATTGATACTTTACAATTTTGATTTATGCTAACTTAAGCTATTTCAAAGTATTGACTTAAGTAATTCCACGGAATTGAGTCGTCAGCGTCTGCAGTCAGTTACTTTCGGTTAAATTGGGTTACGTGTGTCAATGCTCTGTATTTTCAAGCGTTGCACATTTGTGGGGTGAATGTTTTAATGTCTTTGTCATTAACACCTCCCCTCTTAATTCCGAGCGTCCTCGATCGGTTAAAAATATGGTATGTGAGAAATGCGTGTTATTCCTTGTGGTTCTGTCTGCTGGTTTTCTGATAATTCTGGCATGGAGATATGTGTATGATTACATGGATTGATAGTGGGTGGGTTGATAACCAATTCCCTTTTTCTTCTGCAGATTCCAGATTTTACAAGTAAAATAATGGATAGTAGGAGTGCCAGTGAGGAGAGTCCAGAGTTTGTGGTTAGGCTCCATACATGTTTGTTTCCCAACAGGCTTATAGCTTGGGTGTTATTGTTTTGAAGTTCTTTAATTATTTCTAAAGATACCGTTTCTTCCACATTAAACGTAGTGTGTTTTGGTTGTAATATAGCTGGTAGAGGTTGAATATTTGTTACTTCGAAAAATTCGTATGATTTATCAAATATTTTAACCGTTGCGTTATGAAATTGTAGGACATATGTACCGGTAAGATTTTGAGGCTCTCCATTTATGTTGACTGTTCCCCTGAACTGATTTAGCAGAATTGTACCAGGAGATATTTCTTCAACTGCTGGAATATGGCGATTATCAATTACACTTTAGTTTGATGTCCTGCTGTTTATTAGGTTATTTAAACAAGTATTAGTTTCTATTTCTTGTAAATTTGTCTTCTTACATATAGTAATATTATTATAATTTTTGCATTGTTTTCTTATACCATATATTGTTTTGTTACATGTTAATACATTTTCGAATGCTAGTTTGTTTACAAATTTATCGATTTTTACAGGTTTTATTAAGAGTTTGTTACAAAATGAGTCATTTGTTATTGGTATACTTATGATGTAAACAAGTGAGTTGGTATTTGACGCGATTTTTATCTCTGCAAATTCAAACGTTTGTTCAATATTAACAAATGGTATAGAATCTTTAACTATAATATTTTTTACAATATCTATTTCTTCTGGAGACAGTATAAATGAGTTTACGACTCCTAATTTTGCCCAATGAATGGCATACTGAATATTAATTATTTCTTGTTTAAGTATATCGATTTTGAATTTTAATTTTGCTATTAGCTTTTCTCTAGCAACATCGTTATAATTTATAGTTCTAATTATCTCATTTGTTGTTCTCGTTAACTCGTTGATTTTTTCTAACGAAAGTTTATTGATGACGACCTGTTTATTGTTATTGACCAATATTTGATTGGTTTTTTGCGTTACTATCTCAAAATCATCATGGTCAGGATTCCCTGCGATCCATTTCCATGCTGATCCTATGAAGTTTAAGGATCTTTTCATCCTTGGTTTTAACCTATCCAAGTATCCTTGTATCTGTGTCATTTCGTGGCTGAGGAAGGGATGAAGGAAGTGGTAGTCACTAATATTTTGAGATAATGTTTTCTGCATGGTGTCAATTAGGTCTTGATATTTGTCAATTTCTATGACGTGGATGATTTTGAACGTTCCAGTCTCGAGTTTTGCCGGTCCAGAATCAAGGGTTACAATTTGAGAGTTCGAGTAGTCGAGAATTTTAATCTCCGCCATTGTCATGGTAGAAAGTAATCTGAAATATATTTAATTAATTTCTAATATTGTTTTTGTGTATGATTTTTCCGGATTCTGTAATGATAGTTGTGTTTTTATTTTCCTTAACTATTTCTGGTCTGTAAGTTTTGCTAAGTTTCGTCCCTAGTCTTTTGTTTTCTTTCACAAAAATCTCCTGTCCTTGCTCATAAGTTTTAGGTTGGGATCTAGATTTATTATGATAGTCAATATCACCTAATTGTTTTTCTTTAAGTTTTTGAGATATTTCGGTTCTTTCCTTCTCCAGGTCCTGGGGGTCTGTACTAACTTTCTTTCCGAAAAATGCTTCGACTGGTTTTCTCCGAATAGTCGAATGTATCGAATTGTTATACTCATAGATTGATCTATGTAGAAGTTCTGAAAACGATTTGTGAACGTTGTCTGACTTCAGACAACGCATTATCTCTGACAGAGTCGAATGAAAACGTTCGATTTGTCCGTTCACGGTGCTGCTGTAAGGAGGAATCTTGAAAACTTTCACATTGTACTGATTTTCTAGCATGAAAATTATAGATTTGGAACTAAATGACTTTTCATTATCGATTACTATTATTTCCGGCATTCCGAAAGAGATGATGATTTCTCTTAGGGGTTCCTTAACATCCTCTACTGCTCTGGATTTAAGAATTTTCGCCTGAGCGTATTTCGAAAATTTGTCTATGGCCGTTAATATTGGCTTCTTCTCCGTAATGTATAGATCTATATGGACAATCTGCCCAGGAAATTGTGGTATTGGTGTTTCCTGTATAGCGACTTTATTCGGGTGCCTTTCATATTTGTTTTCTTTGCATACCTTACACTGCTTTGTAATCTTTTTAATTTTCGCATGCATTCTGGGAAAATAAAATTTCGTCAAAATTTGCGCCTTATTTTCCGTACTGTTTCGATGAGCCCTATCATGTTCTTTTATTATCTCTGCTTCCTGCTCTTCATCATTCTTCAGATCGACAACCATGAATCTAGTGTATTTTGCCTTGTACTGGGAAAAGTTATCGCGAAACACTTCCTGTATTTTCCCGAAAATTTCATAAGTGGTCTTTAAACAGTTTACAACAGATGGATTCAGACATTTTTTCAAGATGTCGGTGAGAGTCACTTCCGTAATATTAGGTTCATTTATTATGTGTCTATGATAAGTAGGAAAAACTATCTCGAATTTATAAGACGGTTGGTCCTCTTCTGATGATATAAGAATCTGATTTTTAAATACGTTTATTGGAGCATCAGTGTACTGTATTAGATTTTGAGATGAACTATCGTCACTATGTTGGGTGGAAGTCATGGAATTTATTTGATTTGTGTTCTTGGGTGGTCTAGATAAAGCGTCCGCAACTATATTAGTATTGCCTGGTTTGTATCTCAGTTCGTAATTAAAATCTTCAAGGAATGCTTTCCACCTCTTGAGTTTGAAATTTGCATTCTTGTTATTTAAGGCGTATGTCAATGGAAGATGGTCCGTATAGATCTTAATCTTTGCGGAACCATATAAGTAATTTCTGAGAGCTTTAAGAGCCCAAATAATCGCGAGCATCTCTTTTTCATTCGTTGCGTAATGCTCTTCAGCCTTACTGAATGTTTTTGATAAGAACACAATTGGTTTATTGTCCTGGGACAGTACTGCTCCCATGGCGTAGTTAGAGGCGTCAGTTGTCAATTCAAATTCTTTATTAAAGTCCGGGTACGCTAGTATTACGTCCTCCGAAGAGAGTGTTATTTTCAGTTTGTTGAATGCATCTATTCCATCCTGGTCAAGTTGTATAGCCATTTTGCTAGAGGTATGTTTAGACGCACGTCCTGCCTCCCCTCTTAGAAGTGCCGTCAGGGGTTTAGCTATTTTAGCATAATCCCTGATGAAACGTCTGTAAAAATTAGAAAGACCCAGGAACGATCTTAGGTCTTTTAGCGTTTTTGGAAGAGGAAAGTTCATTATTGCTTCGACCCTCTTGGGATTGGTCTTTATACCCGCATCTGAGACGATGAATCCTAAAAATTCGACTTCCTGCCTAAGGAATTCGCATTTGTCCAATTGGACCTTCATATTTGCGTTTTCCAATGTTCCGAATATAGTCGACAGGTTCTCAAGATGTGAATCTTCATCTTCAGCAAATACGATTATATCGTCCATATAGACGAAACAAATTTTTCCGATATGGTCTCTGAGAATATCGTCCAGAGTCCGTTGAAAGATGGACGGCGCATTCCTTAGCCCAAAGGGAAGTCTGGTAAATTCGTATTTACCATTGTTAACAGAAAATGCGGTTTTCTGTCTGTCACTTTCCTTAAGTGGTATTTGATGAAATCCACTTTTCAAGTCCAAGACTGAGAACAATTTGTTTTTCCCCAATTGAGGAAGAATATCATTTATCTCTGGAATTGGATATCTATCTGGGATAGTTTCTGCGTTCAGCTTACGATAATCTATAACCATTCTAAATTTTCTCTGACCAGATGCGTCCAATTTTTTCGGTACAATCCAGATGGGTGAATTGTACGGGGATCGTGAAGGTCGAATAATTCCCTGATCTAATAACTCCTGTATTTGTTTTTCCACTTCCCCTTTCAAATGCATGGGGTATGGATAATACCTGGAATATACCGGTTCATCATTAGTGGTCTGAATATCTGCAACTACTGCTGATGTGTATGTAAGTTTCTCGTTCGGCTCATTAAATAAGGATTTGTGATTCTCAATTGTAAGATCTAATTTATGCTTTCTTTCGTCATTCAAATGTTCTGTCCTAATGTCGATAGTATTCACAGACCTGGATATTTTCTGTTGTATTTTGACTTTCATTTCTTTATTTATCAGCATGTAATCTTTTGCTGCGTAGATAACTGCTGATAATTCCTTTAGACTGTCATTTCCCAGTATTCCGTCAAAGGATTTAAGTGTTGGTAATAAAAAAAATTTGAGCGGGTCGTTGTTTTTGTTGAAAAGATTAATGAAGGTGTGCTGTGTTATGGCAGTCTTTCCGCCCACTGAGTTCGCGAAGAAGGCATTTTCGTTTTTTAACGGATTTCTAACAAGGCTGGGTCGGATATAATTTTTGTTTGATCCGGTGTCAATTAAAATTTCTAGAATCTGTCCGGTATTCGTCCTACACTTAAAGAAAGGTAGCGACGAGTTAGTTAATCTAAAAAATGAATGTCAACGAATTCTTGTGTTTCTGTCTGGTCTCCCTCATCAAGAACATCGTATTGGTCCGTAATATAATCATCAAAAGGCGGCAGTTGCTGCTCATTTTCGTAATTTTCTAAATCCGACCTGTACTCTTCAGCATTTGGACCAAAGTTTTCCTCTGTGTTCAAATGAAAATTTCTTTGTATCTTATCGGGCTTTCTCAATTGATCAGACTGATCTGTAGGTCTTTTGCCGATGTAGTTATTATTCGGAGCTGGCCGATTCATATAATTTACAGCTCGTGATCGCATGGATGGATCTATCTCCATTGGTTCAGGTCTAGGTTGGGGTTTCGGTGCATTTGGTCTAGGTGGTTGGAAATTCTGATTTGGATACGATTGTTGATAAGCCAATCGGTCAGTATTATTACGAGGATACACAGGTGTGGTTGCATTATATTGTTGAAAATTAGGGGAAGGTTGCGGCATGAATGCCAACTGTGGGTGAAACGATGTTTGGTTTTGGTATTGAGCTTTTGGGTATAATGGTGGAGTTGGTCGAGAGTTCTGTTTGTTATTTCTACCTATATTGTTATGGGAGTTTGCAAATTGAGCCCTTGCAAATTGGTTTTCCATTTTCAGACATAATTGAAGTGCCTGTGGAAGGTCTGTCGGTTCTTTCATGCCGAGATGTATTGACATCTGACCTTTTAAGCCTCTTATAAATATATCGAGAGCCTTGTCTCTGTAAGTTTGCGCGAGAATATCGAGTGATTCTCTATTTATGTCTAAGCATGACAGTTTATTCATTATAAGTGACAGATGGGCATATACTTCTTGGTAAAAGTCCTGGATTTTATTGTTTCCCTGAACCAGTGTTGTCATCTGATATTCTAATGTGGTCAGGTCACGCTTATCCACGTAATGGAGGGTCAAACATTTCGAAATACAATCCCAGTTGAGGGGTGTATTGTACGATTCTAAAGCCGCGTCGGCGTTACCGACAATCTTATTCCTTATTGTATTCAGAATTGCAAAGTACTTTGGCGTGCCTTTGCATGAGTCGTACAATTTGAGAATTCTATCTACGCTCTTCTTCCACGAACTATATTCCGATGCATTTCCTGCAAATTCGCGTAAGCTTTTTACGACATCGGGAACCTTATCTAAGTCCGTTAGGTTATTCCTAAATCTATCTTCAATAATTTGGTCGACACCAGCTATGTCAGCGCTTGGTCGCATGTGCTGCCTAATGGCGATTTGACACTGTTGTGCGCAAATTCTCGCAATCGTCTCTTCCGTAATTGCAGTATGTCTGTCATCATTGTTTTGTCCATTATTATTGTCAGGATTAGGGATGTTGAGGATAGGAGGTCTAATGAGGTTGTTTGGATTAGCCATTTTCAATACTATTTAGGTGTTCGTTAATTTTTCTTACAGATTCTCAATTTATTTATGTTATTTTCCACTGTTATTTATATTTTTTCCACTTATTTTCTAGATATTATTTTTGTTTTTAGGAATTCTAATAATTTTCTTTTTCACTTGCAACTAGATGTGTGCTTAATGTAAATTCCCGTAGGAATCGCAATTTTTCCTTAAATAATTCTCACTTTTGTGGTACACTTTCGTTTTACTTATTTACTACTTAGTTTAACTTACAGAACTACAGCTGCTAACATGACGATTTGAAACTCCGACCTGGTCCTTTTCCGTATTTCGTGTACTAGGGTGTCAGCAAGTTTACACTTATCCTCGCCTGATAACCTGTTGATTACACAGCTAGCAGTGGTGATATCCTGTGGGATGTTGGGTGTTGATGTCCTCTCGGGTGTTGGGAACTGATATCCTATGGGATATTTGCTGTTGATATCCTATGGGATATTTTTAATGTTGGGCGCCAATTATAATTTCACTAGTCCGGAGACATAAAAAAATATAAACTTTATTTGTTGATAATGAGAATACAACTGAATTTTGTTTTACATTATTTTCTTATTGATACTTTACAATTTTGATTTATGCTAACTTAAGCTATTTCAAAGTATTGACTTAAGTAATTCCACGGAATTGAGTCGTCAGCGTCTGCAGTCAGTTACTTTCGGTTAAATTGGGTTACGTGTGTCAATGCTCTGTATTTTCAAGCGTTGCACATTTGTGGGGTGAATGTTTTAATGTCTTTGTCATTAACATATATAAGCAAAATAATGAGTAATTAGTTAGAGCTCACAATAACATTGTGAATTTATATAATTCAATAATTAAGAAGCAATTCAACATTTTGTAAAATATATTTTTCAATTATTTCTGAAATATTGATAACGTATTGCTATCTTTCAAATCTCAAAAATTTAAAAAGGTGTAGTCTATAATACGAAAAATGTATTTTCTGCTCACTACATGTTTCATTGACGTCAAGTTTATTAAACCAAATCACAGTTTTACCTTACATATTTTATAATTGACAATAATGAAATTTCATCATAAATATATTTCAGCATGTGAATTCTTGGTAATAGTACATAATAAGGTTAATTGAATTTTTAATCTAATTACAAGTAAACATGAAAAGTATTGTTTAAGGAAGTATTGTTTAGGAAATAATTTATATTAATCGATCATTCCATGTCAAACCGAACACTTTTTTACATCACCATTTCCGATTTCGGTGAAACTTTGTACGATAACTAAACTTTATAAAATATTTGATTCGTAGAAGACAAAAAAAACCGAATTTTTTTTTCAAAATATATAACCAATTGAAAATTGCGAAAATCAAGAAAAACGTGTCGAGGTGTGAACATTGAAAATGGTGTAGTGAGAAAACGCGTGGGCACAATTCAAAGAATGATGGCTTATTTTAAAAGTAATTACAAGTACTTTTCGCCGGAGTTCCTGGCTATTGACTTAGCAGTCTGACAACAATTTCTGACTTTTCTTCTTCTTTTGTATTTTTCACTATGAAAACACCAACCTAAAAATTCAGAAAAAATATAGGCATATTCCCTGATAGATTCTAAACAAACGCTAAAAATTTCAGCTTGGAGAAATAACGGGTTGTATTTTTAAGAAAACATTTACTAAATGTAGTCGCTCGAAAAAAGTATTTTCTGAACGGTTGTTCATAAAATAACATACACACATTCGTTCAAAAAGTTTGTGCCTTCGCTTTTAATGTAATTTTCGCGATAACTCCCGATGTCGCGAACCAAAATGAAGCCGCGTAACGATACCTGTTGCATTCCATTTAAAATTGCAAGACATGGAAAGAAACCTATAAAATGTTTACGTTGGATAAATGCTTCGAGCGGAAAAATAAGAATTTGTAATAGCTTCCGTATAAGAATGAACAAAATGCCAATACAAGATAGTGAAAGTGATTCAATGAGAAATTTTACGTCAATCCCTGAAGTAAATAACGCGTACTTATCTGATGTTAATATTTCATCAGAAGCCTCGCTAAAAATTTCCAAATTTAATGAATCATTGTTGTTATTTGGGGATTCACCTATCCACAAGAGAAAAATTGTACAAAAAAATATGTCGCTAACAAAAAAGAAAAATAGTTAGTCCGGTTAGACAGAAAATTTTTCATTCAGCTGATGTCGATGAGGAAGACCAATTTGAAAATGACGGCGTTGTTATTATACCAAAATTAAAAGGAACTTATAAAAATGCATGTAATAGAGAGTTAAAAATTAAAATGTTGACATTTTTCGCGGACTGGTCTTTCAGTAAAATTCAGAGAAATTTTAGTGGTGCAACAAGGCACATGATTTCTGTGGCTAAGAATGTTGTGAAGGAAAAAGGATTTTTTGCTTCTCCTAAACCAAAAACCGGGAAACCCCTTACAGATGAAGTTGTAAAAAAAGTAATTGAGTTATATGGATCTCAGGAAATAAGCAGTAAAACCCCTTACAGATGAAGTTGCAAAAAAGTAATTGAGATATATGGATCTCAGGAAATAAGCAGAGTTATGTCCGGAAAAAAAGACTGTGTTAAAATTGGAAATGAATCAATTAAAAAAAGACTGGTACTGTGCAACTTAAAGGAAGTCCATGTATTATTCAAAGAAAAACACCCAGAGGCGAAAATACAATTCTCTAAGTTCGCGGAATTGCGACCGAAATACTGTATTCTACCGGGAGCTACAGGAACCCATTCTGTTTGTGTGTGCTGTATACATCAAAACGTAAAACTTATGATTGACTGGTCTTCTCTTTCAAGACTAACATCTGATAACCTCCAAATTGTAACTTATAACGACTGTCTCTCAAAAATAATTTGCAACCCCCAACTGATGATTGTTATCTTCGGCGATGTGAATTGTGCCGAATTTTTCATGGCAAAATGATAGATTCAATTCATATAAGCAATGGGTCACTACTGATTCAATTCAAGGAGCTCATTGGAATAATGACCAAGTCACAATTCACCCAATGGCAATTTATTACAACGAAAATGGAGAAGAAAAGTTTACTAACTACGTCGCAATATCTGAATGTCTAAAGCATGATACAGTAGCTGTGAATTTATTACAGAATGGCCTTATCTCATTTCTACAGAACACTTTGTGTAAAGTGGAAAAAATTTTGTATTTCTCCGATGGCGCAAGTGCTCAATACAAAAACAAAAAAAAACTTCATAAATCTTGTATTTCATGAAAATGATTTTGGTGTTAAAACGGATTTTTTTTGCAACATCCCATGAAAAGGGACTCTGCGACGGTCTGCAACAATTAAAAGATTAGCTGCACGAGCAAGTTTAACTAATATTAATAATCCTATTAATACTCCTTACATTTTCTTTTCCTGGGTTAAACAGAATGTGAAAAATGTGAATACTGTATACTTTACAACGAAACGATTTAGTAAGGCTAAAACTATCCGCGGTACATTAGGTTATCATTCATTCGTCCCAACAAATAACTTTTCAAATTACATCACTCGGTACTGATGCGATCACTACAAGTATTTGTGAAATATAATTACTTTCCTTACTTAGATTTTGCTTAACATAAAATTATACGTTATGCGCCGGCTACTTGCTGAATACACAAAGCATAAATAAAACGTCGAAATTTCAGAAGAAAATACTTGAGTCGTTTTGGCATGGTAAGATAAAATCACCCTGGCTAGCTCTGTCAGGTTGGTAAGTTCTAGACCCGTATTTTCAGTGCATAAACATATTAAATAAGCATTCTATGCCACGGAAACCAAAAGCTAAAAAAATAGAGTTGAAGATAGATTACATTCCAAAAATTTATCATTTATTTGGGATCACTATGGCATCACCAAACTGCAACGAAATGTGGTACGACAAGATGTTACGTCATACCAAGGTACACTTTTCCCACCCTTACGCCTTTGACACAAACTACGTGTGTGTATGTCATTTTATGAACAATCGTTCAGAAAATACTTTTTTCGGGCTGCTATATTCAGTAAATGTTTTTTTAAATACAACCCGTTATTTCTCCAAGCTGAAATTTTTAGCGTTTGTTTAGAATCGATCAGGGAATATGCCTATATTTTATCTGAATTTTTAGGTTGGTGTTTTCATAGTGAAAAATACAAAAGAAGAAGAAAAGTCAGAAATACACAAAATTGTTGTCTGTAGGAGTCAATAGCCAAGACCGCCGGCGAAAAGCACTTGTAATTACCTTTAAAATAAGCCATCATTCTTTGAATTATGGCCACGCGTTTTCTCACTACACCATTTTCAATGTTCATTCCTCGGCATATTTTTCTTGATTTTCGCAATTTTCAATTGAAAAAAAAAATCGGGTTTTTTTTCTTCTTCTACGAATAAAATATTTTATAAAGTTTAGTTATCGTACAAAGTTTCACCGAAATCGGAAATGGTGATGTAAAATAGTGTTCGGTTTGACATGGAATGATCGTAATACAATATTTTCTTTGAAAAAGATGTAGTTTTGTCATTACAGGAAACCTAGATTCTCGCATAGTTTACAATAGCGATGGGTTGCAACTTTTTTGAAATTTTTGTCATTTAACCTAACTTCCCAGCAAAAACTACCATTACTCATCACTTATCTTTCAAATCACTTTTACATGGTGAAAGGACTTACTCCAGCCATACCAAGAAGCAAAAAAATAAGTACTTACGCCAGCGATTACTAATATAGAAAAAATATACAATACCGTGCCATGGACTCCACTAATAATTTCATTTGGATCAATTTGAAGAACATGTAGTTCTTAACTAAGAAAACGTCAGTCGGCTAAACCGACTTATATACACCCACACTCTCAGAGAAGATGTGTATGGGAGGACTTAAATTTTGCTTAGCGCCGGAGTATGTTTCTGGGAGGTACTTGAAGTTTGTGTCAATTGGACCCAGCTTCCACATTTGTAGATAATATGATCAAATATCAAGTCATATTGGATTCCATGCACCGGTAAAGGTATTTAATTGAACCTGAGGTAGGGGCAATTGTGTGGGAGTTCAAGAAGGGGTGTGGCTAAAGCGCAAATATCTTTTATGTTTGTTTAGTGATTATAAAAACATTTTCAAATATCAAATTGCAAATGATTTTGACTACCCGTATGGATGTTATATCGGTTTTATTGTAATTAAATCTTATGCCACTTTGTGTGGGAGGTACCAGATGGGGTTACAATATTGCCGATATCCATGCGAATGTAACTTCTATAAAAACATTGACAAATGTCAAATTTCACAGTATTCCGATCACTTGTATAGACGTTATAACAGCTTCAATTTTACGTAGTTTAGGGAGATTTGTGTATGAGGTCCTAGAAGGGGCGTGGCAAACCCCGCCATATTTTGTGCACTTAAAGCGATTATAAAAACTTTATCAAATACCAGATTATTGGTGTGGAAGTTACATTAGTTTTAATTTAACATAGGGATTTGGGTCATTTGTGTGGGAGGTACCACTAGGGGCGCTCATCTTAGAACTAAAACTAATTTTGGGAAAAACTTTAGCATATGCAAAGATTGAATTGATTCTTTAACTCCTTTCAAGAGTTATCGTGTACACCAGCCAGCCAACTGACGGACGGACGGACGGACATGACTCAAACAACTTAAAAAGTCGTGAAATGGATTTGGTCCAAACATACTTCAGGCCTTACGTCACTTCTTCAATGCGTCGTTATTTGTAAGTCATTATTTATTATTTGGAACTAATACATCTAGGTAATGGCATGTCATTACCTCGTAATGCAAATGGTAATGGCATTTGTTTACCAAGTTTTTGCTGGGTTTACATATAAAATTGATGCATGATTGGCTGATCAATAACCAGACCAAACGGCAAGAGCTAAAATCATGAAATTCGGTGTTTACATTGCTCTTACTGTGTAGAGTTAAGAATTTTCGAAATTACTTTTAAGGAGTTAAAAGGGAGAACAATTTACAACCGTCCTGACCAAACGACTGGGC
This sequence comes from Polietes domitor, assembly GCA_947397865.1. Taxonomy (NCBI): domain Eukaryota; kingdom Metazoa; phylum Arthropoda; class Insecta; order Diptera; family Muscidae; genus Polietes; species Polietes domitor. The sequence goes on along the minus strand of OX377619.1, from coordinate 92,088,685 downwards.
CTAGAATGAAATTTGGTACTGACATTCGTCGCATGAAAATATTTTTTTTTTCGAAAATTCGTACTTTGTGGCAGTGGAAATGGATAAAAAGGGATAACAAAAATGGTACAAATGAAACGGCTCAAGTTGGAATCATAAAATTCCGCGTATATAAATCTCCAAATGTGTAGAAACACTAAAGTAGGGGATTTTTCAAAAAGTTTACTTTTAAAGGGGTGAAATGGTAGAAACAACATGTACTCAGTGTGTATATTCCTCTGATAGAGTAGACGAGCAGCATAAATGAGTTTATTCAAAATTTGTATTTTAGGAAGGAGACGGAACAAAAGGGATAAAAAAAGGCACCAACCAAAATGTTGGAGATTGAATAGTCAAATTCGGTATATTCAGTCCTCTGTCTACGTATACGTACAAAATAAAGGGATTTTCTCAAAATTTGTACCTTTAAGGGTGAATAGGGATGAAAATGGTTCCAACCAAAGTGTTGCAGCTAGAAATATGAATTTCTGTGTGCGCATTGCTCTGGCTACGTAGGAGCGCTACATAAATGAATTGTGTCGAAATTTTTACATTTATGGGGGAAGCGGGACAAAAACTGATACAAATGGAACCAGCCAAAATAAAGTGATATATAAAAGATTTTTTAGTTTTCTCGTTTGTTTTATTTTGGTCTGTAATCAATATTTGATTTGTACTGGAATATTCTCCTGGCTCAAGACCATTTTGCATCTACATTTTATAGAATTCAATTTTATTTACAAATGGCATGGTGACATTTATTACATGGCTGTCCACTATCGACCTACGAAGGCCTTCGTCAGGTGGCTTTGCTGCAACTTTTCAACAACATGCCTGCCTCTTTAAGTAAATGATTCCACATAAAGAGAGGAGATAGAGAGTAAAGATTTTCCACAAAAATTGTCTTCATAAAATTTCACAATATAGTTCTGAAAATAAGAATTCTCTCAGGCATTAACTTACAACACTTTTTTCGCTTAGTATAATGCTCCCTTCGACCAAAAAATGAAAACTTTGATCCACTGTAAAAAGAAACTCAGACCTGCTGGGCTTTAAATCTGTTCTGCAAAAATTGTCTACTCAACATGCCTTTTCAGAATTATAGGGTCGCTATTCTGTTCCAATCAAAAAGTCTTAATTTGTTGGGCAGTGATATTTTTATTTTATTTGTTTCACTTTGGAAAAACTATCTCAATTTTAACATTTCCCGGAATTCACGATGAACTGATCTTTTTCTGATTCGACGAAGATGCATGATATCATTCAGCCCGCATCTAAAATAATTTTTCTTAACAAAACATTAACTTATGACGTTAAAAACTTCTTGAAACTTGGCACGAACATCCTTGACCTCCTTTAATTCCTCATTCAATTCATCTTTCCAATTCGTATATTCAACATTTAATTGTTCTCCTTATTGTAGCGGATTTTCCTTTGTTTTCTTTCAGCAATTGATTAACCATTAATTAAATAAACAATTACTCATTTAGAATTGCATTGTATGAAATTAACAATTAATATCAAAATTAGTCTAACCTCGGCGCACAGTGGTTCAGAATCAAAATCCATCGGCCAAAATTCAATAACTTTTGTTCTAGTTCTGTAAAAAAACAAAATTAGATAAGGACCCAAGGATTATTTTGATATATTAACATTAACATTTGAAGGGAAAAAGTTGTGTTGGTTCAAAGTCAGATATTTGTTCAAAAAGCATATTTTTTTAAATATTTACTACAAACAAACTATATTTGACACAAATATAGCGTCATAATAAAGCTAAGAAACCACAATTTCTAATAAAAAGTTCTGAGTGCAAAATCGCTTAAAATGTGTGAGAAATTCGACAAAGTCAAAAAAGAAATTCCGTTTTTCCAATTTTGAAAATCTGAAAAACGTAAAATTCTGTAATACAAAAAAAAAAAAATAAAAATCTGTTTTGTTTTTTATTATTTGATCTTTGTAACTCTTACTCAGGTTCGAGATCATTTGTTTTTGTTTTCTTAAACAGAAAACAAAGTATTTTAAAAAGAAGTGTGTAACATTTATTTGGTTCGGTTGCTAGCAGGGCAGACGATCGTTTCAAGGGACGCTTCTCTCTTCCCAGTTGAACTCCTCAATTAAAGGAATGTACATGAATGTTTCTAGCTGTTGATAACGGTTGATAGGTACCATTTTTATCCCCATTTCACCCCCTACAAATAATAATTACTTTAGGTACACGTTTATGCTATAAGGGGAATGTGCATATCAAATATCAAGTAAATATAAGCAGACATGTACAAAAAACTTGCTAAAATACTCGAAATATTAGGGATATTTCCCATCCTTGTTAGGGGAAAAAATTTCTCGCTGGATCGATTTCGCTTTTCAATTATTCTTTCCATTCCCACCGTATACTCCCTTGGCTGTGTGGGAGGTTGAAATTGAATATGGGCGGAACCGATTCGAAGAGAAAAAATTCTTCTCTAACAACGAATGCCGCAATAATATATAATATGTACAGTAGGATGGGTCACGAAAATGAATTGCTGCGATGATTTGCAAACTATTTCGCTGGGTCAAGCAGTCTGTTAGCTAACGCTCCTGAAAACATCTCTAAAAATCATGTTTTTCCACTGCAATCTTCTGGTGTTGCATTTCTTAGAATGGTGGAATTCTTAGTTTGATTTTTTTTTTCAAAGTGACAGCTAAAAACTCATATTTCATGGGAACATTTTGTCATTGCATTTCATGATTATCGGACGAAAAATGAATATTATCAATATCGGAAATATACAGGGGATGTTTTTCAGAGCCAACATTTTCAAATTCTTTATTACAAAAATGAGTACTGCGGCATAAATTTCATTCCGATTTTCATCATTTAGGCATCATTCGAAAGGTATTGGCTGTAGCTATTTATTTTTTCCAAAATACAATCTCCTAATACGGAATAGTTTTAAGTTGCTAATATGAAAAACATAAAAAAATCTATAAACGTCCAATATTTCGACCAATAAGGTTAATTTATATTTAAAGTGCTTTCATGGGTCTATCATTTATGAAAAAAAAAATAAACAATTAAAGACAAAAAACAAGTAAAAACGGAGTTAAGTTCGGCCGGGCCGATCTTTATATACCCTCCACCATGCATTGCATTCCACAGAGGTTGACGGTTTTCTTAGAAATGCAGTAATATTACAGGAAAATATAAATTTTTTAATACAGTAAAACCAAAACAAATACAAATATTGAAAAAATAATTTTATAAATAAATATAATATTTTAATTATTTCAAACCATTATTTATTTCAAATCAGAAAATATCTTATATTTTCAAAAGGTTAAATACCATAAATATTGGTAGATAGTAGGTGCTACAGTTGGTTGTATACGAATTTGGAAAAACTTTTTATTTTGCGTGTCTATGCAGTCAGAGGAATGTATACTCCGAATTTCATGACTCTAGCTGCGGTCATTTGATTGGTACTATTTTTATCCCCTTTTTTCATTTTAACCCCAAAAAGTACGAATTTCAAAAAATCTGTTTATTTTAAGTATCGACGCAGGCAGAGGAATGTATACTCCGAATTTCATGACTCTAGCTGAGGTCATTTGATTGGTACTATTTTTATCCCCTTTTTTCATTTTAACCCCAAAAAGTACGAATTTCAAAAAATCTGTTTATTTTAAGTATCGACGCAATCAGAGGAATGTATACACCGAATTTCATTTTTCTAGGTGTAGCTGTTTGGTTGGTACCATTTTTATCCCTCCGTACCCATTGTACCCCTTGAAAGTACGAATTTGGAAAAAAACCTTTTATTTTTCATGTCTACGTAGTCAAAGGAAAGTATACTCCGAATTTCATGACTCTAGCTGCGGTCATTTGGTTGGTACTATTTTTATCCCCTTTTTCTATGTTGACCCCAAAAAGTACGAATTTCGAAAAATCAGTTTATTTTCCGTATCTATACAGTCAGAGGAATGTATACTCCGACGTTCATGACTCTAGCTGCGGTCATTTGATTGATACTATTTCTATCCCCTTTTTTCATTTTAACCCCAAAAAGTACGAATTTTGAAAAATCCCTGTATTTTACTTGTCTATGCAATCTGAGGAATGTATACACCGAATTTCATTATTCTAGGTACAGCCGTTTGGTTGGTACCATTTTTATCCCTCTATTCCCATTTTACCCCTTAAAAGTACGAATTTGGAAAAAATACTTTTATATTGTGTATCTACTTAACTAGAGGAATGTACACACCGAATTTCGTGTTTCTAGCTGTTGTCGTTTAATATGTACCATTTTTATCCCTTTTTTGCCCCATTTCACCCCCTACAAATAAGAATCACTTTATGGTGCACGTTTTTGCTATAAGGGAAATGCGCATACCAAATATCAAGCAAATATAAACAGACATATTCAGAAAACATGCTTAAATACGCTAAAATATTAGGGATTATTATGGGTATTTTTAGTTCTTGTGAGGGAAAAATTTTTCCCTTTGGACCGATTTCGCCCCATTTCAATCCCAACCGATCTACGACTATAAGACGCATTCATGGAAAATTTGAACATTCTAGCTCCTTTCGTTTAGATGCTAGCGTGCTTTCAACATGGCTAGATCGTCTTAGAATTTTATGACGATCAAGAATATATATACTTTATAGGGTCTCATGTCGATATTTCAAGGTGTTACAAACGGAATGACAAAGTTAGTATACCCCCATCCTGGAGGTGGAGGGTATAATAACACGTAAAAAACATGATTTCTAGATGTGTTATCAGGAGCGTTTAGCTGACAGACGGCTTGATGTAGGAACTTAATATTTTACAAATCATCATTAAACAATCCAAACTTTATTTTTGTGGTGTGATTGGAAATTGTTTTTCCATTTGTAATGACTTTAAAGCAATAACAACACCCTACAAGTTGAATGAAATTATTTTAATTCAACTGAACTTATAAAGGGGTTTCCGATAGGTACTTGACAACTTTGAATTTAATTTGTGAACGCACTATTTCACTGATCATTTCCTTTTTTAGTAAACTCAACAATCTGTCGTTATTCTCGCCCTAGTAGCCAAGCAATAAGAAGTTTAGTGCAAAAATGTTCATTGTGCGATGCTGCTGGGCCAATGAGACAACGGATTGGCGTCCGAAGCAAACGATTCAAATCTGTCGATTCCGCGCCAAGATGATGAATTTCATCGCAAAATCATCTTCAGTGGCGAAGCTCATTTTTGGCTCAATGGGTTCGTCAATAAGCAATATGTGTTATTGGTTTGGTGAAAATCCAAATGTGCTTCATGAATCACCACTTCATCCGCAAAAAATAACTGTTGGTTGCGGTTTGCTGGCGGCGCCATTGGATCGTCACGCTACTGTGAATGGCGATCGTTATCGCACCATGATTACCTATTACTTTTGGCCCGATTTGGAAAACATGGACTTGGACGACATGTGGTTTCAACAGAACGGTGCCACAGCACACGTTATAATCGATTTATTGAAGAGTAAGTTTGGTGAGAGTGTTATCTCAAGAAATGGACCAGTAAATTGGCCGCCTCGTTCGTGCGATTTAACGCCTGTAGACTTTTTTCTTTGGGTCTATGTTAAATCATTGGTTCATGCCAACAAGCCGACGACGTTGAAAGAACTCAGAACCAACATTGAACGCGAAATAGCTGCCGTTACTGCCGAAATGTGTGACCAGTCATCGAAAATTGGGTCCAAAGAATCGACCGCTGTCGACGTGACCGTGGTGGCCATATGAACGAAGTCGAGTTGCATTCATATATGTTTTGATTGTATTTCAAGTCGATCATAAAGTTTTGGAAATATCTCAAATGGTTTGCGTTGTCAAGTCCTTATTGGAAAACCCTTTTGCGTGAAGTCGGCTTATTCTAATTTGCTGGCAATACTGTGGGATGCAATCCATTGTGGATTGTATTTTAGCTTTTTTTATTCTCTACGCAATTCTGAGTTCAGTTCAGAAATTTAAATTGGTTTTCAAACTGATTTTCATTTTCGAAAAAGGTACGAAATTAAGCTTAAAATTAATTTTGAGTTTTGTCTTATTTCTGGCATTTAGGTTGAGGTTTGAGTTTTGGTGTATTTAGAGACTTCTACACCATTTGCAATTGAAATTGGGAAAATTCAAATCGAAATTGAGAAATCCCATTTGATATTGAGATTTTCCATTTGAATTTGAGAGAATTCCAAAATTGAGAAATTTTGATTTAGATTTTCTCAATTATAAATGGAAGATCTCAAATGAAATTGAGATTTTCTAAATAATAAATGGAAGATCTCAATTTCAATTGGAATTTTCTCATTTTGAAATTGAAAATCCTTATTTCAAATAGAATATTCTCAATATGAAATGGAAATTCTTAATTTCATATTTCCAAAATGAGAGTTCAAATATTAAAGGTACCTTCGACGAAAATAATAAACAATATCTAAATAACAATATCTATACAATGGGGCCATGTATAGCTCTGTAGATCATGAATTGCATATTTATTATTTTATATTTTCATATAGATTTATTACGATTGGCTTTTTATAATGCTTATGAATAATTATGCTAAAGATTTACAGATATATATATATACAGATATATATGATATATATGATATATATATATATATATATATATATGATGTTTATATAAGGAATCGAATGAGCATTACAATTGCCATTGCTAGAGTCGCCACCTTGATCGCTGCACTGGAGTTGCACTTGGAATATAAACAGACGTTACACTTTTCCACTTCCTCGAATTTCTGTTTCAGCACACCGCACGCACTTTCGAATGTCGTAGTTCCAACGCAACCCTTTTTCTTAGTATTGGTAGTATTGTCATCTGTTACGAGTATAAAAATATGCAATGGATTAGTTAATGGCTTGTAAATAAAAGGGGGTTTCAACACGAAAGAATATACATACGAGGCGACCTTGCCAATACAATTTATCCTAATTTCAATTTATAAAATATCAATTAATCGACTATTTGAGGCAATTTAGTCGAGTTATTGGTCATTCGAACAAATATTTAAAAGAAATATTCGATTAATCGAATAAAAATTTTATCGGTTGTTATTTATACAGGCGTCTTGCTGGCAATCTACCATTTCACAACAGATACGAACCTTTATAGAGGATGGTGTAGCAAGCGTAACTTAGTGCTGGCGAAGTTTCTCTTGCTGATGTTGGCGGTGCTACTGTTGTAGTTGTTGTCGAACTTGTGATAGCATTGGTAGCGCAACTCGCTTCTATCACGTTGTCGTTGCAAGCAACACCATCGCATTCGTTGCACATTAAATTATCTTCAACATCTGCAATTAATATAAAAATAGAACACATTAAAATTAAATATTGTTTTTGAAAATAGTTATGTTTTTTCGACCTGCTTCAAATATTAAATATTATGATAGAGAAAAACTTCGATACAATTATCGCATACCTAAGATATATATATATATATATGTATATTTATTTAAAATTATTGCTCAGATTTTTTAGATTTGGTTCCATTACCGGTCAAATAATGTCTCAATGCACCGTTTTCAGTCGCAATTAGGGTTTGCATTTTCCCGTACTTTTTATTTCCCGGGAAACGGGAATTATTTTTTCAATTTCCCGGGATCCCGGGACAGCACGGGAAATCGTCAACATACTTCACCTTTGGTTTACCATGAGTTAAGCTTATTTTTTCCAATGAAACATTCACATTTTATTAAAGTAAAATAAATATATATTTCACAACGAACCTGTTACAGAATTCATATAATAATGCGCAATGTGAGATCAATCCAAACATCATTTCAAATTTCAAAATTATTACGGATCAGATATTTCTTATTTTATTGGAAAATGTGGATGCGACGGAGAACGATCGTCCACATTAACAGTGAGTAGAGCATTAAATGAAATGTTTGTTCTTTGTCCTGTCGCTTCGAAAAATTTAAATTCTTTATTTTTGGCGTTCAGATTCATGCCCAAAATCTATTTTTCCCGAATTTTAATTTTTTTTCATATGGAGCTTGACAGGAAAAATCCGAAAAAGTGGATTTTGAGTATACATCCGAACGCAGCTTAAAACTATTTTGTCATCCAACTGCATTATTTGACATACCTGATTAAAAGCTATGTGATCTAAATTTTTATACAACATTAGCAAATACCCGCTACTTCGTACGCGGAAAAATAGTATGGTATTGACAGTATTTTGTATGGGTATTCAAACTTTTTTTTATATTTGAAATTGCCTTAGTGTAAGGATATCACTTTCAGCGTAAATCGTTTGTAAACGCTCACAACTTTTGAAGAATCGCTACTTATTCAGAGGTATATTTACACTAACTTTTCGCTACGATTAAAACACCTTGTACAAATTAAAAAATACGTAGTCAATAGTTTAATTTATAGGCACAAAATGGAAACAATTTTTCTACAAATAATCATGTAAAGTAGAAAATTATTTGCACGTTTCTTTCTTAATCTGTGAAAAGTATACCATCACTACAGGGTAGGAGCGTACATATCATTAGGGATAGAAAAAAGTGTAACGCATTGAAGGAGAGATTTAAAACCATAAGTATGTTCCAAGTCCCTTTCACGTCCGTCTGCCTCGCTGGTATACACGATAACTCTGGATGGGACTTAAAGAATTTATTCAAACTCTGCACATAGTACTATTTTCCCAGAATTAGTTAAAATTCGGAAATGGGGGAAATTGATATACGCCTTATGGTACCCACACACGTATAGTCCATATTCCAAAACAAACGACCAATACGTAAAATTAAACCTAATATATCTTCTATACTTTCCACGCAAATTGGCATAAGATTTGGTCAAAATAAAACTGATATAACTTCTATACGTATGGTTGAAATTAGTTGCAATTCGAGATTTTAAAATGTTTTTATAATCACTTTAAACCTAAAAAATATGTATGCTTTTGCCACGCCCTTTGTAGACCCTACCCAAGAGAACATTAAAACCATAACTTCTATACCGGTGCGTGACTAGAAATCTGAACTTATAATTGGAACAAACATTTTGTATATATCTTTTATTTTGCCGGGAATAATGACTATAATGTTCACACATAACTCTTTCTGTGCCGCTTGTGCCCTTAAACATACAAATTTCGAAAAATTAATTTATGTACTGGGAGAAATGTACACACCGAATTTCTTTTCATATTCAGTTAATGTTTCGCGTCTACACTGTCAGAGGAATATACACACCGAATTTCACGATTCTAGTTTCAGCCGTGTTGTTGGTACCACAGGGATATAGAAAGGTACGAATTTCGAAAAATATATTTATTTTGTGTCTCTATGCATGTACAAACCGAATTTCATGATTGATTATCCGTTTTTACCCAATTTCACACCTAAAAGTTTAAATTTATGAAGAATATTTTCGTGGTCGTATTCGCGTTATAAGAGTTCCAAATTTCAAGATTCTAGGCCCAGTCTTTTGGTACAATTTTAGTGGTAAAATTTTTAACCCATTTAATACCTTAAAAGTACAAATATCGGAAAATTCCTTGTTGTTACTCATATACACTGTAAGACGAATATGCGCACCAAATTTTATTATTGTAGCGTCATCCATGTTGTTGGTACCTTTATTATCCCGCTTTTTTCGTTTACCCTTTAAAAGTACGAATTTCGAAAAATTCTTCAATTTGCGTTTGTAGCATTTTCAGGATGTACACAGCTCCGTCTGTTTGATTGGTACCATTTTGTATCCCTTTCTACCCAATTTCACTCACAAAAAGTACGAATTTTGAAAAATATTTTCTTAGTCGCATTCGTGCTGTAAAAGTAATGCCCGTTCCAAATTTTAAGATTCTAGGCCCTGCCGTTTGGTCAGGGCGGTGGTACAATTTTTATCCGTCTTTACCCCATTTTACCCCTTAAAAGTACGAATTACGAAAAACTTCCTTCACATCTGATTTCTTCGCTGTAAGGGAAATGTACATACCAAATTTCATGATTCTAGCTTCAACCATGTTGTAGGTACCCATTTAACCCCCCAAAAGTACGAATTTTTAAAATGTCACTTTTTTGGATGTCTTCATGCCGCTAGAGGAATATCCATGCCAAATTGCGGTGGTACCATGCAAATTTAGCCGGATCTACATACATATGTATGTGGCAGACATTGAAAATTGGAACTCTCATATCCACAGAATGACAAAATGTACAAACTTTCAAAACAATCGCCTCGCAGCAGCGAGGTCAAAAACCGTACCGCTTGACATGGAATGACTCATAAATTTTCTGGAACCTAAGACTATCTAGTCATGTACGTCGTCTGCTGAAAGCGCGCTAGCTTCCAAACGAATTGAGCTAGGTTAATTTTTTTTTCTAAAAAGGACTGAAAATACCCCTTTATATTAATTAAAGATTTAGCTGGTGAAATGGAACAAAAAGAGATAAAAATGGTACGACATTTGTTCATCTCGCTAATTGCGCAGACACGTAAATAGTAATAATATAATTGGTTTGGAAACTCCCTTCCAAGAATGGTGCTATTTATTTCCAAAGTCTTTGGAGGAATAAATTGTCATGGACACAATAAGATATATAATTGTAAGGTATCGAGCCAACGCATAAAATGTTATGAAGGCAAGAAGACATGTAATTTCAAAGTATCGAACCAGCGCACATTTATTCCAATTTTTGCTATATCGTATATCATATTATACACATCTGCTTTCTCTTTTTCAGCAGAAGACCCGCCTTTTCTTTTACTAACAATTTCTTAAGTGTTTTTACTTATATTTATTGTTTAAATTATTGATAATTGAACATTTTGGTTCTGCAAAATCATTTTTACAAAAATGGATTACCTACGCTATTTTTCGATATTACTTCTGTAAATTTTAAATATATATATATATTTTTTTTTTTCAAAATGATGCCACGAATTTTTTAGTTGTTATATGTAACCCAATAAAAATTACGTTAAATATTAGTAGTCCTTTACAATCATTAATAATATCGTACTTCAAGTGTAGTCAAATGTGAATATGAGGCAGCAATCTTAAGAAATGTGCCTACATATTAGGGGTACAGTCAGTCTCATTCGGACGCCGATTTCGCCTTTTTGCTGTTCCCAGCTACAGGCGTTTGGTATGTACCATTTTGATACGAAATGTATTTTTTTGCAATTCCAACCGATCTGCAAATATTAGACACATTTATGGCTCCTTTCGTTCGGAAACTAGCGTACAGACAGACGGACTTGGCGATATAGCCAAGAATGTTACCTTCGGAGTCCCCGATAAATATTTAAAGGTTTTGCAGACGGAATGGCAAAATTAATATTCACTCCATCCTAAGGTGGAGGGTATAAAGAAAGCTTTTAGTTTACAGTCGGCTTTACCCAGCGACAAAATACTTTTCAAATTGTTAAATTCAACTTTGAAAACAACAAAACATAATGGTTGAGATTTTGATTTGTCAAACTTCTAATTTCAAAGAGAGGACAATTAAAATTTATATATTTAAACTTTTGAAAATGGAACAGTATCATGTTACCAAATTTACAAAATCATTAATACACAATCTCTACATCATTTTAATTAAATATTCACCTTTCGAGTGAGCAAATGCTGACAACAACAATATCAGCGGTAGCAATTTCATTTCGACTATTTTAGATTTTTGTGATAAATGTTTAAATCGGATCCGATATACGTGGTCTCCCGTATTCCTTCGTCGTACGACGTATTTTCACTTCAACATTCCAGTTGACACTGTGTACGAAAGAGATTTGATGAGCATTGTGTTTTGTTAATTGTCATAAAACCTTTTTGATAAAGACTCCGGTTAATGCTCTTCGAAACTCTGTAAACCACAATTACTCCAGACAAAGCAGCCCAAAGAAATAACATCCACACACCCTTTACTTCCAACGATAAGCAATTTGTTATTTGTTAAATATATATTTATAGTATTGGATTCCCGTGAAATTGTTGTAAATAATGTATGAGAGTCCGTAACTGTCATTGTTTCACAATAAAATTAACAGATCAGTGCGAATTTACCCTTCCTTATCAGCCCGAGATATTCGGTCAGGGCTGTCAGTAACAGACATTTCTCTCCAAACATGTGAGTACTTGGCGATATGGCAGTTTTGACGAATTATGACTCCACAATAGAATATTGATGAAATATTGATATTTGTCATTTACCAGAGCAGCGTTTGAATATTTGGATGGGACCCTATTAAAAGATGGAACAAAATATCCGAGTTCTAATAGAAACGATTGCAGTCCGAAATGCAGCAAACGCAGATCTAAAATTAATACGTAAATGTCTAAATATCTTCCACTTGTTTTTATTGTTTTTTGAAAAAAAGAAAAATTTTTTGCCCTCTGTGCTTACACTAATTTAGAACTGAATGGGAAATAAAAAATACACAATATATGCAAAACGATACAGTACATTTGTGGCGATTTTCAATATGTAATTTGGTAATCGAACTGAATCATAAATTGGCAACACTGTATAACCCGATAACGACTAAGTAATTTGTATGATTCACTATATTACACGTTCTGCTGATAACTAATCGCCCAGAAGTCACAGATTATTAATAGAAGTGATATATATATATATATATATATATATATATATATATATATATATATATATATATATATATATATATATATATATATATATATTAGGACGGGTCAACAAAATAAATTGCTACGGTCACCCCCCAAAAATGAAGATTGAATTGCTTAATGATGATTTGCGAAATATTTCGTTCCTAGATCAAGCTAAACGCTTCTGAAAACACCTCTAAAAATCATGTTTTTTTGTGATGCATTTTGTCCATTTTTTTTTTCTGAATTTGTAGACACTTAGAAGCACTATAAATATAAATTTTTATACCCTCCACCTCCAGGATGGGGGTATATTCACTTTGCCATTCCGTTTGTAACACCTTGAAATATTCATCGGAGACCCCATAAAGTATATATATTCTGGTTCGTGGTAAAATTCTAAGACGATATAGCCATGTCCGTCTGTCTGTCTCTCTCTTGCAAGCACGATAGCGGCCGAACGAAATGAGCTAGGAGGTTCAAACTTTTCCTAAATGTGTCTTATGGTTGTAGATCGGTTGGGATTGAAAGTGGACGTAATCGGCCCACAAGGAAGGAAAATTTTTTCCCTCACAAGGACTGAAAATGCCCCTAATATTTAGAGTATTTCAGCATGTTTTTTGAACATATTAGCTTGTATTTACTTGATATTTGCAATGCGCATTCCCTTTATAGCATAAAAGGGCACCATAGAGTGATTTTTATTTGTAGGGGGCGAAATGGGACAAAAAGGGATAAAAATAGTACCTATCAAACGACAACAGATATAAACACGAAATTTGGCGTGTACATTCCTCTAATAGAGTAGATACATAATATAAAATTATTTTTTCTAAATTCGGACTTTTAAGGGGTTAAATGGGGATAGAGGGATAAAAATAGTACCAACCTAACGGATGCACCTAGAATAATGAAATTTGATATATACATTCCTCTGATTGCGTAGACACATAAAATAAAAGAACTTTCCAAAATTCGTACTTTTTGGGGTTCAAATGGAGAAAGGGGATAAAAATAGTACCTACCAAATGACAGCAGCTAGAATCATGAAATTCGGAGTAGACATTACTCTGACTGCGTAGACACGAAAAATAAAACGTTTTTTTTTTTCAAAATTCGTACTTTCAAGGGATACAATGGCTACAGGGGATAAAAATAGTACAAACTAAACGAATACAGCTAGAATGATGAAATTCAGTGTGTACATCCCTCTAATTGTGTAGATACGTAAAATAAAGAGATTTTAGATAGTCGTACTCTTGAGGTGGCAAAATAGGAAAAAGGGGATAAAAATGGTACCAACAAAATGGCCGCTGATAGAATCATGGAATTCGGTGTATACATTCCTCTGACTGCATAGCCACGTAAAATATTTTTTTCTAAATTCGTACTTTATTTTGTTGCTTTTACGACAAAAAATGGTTGAATCATGAAGTTGTCTTGTACTGCGTACATGAGAGATAAGGTATTTTCAAAATCTATACTTTTGAATATAAAATAGGATGGAAACACAACCAACCAAACGACTGTATCTGAAAATACACTCTCTATTCCCCAATATTTAGGATATTTATGATTGCTCCCTTATATTTACTTTATGAATTGAAGTATTATATCCATTATATATATTATACAAATCATACAGTTAAAATTTGTTGCGGACATTCCTCTTGTAGCTTGGAAGCACAAAAAAAAAAATAAAAGTTTTAGCGGGCGAAATGGGACAAAAAGGGATAAAATATGGTACCAATGATACGACAACAGCTAGAATCATGAAATTCGGATTTTTCGAAATTCGTACTTTTAAGGGATATAATTAAAAAGAGGATAAAAATGGGACCTACCAAAACGCTGAAGTTGATATCATGAAATTCGGTGTATACATTCTGACTATGAATACTCGAAAAAGGGTTTTTTCGAAATTTGTACATTTGGGCGGAGAATGGGGCGAATGGGGATATCTTTAAAATTTATACTTTTCTTATCACTTTGTATCTGAAAATGCTTCTTTCTAATGGCGACTTATTGTCGATTTTAAACAGTGCGCATAAGTATAGATTATAGTTTGAAATAGTAAACAAATATAGTAATGTGCATAAAAATATCACAATTTTCGTAATATGGTACTGTACTTCTATGTAAAGTCGACATCCTTTAATCTGCTGGTAATACTGTGGAATGCACTCCGTGGTGAAGGGTATATAAGATTCGGCCCCGCCGAACTTAACGCCTTCTTACTTGTTATTCTTGTCTTATAATAACTCATTGGTCGTATTCTTAGACGTTTAGTTTGATTTTTTGCGGTTTTTCAAATTGACAGCTAAAAATTCATATTTCTTGGAAACATTTTATATAAGATGTTATGAAAAATAAATAGAAGGAATCAATACCTTTCGAATGTTGTCTAAGTGATGAATATCGGACGAAAAGTGACGTCACTGACTCAATGTTTGTAAAATAATTTAATACAGGAGATGGCTTTTCAGAGCCAAATTTTTCAAACTCTTTTCACAAAAATTATCGCTGCGGTGTCAATTTCCTTCCGATTTTCATAATTTATGCATCATTCGAAAGGTATTAACTGCACCTATTTAATTTAAAATAATTTAAAAATTTGATGAACTGGATCAACAGAATCGAATACTAGCATGAAATTGGCCACATCATGACGAGAGATGATGATGATGAAAATTGTTATGCTGCATGCAGCAGTCATGCCATTTCAATCTATCAATTAAGATAAATTACTGTATTCAATATATCATCCTATGGTGGATTCAAAAAATATCACTACGTGAAGAACTACAAGATATGTTGCATTTTCCAATATTATTAATTTTAGTTTTCATACAAACTACTTTCATTTGGTTCATTTTATTTGTGTACGTAATACAATTAAAATGCAAGTAAAAAGGTGTTAAAATCGGCCGGTCCGGATCTTATATACCCTCCACCACGGAGTGTATTCCACCGTATTATCGGTAGATTAGAAGCTATCGACATTACATAGAAGTGCACTACCATATTAGGAAAATTGTGAATCTTGATTATTATAATATTAATAGTCCTCCACTACATATAAATATTAATATAATTATTAGTCAGTAATCTTCAAAACTGTGCCCTAAATATTATTAGATAGAATCAATTTCCCTCAAGCCCGATTTTCCCCATGTGCAATTTCTTGATTCCATCTACAGCCTAAATGTCTATACCATTTTGGTGGGAAAAGTTGTAATATTGAAGATCCAATATGTGTTAGAGTGGAATGTTCACACCTAATTTCATGATATTAGCTACAGCCGTTTTATTGGTACCAGTTTCACACCTTTTTCCATTTTTACCCTAAAACTACGAATTTAGAAAAATTTGTACCTCCTATTTTCTGCGTTTACGTAGCCAAATTAAATTCCGTTTAAATCCTGATGGTACGAATATTGAAAGGTATCTTTATATTTCGCGTCACCACAGTCAGAGAAGTGTACACACCGAATTTCATTATTTTAGCTGCAGCTGTTTAGTTGATAAAAATGGTACCAACCAAACGGCTGCAGCTAAAATAATTAAATTCGGTGTGTGAAGATGAGGGAAAAAAGGATTTTGTCGAAATTTACCGCGTTAAAGTACAAATTTCGACAAAATCCTTTTTTCCCGCATCTTCACACACCGAATTTAATTATTTTAGCTGCAGCCGTTTGGTTGGTACAATTTTTATCACCATTCACCTCCTTTTTCGGCTAAAAGTACCAATTTCGAAAAAATCTTCACATTCAGATGAATGAATACACCGAATTTGGTTGGTACCTTTTTTATACCCTCCACCTAAGGATGGGGATATATTTGCTTTGTCATCCCGTTTGTAACTCCTTGGGAAAAATGCCACAAGGACTAATAATACCCATAATAACCCCTAATATTTTCGAGTATTTAAGCATACTTTTTCAAAATGCCTGCTTGTACTTACATGACATATAACAAAAACGTGCACCATAAAGTGATTTTTATTCGTAGGAGTGAAATGGGTCAAAAAGGGATAAAAATGGTACATATTAAACGACAACACCTAGAAACACGAAATTTGGTGTGCACATTCCTCTAATTGAGTAGATACATAATATAAAAGTATTTTTTCCAAATTTGTACTTTCAAGGGCTAAAATGGGAATAGAGGGATAAAAATGGTGCCAAACAAACGGTAGTACCTAGAATAATGAAATGGTGTATACATTCTTCTGTTTGCGCAGACACGTTAAATAAACGGATTTTTCGAAATTCGTACTTTTTGGGGTTAAAATGGAAAAAGGGGATAAAAATAGTACCAACCAAATGACCGCAGCTTGAGATATGAAATTCGGAGTATACATTCCTCTGACTGTGTATGTTCAAAAAATAAACGTTTCTTTCCAAATTTGTTCTTTCAAGGGATACAATGAGTACAGAGGGATAAAAATGGTACCAACTAAACGACTGCAGCTAGAATGATGAAATTCGGTGTGTACATCCCTCTAATTTCATAGACACGTAAAATAAAGAGATTTCGGAAAGTCATACTCTTAATGGGGTAAACTAGAAAAAAGGGGATAAAAATGGTACCAACCATAGACACATAATTTTTCTAAATTGGAACTTTTTACTTTTACGACAAAAATTGGTTGAATCATGAAGTTAGGTTATTTTGTTTTGAAATAATAAAAATATTAAATTTTTGATTTGAACTGGGATATTGTCCTGGCTCAAGACCATTTTGCATCTATATTTAATAGAATGCAAATTTATTTACAAATGGCATGGTGACATTTATTACTTGGCTGCAGACTACCACTATCATGATTTCCACCCTGTCTAAAGGTTTCATTCAGGTGCCAAAAAAAAATTCAGACCAAAAAAATACAAACGAAAAAACTAAAACAAATGAGCGTTGGCACGGCAGAAGTATTGCTGGTTAACTATACCTGCATATACACATAAAGAAAACACATATTGTATCAGATTGTCTTCAGATTTGGCAAAACATCTTATATTTAAACTAGAAACATCTACGGTGAAAATAGGTCAAATCGGTTCAGATTTATATATAGCTCCCATACAAATTTCGCTCTCGATTTGACATTTGCCGCTCTAGAAACCACATATTGTACTCGATTTTTGTTTCAATATTTGCATTTGTTTTGGTTTGGTTATTAAAAAGAAATTATATTTTCCTGTAATATTACTGCACTTCTACGAAATAAAGTTCGACCCGGCCAAACTTAAAGCCGTTTTACTTGTTTTTAATTTACTTTACTCGGAATATATACCGGGAAATTGGATCAATTACCATATTCTTTAAATTTGACTAAAGATGAATTTATAGTATACTGTATAATTTATATGAACTACATAAAATTGCTCCCATGAAAGACCTGGGTTTAGTAATCTAAGCGAGGTATATACACAGGGAGTGGTCTAGGGTATTATATAGGCGGACTGTTCGACTTTAGCCTTTCCTTACTTGTTTTATGTTGCACTTTTTCCTATTTTTTTCTGAACTAATAGAATCTTGAAAGCATTTTGTATATATTATTTACTAATTACTAACTCATTATTGGCTAAAAACGCATATATCTTGGAAACATTTTGTAAAACCAATACCTTTCACTAAAACCAATACACTTCCTTTAAAATTATGCTTTATTTTAAAATTATTTTATGATAGCTTTTGATTTTAATTGAAATTAATACAGATATAATTTTTATTGAAATTAATACAATTATTAGAATACTGAATGCAGCTTAGTTAGCTTCACATCAGATATCGGAGATATAAAGCCGCTGCTATGGCTAGAATTGACAATGTGATCGTTGTACTTGAATTGCATCGAGGCTCCGTACATATGTTGCAATCTTCAATTGAAGTTTCGGCAGGTGTTGCGATACTATTACAGGTATTCTCGTCATCAGTTTTTTTAGCGCAACCCTTCTGGGTTTTGGTTGTATCGCCATCTGTTTGGACGACAAAAAGAAATGAGGAAATCGTTAATAAACATACAATAGAAGGGAAAATCAACGGCCATAAATTCCAATGGCTTCCTTGTCTAATTTTTTTCTTCAGTGATAGGTCATTTTGAAGGGAACTACATGGTTTTCTATTCGGAGAAGTACCTCAAAAGTGAAGATTTTTCATTCATTGGTTATCCCCACACAAAAAGTCAAAGATGTCAGTTACACCTTTTTAGAATTAAGATACCGATATTTCAAAATTGGTTAGTCTTATTTGAAGACGAATATAAAAATAATATAAATTGTCTCTGTTTTCTTATTCGATACAGAGTCAGAAACCCAAACAAAACTTGTCCGCAATTACAGTTCAAGATTTACAAAATTTTCTATTCTTGCTCTTTGCAAAACGCAGGCGAATTCAATTTCAAGAACAGAACTATAGTTCGTCAAAAAGAGGGGAAATTTTGAATTGAATTCTTCAATACTTCGAGTATTCTTTGAAATTTCCGAGCACATAAGCAAAAAAGTTAATATCCATTCGCCAAAAACCGATTTAAATGAGAACAATACGGTAACTATATTAAATTTATTTTGAATTTTCGCTGTGGCACAAACTATTCTGAGCAGATCATGCATCCAATAGTAATAGGTCGGATAAACAAACGTAATTGCTTTGTTGTTGTTTTTAACATGCTGGATTTTATTTCTTATAATATTTTTATTTTTTTTTTCAAAATTTGTTGAAAGTTGAAAATGCGATTTTTTGTTGAAATGTTTCTCTTCCGGCTTTGAAAATATTCCGCTGATGATGAAGTACTTTAAATAAAAAAATTTATTCATGTCTTAGAATAATTCATTGGCCGTATTATTGGACGTTTATATTGATTTTTTGTGGTTTTTAAAGGTGACAGCTAAAAACTCATATTTCTTGGAAACATTTTGTAAGAGATGTTGTAAAATAAATAGATGGAATCAGTACCTTTCAAATGATGCCTAAATGATGCATATCGGAAGAAAAACGACATCACTGACTCCATTTGAAATTTTCAAACTCCGATATTCATCATTTAGGCATCATTCGAAAGGTATTGTATGCCGCTATTTATTTTTTAAAAAATACGAACTCCAAATACAAAAAAATGAAAAAACACAAGAAAATATAATTAAGGTCCAATAATTGGACCAATAAGTAACCCTAAGATAAAATTCAAAATTTATATTTAAAGTGCTTTCAAGGGTCTATTATTTCAGAAAAAATTGACAAAAATGCAACACAAAAATATGCACGGGAAAAGCATGATTTTCAGGGGTATTTTCAGGAGCGTTTAGCTCACAGGCGGCTTAATCTAGGGAGGAAATATTTTCCAAATCATCATTTAACAATCCAAACTTTATTTTCGTGGGGTGGCTGGAAATTGTTTTTCCATTTGTGTGGAGCGCGACCCAGCCTAATATATATGTTGACTTGTATTTTAAAGCTCTTTTACCTTTAGTAATATTAGATGACACCTCTGGTAAACATTATTCGTTCTGGATTTCCTCAAAATTTGACATCGATTCGATTTAAAAGAGACCCTGTTGAATATTTCAAACTAAATTATTGATTTAGTGATCCCATAGAATAGGAAATAGTCATAAATAAAAAGTCATATATTTAGCATATTTGCATAAAATATGCAAAAATTGCTAACATAAGACTGGTTCTATCGATTTGTTTTATGGCGAAGCCGACATTCAATTATACCCACCCTTTCAAAATATATACTGCTGTCTATAGATGACATGTTATGACAAATTTCATCAAAATCAGTTAAAGTATATGGTGACATTTGTATGGGAGCTATATCTGAATCAGATGCGTTAAAATAGCGTTCATCGTAATCCCGAAAAAGTTCATTGTGCAAAGTTTCATTTGAATAGGTCAACAACGGTGACGTGTACTTTTATTACAACGATAGTTGGCCACAGCTAAATCGACTGAGAAAGTGATTCTAAGTCGATCGGTATAATAGACGATGGTTATACCTCATTCCCTTCTAGGTGTTGCAAACAAATGCACAAAGACATAGTACCCTGTGGAGGATATAATATATAATGAGATGAACGCCAATTTCCTTCATTTTAGTACTTGAAATAATGTTGAGTGTATATCCAGTATTTGTAGAAATCCACTTTCTTACGTCTTCAATTTTGGTGGTTTAAAGGCGAATGTGATTTAAATGCATAGGCGTAGGAATGGGGTGACAGAACTTTTTTAACCCCCTCCCAGATATTTCAGCAATTTGTATACCTTCCACCGGGGCGAAATCGGCCCAAAAGGAAACAATTTTCTCTCACAAGGACTAAAAATACCCATAATAATCCCTAATATTTTAGATTATTTAAGCATATTTTTTCAATATGTCTGCTTGTACTTACTTGATATTGGGTATGCGCATTCCCCCGATAAGAAAAACGTGCACCATAAACTGATTCTTATTTGTAGGGGGTGAAATGGGGCAATAAAGGGATACAAATGGTACATATTAAACGACAACAGCTAGAAACACGAAATTCGGTGTGTACATTATGTCCCAGATGTTGAAAAAACAAAAGTTGTGCTGAATTGTGCTAGGTTTGTGCCCAATTGTGCCGTAAAAAGTTTTTCGAAAAATTGAAAATTGACCGAGATATTGCGAAAAAACTTTTTTTCCAAAAAAAATCGCTGGGATTGCCATTTTGTTTATTTGCAAAAACAAAAGTTGTGCTGGATTGTGCTAGCGGAGTACATAACTGTGCCGTTTTTAAAAAAGTTCTATCTCAATCCGTTTTCGAAAAAATCCTAGAATTGCCATTTTGTTTTTTCGCAAAAACAAAAGTTGTGCTGAATTGTGCTAGATTTGTGCCCAATTGTGCCGCAAAAAAAATGAAAATTGACAGAGATACAGCGAAAAAACTTTTCGCAACAAAAATCGCTGAAATTTTCATTGTAGGTTTTTGGGCAGCAAAAATTGTGCTAGGTTCTTCTAGAGGAGGGTGTTATTGTGCCGTTTCAAGCTAAGTTCTATCGAAACGCAATGGCAATCCCAGCGATTTTTTTGGAAAAAAAAGTTTTTTCGCAATATCTCGGTCAATTTTCAATTTTTCGAAAAACTTTTTACGGCACAATTGAGCACAAACCTAGCACAATTCAGCACAACTTTTGTTTTTTCGAAATTCGAAAATGGCATTTTCAACATCTGGGAAATGTGTACATTCCTCTAATAGAGTAGATACATAATATAAAAGCATTTTTTCTAAATTAGTACTTTTAAGGGGTAAAATGGGAATAGCGAGATAAAAATGGTACCAACCAACCAAAGTCTATAGAGTAGGAAAGCAAGTGTAGCACGAGTAAAAACTGCCGCGGAGGATTTGGAATTATTAAATATAATTATTCGGAGATGCTTGCGAATATGGCATCTACACCTTTAAATATTATAGGAATACATTTACCAACATTTTGTAAATATATTGACTATTTTGCCTTTAGAGCTCATAAGAACTTCAAAAGGGGCAAGACAAAGATCATTTAACAAATATTTATTGTTTAAATCTGCAGTTTGTCGATTTGCCAATGATATGACAGCATTTGTATACTGGGCAAATAAATATTTATTAGCCAGTAATTGATAATATTATTGCTAATTTGGAGCACAGATTTAGAAGTCCTCCACTAGCTAAAGTAGTAAATTGCTCCTTGATTTGAATGGAGCTTCTGACTTTGTTGATAATTATTAGGGATATATGACAATAAGCGAATTAACATAAATGTATTGAGAGAAAAGTTCGATAAAAATATTTATACAATTTGCAATAATAGCTCAGCTTGCTTTGAAACTTGGCTAAGATCTACCATGAACCAAGATCGATTTTCAATACTGGCCATCTTAAATATTTAAGTAGTAAATTTTTATAACTGCAAATTATATACTTAAAGAACGACTAGAAGAATTAATATTTAATATTCCTATTTAGTTTTTATTCAACTCCGTTCCTTATGAAAGACTGAATTCTACTTTTTATAAAATATACTAGCTAATATACCCGCTTCGCCAGGCAGAAAAACAGAAAATCAGGTTTCATATTGTTTTTTCTTGTGATCGGTAATATATGTACCACCTATAATCAAGGTACTTCCCAGAGATACTAAAGAAATGGATATGTTCCATGGAGAAAATTGAGGAACAGAACTTTAGTTTACGGCGAATATAAGAAGAAATGTTAAAAATCAAATTGATTTAACGTTGAGTGTGATTCTCCTTCTTTCCATTAGAAGAACTTACTTAATCGAATAGCTGGAATTCGAATGTACTACATTCAAAACACATAGAAAGTCAATCAAATTAATATTATTTCCGTCTTCTTGACTTAAGTCAGCCTTTGACGAATGAATAGTTATTTTTTGTAAACTTTCTTTACTATTGTGCTAAAAAAAAACCCAAAGAAAACGTGTAATTTTACAGAATTCAAATAAAACATTCCCCATCTTTCAAATCCCGCTCATTTTTATATAGTCTAAGCAGGTTACAAATAAATTAACTCACACAACAATATAGGAATCTCGGTGTCGAATATACTCAAAAACAGATTTTAATTTCGTATGGGAAGGGTCACGGCCACTTTCCGTCCATCTCGGTGTCGAATAAACTCTAAAACCGGTTTTAATTTCATCTGAGAAGTGTCACGGCCACTTTCCGTCCATCTTTACACAACTATTAACACTGGATCTACTCACACAAATTTCCAGCACTCTAGGTGTTATAGAACTGATAATATTCAATAATAAGTTTTAACTTCGTATACCGCCCATTTTTGGCACAACTACGCATATTGATGCTAGATGCACTCACACAACATTTCAATTTATTATTTCAAGGAATTTTCAATTTACTTCTCATAAAATTAACATATATTTGTTTGTTTTGTTCGCGTTTTCTGTTGCTGAACATTGTCAATTGAGGCAAATTTCCATAAACCTGTTTGTTACTTTCAATGCTGTCTGCTGAATATTTTGGATATTTACGGCAGTGAATGCTTGAAAAACTGCTCAAAATAGAAATCGCCCAAAAATTAATTCCTTTGCTCAAGCAAAAGATTTTCATCCTCTCCGATTTTGATGGAATTTTGTGCACACATTCTACTAGTGGTTGCGGGTAATATACCGTTTACCGTATATGAAAGTAGTGCGTGGTTTAAGTTTTACAGTTGTCCAAAGTTTGTTATCTCGGCGTTTTTTTGAGAGATATCATAACTTTAGATCGCGTCATCAGATTTTAATTGATATCATCTGAAAGATTTACACCTCCTCTTTTCCGAATTTCTATGAAAATATGATTGTCCTTGTGATTAAAGGACTCCAAAAATTAAAAAATAATTTTTGCTATTTTTGGGTTCTGCTGAAGACTTCAGCACAACCTTTGGTCTTAAACCAAAATAAATGACAACATACAACACATAACAGACCAACTATACATACAAACAACAACAATACACACGAGGTACAATGAAGACGGGACAAACCGTACAACAACAACATTTGCATAGTTGCGAGCGATGCGAGCACATGCATAACATTGAATTGGCAAAGTGAGATTTTTAGTGTGTCGACTTAATTCGGTGGAATATTTTGTTTCTCAGCGCTTCTCATTTGTCATATGTGACCGCTGGTACTAATATGAACCCTGATTTAAGTCAAAGACATACATTCGTTGCGAAAGTTCTGACGAGATGGGATAGTACCCATCGAAACTGCGCAGTCAACTTTTAGCTGCAACAATAAGGGTCTCACTTTGCCGTTTTGCTATTTTTGGGTTCTGCTGAAGACTTCAGCACAACCTTTGGTCTTAAACCAAAATAAATGACAAAACATACAACATAACAGACAACATTAAAAAATAATTTTATTCCTTGAATATCCGGAAAACATATCTTTAATTTTCTTCATTTTGTTTTGTATTTAGCTTATTTTATTCTCTACAGAATATCAAAAATTCAGAGTGGGGTGGCCATAGGTTAAGAAATAACGGCTGTTTTCCAAAATATTGGCTTATTTCAGCAATCACAATAATTTTAATTTTTTATAAAATCCGCTACGTTTTTAGTTTGATTTGTGTTTCTAGGGGCTCGTTGGAGAGGTATTGATCGCCATTTGAAATTTTACGAACATCTTAGCCCATTTAGGACGCACATTTCTTTCAAACGGTTCGTTCTTAATGGGTTAAATGTGAAATAACAACTGGCATATGGAGTTATTTGCATCGTAAACACATTCTAGCCTTGTGCAAACCTAATTCTTAAAAAATCTGAAATTTTGGTATATCAATGGATAAATTGGGAGGAAAACTGCACATAAGCTGTTACAATACCTCCGTGCGACACGATTTCCCCCATAAGAAGGAGACTATATAGAAGTGCATACTCATTTTTTTTTTATTTCGTGTCGTTTGTCATTTTTAGATGACTTTTATTTTCCAAAGGATTAATAATTTAGATCCGTAATTGTGCGTGCCATAGATTGGCGATATGGGTATCAAATGAAAGAGAAGAATATTTGATAAAAATACTTCATTTGGAGAATTTTTAATAGATATTCTTCCCTTCGTCTATCTATTGAAAGACCAAAATTTCAGATTTTTTTAAAAAAGCTTTGCATAAGAGTAGAATATGTTTACGATGCAAATGACTCCACCAGCTGTTATTTCACATTTAAACCATTGAAAAAAATGTGCGACCCTCAATCGGTTAAAAAATTCTTAAAATTGAAATTAATACCTCTCCAACGAGCCGTCGTTGTGAAATGTATAAATTTAGCGGATTTTATAAAAAATGCAATAAAATCGTATAAATCTGTCCTTTATACTGGGTCAAATCGCAACTTTTTGATATGTTTTACTAATGCATGGGCCAGATTTTAATTTCTAATGCATTTTTTCTCAATACCATTCTCACAGTGAAGGTTTTTTTGAACGCATCCAGCTGATAAAAGAGAAATATTTTGGGAGAACCCGTAAAACAATCGAATCTTTCATTTTTGTGAGAACATCGACAACTTTTCTTTTAAAGTGACTCTAATGTACATATATTTGAATGAAAAATCGACCTTGCTGAAATAACGCAAAACTTTGGAAAAACAGCCGTAATTTCTTAACCTATGGTCACGCCACTCTGAATTTTTGATAAATTTGGTAGAGAATAAAATAAGCTAAAATTCAAAACAAAATAAAGAAAATTAAAGATATGTTTTTCATAATATTCAAGGATTAAAATTATTTTTAATCTTTGGAGTCCTTGAAACACAAGGACGTTCATATTTTCATACAGATTCGGAAAGATGAGGTGTAAATCTTTCAGATGAGATCAATATCCTTAAAATCTGATGACGCGATCCAAATCGATAAGGAAGCCATCTCTTCCAATAAACCCACGAGATAAGCAACTTTGGGCCACTGTAAATCTTAAACCACGTACTATTTTGAGCTACGGCAAACAGTATATTGCCCGCAACCACTAGTAGAATGTATGTGCCAAATTTCATGAAAATCGATGATGGTCGAAATCCATGTTGGGCCGAAATCTTGTGGAATATAGTCGACTAGCAGTACCCGCTGCTTCGCACGCGACAAAGCAAGTTATTTGTTAATTTTATCCGTCTCTGTTTTTGGATAGTATTTATTTAATTTTCTTTTGGTGGATATATTCCTTGTTGTCCCGTATCCCTCTTTTAAGTACAAATTTTGAAATATCCATTTATGTTCCGCGTTTACGTAATTAAAGGATTGTACAGCATGTTTATCCCTTTTCGTCCCGCGCACCCCTTAAAAGTACAAATTTCGAAAAATCAAACTACTGCGCTTCTATATGGTCAGAGGAATGTACATACCAAATTTCACGTTTCTAGCTGTAATAGTTTAGTTGGTACCATTTTTATCCCTTTTTGTCCCGCTCTTCCCTTAAAAGTACAGATTTCGAAAAATACATACATACCAAATTTCACGTTTCTAGCTGTCATACTTTAGTTGGTACCATTATTATTCCGCTCTTCCCTTAAAAGTACAAATTTCGAAAAATCCTATTTTACTTCGTTTCTATATGGTCAGAGGAATTTACATACTAAATTTCACGTTTCTAGCTGTAATGCTTTAGTTGGTACCATTTTTATCCCTTTTTGTCCCTCTCTTCCCTTAAAAGTACAAATTTCGAAAAAATCAAATTTTACTTCGTTTCTATATGGTCAGAGGAATTTACATACCAAGTTTCACGATTCTAGCTGTAATACTTTAGTTGGTACCATTTTTATCCCTTTTTGTCCCGCTCGCCCCTTAAAAGTACAAATTTCGAAAAATCCAATTTTACTTCGTTTCTATATGGTCAGAGGAATTTACATACCAAATTTCACGATTCCAGCTGTAATACTTTAGTTGGTACCATTTTTATCCCTTTTTGTACCGCTCTCCCCTTAAAAGTACAAATTTCGAAAAATACATACATACCAAATTTCACGTTTCTAGCTGTCATACTTTAGTTGGTACCATTTTTATTCCGCTCTTCCCTTAAAAGTACAAATTTCGAAAAATCCTATTTTACTTCGTTTCTATATGGTCAGAGGAATTTACATACTAAATTTCACGTTTCTAGCTGTAATGCTTTAGTTGGTACCATTTTTATCCCTTCGAAAAATCCAATTTTACTTCGTTTCTATATGGTCAGAGGAATTTACAAACCAAATTTCACGTTTCTAGCTGTAATACTTTAGTTGGTACCATTTTTATACCTTTTTGTCCCGCTCTCCCCCTAAAAATACAAATTTCGAAAAATCCAATTTTACTTCGTTTCTATATGATCAGAGGAATTTACATACCAAAATTCACGTTTCTAGCTGTAATACTTTAGTTGGTACCATTTTTATCCCTTTTTCTCCCGCTCTTCCCTTAAAAGTACAAATTTCGAAAAATCCAATTTTACTTCGTTTCTATATGGTCAGAGGAATTTACATACCAAATTTCACGATTCCAGCTGTATTACTTTTGTTGGTACCATTTTTATCCCTTTTCGTCCCGCTCGCCCCTTAAAAGTACAAATTTCGAAAAATACATACATACCAAATTTCACGTTTCTAGCTGTCATACTTTAGTTGGTACCATTTTTATTCCGCTCTTCCCTTAAAAGTACAAATTTCGAAAAATCCTATTTTACTTCGTTTCTATATGGTCAGAGGAATTTACATACTAAATTTCACGTTTCTAGCTGTAATGCTTTAGTTGGTACCATTTTTATCCCTTTTTGTCCCTCTCTTCCCTTAAAAGTACAAATTTCGAAAAAATCAAATTTTACTTCGTTTCTATATGGTCAGAGGAATTTACATACCAAGTTTCACGATTCTAGCTGTAATACTTTAGTTGGTACCATTTTTATCCCTTTTTGTCCCGCTCGCCCCTTAAAAGTACAAATTTCGAAAAATCCAATTTTACTTCGTTTCTATATGGTCAGAGGAATTTACATACCAATTTTCACGTTTCTAGCTGTAATACTTTAGTTGGTACCATTTTTATCCCTTTTTGTCCCGCTCTTCCCTTAAAAGTACAAATTTCGAAAAATCCAATTTTACTTCGTTTCTATATGGTCAGAGGAATATACATACCAAATTTCACGATTCTAGCTGTAATACTTTAGTTGGTACCATTTTTATCCCTTTTTGTCCCGCTCGGTCCTTAAAAGTAAAAATTTCGAAAAAACCTAATTTTACTTTGTTTCTATATGGTGAGAGGAATTTACATACCAAATTTCACGATTCTAGCTGTAATACTTTAGTTGGTACCATTTTTATCCCTTTTTGTCCCGCTTGCCCCTTAAAAGTACAAATTTCGAAAAATCCAATTTAACTTCGTTTCTATATGGTCAGAGGAATTTACATACCAAATTTCACGATTCTAGTTGTAATACATTAGTTGGTAACATTTTTATTCCTTTTTGTCCCGCTCGGCCCTTAAAAGTAAAAATTTCGAAAAAATCTAATTTTACTTTGTTTCTATATGGTGAGAGAAATTTACATACCAAATTTCACGATTCTAGCTGTAATACTTTAGTTGGTACCATTTTTATCCCTTTTTGTACCGCTCTCCCCTTAAAAGTACAAATTTCGAAAAATCCAATTTTACTTCGTTTCTATATCGTCAGAAGGATTTACATACCAAATTTCACGATTCTAGCTGTAATACTTTAGTTGGTACCATTTTTATCCCTTTTTGTCCCGCTCGCCCCTTAAAAGTACAAATTTCGAAAAATCCAATTTTACTTCGTTTCTATATGGTCAGAGAAATTTACATACCAAATTTCACGATTCTAGCTGTAATACTTTAGTTGGTACCATTTTTATCCCTTTTTGTCCCGGTCTCCCCTTAAAAGTACAAATTTCGAAAAATCCAATTTTACTTCGTTTCTGTATCGTCAGAGGAATTTACATACCAAATTTCACGATTCTAGCTGTAATACTTTAGTTTGTACCATTTTTATCCCTTTTTGTCCCGCTCGCCCCTTAAAAGTACAAATTTCGAAAAATCCTATTTTACTTCGTTTCTATATGGTCAGAGGAATTTACATACTAAATTTCACGTTTCTAGCTGTAATGCTTTAGTTGGTACCATTTTTATCCCTTTTTGTCCCACTCGGCCCTTAAGAGTACATATTTCGAAAAATCCAATTTTACTTCGTTTCTATATGGTCAGAGGAATTTACATACTAAATTTCACGTTTCTAGCTGTAATGCTTTAGTTGGTACCATTTTTATCCCTTTTTGTCCCTCTCTTCCCTTAAAAGTACAAATTTCGAAAAAATCAAATTTTACTTCGTTTCTATATGGTCAGAGGAATTTACATACCAAGTTTCACGATTCTAGCTGTAATACTTTAGTTGGTACCATTTTTATCCCTTTTTGTCCCGCTCTTCTCTTAAAAGTACACATTTCGAAAAAATCAAATTCTACTTCGTTTCTATATGATCAGAGGAATTTACATACCAAATTTCACGATTCTAGCTGTAATACTTTAGTTGGTACCATTTTTATCCCTTTTTGTCCCGCTCGGCCCTTAAAAGTACAAATTTCGAAAAATCCCTATTTGTAGCAAGTCTGCATGGTCATTGCAAGGAACTCACCGAATTTCATGTTTGTAGCTACTGCCGTTTAGTCAGGACGAAGGTGCGATGTTTATCCCTTTTTGGGCCATTTTATCCCCTAAAAGTACGAATTTCGTAAAACCCTTTCTTAGTCGACGTCTACGTCATATTTGGGAACTACCCTGAAAATTTCATGACCCTGGCTTCAGCCGTTTGGTCTGGGGGCTGGTCAATGATAAGTCAGTCAGTCAGTCAGTCAGTCAGTCAGTCAGTAACGCAACTCTTTTATATATATAGATTTTATCTGACACAGAAATCATGAATAATCCGTATTGCTAGCCTGCTATTCACATGAACTATTTTTTTTGTACCATATCAAAGGCAATTGCTGGTCCGCTTCACACTCACCTTTAAAGCTTAAAGTGTAGCAGGCGTAATTGTCATCGGCAGCCCGTCGATTTCGTGAATTCGCGCCGTAATTGTTTGGCAGGATTTCCGATGCTTTTTCAATTGATTCCCTTCCAGCTGTTGTTTCCTCTGTTGTTGTTGGATCTGTTGTCATAGTTGTTTCTGCTGTTGTTGTTTCTTCTGCTGTAATTGTTGTTGTTTCTGCTGTAGTTGTTGTGTCTCCTGTAGTTGCTGTGTATGTTGTAGTTGTTGTTTCTGCTGTTGTTGTTGTTGTTGTCGTCGTCGTCGGTACAATCGGTGCATCGTCGTAACAATTAACTATTGTCGCCGTCCCTTCGTCATTGCAACCATTGCCACTACATTTATAGCACTCAAATGAATCGGCCACAACTGAAATTAAACAATAATTAATTACCTAATTAATTAATAATAAAACATTTAATTAATTACTTAATTGACCCATCTACATAAAATGATAGACAAGATTTGTTTGGGAATTTGATGGTATCATTTTACAGCGGTCAATACGATCAGTTTATCAAGACAAATCCAAATAGGTGCAAAAACTAAAACGATACGGTTTACTAAAATACACACTCTGGCAGAATTGTTTTTCATCCGATTTGATTACAATGAAAACAGGATTTTCTTTCTTAAAGTACCATTATTGGGTCTTCTACAATTACGCTTAGAAATTTATATTTTCAAGAGTCTGGCTGGTATATTACTCCGAATATGTCACTTTATATAAAACTAATAAAAGAGCAATTAGTGTAGATGGTGCCACGCACACATGACATATCAAAAGTCTCCCATTTTCACCACCGGTTCAGCATACATATATTAAGATACTGTGAAAATTTCAAAAGTTCGGTTCAGAGATTGAGGCTGCTATCTATATATATAAAAGAGTTGCGTTACTGACTGACTTACTGACTGACTGACTTATCATTGACCAGCCCCCAGACCAAACGGCTGAAGCCAGGGTCATGAAATTTTCAGGGTAGTTCCCAAATATGACGTAGACGTCGACTAAGAAAGGGTTTTACGAAATTCGTACTTTTAGGGGATAAAATGGCCCAAAAAGGGATAAACATCGAACCTTCGTCCTGACTAAACGGCAGTAGCTATAAACATGAAATTCGGTGAGTTCATTGCAATGACCATGCGGACGAGCTACAAATATGGATTTTTCGAAACTTGTACTTTTAAGGGACGAGCGGGACAAAAAGGGATAAAAATGGTACCAACTAAAGTATTACAGCTAGAAACGTGAATTTTGGTATGTAAATTCCTCTGACCACATCGAAACGAAGTAAAATTGGATTTTTCGAAATTTGTACTTTTAAGGGACGAGCGGGACAAAAAGGGATAAAAATGGTACCAACTAAAGTATTACAGCTAGAAACGTGAAATTTGGTATGTAAATTCCTCTGACCATATAGAAACGAAGTAAAATTGGATTTTTCGAAATTTGTACTTTTAAGGGACGAGCGGGACAAAAATGGTACCAATTAAAGTATTACATTTAGAAACGTGAAATTTGGTATGTAAATTCCTCTGGCCATATAGAAACGAAGTAAAATTGGATTTTTCGAAATTTGTACTTTTAAAGGGACAAAAAGGGATAAAAATGGTACCAACTAAAGTATTACAGCTAGAAACGTGAAATTTGGTATGTAACCATATAGAAACGAAGTAAAATTGGATTTTTCGAAATTTGTACTTTTAAGTGACGAGCGGGACAAAAAGGGATAAAAATGGTACCAACTAAAGTATTACAGCTATAAACGTGAAACTTGGTATGTAAATTCCTCTGACCATATAGAAACGAAGTAAAATTGGATTTTTCGAAATTTGTACTTTTAAGGGACGAGCGGGACAAAAAGGGATAAAAATGGTACCAACTAAAGTATTACAGCTAGAAACGTGAAATTTGGTATGTAAATTCCTCTGACCATATAGAAACGAAGTAAAATTGGATTTTTCGAAATTTGTACTTTTAAGGGACGAGCGGGACTAAAAGGGATAAAAATGGTACCAACTAAAGTATTACAGCTAGAAACATGAATTTTGGTATGTAAATTCCTCTGACCATATCGAAACGAAGTAAAATTGGATTTTTCGAAATTTGTACTTTTAAGGGACGAGCGGGACAAAAAGGGATAAAAATGGTACCAACTAAAGTATTACAGCTAGAAACGTGAAATTTGGTATGTAAATTCCTCTGACCATATAGAAACGAAGTAAAATTGGATTTTTCGAAATTTGTGCTTTTAAGGGACGAGCGGGACAAAAAGGGATAAAAATGGTACCAACTAAAGTATTACAGCTAGAAACGTGAAATTTGGTATGTAAATTCCTCTGACCATATAGAAACGAAGTAAAATTGGATTTTTCGAAATTTGTACTTTTAAGGGACGAGCGGGACAAAAAGGGATAAAAATGGTACCAACAAAAGTATTACAGCTAGAATCGTGAAATTTGGTATGTAAATTCCTCCGACCATATAGAAACGAAGTAAATTTTTTTTTTTGAAATTTGTACTTTTAAGGGGCGAGCGGGACAAAAAGGGATACAAATGGTACCAACTAATGTATTGCAGCCAGAATCGTGAAATTATAAAGGTTGTGAAATATATCAAACCCTTCTCAATAAAAGAAATTCCAAGAGAAGCTCACCCACAAACGGTCAAAGAAAGCAACAATTTTCAAACAGTAATGAGTATTCAAGTATGCCAAATCAGTCATATGGAAATGCAACATATGCAGGTATTTTAAACGGTCCATCAAATGGTACGAATTTGTTGGAAAAAATCGAATCTATGCTAGCCAAACAAATAGAGTTAACAAACACTCTAATGAACATGATGTCCATGTTAATGTCTAAATTATGCAATTGAACTTGAGAATTGCAGAATGGAATGCTAACGGGCTTTCCAACCATGTAAACGAAATAGAAATATTTCTAAACCTTAATTTTATTGATATAATGTTAGTGTCTGAAACTCATTTTACAAACAAATCGTACTTCAAAATTAAAAATTATGACTTAATAACCGCTAATCACCCTGGAGACAGAGCGCATGCTGGTGCTGCACTTTTAATTAGAAACACCATTAAATATGAAACTGTGGACCAAATCTCAAAGCCGTTTTTGCAAGCTGCTGGAGTTAAAGTATTCTGTGACGGTTTTTGTCTTACAATATACTCTATATATTTTCCACCTCGACATACTGTAAAATGCGAACAATACGAAGATTTCTTTAAAGGGCTTGGTAATAGATTTATCGTTGGAGGGGATTTTAATGCAAAACATCCGTGGTGGGGTTCACGCTTAACTAATCCAAAAGGGAGGGAATTATATAAATGTATTACAAAAAACCACTACAAAACTTTGTCAACAGGGAAGCCAACATACTGGCCGAGTGACCCGCTAAAAATACCTGATCTATTAGATTTTATGGTTTATTGTGGCATACCACAAAATTCTTTGGATATTATAGACATTGACGATTTAAGTTCAGACCACAGTCCGATCATAGCGAGCTTTAACACCACTTTTCAAGAGATTTCTGGAAAATTTAAACTTTTTTCGAACAAGACTGATAAGCAATCCTTCCAATACTGGATAGACAAAAACATACACTTAAATATACCACTTAAAACCAGCATTGAATTGGATGACGCTGTAGAATCATTTAATAATCTCATACACGAAGCAGCTTATTTATCTACACCTCAAATACACCAACGAACTGGAGCTGACGTGTTAATCTCCGCTGAAATAAGAGAGCTAATACGTATCAAAAGACAGTTGCGTAAATTATGGCAAAGAACTAGAAACCCTGTGGATAAAACAAATTTAAATAGAGCCACCAGACACCTGAATAATCGATTAAGAGAATACAAAAATGAGTCTTTGAAAACATTCTTGAAAAATCTAAATGTAAACAAGAATGATGAACATAGTCTCTGGAAAGCTACGAAGTATATAAAGAGACCTACGAAAAGAAATGTTCCAATCAAAGATGCAAATGGCGCATGGCAAAGGTCAGACGAGAAAAAGGCCCAGACATTTAAAAATTACTTGGAAGAAACTTTTACTCCATTCGATTTAAATAATGCCGCTGAAAAACTTGAAATATCACAATTTCTCGATGCTCCTTGCCAAATGGACCTTCCTATTAAATCCATTACATCTACAGAAGTATCAACAGAGATTAAAAAATTGAATAATTCAAAATCTCCGGGATATGATCAGATTGATTCTAAAATAGTAAAGGCATTGCCGTTTAAAGCCGTTGTGTTCTTAACTACACTATTCAACTCAATATTAAGATTAAGCCATTTCCCATCACAATGGAAATATGCAAAAATAATCATGATTCTAAAGCCTAATAAACCGGAACATTTCACTCCGTCATATAGACCTATAAGCCTATTACCAGTATTCTCCAAAATTTTCGAAAGACTCTTCCAAAAAAGATTAATCCCCATTTTAGAGAAACAAAATATAATCCCGGAATATCAGTTTGGATTCAGACATAAGCATGGCACACCTGAACAATGTCATCGAATTGTAAAGGTAATAAGAAATACTTTAGAACTGAAGTACTACTGCTCGGCTGTATTCTTAGACATCAAGCAAGCATTTGACAAGGTATGGCACTGTGGTTTGTTGTATAAATTAAAGAAAATACTACCAACACCATTTTATTTAGTACTCAAATCATATCTACAAGAGCGTTATTTTTATGTTAATATTAACAGCGAAAACTCCGAATTTGGTGTAGCACGTTCGGGAGTTCCACAAGGGAGTGTTTTGGGACCAATTCTCTATACTATTTTCACATCAGACATGCCGACTATCGACCATATAACAATAGCAACATATGCGGACGATACGGCAATATTGAGTTCTAACACGTCAGCAATTGAAGCTTCAGCATCTGTTCAAACCGAGTTGAATCTAATCAATAATTGGCTTTACAAATGGAATATCAAAGTAAATACAGAAAAGTCGAGTCATATTACATTTACAATGAAAAGAGGGGATTGTCCTGACGTCTCTTTAAGTGGATGTGTCATTCCGAAAAGCGATAATGTAAAATATCTAGGACTCCATCTAGATAGAAGACTAACTTGGAAAGATCATGTGAAAGCTAAGTGCAAGCAGCTAAAACTAAAAACGAATAAAATGTATTGGTTACTTGGACCTAGATCAGAACTAAGCCTGGAAAATAAACTCATATTGTACAAATCATTACTAAAGCCCGTATGGACTTATGGAATCCAACTTTGGGGGACAATGAGTAATTCTAATATTAAAAAACTTCAGGCATATCAATCTAAAAACTTGAGACTAATAACTAATGCGCCGTGGTTCATGAACAATAAAAACATTCACAATGATCTTGGTGTCCCAACAGTTAAAGAAGAGATAAATAAATACAGCACGAACTATTTGGAGAGATTAAGTTATCATATAAATCCTTTAGCTATTAGTCTGTTAGATGATAGTGATGAAATCAGACGATTAAAAAGACCTCATGTACTAGATCTACCCTATAGAAAATAATAACTTGTAGAAAATTGTTTTGTTACCTAAAAATTTAGATATATGTATATGAGTACTTTATTGTATTTTTGGCCTCACTGGAGTCCATAACTATGTGAATTTTAAGATATCATAACATTTGCCTATTATTTGTATTTTTGGAAAATAGATTGCAAATAAAGAAATGAAAAAAAAAAAAAGCTAGAAACGTGAAATTTGGTATGTAAATTCCTCTGACCATATAAAAACGAAGTAAAATTGGATTTTTCGAAATTTGTACTTTTAAGGGACGACCGGGACAAAAAGGAATAAAAATGGTACCAACTAAAGTATTACAGCTAGAAACATGAATTTTGGTATGTAAATTCCTCTGACCATATCGAAACGACGTAAAATTGGATTTTTCGAAATTTGTACTTTTAAGGGACGAGCGGGACAAAAAGGGATAAAAATGGTACCAACTAAAGTATTACAGCTAGAATCGTGAAATTTGGTATGTAAATTCCGCTCACCATGTAGAACAGCAGTATAATTGGATTGTTCGAAATTTGTACTTTTTAGCGGGTATGCGGGGCAAACAGCATTGCAGCTATAGTCGGGAAATTTGGAGTGTAAATTGTGTGTAAAGCGCAATATAAATGGATTTTTTCGAAATTTTCTTATAGGGGCTGAGCAACAAGGGATAAAAGTAGTACCGACTAAAGTATTGGAGCTATAGTAGTGAAATGTGGTGTGTAAGTTCCTCTGACAACGTAGAAACGCAAATCTAATTCGAATTTAAATAATGAGCGGGATAAAAATAGTACCAACTAAAATATTTCAGCTATAGTCGTGAAATTTTGTGTTTAAATTTCTCTGACAACGTAGACTTGCAACATAAATGGATTTCTCCAAATTTGTACATTTAAGTGGCGTGCGGGACAAAAAGGGATAAAACTGGTACCAATTTTAGTATTACAGCTAGAATCGTGAAATTTAGTGTGTAAATTCCTCTGAGCATATAGCAGCGCATTAGTTTGATTTTTCGAAATTTGTACTTCTAAGGGGTGCGCGGGACGAAAAGGTATAAAAATGCTGTACAATCATGTAAAGGGGAATGAATTTGTTACCAAATAAAGTACATATTTTTAGGGGAAACAAAAACACATGTTACCTATAGTGATTTTTCAAAATGTGTACTTTTTGAGAAAGAGGTGCAAAAAGTTATAAACTGGCTGGCTGAATCTAGAAACATGAGATCGAGGATATAAATGGTTGTAATATTTTGTTCAAAACTTGGTAGAAAATTATACATACGAAGTAGTTCAGCTCAAATAGTGCATATCGACAAGCACATTCCTTTGACTGTGTGTGAGTGCTAGCTAATAGGAGGTTTCCAAATTACTATTTTAGATTTATCTATATCCACCAAAAATTAAATAAATACTATCCAAAAACAGAAACGGATAAAATTAACGAATAACTTGCTTTTTCGCGTGCGAAGCAGCGGGTACTGCTAGTAATTAATAAACAAACAAAGATAAATTCATTTTTATATATCGTCACCTGAAGTTCAAAATGAAGAAACGCATTTCGTTCCCTTAATATAACAATATCCTATTATTTTTAATGCATATTTAAAATCGAAATTAGGTAAAATTCTTGTTTCACAAAGTGGGTTAAAAGGGGTCATTGGACAAAATTATGAAAGTAGAGACCAACCATAGCAAAGCTGTGTGCTCAGTTTTTCATTTTCTGGTCGAGTTCGCGTTTAAAAGGATTACACATTTTTGAAAGATATAATTATTTATAAATTGTCTTTAATTGTTATGCTAGTCCTAGAAACACAAAATTATGCGATTTTAGGAAGTGAACCAAAGTAGTCGAAAAAAAGTTCCTTTAAATTTGAATATTTGTATATAAAATAGCTTTAACATGTAAAAATTAATTTTAGATTTGTATGGTAGAAGAGTAAACTCCATAAAATATATTTGTTCCAAAAAATTTTACAGTTTGCCGTGAAGGATAATGGAAGGTTAAAATTAAAAAGAACCTTTTTCGGTTTTTTTGTTCTTCTCCCTAAAACCACAAAATTTATGTATGTTGTCCAAGCATTCTCTTTCATTTGATACCAGTACGGAATTTCAAGGTGCTTCAAAATGTCAACGCGAACGCGACCAGAGAATGGAAAATTATGTACGCAGCTTTGTTGTGTTTTGTGTCAGTATTCAGAATTATATGGACATTTCCATGACCCGACAATTGTTTAATTTTGTCGCAGGGTGTAATTTGTATTTCCACTTTGTCAGTAAAGTCTGATCATGTCCGCTTGTATGTTAAACGAAAGATAGGGCGAAGGGCTACAAAGGGCCAACTTCACGCAGAATCAGTGGATTAGGAACAGTCACCAAAAAGTTAAACAATTTTGATTTATTTATATCCTTTTCGAGTTTAGAACGCCGAAATGTTATAAACAGTACAAATTCAAATATCATTCCAATAAAAATACTCTAAAATCAGAGTCAGGACACTACATGACGGTAAAATAGTGTCAATACTGCTTGCAATTATATCTGATTTTGTTATAGACCGACACTTTTTTGACCTTAAGCACTTCACGTTGCAGATTAAAATTTGATTAATTTATCACCTTTGGAATGAGCAAAAACTGCCACGAGTAGTATCACCGGTAACAACTTCATTTTATTCGCACTTCGTTGAGTTTCTCTTTCGATTCCTTTTTTCAATTCCGGACTACGCGCGTTATCACCATCAGCTCGTTACTGAGAATTAAGTTCAGCCTGGCGGGGATTTTATTTATTTATTCTGTAAAGTCTCAACTTCCAGTCGGATATGAAAAGTGCAGATATCAACAAATTGGCAGAACGCAATTGCCAGAAAGGCGACGACTCTAATCGACCATATCAACAAAGATAAACAGATAAGATGGAGTGAATGTATCAATGAATCCATATCTGATATTTCAATGTGGGTCTGTTATTAATGTTAAGCTTATTTTATTAGTATATGAAGCGAGTGTATAATAAGTTAAGTTTGGGCGGGTTGGCATCACATCCATATACACCCTAAATATTGGCATTTACTTACACTAGATGTAGCGCTGTGTATAACTTAGCCTATGTATTTTGGAGTCATAAACTCCAAAACGATATTATAATTTATAATGTATAATTTCATTTTCATCTCAACCTCCAGGATGGGGGTATACTAACTTTGTCATTCCGTTTGTAACACCATGAAATATCGACCTGAGACCCTATAAAGTATATATATTCTCGATCGTCATAAAATTCTAAGACGATTTAACCATTTCCGTCCGTCCGTCTGTTGAAAGCACGCTAGCATCTAAACGAAAGGAGTTAGGACGTCCAAATTGTACATAAATATGTCTTATAGTCGTAGATCGGTTGGGATTGAAACTGGGCGAAATCGGCCAAAGGGAAAAAATTTTCCCTCACAAGGACTAAAAATACCCATAATATTCCCTAATATTTCAGATTACTTAAGCACATTTTTTCAAAATGTCTGCATGTCTTTACTTGATATCGCGTAATAGGAATCTCCTATAACAAAAACGTGCATGGTGCAGTGATTTTTATTCGTAGGGGGTGAAATGGGGCAAAAAGGGATAAAAATGGTACCTTTCAAAAGGCACCAGCTAGAAACACAAAATTTGATGTGTACATTCCTCTAATTGAATAGGTACATAATATAAAAGTATGTTTCCACATTCGTACTTTTTTTATAAAATGGGAATAGAGGGATACAAATGGTACCAATCAAACGGCTGCACCTAGAGTAATGAAATTCGGTGTATACATTCCTGTGATTGCGTAGACACATAAAGTAAAGGAATTTTTCGAAATTCGTACTTTTTAGGGTTAAAATTAAAAAAGGGATAAATATAGTTCCAAATGACCGTAGCTAGAGTCATGAAATTCGGAATATAGATACCTCTGGCTGCGTAAACACGAAAAATAAAAGGTTTCTTCCAAATTCATTCAAGGGATACAATGGGTACAGAAGGATAAAAATAGTACCAACTAAACGTCTTACTACTACTACTACTTGAATATATATAAAAGAATATTTATTTTTGAATTGACTTGAAGTATTATTTCGATATATAGTGTAAAAGTATTGGTAGACTTGCCTTGTAAGCGTAGTTTGAAATAATAAAAATATTATATTTATTAATAAAATTATTTTTTCAATATTTGTATTTGTTTGGCTATATTAAAAAAATATATTTTCCTGTAATATTACTGCACTTCTACGAAATCGACATTCTCTGTGGAATGCAATCCATTGTGGAGGGTATATAAAGTTCGGCCGGCCGAATAATAAATTCAAGAAAATATGAGAATTTTCTCTAAAATATTTTAATAGGCAGCATTCTAATGAAGACAAAAATGTATATATAAACAAGTAAAAAGGCGTTAAGTTCGGTCGGACCGAATCTTATATACCCTCCACCAAGAAATGCATTCCACAGTAGTACCGGCAGATTAAATCAAAATCCATCGAAGAAAATCCAATAACTTTTATTTTAGTAAACCTTTTTGAGTTCCGTAAAAAACTGAAATTGGACAAGGATCCAAGGATTATTTTGAAATGCTACCATTGAAATCGAATATATTTTAGAAATTAGCCCAATATTCGTATTTTTAAATTTTAAAGAAAGGTACAAAATTTTATTTTTATGTGTTTTTTATACACTCCGCGAGTGTATTATGTCTTTGTGCAGTTGTCTGTAACGCCCAAAAGGAAGGGAGATAGACCCATTGTTATACCGATCGATTTAGAATCACTTTTTGAATCGATTTAGCAATGGCCGTCTGTCTGTCCATATATTCTTGTAATCACGATACGAAATTTGTGTGGAGCTATATATAAATCTGAACCGATCTCACATATTTTCACCATAGGTGTTCCTAGTTTAAATGTAAGTTTTTGTCAAATTTGAAGACAATATGTGGTTTCTAGAGTGGAAAAATTGGGAGCTATATACAAATCTGAACCGACTTAACACGTTTTCACCGCTGCTGTTTCCAATTGAAATATAAGATGTTTTGTCAATTTTGAAGAAAATCTGTTAAAATATGTGGTATCTAGAGTGAAAAGAGTCAAATCGGGAGTGAAATTCGTATGGGGGCTATATCTAAATCTGAACAGATTTTTTTCAAATTAAATAGCGTTCGTCCTTATCCCGAAAAACTTCGTTGTGCAAAGTTTCATTTGGTTCTGGCTACAATTGCGACCTGTACTTTGATTACAAGAATATATGGACAGACAGACAGACAGATCGGTATTATTAACAATGGGTGTTAGAAACATCTGCACAAAGACGTAATCCGTGGGTCCTTGTCTAGTTTCAATTTTTACAGTTCCACAAAAGTGGGACTGAAAATAAACATTTTCGAATAATATTGCAGCCCTTCTGTTAAGAAGTTTTAAAATCGCAATTAGCGATCAATATCTCTGCAATGCACTATATGACAAATGACACATTTCACTGGCCAAATGTCAAAAAAATCTATTAAATATAGATGCAAAATGGTCTTGAGCCAGGACAATATCCCATTTCAAATCAAATATTGATTACAGACCATAAACAATACAAACGAAAAAAAACATTACATTTTGTTTCTCTATATGTATATTTGATGGCAAAATCTGATAAAGAGCACATCAGAGTAACAGAAAATGCCTTTGGGTTTCATGGAAAAAATATAGAGCTAAATCGGCAAGCTCTCAAATACGTGTGCTTTCATTCTACTTTGTAAGTAAGCGTTTTCTCAAATTTGGTGGAAGATAGTGCACAAGTTAGGCATTTAAATTGTGTGATAAAAAAGTGTGTGTGAATTTCTAGTTGTGTAAAAATTTTAAACATTTGAAGTAGCCTCGTGTCTGTTGCAGCAAAGTTAAAAATATGAAGTTATATAGGCTTTTAAAATTTCGGGACTATTTGGGACAGTAAAGCCAAACGTAGAATTAAAGCTTGATGTGTTGCGAACTTATTAAAAAATTTCTGGTTTTGCACATGTATCCAAAAGGACGAAATATTTAACATATGGATCGAACATCGCACTGAACAAAAGCAAGAAGTTGTAGTTTATGAAAATATAGCACAGCAAAAGAAAACAAAAACACGTTTTTTCGGTCGTTATCTTTAAAATGGAAAAAAGGATGCTAACGAGATTTCGTCGTAACGGAGATTGGTTGAAATCATTTAAATTGAATAATATAATAATCTAATTTCGGAAGACCTCGTGTTCAATTTCAAATTACAATGATATCGATCAATTGGTATATGCAGCAGGAACATCAGCTCGCAATCAAGTAACTCTTTCAACAGTACTTAAAGAAACCATATAAAGGAACCCATACAAGACTATCGATGAAGTCAGCATTTTTCCAAAAGTGAAATTATACCAGATGACGCACTAGCGTATTTATACACTCCACGAGAGTATTATGTCTTTGTGCATTTGTTTGTAACACCCAAAACGAGGCGAGATAGACCCATTGTTAAGTATACCGATCGACTTAGAATCACTTTTTGAATCGATTTAGCAATGTCCGTCTGCCGGTCTGTCCATCTATTCTTGTAATCACGATACAGGTCGCAATTGTAGCCAGAACCAAACGAACGAAGTTTTTCGGGATAAGGACGAACGCTATTTAATTTGAAGAAAATTGGTTCTGATTTAGATATAGCCCCCATACGAATTTTACTCCCGATTTGACTCTTTTCACGCTCGATTCCACAGATTTGGTTATTTTTCCAATATAAACACCCATGATCGGTTCAGATTTATATATAGCCCCCATACAAATTTCGCTCCCAATTTGACTTTTTCCGCTCTAGAAACCATATATTTTATTAGATTGTTTTCAAATTTGGCTAAACATCTTATATTTAAACTA
The DNA here is from genome assembly GCA_947397865.1 of Polietes domitor. NCBI lineage: Eukaryota > Metazoa > Arthropoda > Insecta > Diptera > Muscidae > Polietes > Polietes domitor. The sequence continues at coordinate 92,046,028 of OX377619.1, read as the reverse complement.
GGATTACCTGTGGTGAAAATAGGTCATATCGGTTCAGATTTATTATAGCTCCCATTCAAATTTCGCTCTCGATTAGACTTTTTCTGCTCTAGATACCACATATTTTAGCAGATTTTCTTCAAAATTGTCAAAATATCTTATGTTTCCACTAGAAATACCTGTGGTGAAAATGGGTCAGATCGGTTCAGATTTATATATAGTTCCAATACAAATTTGGCTCCCAATATCACCTTTTCCGTTCTAGAAACCGCATATTTTATCAGATTGTTTTCAAAAGTGACAAAACATATTATATTTCATCTAGAAACACCTATGGTGAAAATGTGTTAGATCGGTTCAGATTTATATCTCCCATTCCAATTTCGCTACCGATTTGACCTTTTCTGCTCTAGATACCACATATTTTAACAGATTTTATTCAAATTTGGCAAAATATCTAATGTTTCCACTAGAAACACCCATGTTGAAAATGGGTCATATCGGTTCAGATTTATATATAGCTTTATATTTATATTCGCTCCCAGCTTGACTTTCCCCCCAGAAACCACGTATTTTCAGAGAATTTCTTCATATTGAGCATAACACGTTATACTTGAACGGGAAGAATCTATTGTAGAAGTGGGTCACATCATTCCATGTTTGGATATAGCACCAATACAAATATTCTTCTCGATTTGACAAATTGGGTCGGGTCAAATTAGCCTATGATTAGGAAGCATACAAAAATCCTTCCCGTTATAAATTTTTTAACAAATTGAATTGTATTCGGATTGAAAGTGGAGTGTATCACATAGTCGGCCCCGCACGACCTTAGCCTTTCCTTATTTGTTTTACATTACGGATTTATTTAGTTTACTATGACGTCACTGTACATAAAGTACTTATCTAATTCGTCCGGAAGTAAAATAATTTTAAAAATTAGTTTGTCAGCATGCCAAATATAGTCCTGTCTGATGAATATTATAGGACCTACGAGAACGATGATGAAGAGGACACTTACTAAGTGATCAGCAACCAATATCCTTGACAAAATAGATTTGGAAAATCAAATTGAATTATGTTTTAAAGTATTATACTTTAAACTATAAATATAAAGCTGTTGTGTAAAATTAAACTACTAAATGTACAGAATTTTGTAAATAATAGTTTAGGGACCAAAATAATACATCGGTCCCAAATGGGTTAATTTTGAGTTTGTAATTCAAGAATAGCGGTTGGCAAGAATAATATGTACTTTTTTGTACTTACATTGTTCAGTTAAATTAATTTTTTGAGATTTAAGACTTTTGGCCAGTGAAATGGGAAATTTATCCCATAGTGCAAATGGCAACCATTTTTTATAGCATATTTTTCTCAATACTTTACATCGTGCATTTGTTCTTATAACTTCTAGACGTTATTTGAAAGCATTCGCCTCATATTTTGAGAATACACCTGGGTATAGAACCACACCTGTAAACTCTATCAGATTGATAAATAAAATAGTTTAAATGGCATTATTCGATAAATATATCGAAAACATTAACAGATAATAAAATTGCCCTAAAGCTAAAGCCATTTTCGATAGATTCATTGCCAATAAATCTTCACATGCATTATTAATTCAGCCAAATAATGGGAACACTTCACATTTGATATCAGTCAGAGATAACTTGAAAATTATATTTGCGATTTCCATTAGGAAAGTGTCAGCAAAAAATGCATGAGTGTAAGCCACAGTAGAACCCCGAATAAAATCTGCAAATATTCAAGGTTGTTGCAGTACCCAAGTAAAAATTGCTAATTTATCGGAATTGAGACCCTTAATATCCTTAAATATATCAGCCCATGTTTTTATATAACCCCTAATAAAATGTCCCAACCGATTTGACTGCTTACCGCTCTAGAATAAATGTATTACAACCGATTGTTGTCTGTGAAAGTGGAGCTCATCCATGCATGTGTCCAATTTGACTTCTTGAAGCACATATTTGTATTGTGTTATTTCATTTCAGTTAAGCAATATGACTAGCAGTGTCCAGTTATTTGTTATCAATTTTATTCATCTCTGTTTTGGATAGTAATTATTGAATTTTCTTATGGTGGATATAAATAAATCTAAAATAGTACATTGGAAACCTCCTATTAGATAGATTAGATAGCACTCATACACAGTCAAAGCAATGTGCTTGTCGAATAGCACTATTTTAGCTGAACTCCCTTACTATGTATCATTCTTGCCATTTTCTACCCAGTTTCGAACAGAAAAGTACAACCGCAGAACTTTTTATATCCTTGTTCTCACGTTTCTAGATACAGCCGGCCATTTTATAACTTTTTGCACCTCCTTCCCAAAAAGTACACAGGTATCATGTGTTCTCGCTTCTCCCCTAAAACATGTACTTCATTTGGTAACACTCCTTATAAGTACCCTACGGGAAAATGTATTGTCTCAGGACAAGTCCTAAGACTAGTCCCTGGTGAAGGGGACCGGTACCTTTTACATGGGTTTGTCATTGGAGGGGGTGAATTGACCCCCTGTGATATGTCCTGGACATGTCCGCTGTCTGTTCTAAATTACCAGTTTAAAACCGGTCTCACAAGACATGACTTTGGCCAGACCTCAACAGACATGCCCTAGGATTGGTCTCAAAGGATATTACCTGGAATCGGTTTCAAAGGACATGACCTTTGAGACAAGTCCGGTCTTTAAACCGATCTCAAAGAACATGAATAGAACCACACTCGGTTTGAATATTATAGTATCATATTATCTAAATTATTGTAATCATTGGCAGAGGGCTTAACTGCTTCGATGTAGCAATAATGCTGACACGGAGATATCTCAGATATATTTTTTAACGAATTTGTTAGATATTTGAAGAGATTAGCACATATTTTCCGGAATTCGTCTCTATTTTTATACCCTACACCACTTCGTGGTCTAGGGTATTATAAGTTAGTTTCGCGCCAAATGTTTGTAACACCAAGAAATAATCGAGCTAGACCCACCTTTAAGTATACCGATCGGCTTAGAATCACCAGCTGAGTCGATTTAACGATGTCTGTCTGTCCGTCCGTCCGTCCGTCCGTCCGTCCGTCCGTCCGTCCGTCTGCTGTCCATCTAAGCTTGTTCGCACTCTACAGGTCGCAATTGTTGTCCGATTGTCATGAAACTTGGCAGAATTTATTTTTTCTCGACAAGGACCATCGGTATTGAATTTGGAGGAAATCGGTTCAGATTTAGATATAGCCCCCATACAAATGTCGCTCCCGATTTGACATTTTCCGCTCTAGAAACGACATATTGTACCCGATTTTCTTAAAATTTGGCAGCACATCTTATAATCCAACTAGAAATACGTATGCAAAAAGTGGGTAAGATCGGTCCAGATTCAGATATAGCCCCCATACAAATGTCGCTCCCGATTTGACATTTTCCGCTCTAGAAACGACATATTGTACCCGATTTTCTTAAAATTTGGCAGCACATCTTATAATCCAACTGGAAATACGTATGCAAAAATTGGGAAAGATCGGTTCAGATTCAGATATAGCCCCCATACAAATGTCGCTCCCGATTTGACATTTTCCGCTCTAGAAACGTCATATTGTACCCGATTTTCTTTAAATTTTGCAGAACATCTTATAATCGAACTAGAAACATGTATGCAAAAATTGGGTAAGATCGGTTCAGATTTAGATATAGCCCCCATACAAATGCCGCTCCCGATTTGACATTTTCCGCTGTAGAAAAGACATATTGTACCCCATTTTCTTTAAATTTGGCAGAACATCTTATAATCGAACTAGAAACACGTTTGCAAAAATTGGGTAAGATCGGTTCAGATTCAGATATAGCCCCCATACAAATGCCGCTCCCGATTTCACTTTTTCCGCTTTAGAAACCACATATTGTACCCGATTTTCTTTAAAATTGGCACAACATTTTATAATCGAACTAAAAACACCTATGCTGAAAGTGGGTACGATCGGTTCAGATTTAGATATAGCCCTCATACAAATGTTGCTCCCGAATGTTTAACCGATTTTGGTCAAACTTTACATATTATATTTCACCAATAAACAGACATGGTGGAAGCGGGTCACATCGTTTCAATATACCCTTATACAAATGGCCTTTCCGATTTAACATTTTTTGTCAAACACATACATTTACAGGATGCAAAAATCCTTCCCGATTTCAATTTTTTACCGAATTGAATTGCAATGAGAATTGTTTGGGTGATGCCCATATGTCCATACTTTGGTATGACTTTGGTTAACTACTATATAATTTGTATTTGTCTGTCGGACAATTGGATCAATTACCATATTATTTACCATATTCGTTAAATTTGACTAAAAATGAATTTATAGCATATAAATTATATGAATATAATTTATATAATTTGTATGAACTACATAAAATTGCTCCCATGAAATACCTAGTAATCAAAGCGAGGTACATACGCAGGGAGTGGTGTAGGGTATTATATAGTCGGCCCCGCCCGACTTTAGCCTTTCCTTACTTGTTATTAATATGTGACAATATATCTTATTTTAGGTATAAACATGTACAACACTTTTATTTAAATATACAGTTATTCACACTTTGGGATCAGTTCGGTGATATATCCATTGCGGCCTATCCCACGATAGGTACGTTTATAGCAATTGCCACAAATTTTCCGTAGGGTATAATTTTTGAAATATAAATTTATATACCGCGTTTACGTAATTCATTAATTAGCATTGTACACCATTTTTATCCCTTTATGTCCCGCACACCAAAAATACAAAAAAGTGCAAATTTCGAAAATGAAATTTGACTGCACATCTACGTGATCAGAGGAATTACATACCAAAATTCAGGATTCTAGCTGCTATATTTTATTTTTATTATCCCTTTTTTGTACAGCTCGCCCCTTAAAAGTAAAAAACGCCTTTATATTGCACTTCGATGCGGTGAGAGGAATTTACGTACAAAATTTCACGATTCTAGCTGTACTAATACTTTAGTTGGTACCATTTTTATCCCGCTCACTACTCAAAAGTACAAATTCCATTCAATTTATGTTGCTCGTCTACGAATTTCACGATTCTAGGTACAATATTTTATTTCTTAAAATTTTTATCACTTTTTGTCCCGCTCACCTGTTATTAGTACACATTTCGAAAAATCCATTTAGACTGCGCTTCTCGGTTCTAAGAGGAATTTAGATACCAAATTTCGCGATTCTAGAGTAATGCTTTAGTTGGTACCGTTTTTATCCTTTTTTTTGTCACTTACACACATTGAAAGTAAAAATTTCGGAAAATACTGCGCTTTTACACGGTCAGGGGAATTTACATATTAAATTTCATTTTAGCTGTAATACTGTAGTCGGTACCATTTTTGTCCCTCTCGCCTCTTAAAAGTACAAATTTCGAAAAAATCCATTTATGTTGCAAGTCTACGTTGTCAGAGAAATAATACAGTTATACAAATATAACTGCATTACGTAAACCGCTACCATTTTTATCCCTTTTGTCTCTTTCCTCCCTAAAAAGTACATATTTCGAAATATCCCTTTTTGTAGCTCGTATGCATGTAAGTGCAAGATATATACCCAATTTCATGTTTGTAGCTACTGCCGTTTAGTCGGGCGAATGTTCGATGTTTATCCCTTTTTGTCCCATTCTTAGCCTGTGCCTCCGCCATATTTGGGAACTACCCTGAAAATGTCATGACCCTGGCTTCAGTTTTTTTGTAAAAGTCACTGGCTTTTAATACACGATAATTTATATCCTTGTCTTGATTGATTACAACAACTTCACATGAAAAAATTAATAAACATAATTCTTTCTGTGTTTTGTTTCCCGAAGACCGATTTCATTAAGCAATTTCAAACATTGTTAACATCTATTATAGCACTTCATTGTTAGGGTCTATAAAAACAGGCTAAAATAACGATATACGGATAATGTTCTTTTCCATCGACGAATGCACATCTACACCATTTTCGATTGTAATTCAAAAGATATCACTTGAAATTCAAATAATATCAATTGAAATTGAAAAATTCAAATTGAAATTCAAAAAATTTCAATTGAAATGCAAAACTCGTCATTTGTAATTCAAAAGACACCATTTTAAACAAAACACATAATTTGAAATTCAAAAGACATGGTGTCTTGGAATTCAAAAAACGTCATTGTACATTTTGATTAAATAGTTTTGTCTAAATTTTTGAATTTCAAATGGAATAGTTTTTGAATTTCAAATGGAAACTTCTGAGTTTTGAATTTCAAATGTTATCTTTTGAATATCTAATGGTGAGTTTTGAATTTCAAATGATGTCTTTTGAATTACAAATGACTCAGTCTTTGAGTTTTGAATTTTAATTGACATTTTTTCAATTTCAAATGGAATTTTTGAATATCAACTGATACTTTTTGAATTTCAAATGGAATGGTGTCTTTTGAATTACAATTGAAATGGTGTAGCCCAATTGGGCTAGATACACAAAAAAGAAGAAATGTTTCGATCTGTACTGACGATAGGAGCGACATAGTCTGTTGATACATTTTTCTTTGCAATTTTTATTCGAAATTCCGGAGTGAATCACACCACCATCTCCTTACTACAGCCAACGAACTAAAATTCGCATACAGAACTGCCTGCGCCTATACCTGGTTATGATTACTAACCCAGGTGGTATAGTACTTTTGGGACGATTTTATGTATTCCATTCAAATTATTCAATATATGGGCCGCAAAATCGGTGTGATCCTCTCTAATTGTAGCTGCGACTGTACTATGTACTATTATTTTCATTAAGTGATGTGGGAAATACGTTTCAAATGGCATCGATGGACTATTAGAGTGGGGCCTACATAAAACCAAGGACCCACGTGCACGGGGGCCATATGACGCCAATGACGCTTATCAAGCAGTTCCTCGATTATATGAGTTGTATGCACAAGGATGAGCATTTAAAATTATTTCGAAATAAGTTTTCTCAGTGCAATGTCCATGCAGATTTAAATTTATTTGTAAATAACTTTCAATAAAATAAAAATTAAGTCTTTTCATAACTTCCTTTGCATGCAATTGTGTCATGAAATACAATTTAAATGGAATGAAGTGTTTTGCCGCTCCTAAATATTTTGATTTTCGGAGATAAGCTATACTTGCTGAAGAGCAGGAATTTTAGTCACGTGACAACAATGCGTCTCCCCTTTGGTGTTTAGACTGGCTTATCTTTATTGGATTTTGCTATTGGTGTTTGTTTAAATAGATATCTCCCCGTGCTATGTATTGCGAGTTCAAATACTGTTATCGTGATTTATTCAAATATACTTAATTAAGTATATGTAAGAGAAGTATTTTATGTTTATACACTCCAAAGTATATTAGTTTTCTAACATATCGAAATAAACTCCGGAAACTGGATATGTATACAATAAACCGGGTCACCGAAAAAATCAAAAATTGCATTTACAACTGTAATAAAAACTTTGTTCATATTTTTTGCATTGTTCACGGAAATTATTGCATATTTATTTGAAAATTTCCACGCATTTTTACTTTTATAAGCGTTTTTTGCTTGAAAAATACAGTTTTTTGCTTTAGCGATGTACTTCAAATATTCCATTTATATACCCTCATCTCCGGTATGGGGGTATTCTACACCTTGAAATATCGATGGGACCCTATAAATATATATATATTATTGATTGTTATACAATTCTAAGACGATTTATCTATGTTCGTCTGTTAAAAGCACGCTAGCGTCTAAACGAAAGGAGTCAGGACGTCAACATTTTCACAGAATACGTCAAATAGTTTAGATCGGTTGGGATTGAAAGTGGGCGAAATCGGTCCACAGGGAAAATATTTATGTTTAGATTATTTAAACCTTTTTTTAAATATGTCTGCTTATATTTGGTAATATTCAAATTTCCCTTATAACAAAAACATGTACCAAAAAGTAATTTTAATTTGTAGGGGGTGAAATGGTGAAACAGTGTGTACATTTCTCTAATTGAATGGATACATAATATTTTTAAGGGGTAAATGGGAATAGAGGGATAAAAATTGTACCAACAACCCTGGCTGCGTAGACACGTAAAATAAAGAGAGTTTTCGCAATTCGTACTTTTAGGGGGACAAAACGGAAAAGGGGATAAAAATTGTACCAACCAAATGGCGGCTGCTAGAGTAGATACGAAAAATAAAATGTTTTTTTTTTTTTTGCAAATTCGTACTTTCAAGGGATACAGAGGGATAAAAAATAGTACCATCTAAACGGCTACATCTAGAATGATGAAATTCGGTGTTTACATCCCTCTAATTGCGTAGACACGCAAAATAAAGAGATTTTAGAATGTCGGGATAAAAATGGTACCAACCAAATGGCCAAAGCTATAGCTATAGAATCATGGAATGCGGTGTACACATTCCTCTGTCTAGATAGACATACAAAATAAAAAGATTTTTCCATATTCGTACCTTTTACTTTTTCGGCAAAAATTAGTTCAATCATTTTTTGAAAATATAAATAGAATAATATTAATTATGATTTGAAGTATTATTTCGATATTGGTAGCCTTGCATTATAAGCGAGGTTTCAAATAATAAAAATATTATAATTATTTATAAAATTATTTTTCAATTTTTTATTTGTTTTGTCCTGTAATATTACTGCACTTCTACGAAAATCGACAGCCTCTATGGAATGCAATCCATGGTGGAGGGTATATAAAGTTCGGCCCGGCCGAACTTAACGTCGTTTTTACTTGTTTTGACTGGTATCATTTTTGACATAAATGGATCTAAAGGCTTAATCTCAAAATCACAAAATCTTAATTTTTTTATTTAAAGCCAGATTAAGAACGACACAATACCACCTTTCAATCACCGTAAAAACTTTTAGGATTTTCGAAGTAAAACTGATATTTTTCTTTGTCGACATTTTTTATCTCGTCGCTGCTATTTGTAGGTATGGAATACATCGGCCTTAGAAAAATATTTTTGACATAATATATTGTGCATTCTCCATAATAGCAAGATCTATGTTATTTTATCATTCCGTTTGTATCTTATTTTAAACATCATGATAAAATCCTTACACTGGCGGTTTATGTTGACATCTTCTTATCATATATCTGCATATAAGTCGGATAGTTTAAAGAATAATTATGTTAAGTGGAAATATCAATCTCGTACACCAACCCAAGGAAATAGCTCTTATATGTAGTTTTATTTTGGATCAAGTAAATGATTATCAGGCATGTCAAAGATTTTCAAATCTAACCAGTAAGGAAAGGCTAAAGTCGGGCGGGGCCGACACTCCACTTTCAATCCGAATACAATTCAATTCGGTGAAAAAGTGAAAACGGGAAGGTTTTTTGTATCCTGTAAATGTATGTGTTTGACAAAAAATTTTATATCGGAAAGGACATTTGTATGAGGATATATTGAAACCTGGAACGAAATAGGTGAAATATAAAATGTATAGTTTGGCCAAAATCAGTTAAACTAATGGAGCAACATTTGAATTTGGGATATATTTAAATCTGAACCGATCTTACCCACTTTCACCATAGTTTTGTTTAGTTAGATTATAAGATGTTGTGCGAAATTTAAAGACAATCGAGCACAATATGTGGCTTTTAAAACGGCAAAAGTCAAATGGGGGCTATATCTAAATCTGAACCGATCTTACCCAATTTCTGCATAGGTGTTTCTAGTAAGATTATAAGATGTTGTGCCAAATTTAAAGAATATCGAGTACAATATGTGGTTTCTACAGAGGAAAATGTCAAATCGGGAACGACATTTGTATGGGGGCTATATCTAAATCTGAACCGATTTTCACTATAGATGTTCTTAGTTTAAATATAAGATGTTTTGCCAAATCTGAAGACAATCTGATACAATATGTGGTTTCTAGAGCGGAAAAAGTCAAATCGGGAGCGAAATTTGTATGGGAGCTATATATAAATCTGAACCGATCTGACCGATATTCACCATGGGTGTTTCTAGTGGAAATATAAGATGTTTTACCAAATCTGAAGACAATCTGATACATTATGTGGTCTATAGAGCGGAAAAAGTCAAATCGGGAGAGAAATTTGTATGGGAGCTATATATAAATCTGAACCGATCTAACACATTTTTACCATAGGTGTTTCTAGTTACACTATAAGATGTTTTGCCAATTTTAAAGAAAATCTGTTGTAATATGTGGTATCTAGAGTGAAAAGAGTCAAATCGGGAGTGAAATTCGTATGGTGGCTATATCTAAATCTGAACCGATTTTCTTCAAATTAAATAACGTTCGTCCTTATCCCGAAAAACATCGTTGTGCAAAGTTTCATTTGGTTCTGTCTACAATTGCGACCTGTATCGTGATTACAAGAATAGATGGACGGACGGACAGACAGACAGACAGACGGACATTGCTAAATCGACTCAGAAAGTGATTCTAAGACGATCGGTATAATTAACAATGGGTCTATCTCGTTTCCTTTTGGGTGTTACAAACAAATGCACAAAGTCATAATACTCTCGTGGAGTGTATTAAAACGTAGTTATTTGTTGTTTTAACTCACTGAAATAGTAAAATGAAGTAATAACATGAAGCTATGGCGGACAAGCAGTAGACGGTGGATACCGGCTACAGATTAAATACAATAAAGGATAATCCTAAACATTTTCAACTAAAAACAATAAATTACATTAAATAGCACTAAACATAAAAATACGAGAGAATTCTCGAATTTATTGTATCGATTCCGACACCGATATCTATCTAAAATCAATACACATTCTACGAATGGGCTTCGCAGAAGCATAATTCATACGCTGAAAATCAATATGATAGTATTTATATAGACGATCTAAATGGCACGTTAAACTTAAATCCTAAAAATAAGACCTTCAGATGAGACATCACCATTCATATTCTTAAATACCATCACGGAGTTCAGCATAACACGTCTGCCTTTTAAGGAGGGAAAGGCAATCAACTTCAATCTACTAGTATTAGTGTAGGGGGAAGAACAAATCAATGTCTCAATGAAAACAATAAAAAAACAACAATTTTGAACTGACTCAAGTCTGTCAATATATATGTCATACTGAGGATCCCATACTACAGAACCATAGCCCAAGATCTATCAAGATCTACAAAAGAATCAACGGATTCGATCTAAAGAAACGCATACGCTTGCATTTCCGTAGTTTAAGCTCCATGCAATTAATGTCACACTAATATCCAAAATTATCCAAATGTCCTGCAAATAATAAGAACATTCTAAAAAAATAATATTTTATTTTTTTTTTTCATTCGCATTTCATTTCATTCACCTCGGGAGGTAATTTATAAATAATAACAAGTTAAAAGGCATTAAGTTCGTCGGGACCGAATCTTAAACACCCTCCACCACAGTGCATTCCATAGCATTACCGGCAGATTAGAGACTGTCGACATTACATAGAAGTGCAACCATATTAGGAAAATTGTGATGCTTAATTATTATTATATTGATAGTCCTCTACTATATAAATGTAAAACTTCAAGTGTAATCGAAAAGTGGAAATTATATCGCAATCTTCAAAAATGTACCATTATGGTGGCAAATTTAATCCCATTTAGATATCGAAAGATCTCTTTATTTTTCGCGTCTACGCAGTCAAAGAAATGTACATACCGAATGACTTAATTATAGCTGCTGCTGTTTGGTTGGTACCATTTGTGTACCCATTCGCCCCATTTTCAGCTTAAAAGTACAAATTTCGAAAAATCCTTTTTATTTCGCATCTCCACAGTCAGATGAATGTATACACCGAATTATACGATTTCTGCTTCATCGGTTTGGTTGGTACCATTTTTATCCCACTTTCCCAATTGTATCCCTTAAAAGTACGAATTTCAAAAATTCCTTTATTTTACGTACTATGTGCCATTGCTTTGTGTAGTGTACTTGTGAATTGAAGACTACAATGTTTCCTTTTCTGTGATACGGTTATTAATTAGACATTTTTCCCTCCTGGACAACTAATGGATTCCAAAAGTGTGATCTGCTTTCTTGTGTTCGATAAGTAAGATAACAGTACTAAATCTTTATCAATCACAAAGGTATCTGGCACGCGATAACGTTCCACGAATAGCAATTCCAAAGGGAACAAGTAAAAAGGTATATAAGGTTCGGTCGGGCCGAATCTTATTTACCCTCCACCATGGATTGCATTCTACAGTATTACCGGCAGAATAGTGGCTGTCGACTTTACATAGAAATTTTGAACCATATTAGGAAATGTTAAATATTTTTTATATTTGTTTACTATTTAAAATTATAAGACATACTTATGTGCACTGTTTTCAATAAATTCTACTGCATCAGTATTATAATAAAAATAGTCCTCTAATATATATAATACTGCAATTGCAATCAAAAAGTGAAGATGAGGCATCAATCTTCAAAAATGTGCCCTAAATTCAGGTGTATTGGAATGTATACTAGGGCGTACCTCAAAAAAAAGTTCGCCGTACACCTTCGAATATGAAGTATTATTGAAAGGTAGTTTCAAAATTTTTTTTTTATTTTTTTATGCCGAACGTAGGGGTCGCGCTTTTACATTTTTCTATATAACTCCTGCATTTATAAACGGATTTTAAAGTGTGGTACATCGATGTTTTTGTCTCGACGAGGCCGATTTTTTGTCTTTGAAGTCATTGACCTCAAGCACCCCCTTCTAGTACTTACCCATCATATCTCTGTTGCTACTACCCTAATGTACCACTCTAATATCAGAAAATTAAAGCTCGCATAAAATCATGAAACTCTTCCTAAGGAAATATGTCGATTTTCAAAAAAATCGGCCTCGTCGAGACAAAAACATCGATGTATCACACTTTAAAATCCGTTTATAAATGCAGAAGTTATATAGAAAAATGTAAAAGCGCGACTCCTACGTTCGGCATAAAAAAATAAAAAAAAATTTTTGAAACTACCTTTCAATAATACTTCATATTCGAAGGTGTACGGCGAACTTTTTTTTTTACTTGTAACCTGGTACGCTCTAATGTATACATCTAATTTCATTACTTCCATTTGCTCGGTACCAGTTTTATTCTTGTTTCATTTTGACCCACAAAGTACGAATTTGGAGAAATACTAATATTTTGCGTGTCTACGAACACAGACGAGTGTAAAGACTCAATTTCATGATTATAGCTACAGCCGTATGCTTGGTACCAATTTTATCCCGTTTTGTCCTAAAGGTACGAATATCAAAGTATATAATTATTTTTCGCAAATACACAGTCAGAGTAATGTACACACCGAATTACACTATTCTAACTGCAGTCGTTTGGTTGGTACCTTTTTTATCCCCTTTTGCCCTATTTTCTGCCTAAAAGTACAAATTTCGAAAAATTCCTTTAAGTTTCGCGACCTCTAAATCTTTTTGGTGATTACACGTTACTCGATGAAGGTACGAAACAAATTTCAAGTGTATAAAAATCTTAAATTTTCAAAAAAGTAAAATGCTTAAATAGTCTAAATATTAGGGGTATTTTCAGTCCTTGTTAGGGAAAAAATTTTCCTCTGGGCCGATTTCGCCCACTTTCAATCCCAACCGATCTGCAACGGAAAATTTCAATCTCCTAGCTCATTTCGTTAGGAAGCTGGCTAAATTGTCTTAGAATTTTACCAGGATACATAATATATAGGCTTTATGGGGTATCCGTTGAATATTTGAAGGTGTTACAAACGGAATGACAAAGTGAATATACCCCCATCCTGGAGGTGGATGGTATAAAATGAGAAGATATGAAAAGCTGTCCGGACCTTCCCCACACGTTCTTATCTCTTGGCTTCAAATTTTCGCAGGTTTTGCGATTTTGATGAGGATTGGTCAGTGCATTTGGTATTGCAAAATATTAGTCATGTTCAATTCGGCAAATTTAACAAAAAATTTGCCTGTTAATCGCTTAGTGGTGCTGACAGATTTTACTTCCCGATCCATTGAAGAAAAATCAACGGATAGAGATTCTGTCACCTTATCAAGTCTCTTAATTATAAGCTAGTAAGTCCAATCGAACAGATGTATTACAAAGACGAAATACTTAAAAACAGGTAAAGAAAGGCTAAAGTCGGGCGGGCCGATTAAATGAAACCCTACACCTGCGTATATACCTAGTTTTGATTACTAAATCAGGTGTTTTATGGGGGCGATTTTAAGTAGTTGATATAAACTGTACAGTATATAACTGAAAACAAGTCTGGGAAGACTACAGTCGGGCGGGGCCGACTATATGATGCCCTCCATTTTCTATGTCATTACAATCCAATTCGTTGAGGATTTTGGCAGATGTACTACATCATGGACCGATGAGACCTACATTCATAATCTATCTTTCCAGATGAAATGTTTCTGATAAAAATATGTGTGTAGACCAGAGAAAGTTAAGTCGGGAGCGAAATTTGTATGATATAGCTAAATCTGAACCGATCTAATATATTTTCATCTCAGACTTTTCTAGCAGAAATAAAAGTTCTTGTGTCAAATTTGAAGAAAATCACTTAAAATATGTGGTTTCTACGGGGTGGAAAAGTCAAATCTGGAGCGAAATTTATATGGGAGCTATATATAAATCTGAACCGATTTGACCCATTTTTACCACAGATGTTTCTAGTTGCAATATAAGATACTGTGAAAAATTTGAAGAAACTCGGTTGAAATATGTGGTCTCTAGAGTGGAAAAATCGGGAGCGACATTTGTATGGGAGCTATATCTAAATCTGAACAGATTTGCTTGAAATTAAATAGCGTCCGCCCTTGGTACGCAAAACTTACTTGTGTTAATTTTTTGTTATGATCGGACAATAATTGCGACCTGTACTTTGATTACAGGAATAGATGGACAGACAGACAGACGGACATTGCTAAATCGACTCAGAAAGTTATTCTAAACCGATCTGTATAATAAATATATCGCACCTGTTCAACAAAAGGGTAGTAACTCAAAATTTTGAAATTTTCACTTTTTATTAAAAAACGATATATAATGATCACCTCCACCCACTGTAAAAAACTCCCATTATTTTGTCTACTCTTTCGTCAAAAAATACCGTTGTCACTCTTCATGTCTTCAGAGTAACTACTTATGTATCAACAAAAGAGATTTATTTTTAGTTGCGCCCACGTGTTTCATGAATTTAGATCTCGGTTTTTCAACAGAAGAGTAGTATTTCGAATTGTTCCCTTTTTTATTTTATAACTGTAACCAGAAGTCACGTAGCAAATATTTTGTGTTGTTTTTAAGTGAACCAAGGTAAAGTAAAGATCAAATAGTTGCTTTTATAAGTAGTTCAGACCAAAAAACTATATTTAATTGTTTTACAGCAACAAATTAAATAATAAAATTCCGGCCTTGTTCTTTTACACTGTCCTCGCAGGTTATTTTAAGAAAGTTAAAATAGTTCGGTTGTAATTATTTGCTGACATGACATGTCCAAACCTAGAACATTATTCGGGTTTTCTTCATCTAAAAGACAACCGCAGTACACATTGCTATTCAAATGTCGATAGCGATGATAGTGGTGCAGGTCTATTCATCGATGATTCTGAAGACGATTTTGATCCATCAGCAGTTACTGCAAGCAGTTCATCGGATACGGAAAATGAAGTAGTTGGTAGAAAAAGAAAAGCTTCCAGATGTAAAGCGCAAAATAAAAAACAAAAACGACAGAAAATGTTAAGGAACTCTGGACATGCTTATGTTTCATTAGGTGCTTCTAAAAAATATATAAATGAAAAATGTATGCAACCTCCTTGTGGAATAAAGTGTCGTTTTCAATGCAACGAGAAAATTCCCGAGAATTCGCGTAGTCAAATATTTAATAAGTATTGGTCTACAGGCGATTTACAAAGACAGAGAGAGTTTATAGTTAGCCATACAAGCCAAAATACAGGTACTCTAGCACTCAAGACATTCGCGGATTAAATAACGCATTTTTCTTGGAGATAAATTCAAAATCCATAAGGGTATGCAAAAAATTTTTTAAAGCAACGCTTGACATACATGACAAAGTCATATCCACCGCTTTGAAAAAAAGAGCGAAGAAGGTTTTGTAGAAATCGACCTGCGAGGAAGACATAATAATCATGCGAAAGTGAGCCATGAAATTAAGAACAGTGTAAGGCAGTTTATTAAAAATATACCAAAAGTCGAGTCCCATTACTTACGTGCCAGAACAACCCGCGAGTATATTGAAAGTGGAAAAAGTATTGGAGACATATACATGGACTACAAAGAACACCGTAACTCAGAGAATTTAGACCCTGCAAGTAGAATTATGTTCTACAGAATATTTAAGGAAGAGTTCAACATATCATTTTTTAAGCCCAAAAAAGATCAATGTGATCTTTGTGAATCTTTCTTAAATTCTGATGATAATGGAAAAAAAGATTTAAACGAGGTTTACACATTACATCTAGAAGAAAAAGAACTATGTAGAAAAGAAAAGGACCTGGACAAGGAAAAATGCTATGCAGCTGTATATGATCTTCAGGCAGTTCTTCCATTACCAAAAGAATTTTCTTCCAGTTTTTATTATAAAAGCAAAATAAACTGCTACAATTTAACCATTTCTGACCTTAAAGCTAAAAATGTGGACTGCTTTTTTGGACCGAAGCTGAAGGAAAGCGTGGGTCTAATGAGATTGCAACATGTGTTCTTTTGTGTATTAAAAATCTTGTGGAAAAATCAGAAAATGCTCAAGAGTTAGATCTCATTTTTTATTCCGACAATTGCTGTGGGCAACAAAAAAATAAATATTTGCTCTCAATGTACTTTTATGCAATTCATAAGTATAATTTACGAAGCATAACCCATAAGTTTTTGATTCAAGGCCACTCTCAAAACGAAGGCGATAACGTCCACAGCGTAATAGAAAAACAAGTGAAAAGGCACCTAGGAAGTAAACCGATATACACCCCTGACCAGTATACCACCTTAATATCAACCGCTAAAAAGACCGGAGGACCATACAGAGTTCATGAATTAATACATGATGCATTTTACGATTTAAAGTCCCTACAAGAAGAATGGGGTCAGAATTTCATTATAAATGAGTCCAACCAAAAAGTTAATTGGCGTAATATTAAAGTACTACGAGTAGAAAAGGAAAATATCGATTCATTTCTTTACAAAACATCTTACAAAAATCCAGGCTTTATAAAAGTGTTTGTAGAAAAAAACAACATAAAGCCTACTACGTATTGGAATAGTTACAAGTAAGTTTTTATTTCTTAGTATATTCTTGGTCTTTAAAACAATTTCCGTTTCTATTTATTTCAGATTATGTCCTGCTTATATGGATATGTTAACTATA
The DNA here is from genome assembly GCA_947397865.1 of Polietes domitor. Classification (NCBI taxonomy): domain Eukaryota; kingdom Metazoa; phylum Arthropoda; class Insecta; order Diptera; family Muscidae; genus Polietes; species Polietes domitor. Next base: position 92,028,655 of record OX377619.1, on the reverse strand, counting down.
TCAGATATTAAAAAACGAGATATAAGAGACCTAGTCAAAAAAACATAATTCCAAAGAAATACTACGAAACGTATTATAAATACCTGATAGATAACTAAACCTAATATATTTTTTCTGTTCTAATTTTATGTTTCTGTTATAATAAAAATATGAATAAATATTATATTAGCAAAAAAATAATAAATATTTTTGATTTTATAATCGTGTTAATAATCGTCGTCGATATTTTCAGTTAAACGGTAACAAGTCGAAATAATATCTCTACTAAAACAAAGAATTTTCAACAAAATGGTAGTAACTCGAAAATTGGTTATATTTCTACGAATACTTAACGAAATAAAAAGAAATTCAGAGTTATAATGTAGTTAACAAGATATCTTTACGATGGCATAGTTTTTTTGTATAATATACCTTTAACATTAACATAAACAGTTTTTTGTCTCTACTGAAAATGGAAAATTTTGAGTTACTACCCTTTTGTTGAACAGGTGCGATATTTATCATGATCTGCAAAATTTGAACAAGATCTTATGTAAGATGTAGGTTCTAGAGCGACCTGGGTCTATGGACCTGTATATTTGACAAAAACTTCTGATGTAAAATATTCGAGAGGAATAAAAGTGAAAAAATTGGGGCCCATTTGTAAGGGATCTACATTATAAAGTGGACTCATATAGATCACTTTCCAAGTAGGCATTCTTAGTTGATGATCTGCAAAATATGATCAAGATCCAATGTAAGATGCGAGTTCAAGAGTGGTAATAGTGTAAGCTGGCGGCCATTTGTATGGGGGCTAAACATGGACTTATATAGCTGGCTTTCAAAGTATGTGTGTCTAGCTTAAATAGAACATGGTGTGGGAAATTTGATCAAGATCCGAAAGAAAAATATATTCGTATCTACGACTTTGCGATACCCCACCCCTAAAAATATACTGATCATATTACACAGGTTTAACTCTTAAGTGTCAAAGTGAACCTTTATTTAGAAAAATCTTTTAAGTTATCGATATGAACACTTTCGGTTTTTCACAAATGTGAAGTATAGATATATCAGATCTCTACAATGTTCTTACATGTGCATACACGTAAATCATGGTCCTTATAAAGTTTGCGGGAATTGTCAATTGTCTGACGAGGATACAGTGCAACGAAATTGGATTTTCTTTTCTTCATTGTTTTTCCGCCGTTGGCCATGGAATATTGGCTCATCCGCCCTAAGGTAGAAACCGGACTGCTCAATCTCTCGCCTTCTCAGTCTAGCTAACTTACGGAGTACTTTCCAATATTGAGTCGATCTGCGCCTATCCGTTTTGTGGATTTCGGAATTCGTACTTTACGTCGCAAATCTCGACGTAAATAAATCTTTGGGCCCGGATGGCATTTCAGCACTTATCCTATGCAAGTAGTATACGGCGCTTGCCCGTCCACTTCGCAATCTTTTCAACCTTACATACCGTGCAGGGGTCTGTCCAGCGCTTTGGAAGACTTACTTAATGATCTACAGTATGGCTTCCGTATGAATCGATCTACGGGGGACCTGAGGACGCTCCTTTCCGAAAAGTGGAATCGATCCATCCACCAGTTTGGTGAGAGTAAGGTCCTTGCGCTAGACATCTCTAAAGCCTTTGATGGAGTCTGGCACGGCGCACTTTCCAGGAACTGTCAACCATTTGTTGTCGATTGAACAACCGACCGCACCACACACTACAGAATGCATTCTTCTTCGCCCGTACTATCCGTATGTGGAATCGACTTCCGGCAGATAGCTTCCCAGGCAATTATTATGTTCAGAAATTTAAAACAGAGGTCAACAAGCACTACTCCTTCCGCCAACGCAATGCGCTGCATTTATATGGGACATCGCCCGAGTGTTGGTTCAGCGAAATAAAGAGCACTATAGCCCTGTCCTATCGTCTGCGGCGACGACCATGCAATTTGGGATGTACATTCCAAAATTCGTGAAGTCCGCAAAAAAGATACAAATAGTATTAACCAAACGGATACAACTATAATCGCGAAAATTTGAGATTATAAGTTCTAAATTGTAAGAAATTCCAAACACACTATGTTGTGTATATTCTCTGGCGATAAAAAAGTAAAGCTGTAAAATAGAATCAAGGGAGCGACGTATTGTTCAAGAGAAGCGGAACAACAAGGGGGAATTGCTTTTTACGACCTCTTCTTTTCATTCAATTTCTTATCACAGAGTTGGCGAGGCTTGAGTCACCACATGTCTGCCATAAAATATACGTTTACGCCCATGTTGATATGAACAATAGGGTTGACTTTTTTGCTTAAATGAGGGGAATAACCGATCGTAGTAGCAGCTGTCAACAGTCGTCCCACCGGCTTTTATATTATCTTGTTTTAATTGCCCAACGTAATAATCTTAAATTGTTGGCAATCGTAGCAATCAAACTGAGTGAATTGAAATCAATAAAATAGTCCCTGCTCTGACACTTAGTAGTGGAAGTAGATTCTCGCCGTTAAATAGACAGAATTTCTAAAACGGGGCAAAAGAAGCACATGTCATCTTCTACGCCAGATGACCGCCAGTTATAGAAGAGACGTGGACGGTATTATACGTAAAGACAAATGGGGCTATGTGGTACGAATATATAGTTGATATAAAAAGTCGATTTTTCGACTTTTGCATAGTAATGAAAAAATTATCTCTATTAAATGAAATTCTCAATTGCATGAGAAACATGAAAATTCGACCTGTCGACTTTTAAAAAGTCTAATTTTTATATGGGGGTATGTATACTAACTTTGTCATTCCGTTTGTAATACCTTGAAATATCGACCTGAGACCCTATAAAGTATAAATATTCTTCATCGTTACGAAATTCTAAGACGATCTAACCAACTAAATGGTACCAGATTCGTACTTAACGCCGTTTTTACTTGTTAATACTAGCCTTTTTAGACTGCATGAGAAATCATCCGATTTCCGTTCGAGGTCGATTCACAAATGTCAAATTTGTATTTGTATTTGAGCTTACTACTCTCTTAGCGTTGCTGCCAGATTTTTCTTGTTTATTCATTTAAGATAAACCGATGGGCAACAACGATGTCACCTTTGAAGTCTCTTAATCGTAAGCTAGAAAGCTGCCAGATACCACACAAATTTCACATTTGAAAATCGACCTAGTCATTTAAGGCTGAAATCGATTGATTTCCCATGCAGCCTGAAAAGACTTTTAGACGATTTTGGATTTCTTGTGTGCTTTTAGTCTCCAAGACTCCGCAATTTTTCACGCACACACATATCAAAGTAAAATCAGCCCCCAAAAAAGAAAAAGGTTTGTTGAGCAAAAGCATACTAATATACTAAATCGAAGCATGAATCAGACCTTCTAGAACGTCAGACAGAATAGTTGCTCGGAATAACAATTTAAGCCTGACACAGAAAACTCACCACCAGAGACTAACGATATAAAACGAAAAACAGGACTACTTTCATTAAATTTAAACGGAGGTCAAGGTCCTCAGACAACGTTGTCACCTGTGCGGTGATCAACCCTCATACTACAGCAACAGAACAAGCATTTATAAATTTTTTTAAATTTTTGATGAATAAGTGTAAGAAGAACATATGGAAGTTTCTAGCGCCACCTATGTGTGAAAAGTGGCAACAATTCGTGGAATAGTGACATCTTTTCGTAAAAGGCAGAATGGTTGCCAGATCGTGTGATTTCCATTTTCAATTTCCCCACATTTCCACCCACACACATAAGTGTTCCGATCAAATCAACCAAATCTATATATAAAGAGTTGCGTTACTGACTGACTTATCATTGACCAGCCCCCAGACCAAACGGCTGAAGCCAGGGTCTTGTAATTTTCAGGGTAGTTCCCAAAATATGACGTAGACGGCGACTAAGAAAGGGTTTTACGAAATTCGTACTTTTAGGGGATAAAATGGCCTAAAAAGAGATAAACATCGAACCTTCGTCCTGACTAAACGGCAGTAGCTACAAACATGAAATTCGGTGAGTTCCTTGCAATGATCATGCCGACGAGCTACAAAAAGGGATTTTTCGAAATTTGTACTTTTAAGGGCCGAGCGGGACAAAAAGGGATAAAAATGGTACCAACTAAAGTATTACAGCTAGAAACGTGAAATATGGTATGTAAATCCCTCTGACGATATAGAAACGAAGTAAAATTGGATTTTTCGAAATTTGTACTTTTAAGGGGCGAGCGGGACAAAAAGGGATAAAAATGGTACCAACTATAGTATTACAGCTAGAATCGTGAAATTTGGTATGTAAATTCCTCTGACCATGTAGAAGCGCAGTATAATTGAATTGTTCGAAATTTGTACTTTTTAGGGGGTAGGCGGGACAAAAAGGTTTCCAATTTAAGAATTGCATCTATAGTCGGGAAATTTGGAGTGTAAACTGTGTGTAAAGCGCAATCTAAATGGATTTTTTGAAATTTTCTTATAGGGGGTGAGCAACAAGGGATAAAAGTAGTACCAACTAAAGTATTGGAGATATAGTCGTGAAATGAGGTGTGTAAGTTCCACTGACAACGAGAAGCGCAAATCTAAACGAATTTTTCTAAGTTAGTACTTATAAACAATGAGCGGGATAAAAATAGTACCAACTAAAATATTTCAGCTATAGTCGTGAAATTTTGTGTTTAAATTTCTCTGACAACGTAGACTTGCAACATAAATGGATTTCTCGAAATTTGTACTTTTAAGTTGCGAGGGGGACAAAAAGGGTTAAAAGTGGTACCAACTTTAGTATTACAGCTAGAATCGTGAAATTTAGTGTGTAAATTTCTCTGACCATATAGAAGCGCAGTAGTTTGATTTTTCGAAATTTGTACTTTTAAGGGGTGCGCGGGACGAAAAGGGATAAAAATGCTGTACAAAATTTGTACTTAAAAGGGGGGTACGGGACAACAAGGAATAAATGTGTTACCAAATAAAGTACATATTTTTAGGGGAAGCAAAAACACATGTTACGTATAGTGATTTTTCAAAATGTGTACTTTTTGGGAAAGAAGTGCTAAAAGTTATAAACTGTCTGTCTGAATCTAGAAACATAGATCGTTGATATAAATGGTTGTAATATTTTGTTCAAAACTTGGTAGAACATTATACATACGAAGTAGTTCAGCTAAAATAGTGCATATCGACAAGCACATTCCTTTGACCGTATGTGAGAGCTAGCTAATAGGAGGTTTCCAAATTACTATTTTAGATTTATCTATATCCACCAAAAGAAAATAAATATATCCAAAAACAAAGACGGATAAAATTAACAAATAACTGGCTTTTTCGCGTGCGAAGCAGCGGGTACTGCTAGTAAAAAATAAAAGGCTAAAGTCGGGCGGGGTCGACTATATGATACACTCCACTTTTTATCCGAATACAATTCAATTCGGTAATAAAGTGAAAACGGGAAGGATTTTTGTATCCTGTAAATGTATGTGTTTGACAAAAAATAATAAATCGGAAAGGACATTTTTATGGGGGTATATTGAAACCTGGAACGAAATAGTTCGACAACAATTGGGGGCAACATTTGTATTGGGGCTATATCTAAATCTGAACCGATCTTACCCACTTTCACCACAGGTGTTTTTAGTTGGATTATAAAATGTTGTGTCCAATTTAAAGAAAATCGGGTACAATATGTGGTTTCTAAAGCGGCAAAATTAAATCGGGAGCGACATTTGTATGGGGGCTATATCTAAATCCGTACCGATCTAGCACACTTTAGCCACAGGTATTTCTAGTTAGATTATAAGATGTTGTGGCAAATTTAAAGAAAATCGGGTACAATATGTGGTTTCTAGAGCGGAAAATGTCAAATCGGGAGCGAGATTAGTATTGGGGCTATATCTAAATCTGAACCGATCTTACCCACTTTCAGCATAGGTGTTTCTAATTGGATTATAAGATGTTGTGTCCAATTTAAAGAAAATCGGGTTCAATATGTGGTTTCTAGAACGGAAAATATCAAATCGGGAGCGACATTTGTATGGGGGCTATATCTAAATCTGAACCGATCTTACCCACTTTCAGCACAGGTGTTTCTAATTGGATTATAGGATGTTGTGTCCAATTTAAAGAAAATCGGGTACAATATGTGGTTTCTAGAGCGGAAAATGTAAAATCGGGAGCGACATTATTATGGGGGGCTATATCTAAATCTGAACCGATCTTACCCACTTTATGCATAGGTGTTTATAGATGGATTATAAGATGTTTTGCCAAATTTAAGGAATATCGTGTTCAATATGTGGTTTCTAGAGCAGAAAATGTCAAGTCGGGAGCGACTTTTGTATGGGGCTATATCTAAATCAGAACCGATCTTACCCATTTTCTTCAAAGGTGTTTTTAGTTAGATTATAAGATGTTGTGCCAAATTTAAAGAAAATCGGGTTCAATATGTGGTTTCTAGAACGGAAAATATCAAATCGGGAGCGACATTTGTATGGGGGCTATATCTAAATCTGAACCGATCTTACCCACTTTCAGCACAGGTGTTTCTAATTGGATTATAGGATGTTGTGTCCAATTTAAAGAAAATCGGGTACAATATGTGGTTTCTAGAGCGGAAATGTCAAATCGGGAGCGACATTATTATGGGGGGCTATATCTAAATCTGAACCGATCTTACCCACTTTCTGCATAGGTGTTTATAGATGGATTATAAGATGTTTTGCCAAATTTAAGGAATATCGGGTACAATATGTGGTTTCTAGAGCGAAAAATGGCAAATCGGGAGCGACATTATTATGGGGGCTATATCTAAATCTGAACCGATCTTACCCACTTTCTTCAAAGGTGTTTCTAGTTGGATTATAAGATGTTACCACTTTCAGCATAGGTGTTTCTATTTTCTAATTGGATTTTAAGATGTTGTGTCCAATTTAAAGAAAATCGGGTACAATATGTGGTTTCTAGAGCGGAAAATGTCAAATCGGGAGCGACATTAGTATGTGGGCTATATTTAAATCTGAACCGATCTTACCCACTTTCTGCATAGGTGTTTATAGTTGGATTATAAGATGTTGTGCCAAATTTAAAGAAAATCGGGTACAATATGTGGTTTCTAGAGCGGAAAATGTCAAATCGGGAGCGACATTAGTACGGGGGCTATATCTAAATCTGAACCGATCTTACCCACTTTCTTCAAAGAAAGTTGGATTATAAGATGTTTTGCCAAATTTAAAGAATATCGTGTTCAATATGTGGTTTCTAGAGCAGAAAATGTCAAATCGGGAGCGACTTTTGCATGGGGGCTATATCTAAATCTGAACCGATCTTACCCACTTTCTGCATAGGTGTTTATAGATGGATTATAAGATGTTTTGCCAAATTTAAGGAATATCGTGTTCAATATGTGGTTTCTAGAGCGATTAGTGTTGCGGGAGAATTCTTCAGATGAAAATTTCCTGGTATTTTAATTTTATTTGTCATCTCTCTACATAAATCATGAAAGCACAATAACTTTGAAAAATAGACGAAATATTTGAAGAATATATGGGTATAAAAGCTCACCAGTAAACAAAACGGTAACCATTATAACACGTCTATCTATTTGTGACAGTTTATGAAATAAATGTATACATAAATTGAACATCCAATTTATTTTGTATTGAATTTAATATAGACAACGTAAATTTGCACATAAGGAATCCAAAACCAACCAAAATCTTTCCGGGAATTTCTGCGGCGGATTCCTTTGTAGCGTAGCGTAACCGGTGGATGGCGTGAACTATCGTAATTGAGTACGTTGAATTTGAATTTGAAATTTTGGCTATTATTAATAAAATAAAATCTTTTTTTCTTCAACAAACATTTTTAACTTTGATCTTACCACTTTTTTGACTAATGAATGTTACTTTTGGTACGTAGGTGTCACTTTTACGCTTATCTATCCTCCATGAAAAAGTGAATAAATTTATGTTCTTTTATTTGATCATTATATAGTGATTTCATGAAATTCTACTTGGACTTTTTTTGGTTGAATTTCTATTGAATTATTATATGCTATGTTGTTTAAGTTATTTTACCGAAATACAAATTTATTTAAAATAAATCTTCAAGTAATTACAATACTACTGGGATTGCAATAATTTGTGCAAACATTAAAAATTGAAATAAGCCACAAACTTCCCAGAAGAAATAAGGGGAGCTTCTATTAATCAGCGATATAATTTTGTACGCACTGAAATGGACCTAGTGTTTATAGTCTGCTAAAGCATTTATAAGAAGCTTTACATCTCAATTAATGTGGAATCAGTTGGTCATACCCGCACAAAGTGTTCAAGATTTCGAGAGCTCAAGCTTTAAATATTAAACTTGTTAAGTAAATTAGAGGTAAAATAATTTATTAGATTATTGGATTTGTTTCATTTATATACAGTAGAACCTCTTGTATTAATGAAGAAACGAAAAAACCGATATTAGAATTTTAGGTACAGCATAATTCACGCAAGATATCGGGCATATAAAGCTGCTGCTATGACTAGAAGAGACGCAGTGATCGTGGGACTGGAGTTACATTTAGGTTCTGAGCACAATTGGCAATCGTCAAGTGCAGCTCCTTCAGGAGAAGGGACACGATTGCAAGGATTTTCGCCAGAAATATTTTGAACGCAGCCCTTTTGCTTCTTGCTAATATCGCCATCTGTTGGGAGGAAAAAAGAGAAAATACTTTGTAAAAATAAAATAACTTTAAAAATAAATATCGCCAGAATTGATATGGGCAAGAAAGTCAGATATTGCTCCACTTTATAGTTACCATGGTAGTTTAGAATATAGCAGAGATAATTGGCATCGGCAGCTTGAGGTGCCAAGTCGTCGGCACAATTAACTACTGATGTCGTTGCTGCGTCCTTGCAACCATCCGCACTACATTTGTAGCAATCTAGCGAACTGCCGAAGACTGTAATTAAAAATAGGAAAAATGTATTAATTAATAAGGTACATTTTAATATTATCACCACAAACTGTCTATAAGGAACAGTTTTATACAAAATGCTAGAGCAAAGTAAGACTTTGCATTTCCCAGATTATCAAATTTCTTCAGAAAAAGTGGAATGATTTTTTCAGAAATACCAAATATTTTTATTTAATAATTCAAGTGATTGAAAACATTTTTTGTGCGGCTTATCCTTATCCTACAAATTATATTGTTTGAGTTTATTCTGGTTATCGTCCCAGCAAAAACTTGATAAGCACATGTCGCTCACTTCGTGCAAGAACGTCACATCTTTGGAAAGCTTTTAAATGCATATAAAGTAAATATAATACCTAGCATTATCCCTACTCTTATTATTATATAAATAAATGTGTTATTTTCTATTATTATTAAGATTGGCGATCATGTTAGATATGATGGTTTACAGTCATTAAATCGCTCCCCTAAAGAATTACCCAATTAACATCTACATTACCACGTAATGGCATCTCATTCTACTTCTACTTCTCTTCTCCTACTTTCAATTAATAAATAATGACTTACAAATAACGAATTATATTATTATCAATTGACAATGCTTCTTTTCATTCACCAAAATTAATACTTATAGACAGACTTCAAAAAAGATCCAAAAGTGACGGAGAATACATTGAAATTATGAATGGAGTCCACAGGGTTAAAAATATTACATATTTTTGCGATAATAGTAATTATGGGAGTAAGCAGTTATTGTTTAGTTTCTTGGTACGACTGCTAGTTAGTCCCTTCCCCTAATGATATATTTGATTGATGATACCTTGAATTGGCATTCCTTGCATCCCCATGTAAAAGTAATTCGAAAGGTAAGTGATGAGTAGTTTTTGGTTTGGCGTACCCGATATGGTAATGTGAGTTTAGTTCTATAAAAATTAAAAGATTGTTCCACATATCCAGTGCTGCCGGATACATTTTTGAAATCGACACATTTCACATAAAAACCGTCTAACGTATTAAAAACAAAAGAAAATTAATTTTAATTTCCAAAAAATTGTATAGTTCATATATATAGTAGTTGTAGTTCAAGGACTCTAAACATTACACTACGTAACAAAAAAATCTTTTTGTTTGTTTAAGTGAATTTTTTGCTGAATTAGGTCATAAATATAATATAATGAGTGTTCTTTCCTCTACCTAAACGTTTTTTTAGTATATAAACCGCTATTTTAAAAATGATGGAGGTTTCACCACACATTTTAGCATAACTCAAGAACAGTTTGTCCGATTTGATTAAGTAAAAACTCCGAGAATCCGCAGCTACATTACCTCCAAGTTACTCTTACACTGTTTTTTGATAAAGTGAATAGTTTTGGAAATATTCAGAAACTTTTTCCAAAATTTTTTTTTCATGCAAAATTGAAAAAAATTGTTTGTTTTAAAAATCATAAAAAACCAAAAAAGTCACAAATGCTATTTTTTGATCTTTAGGTATAAACATAAATATGTTACAAATAAAACTAGCCACATTTCAATAAAATCGATTAACAAGTTTTGGTTTAATTCTCAACTAAGTGATGGTATCTCATTTTGATAAAATTTGTATATGAATATTAATATTTGTGTGAGTATATAGTCAAGTCAAATTCTGGCGCATACTCAGAAGAACATGGTGGACGTTTTCACCAGGACATTCAAGCCTTTGAAAAGCGATACCAAGGGCAGTACAATGAACGGATGCTTGGCGACTATATCTGGAATTTAATCAGAGAAAATGACCAAATCTACAAGAGGAAAGGTAGAAAAACAAACCATTTTTAAACAGTATTATTAAGAGCATCCTGAATTTAAGGATTCAAGTGTATTTTTCGTTTTATTATCATATAAAAGCATACCTTCATTAAAATTAAGCTGTTTAACAATCTTTTATGCACACTCTTATATATCTGTACCATGAAAAATAAAGGCACTATTTAAAAATTTTAAAATTCGATGTCATTTCTTAAAAAACGATTAGCCAGACATCAGTTTAGAGACATAACCAATGAGAAACAGCAAAAAAATTCACTTAAACAAAATTTTGTTACATAGTGTTATTTTCATAACCTGTTATGTAGCTTTTTCATTCTCTTTGAGATTTAAAGTTCAGAAATTATACCAGATTTTTAAAAAGTAGAGCCAATTTCAGCAAGGCAATTGTTAGGTTTAAACAAATTTTTAACAAAAATTTTAATTATAACATATTACCCGCACTCTAGGTTGGTTCTTTATCGAATTATCAACTATGAGATGATGATTTCTGTCAGATGAAGTTAGGAGCCCAGCTGCCTGCAATTTTTTTATTCGATTATACACTGAAAGAATATTCCTTCATAATATTTATGAAGCGATTTCATAAATTTGGTGAATTTTTTCTTAACAAGTATGAAAAATTAATAAATAAAAATAAATGTTAGTCAGCAGGACAGACCTTTTTTGCTTTTTTGTTTATATTGGAAACTTCAGTATAAATTATTAATATTTATGAAACTTATTCATTAAATTAATGAAGTTTCTTTATAAAATCTATGAAAATTTTCATAAATCATATTATGAAAAATAAGAACATATAGTTTCTAAGAAATGTTTCTTAAATTCGATGACACTTTTCAATGATTTGTGCTTTATGAAACATGTTTCATACATTTTATGAAGTGTTTCTTTGACGACTTTTGAAAAATTTCACTGAGGTTAAGACAAAATCATAAATAGTATGAAGGTAATTCTGTCAGTGTAGTTGGTTCCGGTGTCTTAAAAAAGGCTGGACTTGGATGTTCATTCCGACATCCTGAGGGAGAGGCGTTAAACGTTTATTTTATATAATTAAGTTAGTTATAAAAGTTTGAATATTTTTGATTGAATTGACACATCATTACCTAAATCTGAGAGAATTTAAGTTAAAGACCGTAGAATCTAAAAACGCAAATAATTCGAAACATGCTAATATGTCATCCACATTCATTATCATGTAAAACTATTTATTGTAAAACTATGAATCCGATTCCACTTCTGCGAAGTCTTTTCACATAAAAATATTACATCTATATCCTTGCACTTATTTTCCATCGCTAAATGCTAAATTGTTTAAGTTTTTGTCATTATCTATTTTCAAGTAGTACAATAAATCCTTAAATATGAACTGCCCTTATGAATTTTGCATTTGTACGTGAAGTACTGGGTTTCCCAACAAGAGGTGTTATTTTGAATCACCCGGCATTTCGGTTGCTGTCACTTTTGAAGCTTTTATTCTTTGACATTTGACAAGTAGAAACTACGCCATTACGTCGTGTCATTGCCGATTGTGTCCTTGAGATGAATGAAAAATCTTCTTGACTAATGAGGCCTATTTCCAACTCGGCGGCTACGTCAACAAGCAAAATTGTCGCATCTGGTGCTCGGAAAACCCAAGAGAACAATAACTCTTAGGTTTTCCGAGCACCAGATGAAGAAGAAGCCTCTCCATCTTCATCTTGTGACTGTTTGTTGCGGTTTATGGTCCGGCGGGGTTATTGGACCTTACTTTTTCTCAAATGAGGTTGGATCAACAGTTACGGTGAATGGATTGCGCTATCGAGAGATGATTAATGATTTTTTATGGTCGGAGTAGGATGGTATTGATCTGGACAAAGTTTACTTTCAACAAGGCGTCGCTACGTGCCACACAAGCAACGGGAAAAGTTTCCGGACCGTGTTATCTCTCGAAGAGGTGATCACAAGTGGCTACCAAGATCAAGACCTCAAAAATAGAATTCGCGAGGCTATCGAGGACATAGGGCAGCCACTTTGCGATTTGGTTATGGACATTTTCATGAAAAGGGTATGGTCGTGGTGGCCATTTGGCTGATGTTGTTTTTCATTATTGACGGCATACCTACCTCTTTATTATGAAATAAACATCCGATCATTTATCTCAAAAAATACCAAAATAACACCTCTTGTTGGAAAACCCTGTACATTTTATGATTTGTTTAATAAGTTATATGCTGGAAAATCAAATACAACACTGCGTTTGAAATGATTTGTGAACTGATTATTAATTTCTCATCATAAATTATCTTGGTGCGAAAATGAATGGATATTAACGTGATATTAGTGTGATTTGTCAATTACCGTGCTCATTTTTCAAATCACGTGCACGTGAAGTCGACATAATACTATTGTTTAAAGGCGTCGATATAGGCACCATTCTTTATGCTGTTTTACTTATTAAAAAGTAAAACAAAATAATTTTTCTTTTTTTTTCTAATTTTTATGGGTGATTCGTGTCATCAAGACATATCTTTGTCGACAAAGAATCGTTTTTTTATTGTTTCTATGTCAAAGGCATGATGGCAACATTTGTAGCTATCATAACTAACGTTAACTGAACATATAAGAGATCGGACTTATATATCCGAAATGACTGTACAAATATTAAGGTTCCTTCGAAGAAAATTGGAATTTTGGTAAAAATCAGAGCTGTTAAGTAATGATTAGTAATCGTAATCATTAGTAATTAGATTACTTTTTTTTAAAGTAGAAGTAATGATTACAATACGATTACATTCAGTTTTATACGATTAGTAATTGATTACGATTACAAGTAATCAAAAAATAATCAGGATTACTTGCGATTACTGAAAAATAATCAAAAGTAATCATAAATGAGTTCGACTACTTTAAAAGATTACTTTTGATTACTTTTGACTATTTTAGATTACTTTTGATTACTTTTTTTTTGTGAATACTTTTGATTCTCGCGAAATCGGTATGAGAGTCATAGTAGTCTGTTTGTCAAAACTTTTGACTTTTCAATATATGTCAGTTTTGATTTGATTATTACACTGTGCAACATTTTTGAAGTCATTTCAAAATAACCATATACGGACACCGCTACATGATAAAAGACAAAAAAAAAAGACCCGTGTTTTTTTTTCCCCCAAAGTCATGCACTTTTTTTTTATGGGCCCCCAGAGATTTGAGGCCTCGGTGTAATTTTTGGAAAAAAGTGATCATATTCTCAGGCTCATATCTTGCAAACCGTTCGGAATTTTGATTTACTCTCTGAGGCAAAGTTCTAGCTCTTGTCATAAAGAACAAAAATTGTGAACATATAAAATTAAAAAAACTTCGTCTTTAAGGTCAAAATCGCAAATGTCGTCTAACAAATCCTATGTAGTGTGTTTAGGTATATAGGCGTATACGTACTGTTATTAAACGATAATATCACTCATACGTACTGTAGTCGAACTGACCATTAACAGAAACAGTCCTGCAACATATATTTTTCCTACCTAAACGGTGTTAAGAATAATTCCTAGGAAGTTCATATGTTCTAGAAAGTTGTTTATTGAGATCTTAGGTACATTTTTGTAGTTGATTGTTTCCCTGAATTTTCAACGGTTTGCTACCTATGGACCTGAACAGGGGAAAAAAGGTTAAAAAAAAATCGAATTTTTTTAAGTTTTTTGCGATTTTGACCTTGAAGATGAAGTTTTTTTGATTTTATATGTTCTTTATGACAAGAGCTAGAACTTTGCCTCAGAGAGTAAATCAAAATTCCGAACGGTTTGCAAGATATGAGCCTGAGAATATGATCACTTTTTTCCAAAAATTACACCGAGGCCTCAAATCTCTGGGGGCCCATAAAAAAAAGTGCATGACTTTGGGGGAAAAAAAACACGGGTCTTTTTTTTTTTTGGTCTTTTATCATGTAGCGGTGTCCGTATATGGTTATTTTTTTTCGTGTTGCACTGTGTTTTTTGATTATTTTTCAGTAATCGTAAGTAATCCTGATTATTTGTTGATTATTTGCAATCGTAATCAATTAGTAATCAGAAATTGTTGAATAGTGGATTATATAATCATTACGATTCTTTTTAAAAAGTAATGTAATTGATTACTAATCGTAATCGAAATTTAACAGCTCTGGTAAAAATAATATACCCATAATTTTTTGTATTAATTGTATGTCTGGTTCATGCCTCAATAACCACAACAAATATTTTTTAGGTCCCGAACGAAAATTTTTTATCTGTCTCTTGCATGGTGATAGTTCTTGAAACCCGTTTTCTTGAAACTTGTCTTTTTTATGCATCTCACTTAAAACACATCTCAGAAATCATCCGATCACGTCATGAGAAATGATCAATATTATACACATCACTTATGTTTGTATTGATTTCCGATCGTTTTTAATTTATTTATCCAAAGTAAGATCTTTTTTTGGATAGATTCTTATGATTTTTTAAAACAACGACACAATTATATAATGACTCGCTGTAGCACATATCACAAATAATATTCGTTTCATTATTTTTTATTTAACTTCTGCACACAGCCAACAAAAATATCTCTGTATTTCCGTTTATTTTTCTCATCTTCACCTTTTGAGGGAGCAGCAAGTGCCACCAGGAAGAATACCGCCAACAATTTCATTTTTCGCTATATCCGTATTCCGAACGAGAAGCTCAAACGGATCGTTGATGTATGACTTTCAAATTGGTACTAACAATAGAATGTGTTAACATACATCGTTATCAAATATTTCCCTTGTGACCGCTGTCGACATCATATCGGTGTTTGTGTATGTGTGCGTGTTTCGGGTATACAAATTGGTAATAGCTTTTGATAGATTGCTCCACCGACCGAAAAATCACCAAATTTAGCAGATAAGCAGCTAAAAGACCATTGAGTACGAGTATTGTGTTGCCTGATTAAGTTGATACAGTGGTTTACAGGAGATAAACAAATATTTATACACATAGTGGTGTACAAGCTTGTGAGATACACTGATCTGCTAAACGTTTGTCTTTGTTATTTTTATTAATATTTAAAAAGGTTCGTGAACAGAATCCTAGCAGCTTGATGGCACTGTTGAGAGAATATAAGATATTTTGCAAGATTTGAAGAATATCTCTTAAAATATGTGGTTTACAGAGTCGAAAAAGTGAAATCGGGAGTGAAATTTGTGAGGGAGCTATATATAAAACTGAACCGATCTGACCTATATTCACCATGGGTGTTTCTAGTGGAAATATGAGATATTTTGCCAAATATGAAGAAGATCTGTAAAAATATGTGGTTTGTAGACCAGAAAAAGTCAAATGGGATTTGAATGGGAGCTATATACAAATCTGAACCGATCTGACCTATTTTCACCATAGGTGTTCCTAGTTTAAATATAAGATGTTTTGCCAAATCTGAAGGCAATCTGTGGTTTCTAGAGCGGAAAAAGTCAAATCGGGAGTGAAATTCGTATGGGGGGTATATCTAAATCTGAACCGATTTTCTTCAAATTAAATAGCGTTCGTCCGTGTCCAGAAAAACTTCGTTGTGCCAGGTTTCATTTGGTTCTGGCTACAATTGCGACCTGTATCGTGATTACAAGAATAGATGTACAGACAGACAGGCGGACATTGCTAAGTCGATTCAAAAAGTGATTCTAAGTCGATCGGTATAAATAACAATGGGTCTATCTCGCAAATAAATGCACAAACACATAATACTCTCGTGGAGTGTATAATGAACAATAGCGCCATCTGCATGTGGATGTTACAGTTAGTCATACGTGCATCAGGTGATGTCGATCATATGGTCAATCGTCAACAGTTTGCGTCTACTAACATTAGCTTCCATAAATTTAGGACACAATTAAGGACATTTTTGTATCCTGTAAATGTATGTGTTTGATTTGTATTTAATTTGAAGAAAATCGGTTCAGATTTAGATATAGCCCCCATACGAATTTCACTCCCGATTTGACTCTTTTCACTCTAGATACCACCTATTACAACAGATTTTCTTTAAAAGTGGCAAAACATCTTATATTTCAACTAGAAACATCTATGTTGAAAATAGGTCAAATCGGTTCAGACTTAGATATAGCCCCCATATAAATGTCGCTCCCGATTTGACATTTTCCGCTTTAAACGCCACATATTGTACTCGATATTCTTTAAATTTAGCACAACATCTTATAATCTAACTAGAAACACCTATGCAGAAATTGGGTAAGATTAGTTCAGATTTAGATATAGCCCCCATACAAATGACGCTCCCGATTTGACTTTTGCCGCTTTAAAAGCCACATATTGTGCTCGATTTTCTTTAAATTTGGCACAACATCTTACAATCTAACTAAACAAATCTATGGTGAAAGTGGGTATGATCGGTTCAGAATTAAATATATCCCAAATACAAATGTTGGTCCCAAAAGTTTAACCGATTTTGGCCAAACTATACATTTTATATTTCACCTATTTCGTTCCAAGTTTCAATGTATCCTCATACAAAGGTCCTTTCCGATTTAACATTTTTTGTCAAACACATACATTTACAGGATACAAAAAACCTTCCCGTTTTCACTTTTCACCGAATTGAATTGTATTCGGATAGAAAGTGGAGTGTATCATAGAGTCGGTCCCGCCCGACTTTAGCCTTTCCTTACTTGTTTTTGAATTGAATTGACAACTGAATGACAAACATGTAAATACACTCTTCATCTTTTGGGGTATGGTATAAAAACTTTGCGTTATCATATCGAATTGTAAAACTTAATTGATAATTGCTGGCTTAATTTGTATTTTGACACTCATATTCACAAACAATTTTATCTTTTTCAGTTTTGTTAAATTATTTCAGTTCTGATGTATATTGTTCGACATAAGATTTCGTGTGGACTCTCGAAAGGCTTTAAAATAAATTATGAAAGCGGAATACAATTCCATGGAAATTCTTTTATAAAAATGCATTCGATTCAATTGAATTGGAAAGTCTGAATGAACCGTAATATGTGGGCTATGTTGTAATCAGTTGTGTCTCTCAGATAGTAGTCGTGTTTTATTTGTCGAGATAGTGATTTCGCTTATTTATTTTTTGTATGAACTCATTTCTATACCCGCTTAATCTAAACGCCTTTTTAAAATTAAATGAAATGAATCACAGCGTAGAAGAAGAAACACTTCGCAAAAAACCAATTGCAACAAAATGGGAGAACTGTATTTTAAACTTTATATACACTTTCACTAAATTTTGAACTGGGTTTTTGTCCTGTCTTAAGGCAATTATATATATTGATTACGAACCAGAATATTATAAGCAAAATTCAGTCGGCTAAACCGACTTATATATGCCTTCACTCTCAGAGAACATATATACGGAAGTTATAATGACTCAACTATTACTAAGGGAAGGATAATTTGTGTTGAAGGTACTAGAAGGTTTGTGATATATGGCCCCAGCTTCCACATTTATAAATAATTGTAAAAACATGATCAAACGTCAAGTTATAGTGGATTCCAGGGACCAGTATAGAAGTTATAAAGGACTTAATTTTACGTAGAATAAGTAAAATTGTGTGGGAGGTACTTGAAGGGGCTGATTATAAAAACATTTCCAAATATCAAATTGCAACTGATTTCGACTATCCGAATAGATGATATATTATTTTTATTTTGACCAAACCTTATGCCAGAAGTGGTGTGGCAATATCGCACACATTCCATGATCACCTTTTATTCGGGTCATCCGTGTATTATTTATAGCAGCTTTAATTTTAGGTAGGTTAGGGTGACTTGTGCGGGAGGTGTGACAAACCACGTCATATTTTGTTGACTTAAAGTGATTATAGAAACCTTATCACATACCAAAATATACTCTGTGCCACAAAAGTCTACAAACGACGTTACATGTTATGCTTTATACACTTTTTATTTTCTAGAGAGATTATTCTCCAACTTTGATTTTACATTATACGTATGGGCCTTTATCATGCCTGAACAACACAACAGAAATTCTTATTTTATTCATAATTTACTATCGTTTGTAAACTTTTGTGGCATAGCGTAGCTAATTCAGAATGTCCGTGTAGAATTTGCATTGGCTAGGAGGTACCAGAGCGAGTGTACCAATTTCGCCCATATTCCAGGTGAATACAACGTCTTAAAAAGCATTGTCAAATATAAAATATCTCAGTATTCGGATTATTCGTATAGAAGATATAAAAGGGTGATTCCACGTAAAGTGACCCTTTTTAGAAAAAAATTCAAAATCAATTTATGATTTCCATTGTGACTCTTATCTCCATTTGTAAATGAGTCTACTGAAACTAGAGTGCTCAAAATCCCGGACTTTCTGCAATGTCGGGATTTAGGGTTTCTTGAAATCCGTGATTTGAAAAAACTGGTTTTCTTTTTATAAAAACCGGTCGGACCGGGGTTTTTCGGGTTTTCACGAAAGAGTAAAATATGGGGAAATTACTCATTGTAGGTTAATTCCACAAAATGTTGACCCATTATGCATACTCGTTCTTGGGGATAGGACAATTCTGATTTCATAATCAGATTCACTGAAATCTTTCGAAAATGACTCCAAACATTCAGCCAGAATTAGGATCATTTCGTTCCATTGCCAAAAATTCATTTGACGATTTTTTAATAATATTTTTTTTATTTTTTAATAATATGTCAACCTATCATTACTACTATTATTCCCAAATATCAGTTTAGAACGGGTGTGAACTCCGTCAAAACAAAAATTTTGTCTTGCTGAAATCGTTTTGAAAATCAGCTGTTATTTCTGGACCAATTACCCCATTCTGCGATTCTGATGTCTTGTAGAGAATAAAATAAGCTAAAATATATAAAAACAAGTAAGGAAAGGCTATAGTCGGACGGGGCCAACTATATGAAACCCTCCACTTTCTACACCATTACAATTCAATTTGGTAAAAGAATGAAATCGCTAAGGATTTTTTATATGGGTCATGCACCATTGTAACCCACTCTAATAGAGTATATTTCAAGGGGAAATATTACGCGTTCTGTCAAATTATTTA
Source organism: Polietes domitor (assembly GCA_947397865.1). Lineage (NCBI taxonomy): Eukaryota > Metazoa > Arthropoda > Insecta > Diptera > Muscidae > Polietes > Polietes domitor. The sequence continues at coordinate 92,008,871 of OX377619.1, read as the reverse complement.
AAAGTATTCTGTAAATGTAGGTGTTTGACAAAAAAACGTTAAATCGGAAAAACCTGGAACGAAATAAAATATATAACGTTTGGCCAAAATCGGTTAAACATTTGTATGGTGGCTATATCTAAATCTGAACCGATCTTACCCACTTTCATCATAGATATTGATATCTGGATTATATGGTGTTGTCGGGAAAAATATGTGGTTTCTAGATCGAAAAAAGTCGTATCGGGAGCGTCATTTGTACGGGGGCTATATCTAAATCTGAACCGATCTCACACGCTTCCCCACAGGTGTTTTTAATTGGATTATAAGATGTTGTGTCAAATTTAAAGAAAATCAGGTACAATATGTGGTTTCTAGAGAGGAAAAAGTCAAATCGAGAGCGATTTTTGTATGGGGGCTATATCTAAATCTGAACCGATCTTACCCACTTTTACCATAGGTGTTTCTAGCTGGATTATAAGGTGTTGTGCCACATTTGAAGAATATCGGGTAAATCATGCGGTTTGTAGAGGGGAAACCTCGAATCGGGAGACATTTGTATGGGGGCTATATCTAAATCTGAACCGATCTTATCCGCTCTTACTATAGGTGTTTCTAGTTGGATTATAAGATGTTGTGTTAAAGTTAAAGAAAATCTGGTACAATATGTGGTTTCTAGAGGGGGAAAAGTCTAATCGGGAGTGATTTTTGCATGAGGGCTATATCTTGACCCACAAAACTTACTTGTGCCAATTTTCGTTGAGATCGGACAATAATTACCACCTGTATTTATATTACAACAATAGATGGACAGACAGACGGACATTGCTACATCGACTCAGAAAGTGATTCTAAGCCGATTTGTATATTAAACGGTGGATCTATCTCGTTTCCTTTTGGGCGTTACAAACAAATGCACACCTACCCTAATTTGCGGTCCCTGATAAAAAACGTTTTATTACGCTTGGTCGCTCTCAGATGAAAAACCCGGTTGACACGGTTTTCGGTTTCGGGTTTGATCACTCTAACTGAAACACTTCACAAGAGAACATGCACTGCAACTGGTAGGTTAGGAGCAAACGCAGTATAGTAGTGATGTTAAGCGGAGTGTTTAATCGATAAAATGCCAATTACTATTGCTTGTGATTGAAAAAAATAGCGTTTACCTTTAAATAAAATTCCAAAACTAATTACAATTGTACCTACCAACGAAAATTAACTGCTCCCAATCCCATCTCGCTCCCGCTGGTTTAACACATCATGAGTAAAGTTGCTGCCCTCGGTAGTATACGTTCTCTGTTAGTAGCCGATTCCAAATTTGTATGTATCATATCAAGTTTTAAAACAGGAAACAGTTACTCGACAATTACAAATTAAATTGAATCTGCTAAATAGAAATAAAACGCATTTGTGAAGAATGTGTTTTCGACACTTTCAATTTTCTATTTATGATAAGCTGAATGATGTATAGTCTACGTAATCAGTGAAAATATATATATGTATGTACAACCTTAGAGCTTGTCGATCAGAATTGATTACTAACAAGTAAAGAAAAGTTAAATTCCCGCCGGTAACTTCAATATATCAATCATATGACGTTTATGTCATATTCATAGGTCACGAGATAGCCATTTTTGGTGTGCCGATCGACTTATAATCACTAACTGACCAACTGGTATTTTAATTGTTGAACAGGGGTGCCCAGACTTTTTATCTGTGTGTCAAAAACTATTTACAAACTATAAGTTGGGAGAATATGGTGAAATATACAATTGTGAAAAAAACTTACGAGAATCCTTTTTTGTGCGTATTTTTATGAAAAATATTTAATAAAAAGGTCGTTTAATTTTATACAAATATCTCGAGGCGATTCCGGGTTATGACCATTTAAAGTTTGCGTTTTTTAAATGCATATAACGCTGCTGTGCACCAAACTTGGTGTAGAATTGGCGTTTATTGGTGAAATACAACCGGTTGTTAAACACTTGCGGCCTTAATCATACAAATTGCATTTAGCTTTAAAGTACACATTAGTTAGTACACTCTAATGCTAATAAACGATTTTTAAGGGTTGTTATTATATGCAACATATTTTTGTTGTTTTTAAATAATAAGAAATTGAAAGCAATTCGAAAAATCCGTTCTATTAAATAAATTGCATCCATTGTTATACCCTCCACCTAAGGATGGGGGTCGTTTCGTCATTCCGTTTGTAACACCTTGAAATATTCATCGGCGACTCCATACAATATATATATTCTGAGACGATCTAGTCATGTCCGTCTGTCTGCTGAAAGCACGCTAGCCGCCGAAAATTTCCCTAAATGTGCCTTATGGTTGCAGATCAGTTGGGATTGAATGTGGGCGAAATCGGCCCAAAGGGAAAATTTTTTCCCTAACAAGGACTGAAAATATCTCCTAATATTTTGATTATTTAACCATTTTTTTTTTCAATTTCTGTTTAATATATCGAGGATGATTTTTCAAAACGTGCTATTTGCATAATCACAATTCTTCAGGAGGGCAAAAAACTGTTTATTTAGTTAATGTAAAGAGTAAGAACTAATCTTTCTTCTACAATATTATTTAAAAATGACACCGAAGTTCTATATATGTTTTTTTAATTCCTATTATTTGCGCAGATATAGCAGATAGCACATTTTACAATTTAAATTTGATAAAATTATATTTTCAAATAAGCAAATAGCACTTTTTGTACAAAAATACAAAAATTCTATATTGTATGATTTTTATTTAAATTTCATGCTTTTTATTCAAGTTAATGGGGTTTTAATGTAAAACATTATTGGAAAGTAATATAATAACAATATTAATATAGGGTGTTTTTTATTGAGGTATAGAACTTCGAATTGAAATAAAACACAAGAAAATCGTTTTAATGTCCATCAATTTGGCTTTATTGGAAGGATAATTTTATGCCATTAATGTTTAAATATGATTTCGGGCATGTGGTCGCCGCGGCTGGCTCGAATATAGCCAATTCTACAGGTCCAATTTTCAACCACTTTCTCCAATTGCTGTGCACGGTGGCGAATCGATTCATTCGGGTCCTCTTCAACACTTTGCTCTACAGCGGCAATTGTTTCTTCGGTGCGCACTGTTCGACGTCTCTGCGGATGCGTATTATCACATAGAGTAAACGTAGTGCGAAAACGATCCATGGTTAACCGAATTAATTGCTCTGATGGACGATTATGTCGACCATAAAATGGACGGAGCTTGCGGTGAACTTCGCGAACTGAACCATTACTTTCGAAATAAATTTGCACGATTTACAAGCGTTGTTCTTTTGTCAACCTGTTCATGATGAAATGGCAAACCAAACTAAATATTAATCACTTGACAGCTGACAAAATGGCCGCCAGTTAAAAAAGTGATGCCAACTTAAAGTTCTATACCCCAATAAAAAACACCCTTTACATATAAAAATGTTAGAAGTCATAGAATTTAAAGTAAAAGGTACCTATTAATATAAATAACAATCATTTCATGATTAGTCTTTCTTCGCCTGTTTTAAGTTGTCATAAAAATAATGACATTCTCGCGGAATAACAAGTTTTAATGCTTGCAAATGCTTCCATTTGCTTGGCTGGATAGGACGTGTAGCAGATAGTAAGGGTTTTGGTTCGTTATAACCTTCGTATGTTTTGATTGTGGTTGGAAGGTTCATGTATTCTTCATCGAAACTGAGTTTATATTTAATGTCGCCACTTGGTAGATATATAAGAGATTTTATTTGTGATACGGTGGGATCATTCTTATTTCGCCCGGGTGTAATAGTTGTAAAACGAATAAGTTTTACGTCGGTATAGTTTTTAAAGAAATTATAGTCCAGATATAGAGCTTTAAAGGGCATATTTTTTATGTTGTTATCTATTTTGACGGTCTTTCTAGCATCTTTTGTTATTCTTACATAGTCATTTGGCAAGTATATTGTCTGCTTTTTTAACTTCACCTCAAACTTTGCGTGTGCACTGTCGCACTCCATTTGAGTGTGCCCTTCTCTAAGTACTTTTGTTCAATTATCTTCCTATTTTCGATAGCAAAAGCGGACAATGCGTTTGATAAATAGTGGTTACGATTCTGATAGCCACAACCATCGGAATATATTATGATCGGTAAGGTGTCTGATAAACAATGGGTTTTTAAGTGATATATTATACATGAAATAAACGTCTACGCGGATAGATCTCCATTAGTTTCGTTCCACCAGTAATTTGTACATTGGTGTGTTGTGAGATTATAAATTGTGAAGTTGTGTACTTGAAGACGCTGTTTATAATAAAAAGCGGATGCGTTTATATCGGGACAAAGTTTTACAGCTTGTGCATCCATCGTAAACACGTAACATCGTCTTTCTTTTGAGAAGGACGATGTTTGTTTCTAATTGAGCACGTTCTATTTTAAATATATGGGTGTTATATTCATCCGCTGCAACTTGTTTGGCTTTAAATCCAACACACGTATCACATTCATCTTTTAGGCATATATAAACGTAGAAATTGACACCGGACGAACTAGATTATCCAAACATTTAGATTTATAATACTTATATATATCGGCTTTAGTTTTGAATGTTGTTGCGATATATACCTTTGCGGCAATAATGACTTTCCATTTTATCTAGGTTTTCGAAATTTTCTCCTAAGTATCTTCTACAAACAGCATTTTTAGAATGAACTGTGTACCGTTCATTTGTTTGACATGAGGAGAAGAAACTGGTTTGTCATTGACCAACCAACGTCGTAGTATTCCTCTATTTATAGAAAGTTTTGAAAGAAACATAGATCTACAAACTTGAAGCGATTCATGATTGTAAGGAAGCTTATATACAAAGGTTTTCTGTTTTTTTAGAATTTTCCACTATGGTCCTTTTTGTAGGTATCTGTGATATGTGGGCCTTTAAAAACACTCGCTTAGCTTCCCAAGACATGTTCCAAAACATTTTGAAAATATTGTTTCTGGTCAATTCATCAAATTTTTGGCAGTACATTACCTTCCTTTTTATACAAATTGCCGATAAACACGTTGGTCCAATTTGTCTTGCCGCTTTGGGTACATTTTGTTTGACAACTTTATCTACCGTCGAAAATCCCAAATATTGTTGACCCTTCATCCGCTTTATCTTATTTTCCTTTCGAATTTCTGCAAAGTAATGGGCTCGTTTTTTTCTACGGCAAGCGACTACATTGTTGTTGATTTGTTCATTCTCGGAATCTGGATAAAATTATTGTTTACAATTATAATTGTCACGAATTTTAAACAACAAACCTGATATGAGATCGTGCTCAACATCGTCTTCGTCGGATGAATCATAATCAATTGCAATACGTTCTAGGGAATTACAATACACGGATTTATGCTGCTCACTTTTTGAATAAATATTCATTTCAATCATAACAAATTTCATTATAATAATAACAAAAAAATATTTTTTATGCAAATAGCACTTTTTGTATGCACAAATTAACGTATTGCAGATAGCACAATCACAAATTTTGCAAAAAAATGATTGAAGAAATAATTTTTCACTTTAAAATAAATATGACACATGACAACTAAATCAGCGAAGACATTGCCATCAAAAACTCATTTTCGACGAAAGTGCAAATAGCACGTTTTGAAAAATCGCCCTCGATATACTTGAAATTTCCTCCGCACATTACACTTCTGCACTCAAAAGTAAATAAAATTTTTAACGGGCCAAGTGGGACGAATAGGGATAAGAATGGTACCAATGATACGATAACAACTAAAAACATGAAATTTTGAATGCACATCTCTCTAATTGCGTACACATGTAAATTAGATGGAGATTTCAAAATTCGTACTATTAAGGGATACAATTGGAAAGGGATACAATTGAAATTCAGTGTATACATTCATCTGACTGTGTAGATGCGAAAGATAAAGAAATTTTTCTAAATTTATACTTTTAAGGGGAAATGATGCGAAAGAGGTTAAAAATAGTACAGTTATAATAGTGAAATTCGGTGTGAGCATTGATCAGACTGACTAGACGCGAATAATGGAAAAACAATTTCCAGTCCAATTTCCATGAAAATAGGGTTTCCGGAAACCCTACAAAAAATCATTTATTTTCCGTGTAATGATATAATAGACCCTTGAAAGCACTTTAAATATGCATTTTGATATTAGTATTAGTGTAACTTATTGGTCGAATTATTGTACGTTTACAGTAATTTTTTTGTGGCAACTCAAAACATTTTCGTATTTAGTGGTAATAATTTGTAAAAACAAATAGCTGGGATTGAATATCCCTTTCTAACTAATGAATATCGGACGCTGAAGCGATTATTTTTGTATAACGAGTTTTAAAATAATAAATGACTCTAAAAAAGCATCTCCTGTATTAACTTATTTCACAAAAATTGAGTCAGAGACGTATTTTTTGTTCTATAATCATCATTTATTCCTCCTTATATTCCTGCTATATATTATTCATATCACATTTTAATTAATTATTCAAAAACCCCGAAAAAATCAGTCTAAACGTCCAATAACACGACCAATGAGTTATTCTAACACAAAAATCAAGATTTATATTTAATGTGCTTCCAAGGGTGTAACATAAAAAAATTACACGGAGAAACATGATTTTTAATGGTGTTTTCAGGAGCGTTTAGCTCACAGAAGGCTTGACCCAGCTACGAAATATTTTGAAGATCATCATTAAATAATCCAATCTTCATTTCAGGGAAGTGACCGCAGCAATTTATTTTCGTGACCCTAATATATGGTATAGTAATATTATAATAATGAAGCATCACAATTTATTTGAAGCAGTGCGCATAAGTGTGCCTTGAAGTAGTAAACAAATATCGTAATGAGCAAAAACATATAACAATTTTCTTAGTATGGTTCTGAATTTCTATGTAAAGTCGACAGCCTCTAAAAATCGGCCCGACCGAACGTAGCGAACTTTTTACTTGTTGAATTTTAGTTTGCTTTAAGCTATTTCTTAAATAAATTGCGATGTTTCATTATTATAATTTTTAATTAAAATTATTCAATTAATTTTAGAGGCCATGCCCAAGCGTAATAATACTAGACTATGTATAAAAATAATACTAAATAAATAAAATAATAAATGTATTCCAAAATGCACTAATCTTCAAAAATATTCTTAAACAACTTAAACATTAGAGATTATTGACAGTATTTTCATTCGGTTTTGGGAATATAAATCGAATTTCAAAATTCTAGCTTGGTACCAGTTATATTCCCTTCCGCCCCGTTTTTCCAAAACTCCACTTATCTTGCGCATCTACATAGTCAGTCTATGATTCTAGCTGTAGCCATTTTTCGGTATTAATTTCATTCCTTCTTTCCCATTTTAACCTAAAAGTACGAATATCGATAGATACCTTTATCTTTCGAGCCTACGCAGCACAGTGTATTATCAGCGGCAAATATGTTGCAAAGAACATTCCTATTAATCATATTCTATAAGATTTTGCCAATATCATGCTAACTGTGGACGCATTTAAAGTTCATAAATGCAAAATAGTTGAAAATTGCATCATAATAGAGGTTATTTTATCAGGATTTATCTCGGAAACCATGTATCGTATTGAAATTTCGTTTAGTTCGTTGAAAATAGGAGCTCATGAGGTGTTCTTTTGCGTTTAAAAAAGTGTAATTACGTTTTTGCCTTCCTTTGCAGAAAGTGGTTTACCTGAAGGTTGTATTTATTTAGGGCCATTTTCTCATAGTCCGGTTATAATTTTTCGTAACGATATACTCTCGGTTACTAAAGGGTGATTTTTTAAGAGCTTGATAACTTTTTTTTTAAAAAAACGCATAAAATTTGCAAAATCTCATCGGTTCTTTATTTGAAACGTTAGATTGGTCCATGACATTTACTTTTTGAAGATAATTTCATTTAAATGTTGACCGCGGCTGCGTCTTAGGTGGTCCATCCGCTTAGTCCAATTTTGGCATTTCCACGTTTTTGAGTAACAGAGACCCAATTGGTGCGAACGGCGACGAATCGAAAATTGGTGGTCATCATTAACACTGGCCGATACAGCTGCGATATTTTCTTCAGTTCGCACTCTACGTAAGCGTGTTGGTGGTTTAATGTCCAACAATGTAAATTTGGTGCGAAATTTAGTCACAATAGCCCGAATAGCCGCTTCAGTGGGTCGATTAAACTGACCATAAAATGGAAGCGCGCAATGAACTTTCTTAACAGAGCACGCATTTTGATAATAAAATTCAATAATTTGCAAGCGTTGTTCGTTTGTAAGACGATTCATGATGAAATGTCAAAGCATACTGAGCATCTTTCTCTTTGACACCATGTCTGAAATCCCACGTGATCTGTCAAATACTAATGCATGAAAATCCTAACCTCAAAAAAATCACTCTTTACAATTTAATTTTCTCAATATCTACTTATTGGTCACACGATCGATAAACGAACTTTATTTTTATTGCTGCTGTTTCGGACTATTTATTTCCTAGCATACACTTGGGCACCTCATCAGCCTAGTACGTAAGTGTTTCACCTCCTGTGAAGCCTATTTTCATCGTTGTTTTTGTATAATTTTCGATGTACTTTCAGTTTTTTACACTTCGACACAAACAACTAATTCAGCACATTCTCATTTCAGTTTATAATTCTCAGCGGTGTTGCCATAGTCACACACCTATCTGAGAACAATTTAACCGTTGAATGAGAAAACCAAAATGTTTACCCGGCACTTTATCGCTTCGAAAAACTAATTTCCCGGTTACTTAATTGACACTTTAATCGGACTATGAGAAAATGGCCCTTAGTATTGTTAATTTTCTACAGTATAAAACTATATTCGCGAGGCCGACCGATGCCTCGGCATTTACAAATATTGTTAAACTATTATCTTATTTATTAATGTGTTGTCATTTATTTTGGTTCAAGACCAAATGTTGTGCTGAAGTCTTCAGCAGAACCCAAAATTAGCAAAAAGGCAAAGTGAGACCTTTATTGTTGCAGCTAAAAGATGACTGCGCAGTTTCGATGGGCGCTACCCCTTATTTATTAATTTTACAAATAATATTCTGCTTATAGATGCAAATATCGATTTAATTACTGAAATGGTAGAACCTTATAAGCCAAAAATAAAGCAATACTTTGTTCGTTGTTCTCTGTTAATGTATTTTGGAAAATTTATTTAAAGCATACTGTAGGGATGTTAGATTTTATGGCATGCGTGTAAATATTGGGCCGATATATTAATCTTAAGTTATTTATCAAGTTATTATAGCCTTTTATCATCGATTAAAAATAAAATAATTTTTATTAAAAATTTCGAAAATAGTATAAAAACAGAATTTTTATTTGGGCGTGGCACTTACAATTTTCATTTAATTGTGTACTCAAATGAAATCACTGGTAATGATTTGTATCCCTATCCCTATTAATATTATAAAACCTTAGTGTAAGTCTGTCTGTCTGTTTGTTTGTTCCGAACCGATATTGCTGAAATTTTCAGTACAGATAGATGCAGGTCTGGAAGGAACTATAGGCTATAGAATTTTTAAAAATTTGCTCTGTGGGCAGAGGGGGAGTGGCAATAGTGTTTTTGAGAGCTAGAAGGCTGAAAATTGGAACGTATATATTACTGACCACGAGAATGATAAATATGATGCCGAAATTTGGATTTTCATTTTGTGGGCGTGGCAATAGTGTTTTTCAGAGCTAGAAGGCTGAAAATTGATACATATATATTACTGACCACGAGAATGATAAATATGATGCCGAATTTTGGATTTTCGTTTTATGGGCGGAGTGGGCGTGGCAATAGTGTTCTTTGAGCTAGAAGACTGAAAAATGGAACGTATATATTACCGACCACGAGAAAGATCAATTTGATGACGAAATTTGAATTTTAGTTTTGTGGGCGGAGTGGGCGTGGCAAAAGCGTTTTTAAGAGGTAGTAGGCTGAAAATTGGTACATATATATTACTGACCACGAGCATGATAATATGATGCCGAAATTTGAATTTTCATTTTGTGGGCGGAGTGGGCGTGGCAATAGTGATTTTTGAGCTACAAGGTTGAAAATTGGAACGTATATATTACTGACCACGAGAATGATAAATATGATGCCGAAATTAGGATTTTCATTTTGTGGGCGGAGTGTAGTAGGCTGAAAATTGGTACATATATATTACTGACCACGAGGAAGATAAATATGATACCGAAAATTGAACTTTCGTTTAGTGGGCGTGGCAATAGTGTTTTTTTAAGTTTTTGGAACGTATATATTACTGTCCACGAGAAAGATAAATATGATGCCGGATTTTGTATTTTAGTTTCGTGGGCGGTGGGGGCGTGGCAAAAGTGTTTTTTAGCTAGAAGGCTGAAAATTGGAACGTATATATTACTGACCACGATAATATCAGTTTGATAAGATCAATATGAACCCTGATTTTAATTTTACCATTTCTTTTTTGCCTGGCGATGCGGGCGGGGTTCAAGTAGTTAACATATATATTAATATAATTTTTTTGATCTAATTTGACGATATAAGGGAAGTGTGCGAAATTTCAAGGACCTAGCTCTATTTCTTCCAATTGTTGCCGCAGCTTGTATGAACATATTCGCAGCCAGAGACAAGTGATTTTCATTATTTTAGCTGCAGCCTTTTGATTTGTACCATTTTTAATCCCATTTTCCCCGTTTCCGAATTTTATGATTCTAACTGCAGCTATTTATATATATTTATTCCTATGGATCCAGTGTGGAACAAAGGTAGCAGTTAGTTGGTAAAAATTTTATCTTTTTACCACATTTCCTCCTTCCTAAGATGTAAGGATATCATAGACAAAGGGCACCTAGAATCCTCCACTTTACATACTTTAGACGTAAACGTCTTTAATTATACACGTAACTCAACAATATCGTGGCATATATTAAGTTAAACTTTGACATCTTGGCACTCTTACTCTTTTCCTTGAATAGGGTCATCCAATCCAAAAAAGACCTCAACGAAAAAACCGATTACACTGATTAAACGCATAGCATTTGTTTTTAGTTATTGTGTGAGGTCTTTGGTACTTGTCAGAGCCGAATAAAGCAATATCTCCCGTAAACACCAGCGATAAGAATTGGTGGTCATGTGCTAAGGCTGTTAAAATTCATTGATAAGAGTTACGTTTAGACTAATTTGACGTGATGTATGAAATGTTTTTAGCCCTAAGTACGTATTAACGTACCGCACTCGGGATATAATGTATCATATTTTGATGTAATTAAAATAAATCCAATCCAGCCCACTTCAAATCAAATTTACTGATTACAGACCCTGTTTAACCTTGTGCGGAGATGCAACTTTGGGGATGAGGGTTATGGGGAAGTGCATCAATGTTGCAATATTGATGATAATTGCGGTGCCGTCGTGCTTACTTTGATGGTATCCAGGAGAAGGTGCTTTGGATTGTTCTATTCCTATCTTTGTTAAACTGATAGAAAAATTCGTATTTTACCTTCATTATTCTTTGCGACTTGCAAACAATGAGGGAAGTTCGACAGCGAATGAAATAATATTCAAGAAGAGATTCGGTATATAAGCAGTCTTAGATTTATTTACATAGGGTGGTGCAGAATGAGCCACATGGTTTAAATGGTTTATAACTTTTTTGTTTATGCGATTATTATATATTTTGCAATTAGCAATTAGCTTTGAAAAATGATATCCTGTAAGTGATGTCAATTTTCTGCTTCGCACATACGTGCTCTTTTTAGCGTATTTTCAAAAAATTTTCGCAAAATTTAAAAAAATATAGGCCAATTGTCCTTTCGGAGGATACACCGCACCAAACAGTACACTTAAGTGGGTGTGATTGTCGCTGAGGAACTGCTCTTGGATTTTCCGTGGGCCAACTCCTGCAGTTTTGCTTGTTGACGTACCTATTTAATAGGAAATGGGCTTCATAGCACATTACCAAATTGCGAATATTGAGAATTGTGACTGTTGGTTTGAAAAGTAAAAGTCATTTATTTTTGTACGTTCTTCGATCGTGTAATGATTCATAATTAATTCCCTTCACAAAATGCCAAAAAAAAAACAAAGAAAGAATAATATTTCGGAATACTTAATTCTAGCTCTTATAAGAAGGGGGAAACTACATTAAATAGATCCCATTTTGGATTCCCTGGTTATCACATCTACCGTTCTCTATAAGCAGAATTGTTTCCTAGCCTTATTTAGAATGCGTGAAGAAACACATTTAAGTCTAATAACTCATTTTCATTTTCTATCTACAATAATGCTGTTATATGCTAATGATTTATAGAAGTAGAGTTATCTACAATTTCATGTAGCTCCGTTAGAGTTAACCAACAGTTATAGATGTCAATGTTCACATAAACTGACATCTATAGCTCTTGGTTAACCCTAACTTTAGGTTGACGGAGCTACATGAAAACATTGCAGTTTGGGTTAATTTGATCAAAATGTTCTTCTATATAATTTCCATTCAGAACCAAAAAATATGCAGCCCTTAATGGGTTAAGAAGTTCTAAAAATCGAATTTAGCGATCAATGCTATAAATCATAATAAGATTAATCCAACATAAATCGAACTAAAAATTTGGATGTTATTGCGTATCTTATAAAAAAATTCATCAAAAATATCATTTAAATCATCAACATCTGGATTTTATACGGTATCAAATTTCAACTCTTTTTATATGATTTGACAAGATTCGGGCCAGATTTTATATCAATACCATTGTCACAGTGAATTCTATTCAAGAAATTCCTGATATACAACATTTATTTTGGATATATATTATATATATATAAATATATATATATATATATATATATATATATATATATATATATATATATATATATATATATGCTGAGTATTATTATAAGCTAAAAGCGATAAATAAGATAACATGAAATTCTGGAGTGAGTTTCTTTTTACTGTGGATCAAAGTTTTAATTTTTTTGGCCTGAGAGAATTCTTGTTGTCAGAACTATATTGTAGAATTTTATGAGGATTATTTTTCTGGAAGATCTTAATCCTCTAGCTCGTCTCTTTTATAAACTAAAATTCCTTTAAAAAGGAATTTAAGGATTAAAATGTTCTACAAAAAAATATGCCGGAAAATTTCAGTGGAGGTCACCAGAGACACCAAAGTTGTAAATAAAGCTCAAAATTGCCCGCCAACTTGTACAGGGTGACGCAGAATGAGCTATATGATTTGAATTCTTTATAACTTTTTTAATTATTATTCTTTCTTTGTTTTTTTTTCAGCATTTTGTGAAAGAGACTTGGGGAATTAATTATGAATCATTACACGATTAAATCTTTTCAAATTGTAAAACTAAAAAACTTCAATAAAAAAACTATCTCAACCTTGAAGATTTACAATATACGCATAAAAATGTTTAAAATTTGTTGGTTTTATTTTACTAAGCACAACTTTTCACTTTACAATCCGCACAAAAATGACAAATATGTAAAACAAAATTGCAAATAGCAAAACAAAAGAAACAAACAATTAACTGTTAACAGTTAAATTCCCTTTAATAAGAAAAAACAGCATATTCAAAAAAAAAACACCGAATATGCGTTAAATTGTAGTTAGCTTATAAAGGGTGATTTTTTAAGAGCTTGATAACTTTTTTTAAAAAAAAAAACGCATAAAATTTGCAAAATCTCATCGGTTCTTTAGTTGAAACGTTAGATTGGTCCATGACATTTACTTTTTGAAGATAATTTCATTTAAATGTTGACCGCGGCTGCGTCTTAGGTGGTCCATCCGCTTAGTCCAATTTTGGCATTTCCACGTTTTTGAGTAACAGAGGCCCAGAGGCTGCGAACGGCGACGAATCGATAATTGATGGTCATCATTAACATTGGCCGATACAGCTGCGATATTTTCTTCAGTTCGTACTCTACGTAAGCGTCTTGGTGGTTTAATGTCCAACAATGTAAATTTGGTGCGAAATTTAGTCACAATAGCCCGAATAGCCGCTTCAGTGGGTCGATTAAACTGACCATAAAATGGAAGCGTGCGATGAACTTTCTTAACAGAGCACGCATTTTGATAATAAAATTCAATGATTTGCAAGCGTTGCTCGTTAGTAAGTCTATTCATGATGAAATGTCAAAGCATACTGAGCATCTTTCTCTTTGACACCATGTCTGAAATCCCACGTGATCTGTCAAATACTAATGCATGAAAATCCTAACCTCAAAAAAATCACTCTTTATTTAGGTCATAAAAGAAGTGCGTTATTTTCGTAGTCGACTACCGAATTGATTGCAGGGAGTTTTCTCGACAAATAATGTGGGTTCGGTAGAGCACGGTAAACACAAAATACAAATTGGATATTTATGCAAAATTTTCATTTTCAAGGGAGATTTGGCATGACAATTTTGTTTTGTAATTTCCTCGCCATCTATCGAACGGATCCGGCTGATTTTTTGATTTGTAACATATATGTAGTCAGTCGCGTACGAAGCTGCAATTATTGCAATAGTCCAAAATTCGTGGTTACGCTTGCATTAATTTCAACTTTCTCTATTTGGGTTTCTGAATCGATTCTGTCAAAAATGTTCCCTAATTTGTTAGCAATCATATGCCAAACAATATTTTGGAATTCTCTATACGATAGCAACTTACGCGGGTTTAACTAAAAGCACTTTTCAAAATTTTTGATTTTACAGCCAATATTTATTCCATTTCAATCTTATTTATACAGTGAGCTGCCAACGGATATATATATATACCTCTGTCTATTAAGAAGGGTGCACAATAAGATTTTACTAAGCGCCAATGCGCATAGGTTTCCTAGATATGGTACGAAAAGAGCAAAGCTGTTTCCGTCGTGTGCCTAACCGTATACTTTACATGTATGCGGACGATGTCTGAAGTACTCACTTGACGTACAGATGGCGGCTCTTTTCCGAAAACAGAAGCAAGAACGACTGAGAAATGAAAACATATGAAATAGATGGAAAAAATGAACAAAGCGTCAGGCAAAAATTAAATCTAAGAACATTTCTCCAAGAACCAATTTGAACTCGAGTTCCATGGGCAAGGATATTTATGAAAACCCATTGTTTTTTTGAGTAATGTTCTTAGAATTATTAGATTACGTAGATTACGTTTTTCTCGACGCTTTGCGAGAAAAAAATTGACTCGTCTTTGAAGTTAAACATTCCGTAAATACACTCAGAAAAATAGCATCCCTAAATCTGAGTAAAATCCATACTACAATTTAGTTCAACAATTTTACTGCAGTTCTGTAAAATTTTCCTTAAAAGTAGGAAAATTTACTAAGTATGAGTAAATCCTACAAATGAGTAAATTCGTACTAGCGTGGAAAAATATTTCCAAGGTTTTATGTAAGACAAAATTAGAAATTTGTTGAATAAAAAAAAACATTTAGGAAATGTTAACTAAAAATGTATTTTTCATAAAATTAAGTTAATATGTTTATGGAATTTATGCCGAGTTCTTCATACATTTAAGTATAAATGAACTTATAAAACATCACCTGAAATTGTTTAGAAAATTCTTGAATATTAATCTAAGAAGCAATTATTGTTCGTTTGTAGAAACTTTTTTCTTAAATACTTCAAATATTATTCTAAACAACCATTGTGACCATATATTGCCTTCGCAGCAATCAGGGAGTAATAGCTCAACTCTTTATGGCAGAGATATCATGAAACTTTTGAGAAATATTCAATCTTGTCATTTTTTTGTAGTTTTGCATACTCTGAAGCAAAATCATTTGTTTGAATTATTTGAGTTAAATTGAATTCATTTTAGGTTAACTTTTTTTCCTTGTACCAAGTAAAAATTTCCTCAGTTTAAGTAAGAATTTACTTGAAAAAAATCAGAAAAATTGTCCACAATTTGTGTAAATATTTACATGATTTGACTAAAAATTACTTAGTTTTAGTAAACATTTCAGCAAAATTCTACTTGGATTTAGTAAAAATTTACTTAGTTTCAGTAAAATTTAGTAAAAATTGGAAATATTATATGAAGTTAAATTTTCCTAAATTTTAGTTCATTTTAACTCATTATAGGATTTCCTTTTTTCTGAATGTAGGCCCTCTAGCCTATTTTTAATTGTTTTGGTGCCATTTGGGAAAAGCTCGACTATAAATCGTTTAAAAGACACAATTCGCTCAAAAATGCTGACTCTGATTGCGAAGTCGAATACAAATCCTAGCGGATTACAAGGAACTACTTCAACTAAAGTTCCTTAGAAAAGTCGGCGGAATCTTTCGAACACCTGGTCCAACATATCACGCAAGGTTCGTGGGTAAAGGCATATACTCCGTGAACATATACATAAGCAAGAAAATGCACCATGACGATAAAGCCTTCCAAACACCCACTTTGCTTAGAGTAGCTGTTGTTTATTTATTTTTATAGGAATGCATGGCAAAGCATACTGTAATTGACGTATAAAGGGTGGATAAATTGTAAGGAGCGATGTTGAATGTGAACCATTGCAGACAATTTTGCTGCTGTTCGGTAGGGTTTCTATATGGATAATTTTCAAAAGAGAACTTTCGCTTTAAAAAAAAGAGAACATTTTAACTAAAAAAGAGTTTACAATAAAAAAATTCTTTATTAAATAATTAATAATTTTATTGATGTTAAAATTAAAATAATAATAGTTTCTAATGATAGAAACAACGAAATAAATATATAATAAAACAATAAAAAACAAAAAGAATCACATTTTCTTAAAAAATAAACAAAATAAATTCAAAAATCACATTTTCTTTTGCTCATCTCTAGGCTACGTAAAAAGTTTTTATATTAATATAAAATAATAATCATAGTTAAAAAAATAAATTACCTTATTGCTTATTAAACTAGCTAAACCATTAACTTTAAGGCTTCACACAAAGCAACCACGCTGCAGCGTGGCAAAACAAATAACAATAAACAATTTGTATTTGTTTTGACAGCAAACGGTTTGCTGTTGACAGAATGAGAGATTTAAGGCCGGAACACAATCGCGACGTTTCGACGTATGGCGTATGGCCCACAATTGACGACGACAACGTATTGGCGTATATAACAATTGTGGCGAATTCCTACTAAATAAATAAAATTCCATCAATCTAGGATTTTTTTTGAAATAGAGTAGAGTCAGTGTAAAGTCCGTCGTCCGATGAACTTGTGTTTCTCTGTCGTCCGTGTTGTGTGCCGTTCAGTTTTGTGTTAAAATAAAAAAGAAATATTACAGAAATTAAAAACAACAAAATAGAACTAATGAAAAAACATGAAAAACAACCAATAATAATAACCGCGCCGCGCCGACCTTAAACAACAAAACAACCCAACAACAACAATAACATCGCAGCAGCATCCACAACAGCCGCACATCACTGACCACACATTTCTTGTCCGCTACGTAGTGCGTGCGTTGTCCCCTTCCCTTCCCCCCCCCCCCTTCCCATTCGTGCAGTGCAGTTGACACTCTTCTCTTTCTGTCGTTGTTCGCCCAATGCTTAAGGCATAACACTGAGCATTGGGGGAATACAGCAACGGCAGGGAGAGGAGTTTGGTAACTGTAGCTGCATACTGACTCTGTTTTGTTTTTTCTTGTTTGTCTGTTCTAATGGTGGGTAAGTTTAAAGTACAATTTGCCAATGTACGAGGGCTGAGAGCGAATTTTTTTGCCGTGTACGCTCATGTACAATTCCATCGGCCTGATGTTTTTGCTCTTTGTGAGACCCAGGTGTGTGAGGATTCTGATCCACAGGATTTTCACATTCCTGGGTATCACACCCTATCCCTCTTTATCCCCCACAGAGGTCTTTTGGTATACGTACGTAATGATATAGTGTTTCAGAGCCGGCATAACTTAAACTCTGAAAATCCAGAATTTAACTCCCTTTGGGTTAAATTCAAGATTGGAACACACGTACTACATTTCGGATTTGTGTATAGAAGTCCAAACGCGGAAAGGGAGGTATCCCTAAATGGCTTTGACGCCCTTTCCGATTCAATTACAAAAATTTTAGAGGATTGTCCTGACAGTGAAATTGTGGTTGCTGGCGATTTCAATGTCCATAATTCCTCTTGGCTTGCCCATTCGAGTCACTCAACACCGGAGGGTCAATACGCCGAGCTTTTTGCCGCGCATAATGATTTGACGCAATTAGTGAATGAACCGACTCACATTCCGTGTGTCCAAGGGCAGCACTCTAATATTCTTGATCTTTTCTTAACATCACACCCTGAAAAGTATGAAGTTAACGTTCTAGCACCTCTTGGTAATTCGGATCACTGCATTGTTTCAGCATCCTTTTCGTATTCCGCTCTTCGTGTCGCTTCGACCCCAGCCCCAAAGCGGACAATATATATATACGAAAAGGCACGTTGGGCCGAGCTCAACTACTTTTTCCAGCATTTCAATTGGAAACTTTGTTTTCTTAATGGTGATATAGATGCTGCGGCTGAAATGATTGAAAATATTATCTTGATTGGAATGAAGTCATTTATTCCAATTAAAGTTATTTCGGATAAACCATCTAACAAAAGATGGTTTAACCAGACATGCAAGGCTGCTGTCAGATCCAAAGAGGAAGCATTCAGGAAATGGCGTTTAAATAAAAATGCCACAACTGATCTGCTACGCAAGCAGAAAAGAACCATGTGTGCCAGGGTACTTAGACGTGAAAAGTTTCTGTACGAACAACGTCTTCGTGCTAAAGTTCTTGCTTCTCCCAGGGGAAGTAAGAGCTTTTGGTCATTTGTGAGAAGAGTAAAGGATAACTCCTCATCTATCCCAAGTCTTGTTAAAGATGACCAGATATTCACTAACCCGGTTGACAAAGCTAACCTATTGGCTGAAATGTTTGCAAGGAATTCATCCTTGCCGGAAAGCAATCAACCACTCCCCGTGATCGAAAATGTATCTAGTTCCATGCCTCAGATATTTTTTCGAACACGTGGAGTTAAAAGGGTTCTCGCAAATCTCGACGTAAATAAATCTCCAGGCCCGGATGGCATTTCAGCACTTGTCCTATGTAAGTGCTCTTCGACGCTTGCCCGTCCCCTTCGTAATCTTTTCAACCTTGCATACCGTGCAGGGGTTTTCCCAGCGCGTTGGAAGATTGCGAACATCCAGCCCATCCCTAAAAAAGGTGAGGCTAATAATCCTGCTAACTATCGACCGATCGCGATTTGCTCAGCGCTTTCGAAGGTTATGGAGAGTATGGTTAACCACCATCTTGTGAGGTATTTAGAAACTAATGGCTTACTTAATGATCGACAGTATGGCTTCCGTAGGAATCGATCTACGGGAGACCTGATGACACTGCTATCCGAAAAGTGGAATCGATCTATTCACAAGCTTGGTGAGAGTAAGGTCGTTGCTCTAGATATCTCCAAGGCCTTTGATAGAGTTTGGCACGGCGCACTCATATCAAAGCTTATCGCTTTTGGTGTTGGTAGTGACTTCTCTCGATTTATATCGAGCTTTCTCAGAGATCGCACTATACGTGTTGTTGTAGATGGGTTCTCATCCGACGAGCATAGGTTAACCGCAGGAGTACCACAGGGCTCTGTCCTTTCCCCTCCCTTTTTCTTATTTTCATCGACGACCTCTTGGATCGGACTGTGAATCCAATATACTCATTCGCGGATGACAGCAACCTCTGTCATTCATACTCATTCGATCATAGACCAAGTCGTCAAGAAATTGAGGATAAAAGGCGATTGATGGATGAGTCACTTAGCCAGGATTTGATGGCCATTTCTGAATGGGGTCGTGAGAATAGAGTAGATTTTAATGCACGTAAGACCCAGTGCTCCTTGTTGTCTCACAAACGATTCACTGATCCAACGGTGTCGTCGATTTTAATGAACGGTGTAGATATTGAGCAATCAGATGCTCTCGATGTTCTCGGCATGAAAATACAACGTGATGTTCGATGGACAAAGCATGTATTTGATGTGTCGAAAGATGCCTTCAAATGTTTAGGCTTTCTAAAAAGATGTAAAAAATATTTCACACCCTCTGATCTTCTCAATATCTACACTACCTACATCAGACCAAAGATGGAATACAACTCCCATATATGGTCGGGAGCTCCAGCTTCATCACTGGAGCTACTTGACCGTGTCCAGAGGAGGGCGATGGTGTTGATAGGTGATGGTAGGATATCCAATTCTATTGTCTCCCTTGAACACCGTCGTAATGTTGGTTGTGTGTCATTGTTCTATCGATACTTTCATGGTGTTTGTTCTTCGGAAATTCGTGATCTTATACCGCCCGTGAGAACGTTCGGTAGAGATACGCGACTTTCCAGGAACGCTCACCCATTTGTTGTCGATTGGACAACCGACCGCACTACACATTACAGAATAAATTCGTTCTTCGCCCGTACTATCCGTATGTGGAATCGACTTCCGGCAAATATCTTTCCCTCCAATTACGACATTCAGAGATTCAAAACAGATGTCAACAGACACTACTCCCTCTTTCCTCCTTCCAATACCTTATCTTCCTTCTACCAACGCAATGCACTGCATTTATAGGGGACATCTCCTGAGTGTTGGTTCAGTGAAAAAAAAAATCATCTTCAGTGATGAGGCAAATTTTCACCTCAGTGGATTCGTCAATAAGCAGAATTGCCGCATTTGGGCGAATGATATTCCAAGAGTGATTGTCGAAAAACCAATGCACCCACAAAGAGTGACTGTTTGGTGCGGTTTATGGGCTGTCGGCCCGATGATGCGGACGTATTTTTTCCAAAATGAGGCCGGTCAGGCAGTTACTGTGAATTGTCTTTGCTATCGTGATATGATAACGAACTTTTTATGGTCCGAATTGGAAGATATGGACGTGGACGATATGTGGTGTCAACAGGACGGTGCCACTTGCCATACAGCTAACGAAACAACGGCTCTTTTGCGCGACAAATTTAATGGCCGTGTTGTCTCCCGTGGTGGCGATGTCAATTGGCCGCCAAGATCGTGTGATTTGACACCGTTGGACTTCTTTCTTTGGGGTTATTTGAAAGAAAAGATGTACGTCGATAAGCCAGCAACAATTCAAGAGCTAAAGGATGAGATAATTCGGCACATTAACGGCATAGAACCTCAATTATGCCTCAGCGTCATCGAAAATTCGGACCATCGGATGAAGGTGTGAGGTCGAATTCGCGGCGGCCATTTGGCCGATATTTTGTTCCATACATAATTGAACCATACCAATATTATCATAATAAAAAGAAATGACAATAATTTCCTAAATAATTTGTTTTATTCAAAATCAACATAGGCCCTTAAATTTAACCACCCTTTATAAATGCGACATTCAAATCAAAATACATTCATTCAACTTACTATAGACGTCATCATATAGTGGGATGCCAAATTCAAAGACAGATCCATATATTTCACAGTAGTAGGTTGTCCAAATCGAAAGTTATGTATATTTTTTTTTGTAATTTTAAGTGTGTTGTATATTTTCGTTGTCACACTGCACTGAAATAACATAAGGTCGATTTACAAATATCAGATTTGAATTTGGCGTAGGAGGGATCTTCTTCTGGGGGTGGCTATAGCCCCCACAATTGTTAAAAAGTCAAAAATAAAATATTTATAGCCGCACGGATAATAAGGCTGTTCTTTAAGACTGGAGACTTAACCTGTGATAACAAGAAAATGTTGAAATTTCACTCAAATAAAAAAAATATTTTTTAAAATTTCCGCCAACAGCAATATCAATGTGTGTATGAAAACAAACTTTGAAAAATAATTTTATATTAAAAATTTCAGACTTAGCCTGGATAATTATCCAGAGTAAGTCAATTTGATGGTTATCGAGGCTAAGTCCAAAAAAGTTAACAGAAAATATTTTTTTGTGAAAATTTGCTTGGATACAAATATTTATATTGTAGATGGCGCAATGTAAAAAACATAGTTTTTTATTTTGAGCAACAAAAATTAAATTTTTATTAACGTTTTTGTTATCGCAGCTTGTATCCCGGCTTAACCCATTAATGCCCAGACGGGTAGTTTTCTACCCCTGAACTAAAAATGAGATTTCTACGACACTAGACGGAGTAACAACTATTTGTTGATATTTGTCAATTATTTAGAATAATAAATATTTAGAATGTAAATTGAAGACATATTCTATTTACTATTGACATGATTGTTTCATTATTATTAAAAAATTAAAGATGCAACGGCATAAGCGGTAGAAAACTACCCCAGTCATATTTTGAAGACCAATATAGACATCAAATTTTTGTGTCTAAAATATTCATAATTGGGCCAAAATTAGGTAGTACTCAAAAAAATCAAGAAAAAATTCCAACAAGATCGGGTACCAGGCAATAATGGGTTAAAGAAACAGTCCTAATTTAACACTGTACCCCTGTTCTGCTCAGTACCCTGAAACGGTATACAGTTGTTTGTGTTAATATTACAGTTAAATAAATCACTACCATTAATAAATGTTCCTACAACGATTTTAAACATTAGGCGTGTTTACACATGAATATGTTTTGTATTTATTTATTTACACTCAGCTACATGTTTGACATTTTAATTTTTAATAAAATTTTGGCAAATAAACAAAAATGCAAAAATAACTTGGCAGCGGCTATTGCCCTTATTTGCGAAATTATAAAAACTGATGAAACAACTTTAATTAAATTTAACCTTTTTTCACGTTCAATTTCTATACTCACATTTTTTTCTTTTTGTGTTGACAATAATTTTTACTTTTTCCAAAACTGAAAGAATTAAGTACAAATTGTATTATATTAATTTGAAATTCTGGGGTGGAGGGCTAATATTTTTCTGGTGTGGGCTTAGCCACCCCCAGGACCACCCGTCCTACGCCAATACTTATGCCATTTCAGCTTCATTTCGCATGCAGTGTGACAAGGCTATAAGATTTGACGGAGTTAGGACTCCGTCAGATCTAAAGAAATTATTGGCGACGTGGTTAAAGTCGATATGAGCCGATAAAATCGGCGGCGGCGGCTTGTCGGCTGAAAATCGGTCGGCTTGTATCTCTGGTTAGAGCTAATAGGCCGGTTCGATTGGGATTACTAACTTAATTTTTGTATGGAATTTACTCGTTTAACAAGAAAGTAGCACTGCTGTCAGATCGTTCTTGTTTATTCATTTAAGAAAAGCCAACGGATAAAATGTTGCCAACTTATCAAGTCTCTTAATTGTAAGCTAGTAAGACCAATCGAACAGGCCTAATAATAACACACAACAAGTCAGATCTAATATAATAGTCCTGTTCGATTGGACTTACTAGCTTACATTTAAGAGATTTGATAAGGTGGCAACATTTTATCCATTAGTTTTATTTAAATAATAATAAATAAAAAAGATAAAAATCTGACACCACCTTACTCGGTAGCTAGGAGATTTGTAAGCTACTGTATTGTTAAGCGAGTAAATTCCGTACAAAAATTAAACTAGTAAGCTTAATATAATTGCTGTAACTTTTTTGTTTTTGTCAGCAGATTTCCATCATTCATAGATTGCTAGAATGGAAAATGCAGTTAATAATAAAAATTATATTTCCTTGAACATACACAGAAAGAGACTGAATTTCGATTACAATTAAATATCAACATATATGATATTTTTGGTTTTGATGCTATTACGAAAACTGTATAGCCAATATTTAATTAAATGTGTTTTGAATTTAATAAAACGGATTGTTGTTTTGTATTGGTTTATTTAACTAAATAATTTTTGGAATGCCACAATATATGAAATTTGATACTCACAAAGAAAATTACACAATAATTGCGTTTATTCCAGAAATGCACAATTATTTGACAGAATATATCATTCGCCTAATCGACCATTAAATACATTTGTAATAAGGTTTTTGATTTTAATGAATAGATACAGCTATTTAGTTGTCGTTGTGCTTCAGGAAACTATATCAGAGAGCCAGCAATGTAATAGTTTTCTCATCATCTCTGTCCATGCATATCGTTTAAAAATGTAGAGCTTTCAGTTGATAAAGATCGAATTGCAACTGTTAATGTTAATGTCATATTACCAGCTTCGACATCTTCAGCCTCTAATGAAACATGGTACATGTGCATCGATCGATGTGAAGTGGGTTCTGTCAAAGTCCACAGTATAAATACTTCCCTTTGTTAGGTATTTGTATACCCTCCACTAGGGTATTATGTCCTTGTGCATTTGTTTGTATGCATTGGCTTATCAATAGTCACGTGTGGGTTCTCTGAACCCCATATGCGGCATTTTTGCTTATTGACATAGCCACGGAGATAAAAATGTGCTTCATCTGAAAACACGAAAATTGTCAACGTAAATTTCTTACAGTTTGCGTTAAAGACGCAATACTTTGCAAATGTCAAACATAAACCTGAATATAAAACAAAAATTAATGTTATTCTACCTTTCAAAGTCAAATTAATTGGTAGTTCACATTTAAAATTTTAAATGGCCCACCCTATAGCTGACAGAGTAAATGCCATCTGGCCGCTCTAGAAGACAGATATTACAACCGACTTTGACCAGATTTCCCACATTCATACATTAAAAGAGGATCACAGAAGATCTTGTTTCGATATAGCCGTCCATACGAATGCCAACCGATTTGGGTCGCCGCACAGTGCACTTTTTTGGCACTTTTGGTGATCAAAAATCAATAACTTTTGATTGGGTTAACCTTTTTTCTTAATTTTTGTTTGTTTTATTATATGTGATAAAAGTTTATAATTTCAAAGCCAGTCCTTGAGAAATAAAACACAAGTTTTAGAAAAAAAATATTTATTTTAAAAGACCTTCGAGGTCGGATATTACTTCTTTTTCGGTATTACTTTTTGGTACATATCGAAGAGATGAGATCAGAGGATCAGAGGAAATCATATCATATGTATTTCAAAACACTTTTCACATAGATCTTTTATAGATATATTTAATTTATCCATTATGAAAAATTATTTAACAAATTAAGAGGAATATTTTATCAGATTGCTTGTGTTTCCAAATTCATTAAAAATAACGGCATTTAAGTGACATATTTTCTCTACACTAATCTCTACTCTACACTACACTAATTCATTCACAATAAGTTTTGATGTTTGACCATATTCACAATAATATTTCGTTATACTTGTCATAACTTTGAAATGCACGAAAATTAAAGTAATGCTATCATACATGGAGAGTTGCAGTTTGTTGCAGCTGAACTGTATATAGGATTATAGGGGATATATCAGAGAATAACTCTATGTCAATTGCTAGTGTGGCCGCAGGTGGCAACATAGTTAAAAGCTTAGATAAAGTTAAAAAATTTGGTAAAATAAAGTTTTTTTTTATGAATAAAAAAAATTGCTAAAATGCAACACATATGAGCTCATGTGAATATTTAAAGTTAAGATTGAATCCATCTTTCAAACAAAAAAAGAATCAGCCCGATATCTATAACCGTTGGTAAACTGCTTGTCCCGGAAGTTGAACTTTTTTCATTTTTTTCATCATTTTGCAATATTTATAAATTTATCCAACTGATACATCCAATATCTCCCGAACCAAAGAAGATAGAGCAAATCAGAAACCAGATTTGAAAAATGCAGCTATTTTTCATTTTAGATTCGTATTTGAAGTATGTAAATTCGAACATGCATTTTCATGTTTTTACATATTTTTGAGCACTCACCGGGCCAAAAAAGTGCACTGTGCGCCGCATACTAATGTATTCGACTATGACACATGCCTTGTGAAAGTGGATCTCTTCTGTCATTATTTTGATGTAGCCACAAACAAAAGTTCCCTCCGGTCCAAAGACACCATTTGGAGTAAAAAATAGCTTTATTAGTTCGTTGCGTTTTTAACAGAACAATGTCATGCGATTCAATATATATGTATGTATGCGTGGATAAGTATGTGTACGTGTATATTTATGATATAAAAATTTATAAAATCGTTTTAATTCAAGTACCATATGGCTGATGTCATCATAGCCAATAAACCGAAGTACAGGGTAACACTCTGGGCTCCTGACGATGATTTTTCAGTATTGCAATTTTTAGATTTGCACCGACGGCATTGGTGATTTGAATCGTCCGCGCAGATGACCTGCATCTGTGCATCGCCGTCAATGAAACAACCCCGAATGGCAACACCATCTGCAAATATGAAAGCAATAAGAAGCAGGTGATTAATATGATTATGAAGTGTCTTGCTTTATGGGGGTTTAGACACAAAAAACACTCGAGTAAAAACATGTTGCGCGACCTGTGGACTTGTTAATTTTATGTGATTTGAAGCTGACCTATAAATACAAAATTGACAATTAAGGTATAAATAGTTAGTCTTCAACTCGTGAAAGGATTTAATTTAAAGTAAAATTCTGTGACTGCCCAATTTATGATTTATTTTACAAAAAAGAAAAATGTTATAAAGTTCGGCTGGGCCGAACTTTTTATGCCCCCATCATGGATTGCTTTCCACAGAGGCTGTCGGTTTTCGTAGAAATGAAGTAACATTACTGGAAAATGGTATTTTTATACCCTCCACCTCCACCTTCCGTTTGTAACACCTTGAATTATCGACCTAAGGCCCTATAAAGTATATATTATTGATCGCCATAAAATTCTAAGACAATCTAGCCATGTCCGTTCGTCTGCTGAAAGCACGCTAGCATCTAAATGAAAGAAGCTAGGACGTACAATTTTTCCACAAATACGTCTTATAGTCGTAGATCGGTTGAGATTGCAACTGGGCGAAATCGGCTCAAAGGTAAAAAAATTTTCCTCACAAGGACTGAAAATACCCAAAATAGAAAAACCATGCTTAAATAATCTAAAATATTATGCTTGGCTCTGCGAACGGTGACGCTAGTGAAAAATGACCCAACGCAAAAATGTAAAATGGCCCCAAAAAGTTGTATTGATCACAACAACACGAAATTTTGGAGTCAGACTTCATTTTTTCTTGGGGCATTGTTGCATTTTTAATTTGGGCCATGTTTCATTTTGTTGAAAATGAAGATTGGCCCCAAATTAAAAACAATGACCCCGAAATATTTTTTAAAAACATTGTTGTGATTTTTAATTTTTACTAAGATTCTACTTAGCTTTAGTGAATTTAGTATAAAGGTGAAATTTTTGATTTTTTATTGGCATCCTCTAAGCTTTCAGAACGAAATGGTGGTTTATTCTGTAAAGTGCTCGTGAACGGTGGTATATATTAACGTAATAATGGAGTATGTATTTTTTGTTGGAAAAAACTTCTAAACTCCTTTTTGTGAACGAACAAAAAATTATATATAAAAAATTATATATAAAAAAATGATATATAAGGATATTGTTAAATATGAATGTTGGCGCGATTAGTCAATTTAATGACCGATGTTACATGCGTATTTGCACAAAATTATGTTAATCATAATCATGATGAAGAAGGAAATAAATATAATGAATTATGTGCTCTAAATCGCATTAAAGATGAAAGTGCGAACATTGCTGGATCACTTGGAATAATTGTTTTTGATATCAGTTTCGTCAACAAGGAGATACATTAAAATGTAGATTTTTAATAAATGTTTGTGAAATTATTAACAATTGCTTTTGAATGTCGTCAACAAGGAGATGCAAAATAAAATAAATAAAAATCTACATTTTAATGTATCTCCTTATTGGCTAAAATGTATTTATTTAACAATTTTTTAAATTATAATTTCGTAAAATTCCAATTTTATAAAATTATAGATCTCATCAAATGTTTTATACAATTAAGAAAAGTCACACTATTATTACTAATTCTACAAACTGAAATTTATATTATTCACTTCTGTTAAGTTGCAACATATGAGCACACGGAAAAAACTCGTACAATTTGTATGTTTGTCAAAGCCTGCATATATGTACTATCATAAAATTATGGCTGTGCCATTATTTCCCCCAAACGTAATAAAGGAAACAACGAAGTATTTGTATAAGTACTTGGACCA
Source organism: Polietes domitor (assembly GCA_947397865.1). NCBI lineage: Eukaryota > Metazoa > Arthropoda > Insecta > Diptera > Muscidae > Polietes > Polietes domitor. The sequence continues at coordinate 91,980,879 of OX377619.1, read as the reverse complement.
TTTTCATTAATTATTAAAAAAATAATTATTAACTTTAAATTTTTGCGTTGGGTCAATTTTACACTGGGGTCACCGTTCGCAGAACCGTCTGCTTGTACTTATTTGATATTGGGTATAATAAAGACGTGCACCATAAAATGATTCTTAGTTGTACGGGGTGAAATGGGACAAAAAGGGATAAAAATGGTACCTATCAAATTACATGAGAAACATGAAATTCGGTATGTACATTTCTCTAATTGAAAAAATGGGACGAAAAAAAGGGATAAAAATAGTTCCAACCAAAATACCGCAGCTAGAGCCATGAAATTAGAAGTATACATTCCTCTGACTGCGTAAACACGAAAATAATAAAGGTTTAGCCAAATTCGTACTTTCAAGAAATACAATGGGAACAGAGGGATAAAAATGGTACCACTTAAACGGCTGCAGCTAGAATGATGAAATTCGGTGTGTACATCACTCTAAATGCGTAGACATTTAGAGTGATTCCCATTGTACCCCTTAAAAGTACGAATTTGGAAAAAATTATATTATGTATCTATTCTATTATTGGAATGTACACGCCAAATTTCGTGTTTCTATCTGTTGTCGTTTGATAGGTACCATTTTATCCCCTTTTTGCTCCTTTTCACCCCCTACAAATAAAAATCACTTTATTGTGCACCTTTTTGCTATAAAGGGGAATGCGCAGTCTTTGAAGGAGAAAATTTTTCCTTCTAAACCGATTTTGCCCGATTTCAATCCCAATCGATCTACAGCTATAAGATGTATTCATGCTAAAGAGCTAGGACGAAGCTCTTTTCGGACATGACTAGATCGTCTTAGAATTTTATGACGACCAAGAATACATATACTTTATAGGGTCTTAGGTCTATATTTCAAGGTATTACAAACGGAATGACAAAGTTAGTATACCTCCATCATGGAAGAGGAGAGTGTAAAAATATTCTCATATGGATTACTTCGAGTAATCCAGTTTGGTGGATGATATTTATGTGGGTGCGACAGTTCTTGAAACAATTCGGTGAACCGGTCAATTATACGATTTAACGCCGGATTATCTTGTTTTTCGCAGCCATAGTTCTATATCAATATTAAATGATTCACAAAATTTTAAGTCGCATTTATGAATTTGTCAAAATCAAATTTTGAAGTACATATGCAAATTGAATGCATAATGTGGAATTTAATTAATAAATTACACTTAAAATAGCTAAATTTCTCGAAGCCGTTTTTGTATTTCCACATACCACTCAATATCAAATTTTATTTTCCTCAATGTCACTTTGCATTAAATATTTCTGTGTGCGCTCAGTACAAATTCGTTAAATCAAAAAACAATCGTGAATCAGATTCGTCGATATAATTCTCCCGTTTTCTCAAGCGATCCAATACTTACGCCAAATTCCATGGAAACATCCTTCTTCTACGGAACTGTTGCCTGTTCTGCACTTGTCAGTCGGTGCTTTGTCGGCATTGTTCCAACAGTTCTCGAGTAGGTCACTGCGACAGACAACGCACGTGAACTCGTCCGCGTCCTTGTTGCAACCGGCACCACTGCTGCAAGTTGTGCAGGAACTGCCTTCCTTGCCACATTCCGCGATCGCGGCATCATCGTGCAGACAGCCACGTTGGATGGAACCATTCTTGACCAGCGTATAGCACGCCTCCGTGGTGTTGTATAAAATTTTTTTGTTACAATCTTTGGCGTTAGCCACGTCTTGCTCCTTGGAGCAGTCCGCCCCAGTGCACTGGATGCACTTCAGTTCTTGATTCTTTTCGTATGGCGACCTATTGCAGTTGTCAGTAGTGCAATTTAGACAACCAGTTTCCGTACCCGCCGAGCATTTCGAGTTCTCATCGGACTTGCAGCCACGCAGCACGCTTGTTGGGCTTTCAGCAGTCATATAACAAGCGTCCGAGTCCACGTAATTTAGGCATGGCGTTGACAGCTCGCTGTTCGAACTGACATCACTGCACGCAGAGTCGCTGCATTGATAGCAACGAATTCGTTTCGTCGGAAAAATGCCGGCATTGCAATTGGCCGTAGAGCAGGCATTACAAGTGGTGGTGTCATCGCCGCAAGACTCTTCGCTCGCGGCACAGTGTCGCTCAACCTTTTTATCGGTCACCTTTACAATACACTTAGTGGAGGCGGCATCGCAGATGTCATTGTAAGTGATGCCGGACACGTCGGTTTGAGAGCATTTCGCATCTGTAGCTAAACATTTCTTGCAGATGTTGTGCGTGTTGCAGGCACTGGCATCACTGGCTTCACAAGATTTACACTTGTCGCTGGGACATGTCGCGGTGTCGCCGTCTTTAAGGCATCCACGTGTAATTACTCCGCCATCTGAAAATGAGATACAGAGATTAATGGAATATTTCTGCAGATCAAGTTGGAATGGACGTATGTATGTACATTAGGCTGGCCTATACAAATATTAAAATAATATCCAGTCACCCCAAGGCAAAAAACTTTGTGTTGTTTAATGACGATTTGCAAAATTATATTGCACTTTTATAAATAGATCTTCGAAAGAAACATAAACTTTAAATAAATATAAATTAATTCAGAAAAAATTGGACAAAAGTGCAACATAAACAAGTAAGTAAACTTCAGTCGACTAAACCGACTTATATACCCTCACTATCAGAAAACATATTTACGGAAGTTAAAAGGAACACAATTTTATGTAGGGCTGGATAATTTGTGTGGAAGGTGCTAGAAGGTTCGTGTCACATGATCCCAGCTTCCAAATTTATAAAACAATGGTAAAAACATGATCAAATAGCAAGTCATAGTGGATTCCATGCACCAGTATATAAGTTATAAAGGATTTAATATTACCTTGGATGGAGACAATTGTGTGGGAAGTACAAAAAGCGTAAATATTTTTTTAGCTTTAAAGTGATTATAAAAAAATTATCAAATAGCTGATTCCGATTATCGGTGTGGAAATTATATGGATTTTAATTTAACATTGGAATATGGGCTATTTGTGTGGGAGGTACCACAAGGGGCGTGGCAATTTCGGCTATCTTCGAACTTAAACTAAGTTTGGGAAAAATATTACGATGTGCAAAGCTTGATTCGATTCCTTAACTTCTGTCGAGAGCTATCGTGTACACCAGCCAGAAAGACGGACGGACGGACATGGCACGGCTCAAACACCTTAAAAAGTCGTGAAACGGATTTGGTCCAAACATACATAGGGTCTTAAGTCACTCCTTTAATGCGTTACACTTTTTTTCTGTCCCAAATGATATATATCCTCCTACTCTGTAGAGTGAGGGTATAAAACAAGTAAGGAAATGTAGATATTCCTAGTTGAAATATAACATGATCTGGAATGACAATTCCATCATGATCCGATGCAAGATGTGGATTCTAGAGCTGCAATAGTGTCAACTGGGGCCCATTTGTATTTCTAGTTGAAATACATACATATAACATGATAAGGGAAATTTGATCAAGATTTTGATCAAGTAAAATGTGTTTTTTTGGAGCTTTAATTGTGTAAATGGGATTAACATTTGAATGTTTAAGCATTATAAACACCCATTTCAAAATTTCCCCTTGAAAAGTTAAATGTAAAAACCCAAATAAACTAAGGGGAATTGAATTTTCCACCACATATTGTACCCGATTTTCTTTAAAATGGACAAAACACATTTCAATCCAACTGGAAATACATGTGGTGAAAGCGGGTAAGATTTCAGACTTAGATTCAGATTTTGATGTAGCCCCCATGCAAATGTCGCATTCGACTTTCACTTTTTCCGCACATACTTCAAACGATTTTGGTCAAACTTTACATATTATATTTCATCTATTAATATACATGGTGAAAGTGGGTTACATCGTTCCAGGTTTTAATATACCCCCATTCAAATGTCCTTGCCCACTTAACTTTGTTGTCAAACACATACTTTTACAGAAAACTTTTAAATAATTTGGCAGAACGCATTACATTTTACCTGGAAACATACATTATGAGAGTGGATCTATGATTAGGACCCATACAAAAATCCTTCCCGACTTCACTTTATTGTGTATATCGAGTTTTAAAACGGTTATCTGAGCGAATTCGTAATATTATCCTTAATATAACTTATACGCCACAATGTGGCAATGAGTTGACAACATCTATCTATACAAAAGAGAGCGGCGTTAGTTACTACGCTTATAACTCAAGAACGCATGGGCCGATTTCGATGATTCGCACCAATTCGGATTGGTCGCCGGCCAAACGAGAAGAATACCCATGAAAATTGCAGAAATATCGCCGATTTGTATGGAGTGATTTTACGACGCCATCTTCATGATATATGACGTTTATGTTTACGGAGCATTGAAGTTCGCTGTAGAAACGCCTGAATTGTGCTGTCTCAGTGACAAGTTTAAATTACCACCATTGTCTTTACCACCACAGCCATTGCATTCTTTGCTTCATTGCGAAAGGACAGAATCACTTCATTTTCTATCGAACACTCAGAAATATAACGGATGCTTTCAAATGACTTCATTTGGAGCAGATATTATTGATGAACGCAGATTCAATCCAAGAAGGTCGGCGCAATGAAATCACCAAGAAGGTCAGCGCAAAAAACGTTTACGCGTACGTTTGACGATTCCGATAAACGGAGCGCCGATTTGTCGTATATTCTCATTTCCCATTTACGAACGCTATCCGACTGTTACTCATTTGGCAGTGCATCTGGAGAACGGTCAACGAGTTTATTTCACTACATACTGCTGCTCAACGTGCTCAAAACCCACCGGCGACAACATTGACCAGTCTCTTCTCGAAAATTTCAACGTCGAAAGCAAAACGATGTAGTTCCTGGTGTTTCGGATTTGCTTTCTACTGAAGCTCTTGGCCGTATTTATACAGTTCATCCAAAGAATGATGAATGCTTTTACTTGCGACTCATCATTTGAATCACTTCGAAATGTCCATGGTGTAGTGTTGCCAACATTTCGTGCTGCGTGTCAGGAGCTCAATTTGCTTGAAAACTATACGGATACGACAATCGCTGAAGCAACTGTTTCTGCATTCCCAAGTAAAATACGCATATTATTTGCGATCATTATTTCCACATGTTTTCCATTAAATCCACGTGAATTGTGGGACAGGTACAAGTATGACATGTCAGAAGACATTTTGCCTCGAGTTCGTGTCCATTCAGATCCCCATATTGAGATGAATGAAGAGATGCACAACCAGGCTTTGGTTTTGATAGAAGGCATGTGTTACCTCATGTGCAGCAGTTTGTTAGTCAGGTTAGGAATGGCATTGCCAAAACGTCGACCTTACGACCCTTTCGAATTAGAATTGCAGCGTGAATGCGACACAAATGCATTAAGCCAATTCGTTCCAACAATTGGCAAAGAAGAAGCATGTGGATCACTTAAGCTGAACAATTCCAAATCAAATCGTTGGTTCATTGTATTCCTTCAAATCTATCGGCTGAAACGAAGACGAAGCAAGCAACCATCCAACTGAGTTTTTGAATTCATTGGATGTGCCTGGATTGCCACGGCACAAATTTACAATTTAATGTTGTTTCAGTTGTCATCATGCTTTGCGATATCAATCAACCAAAATTATGCAAGGGAACGCGTTTAGCGGTCACAAAACTCATGAGCAATGTGAATCACGCAAGAAACTAAAAGAAAAGTTCAAAGGTGAGGCAGTTATTATTCCGATAATTCCAATGATTCCAACCGATATGCCATTCGCCATGACAATCAATAAATCACATCGAGTGTTTGTGTCCTCAGTCTGGAGAATTAATGTCTTTCACTCGGTCAACTGTATGGAACACGTTTCCGTGACGGAAAACCATCCGTTTTGATCGATTTCGCACCTGACAACAAAACAGAATATTGTTTATCACAGAGTGATTCAATGAGCGATAATACAATTCGAAATCGGCACGACCGTAACACATCCAGCAAATATTTAAAAAAAGAATCAATTGCAATGGACAATTGACCACAGATTTTCTGCAATTTGAAATTACGTAGGACAATGCCTGTGAGACGAAGTTCTCCAGGTCCACTATAATGAATAACACTAACATTCTCTTTATTGTGCATATACTTTTTATCATGTAGTAGTTCATATACTATTCACATTTTTATATATTTTTTTTTCAAATAAATGTTAATTACCTGCACCGATAAATAAATAAACTTTGAAGGCAAAACAACGTTTGCCGGGTTATAAAGAAAGTTTTTCTTCTTCTGATATAGACATATGAGTCATTCCATATCAAGCGGTACGGTTTTTGATATCGATAGCTGCGATTGTTTTGAAAGTTTGTGTATGTATTCTTCTCATCACTCTGAGAGTGAGGGTATATATAAGACGATTTAGCCGACTGGCGTTTTATTACTTGTTACAGCAGTAATGGGATTTACATTTGAATGTTTTTATATGCAACAAATATTCCCCTTAAAAAAACATATAAACTAAGGGGAAAAACTTGAAATTGTTTTTAAAGCTAAACTAATACATATAGAAGAATGACATTTTAACTATTTTTAACAGATATTTGACACTCACATCAGTATAATACACTGAAAAAAAAGTATGGCAGGGATTAAGTAAATATGTACTAAAACTGAGGAAAATGTAACTTCGTATAGTGCTAAGGCAATAATTTCTCACATCAGTTGATAATAGGACATGCTTTGCACTTGACTCCAGTTCAACTTTTCCTTAAAGCACGTAAAATTTACTCAAACTGAGGAAAAATGCAAACCAAGTAAATGTTTAAGAAATTTTACTCAAATCAAGTAAATTTATAATCAATCTGAGGAAAATTTTCCGAATCCAAGTAAATTGTTACTCAAAGTAAGTAAATTAGTAGTCAAACCAAATACATTTATACTCAATCAGTCGAAAACTTTCCTTACACCAAGTATATTTGTACTCAGCCTGACTAAAATTTTACTTGATAATTTAAATAAATTATTTTGCTTCAGAGTATGCAACACTCGTATCAAAAATTTACAACATAGAATAGTTCTCAAACGTTTCATGTTACTTCGAGCATAAAGAGTTTAGCTATTTTACCATGACTGCTGCGAAGGTAGATAGGCACTTTCGCAATGATTGTTTATAGTAATATTTGAAGTACTTAGGAAGAGTCTTGGCTATCGAACGAGAATTGCTTCTTAGACTACTATTCATGTATTTTTCTAAACACACTGAAGTATTTTTTAAACGTTAATTATTACTTGGATGTATGAAGAACTTGGCATAAATTTAAGTTCACACATTAACATTATTTCAATGAAAAGATACATTTTAAGTAAAAACTTACTAAATGGAATTTTTCCATACAAAAAATTTTCTTCAGCACAAGTATGCATATACTTAATTTTTAGAAGCTTTTACTAGATCCAAAGAAATATTTTTAAGTCAATTTACTACCCTATTTTGAGTATACGTAATATTTCTTCTGGCTTAGAAATAAGGAAACTGTACTCATATCTACTTAATTTTCCTTCTCGTACGAAAATTTTAACTAAACTGGAGTAAAATCGTTAAATTAAATTGGAGTATGGATTTTATTCAGATTTAAGAATCCTAATTTTCTGAGTGTAGAGTGTGAATAAATATTGAAAACATTTCTGTTTGAAAAATGCTATCCTTTGAAACTTTGAAGTCCATTTAAAGGGCAACAGGATGAAGAAAAGAAAATGATGTACACTTTGCCACAAAGTCTACAAACGACGTTACATATTATTCTTTATTTACTTTTTTCCTGGAGATGCAGATTATTAGATTAGAACCGGCAATTTTTTAATAATTAAAATTCTATGTTGAGATATTTTTTCTGGGATAATTGTGCTCAAATAAACTCAGAAAAAGAATCAGAAAGTCATTTGCTAAAAAATAATAAATAAAAAATAAAATAAAAAGTGAGAAGAGCCTTGCATCCTCTGCACACAAAACAATTTATTTTTCACATTCACAAGTGCATATGTTGAAACTAGTGTGTCGACTTAGTTCGGTGGAATATTTTGTCTATCAGCGCTTCTCATTAGTCGTATGTGACGGCTGGTACTAATATGAACCCTGATTTAAGTCAAAGGCATACATTCGTTGCGAAAGTTCTGACGAGATGGGTAGCGCCCATCGAAACTGCGCAGTCAACTTTTAGCTGCAACAATAAAGGTCTCACTTTGCCTTTTTTAATTTTTTTTTTTAATTTTGGGTTCTGCTGAAGACTTCAGCACAACCTTTGGTCTTAAACCAAAATAAATGACAACACATACAACATAACAGACTAACAATACATACAAACAACAACAATAGCCGCACCTTATCAAAAAAATATAACACAATTAGTTCCGGTCCCAGAAATCAGTATTATTTAGTTTGGAATAAGAAGAATTCGCACACAAAATTAAACGATGTTTTAGGACTTTGTGCACAAAATTGAAAACAAAATCTGAACCAAATGTTATACAAAAGTGTTACTATGTCTGCTGTTCGAAGTACCATTATAAGATTATTTTTGTAAGAATAAGTTATTATTGAGTAAATTCAAGATTTGCATAGAGTGCACTGAGGCACTCTTGCGGGTTAGAGCGTAAACATTATACGTACAACAACACCTCCCTAACCGCATACAAAAAATGCCGTGGACATTTGTCGTGTCTGAACAACACAACAGTAATTCTTATTTTATTCGTAATTTACAATCGTTTGTAAACTTTTGTGGTATAGTGTATATCATCCGGTTTTTTTTTAAATGTCGTACGGTGTTATATAATATTTATTCCCTATTCCACGAGATGGTGGAAAGTATATTTAGGGGTATGTATTGAAAACAAGTATGGAAAGGATAAAGTCGGGCGGGGCCGACTCTATGATAAACTCCACTGTGAAAACGGGAGGGTTTTTTGTATCCTGTAAATGTATGTGTTTGACAAAAAATGTTAAATCGGAAAGGACATTTGTATGAGGATATATTGAAACCTGGAACGAAGTAGGTGAAATATAAAGTGTATAGTTTGGCCAAAATCGGTTAAACTTTTGGGAGCAACATTTGTATTTAGGCTATATTTAAATCTGAACCGATCTTACCCACTTTCACCATAGTTTTGTTTAGTTGGACTATAAGATATTGTGCCAGTTTTAAAGAAAATCGGGTACAAAATGTGGTTTCTATAGCGCAAAAGTCAAATCGGGAGCGACATTTGTATGTGGGCTATATCTAAATCTGAACTGATCTAGCCCGCTTTAGCCACAGGTGTTTCTAGTCAGATTATAAGATGTTGTGCCAAATTTAAAGAAAATCGAGTACAATATGTGGTTTCTAGAGCGGAAAAAGTCAAATCGGGAGCGACATTTATATGGGGGCTATATCTAAATCTGAACCGATTTTACCCAATTTCAGCATAGGTGTTTCTAGTTGGATTATAAGATGTTGTGCAAATTTAAAGAAAATCGAGTACAATATGTGGTTTTAGAGCGGAAAAAGTAAAATCGGAAGCAAAATTTGTATGGGAGCTATATCTAAATCTGAACCGATTTGACCTATTTTCACCATAGATGTTTCTAGTAGAATTATAAGGTAATTTGAAGCAAATCAAGTGAAATATGTGGTCTCTAGAGTGAAAAGAGTCAAATCGGGAGTGAAATTCGTATGGGGCTATATCTAAATCTGAACCGATCTGACCCACTTTACCACAGGTGTTTCTAGTTGAAATATAAGACGGTTTGCCAATTTTGAAGAAAATCTGTTGTTATATGTGGTCTCTAGAGTGAAAAGAGTCAAATCGGGAGTGAAATTCGTATGGGGGCTATATCAAAATCTGAACCGATTTTCTTCAAATTAAATAGCGTTCGTTCTTATCTCGAAAAACTTCGTTGTGCAGAGTTTCATTTAGTTCTGTCTACAATTGCGACCTGTATCGTGATTACAAGAATAGATGGACGGACGGACGGACAGACAGACAGACGGAGATTGCTAAATCGATTCAAAAAATGATTCTAAGTCGATCGGTATAATTAACAGTGGGTCTATCTCTCTTCACGCACTGTCGCCCAAAACGTACAATCTTTGTAATCGATTTTACGAAATTTTCCTTTTCGGCGCTGTGACTGTTGGTTTAATTTCAGTGGTTTCAGTTTATTTAAAATTTTTACTCTCGTTTTAGAGCGCATATTTACTAAAATTAACATGAAAGTGACAACATTGACGTGACACATCTGCTTATTAAATTTTACGTGCTAATGTATACTCTTTCCCAGCAAAAAATAGCATGATGGAGGAGTGGTTAAACATAGGATGAACTGGTGAAAAGATGATATGGAAGTAATTCTTTTTTTGGGCGAATCATGTATGATTTTAACATAGGTCGTCACTTCGTTCGCTTACATGACATTTTTATAATCTCCGCTAGGGTATTATGTCTTTGTACATTTGTTTGTAACGCCCAAAAGGTAAAGTTTATTATACAGATATTATACTGACGAACGATTCAATTATATTTTCCATATTGCGTTTCTTCTATTATCTTCACAAAGCTTCCTATTAGTAGTATTCTCGACAATTTTTGGAACAAAGCAAGTTGTTATACTTTTTTTCGAGTTTTAGTGTGGCGAACACCCCATAACAAAAATCTTGTATACGAGTTTTTAGCTATAGCTAATTTACCATAGAATTATAACTAGATATAAATAAATAAGATAACCAGAAGAATTTTATAAAATATTTTTGAATATTTTTACGAGTCTTTGGAGACGTTTCTTAAAAAAAATATTTATTGTGATTCAAAATGTTTACGTTTGGTAGCTTATTTGATTTTGTCCTATAAATTTGACATTGATTTTAAAAAGTCTATATATTCTAAACGATAAACTTCCCACAAAAATAAATATTTTTCCCATTATTAGAGGGCCAATATTACCTTATATACAAACTTTCGTGTATTTTGCTTTTCATAAAATTAATTCGTCCCGGAAAGGGTTAAAATCATTTTCTGAGTCGAATTTTATTGTCCTAGTCTAAAAAAACGTACACAAGTAAAGACGAACACAATTTTATTTGAAGCAAATCGGTTTAGATTGATATTTATCCCATACAATTTTTTCCTAAAAACCACATATGGTACCCGATTGTCTTTAAATTTGGCACGACACATTATAACAACACATCTGAATCGAGTAAGATCGATTCAGATTGTTTTTTTCCTTTCTAGAAACCACATATTTTAATCGATTTTCTTTAAACTTGGCAAAACACCTTTCAATCCAACTATAAATTCATGTAGTGAATCGCTTCAGATTTAGGTATAGTCCCCAAATAAATGTCACTCCCGATTTTGGTCAAACTTTACATATTATATTTCATCTATAAACATGCATGGTTTTTATATATCCCCATACAAATGTCGTTTCCGATTAAACTTTTTTGTCAAACACATACTTTTACAGAACCCTTTTAAATAATTTGGCAGAACACATTACGTTTTACCTGGAAACATACATTATGAGAGGGGATCCATGATTAGGACCCACAGACAAATCTTTCACGATTTCACTTTTATACCAAATTTAATTGCAATGGGATAGAAAGTGAAGGGTATCATATAGTCGACCGCGTCCGACTTTAGCCTTTCCTTACTTGTTTATATCGAGTTTGAGTTCGCGTGTAATTTCGAACTTAGTACTAGCCTTAAGTTGCTTTACTCAGCGAATGCGTAATATTACCCTGAAAATAACGTATACGCCACAATTTGCCAATGAGGTGAGAACATAATTTATATAGAAAGTTTTTCTTCTCCTGGATATTTATATCCTCACTTTGCAGAGTAGAAAAGTATATTTCATTTGGGACAGAACAAAGGGTAACGCATTGAAGGAGTTACTTAAGTATGTTTGGACCAAATATGTTTCACGACTTTTAAAGCTGTTGGAGCCTTATCCGACCGTCTGTCTAGCTGGCTGGTGTACACAATAACTTTCGAAAGGAGTTGAGGAATTAATTCAGTCTTTTCACATATGGACGAAATTGTCACGCTCCTTCTGGTACATCCCACATATTCCTACGTAAAATAAAAACCAATGAAACTTCCACGCAGATATTCGGAAACAGCTTAATTTTGGTATTTGATAAAGTTTTTATAACCATTTTAAGCGTACAAAATAGGGCGGGTTTTGTCAAGTCCCTTCTACTGCATCCCACACAAATCTCTCGAACCTACGTAATATTAAAACTGCTATTGACATTAGGCAATGTTTTTATAGACGTTGCATTCGTCCCCAATATCTTAAAAGATGATCATAATAGAAAATAAATCTATAATTGATTAATTAAATTCGGTAGGGTAGAAGAAAAATCAGCCAAACTAGAAACTCATTTATCTCAGTTCGACAGTAGTGATTGTTAGACCGTTCATGCTTTAAGCATGTCACCTATTATCTCTCCCGATCATCTACAGTGATTGATTGAATGTCAGCCATGTTTGTCAAATTGAAAAATTCGATATATCAAGTTCAGGTTATTATAATTACACTGTCCAACAGCATTTTTGGAAGTGAGTAGCGACCATGTAAATTTGAATGGGCAAGTTGATTAAATAATTTTTGTAGAATAAACTTATAGTCCAGCTGGTCTGGAAGATCTTAACCCTCTAGTTATGGGTCAATTTGACCCTTTTTTCGAGAAAAACAAAATAAATTATTACAAGTCTTTGGGAGGTCCCGGAAACTGATACTTCTTGCAGAACAATTCAAATCGTAAACGGGATTTAGGATTATATTATCTTACAAGATTCGTAGAAATATTGTTAGGCTCCTAAGTAGCAGAATCTCGCAAGAGTACGAAAATAAATGATTAAAACATCCATTTCCTTTGGAAATTAAAATTCTCCTAAAAACGAGAAGAGATCACCAATTGGAAAACTGAGTACACAGTTTATCTTCATTGTCTTGTTCATGTCCAATAAATAAATTGGTAAAAGTAGTATTTTTATATGAGTCCTAATCATGGTCCATTATGACAAACTCTCATAATGTATTCTTCAAGGTAAACTATTTAAAAGTATCATGTAAATGTATGTGTTTGACAAAAAATGTTAAATCGGAAAGTACATCTGCATGGGGGTATATTAAAACTTGGAACGATGTGACCGGATTTCATCATGTATATTTATAGGTGTAACTTGGGAGAAACATTTGTATGGGGCGATATCTAAATCAGAACCGATCTTACACACTTTCACCACAGGAGTTTCTAGTGGGATTATAAGATGTTGTGGCAAATTTAAAGAAAATCGGTTACAATATGTGATTTCCTGAGCGGAAAAGGTCAAATCGGGAGCGACATTTGTATGGAGGCTATATCTAAATCTGAACCGATCTTACCCGTTCTCGCCACAGGTGTTTCTAGTTGGATTCAAAGATGTTGTGCCAAATTTAAAGAAAATCGGGTACAATGTGTGATTTCTAGATTGAAAAAAGACAAATCGGGAGCAACATTTGTTTGGGGGCTTTATCTAAATCTGAACCGATCTAACCCATTTTCAGCATAGGTGCTTCTAGTTGGATTATAAGGTGTTAAGCCAAATGTGAAGAAAATCGGGTAAAATATGTGGTTTCTAAAGCGGAAGACATCAAATCAGGAGCGACATGTGTATGGGGGCTATATCTAAATCTGACTTTTTCCGCTCTATAAACCATATATTTTACTCGATTTACTTCACATTTGGCACAACATCTTATATTTCAACCAGAGGCGTCTGAATGTTGTTCAGATCGGCTCCCATACAAATGTCACTCCCGGTTTGAATTTTTCTGCTCTAGAAGCCATATAATTTAACAGATTGTAGTCAATGTTAACAAAGCACCTTATATTTCACTAGAAACATCTATGGTGAAAATGGGTCAAATCGGTTCAGATTTATATGTAGCTTTCATACAAATTTTGATGCCTATTTGACTTTTTTCGTTCAGGTATTTTAACCGATTTTCAAATTTTGGCACAACACTTCATATTTCAACTAGAAACAACTCCGTGAAAATGTGTCCAATTTGTGCAGATATATATATAGCTCCCATACAAATATCGCTCCAGATTTTACTTTTTCTGCTCTAGAAAAGATATCTTAACAGATTTTGATCAAAACACGTTGTATTTCAGCTGGAAACACACATTGTGAATGTGGGTCTCATCGGTCCATGATGAAGGACACCGGCCAAAAACAAAGAAGGAGTGATATTTTCTTCTCCTTTGAATAGCGTCGATACATGGCGCCATGAAAAGATGTTGTGTCAGAACGGGCAATAACTGCGAAGTATAGTTTTATTACCAGAATATATGGACGGGTGTGCGTGAGTCTCGCTCGCTCATTTCGGCTAGCGTGGAATTCAAAGTCGAATATTTTGAAACCGCTGAACAATTCATCGTACAGTACTCATCGGAAAATTCCTTTCGCAGACTTCGTTGTCGATTAAATTGATTACACAAGTGCAATGTTATCAGTAGCAATTTGGCAAATATTAAATATATATATAGCTATATGTATATAGATCGATGCGTATGTATGCATTCGGAATAGCCGATATAATATATCGACAGAAATTGGTGTAGGGTAGGGTGATATCAACCATTAATATTTAATTATTGTATTGAGACTTCTCACAATTATATTCTTAATTCTAAGTACAAGTATTATTGGTGGGATTCCTAAACTATTCAATGGCGGATTGCAGGCCTTTGAGGCAAATTTCACAACTTATCTATGCCCAGCAATAAATAACGATACGAATCCAAACATTGACTGATAGATAGATACGCGTACTATGTACACATGAACGTACATATGTACATACTCACACATTCTACATACCCGAAGAGAAGAATAATTGATAAGAGTCGTCGAAGCAAATGCGGACTTAAACGCTCTATTGTCCACTGACATTCGTTGTTAAATGTGAAAAAAGCCAACGACAATTCCAAGATAAACGATTATAAATCGCAAAGGATTAGTCATGCCGAAGAACTGTGCCCTGGCCACGAACGCTACTTACCATTTTTGGTAAAACATTTGGTAGAGGTATCATCACTGCAGGGAGAGGCTTGTAGTTTGGTGGGATCCAGACAGTCTGCGTTATCCTTTGAAGTACACTGGACACACTGCTTTGCTGTTGCCTCTGGTACAGCTGGAGCTATAAATCAGACATGTTTTTATTTGTTACAAGACAATCTAAGACCGACCGACTGACTGACTACTTACTTGTGACCTCGCCTGAAATAAATCAATCAAATAGTTCTTTAATTATTCCGCGGGAATCTATTGATTGGATGGGCCTACTTACCTTGGGCCGAGGTTAACGTCAGCACGGCTGCAATTGTGCCGAGCACCAGGAACGCATATGTTCGTTTTCCTTTGACGAAATGCATTTTATCAGTTGTTCACTTTATCAATTGTATTGGTTTGGAGCAGTTGGACAGGGCGGAGTGGCAGAAGAGAAACGGATAAAACACAAACACCAACTACCACTTTAGCGATACAAATTTAAACTGTTGTGAAAAGTGGAAGTAAAACCGTTTTATATTGGCCCAAATATTGTTATCGCGGGAGTTGGTGCTACGACAATTCTCTTATGTTAGTACGAACAATTAACATGTTTCACTTTCGCTCTGCCACTCTGTCTCTGGTGCTCTCTCGCTCCACATGTTTAGTGGGAGCAGTGTTGCCATATCGGAAGAATTATTTTATCCCTAAATATTTCTTATACATATACTAGCAGTACCCGCTGCTTAGCACGCGAAAGAGGCAGTTATTTGTTATTAGTTTTATCCGTCTATGTTTTTGGATAGAATTTATTTTATTGTTTTTGTGGATATAGATAAATCTAAAATAACAATTTGGAAACTATTATATAGCACTCATACACAGTCAAAGGAATGTGCCTGTCGTTGTGTACTATTTCAGCCGAACTCCTTCTTATGTATCATTTTCTAAATGCAGCCGGACACTTTATAACTTTTTGCGCATCCTTCCCAAAAAGTACACATTTTGAAAAATCACTCCATTTTTATCCCTTTTTGTCCCGCACACCTCTTAAAAGTACAAATTTCAAAAAATCGAATTTTAACCAGAGGAATATACATACATATCAAATTTCACGCTTCTAGCTGCAATACTTTAGTTGGTACCATTTTTATCCCTTTTTGTCCCGCTCACACCTTATAAGAAAAAATGTCGAAAAAATCCATTTAGTTTGCGCTTCTAAGTTGTCAGAAGAATTTACACATCAAATTTCATGAGTATAGCTGCTTTAGTTGGTACCATTTTTATTCCTTTTTTGTCCCGCACATCCCTTAAAAAGTACACATTTCGAACAATCCAATTTTAGTGCGTTTCTACATGGCCAGAGTAATTTACATATAAAATTTCACGATTCTAGCTGTAATACTTTAGTTGGTACCCTTTTTATCCCTTTCTGTCCTGCTCACCCCTTATATGTACCAATTATAATCAAGGAACTGAGATACTAAAGAATTGGATATCTTCCATGGAGAAAATTGAAGAACAGAACGTTAGTTTACGGAGAATGAGGAAAGAAATGCCAATGGTTGAATGTGGTTCTCCTCTTTTCCATTATCAAAACAAAAAACTTCCATCGTAAGAAAAAATTACTTGATCGAATAGCTGGAACTCGAATGTAATCAACCAAATCGATCACTAATCAAACAACACAAAAACAAAAAATTAATATAATTTAAATTTTCTCGATTTAAGTCGACTTTTGACGAATGGATGTTTCTTTTCTGTAACCTTTCTCTACTACTGTGGTAGGAATTCCAAAAAACGTGTAATTTTACAAAATTTTAATTAAAATTTCCTAAAACAGATTTCAATTTCGTATAGGAAGGACCACGCCCACTTTCCGCACAACTTTGCACAACTGTTTGCACTGGATCTACTCACACAAAATCTGCCTGATCAGATACACGTTCACCACAGACGTCTCTAGTTGAAATATAAGGTGTTCTGGCAAATTTGATTATAGTCTGTTAAAAATATGTGGGCGCGAAATATGTAAAGGAACTATATCTAAACCTGCACTGATTTGTACCATTTTCACCACAGATATTTCTGGTCGAATTATAAGATACAGTGCTAAATTTGAAGTAAAGCGAGTAACATGTGGTTTCTAGAGCCAAGTCAAATCGGGAGCGATATTTGTATGGAGACTATATCTAAATCTGAACCGATTTGTTTCAAACAGCGTCCGTCCTTGGTTCGCAGAACTTTTTACCGATTATTCGTTAGGATCGGACACACGGGCATTGCTAAATGGACTCAGAAAGTGATTCTAAGCCGATCTACCTAATAAACGATCGGTCTATCTCGTTTCCTTTTGGTGCAAAAATGGTTTAGTCAACATGTCCTTTCAGAATTATATGATATCATTTGGGACAGACAAAAGGTGTAACACATTGAAGGAGTGACTTAAGAGTAATTTAAGTATGTTTGGACCAAATCCGTTTCACAACATTTTAAGATGTTTGAGCCATGTCCGTCCGTCCGTCTGGAATTCACTATGACTTGATATTTGATCATCCGCATTTATATCCGCACTAATATTTATTATGTCTGAACCACTGCAGCTGCCAGAATTCAATATGCGACAAAAGTATTACTAAAGGTGCCTTTCAGCTATGTCCATCATCTGTGCAAACAACAGTCACCATTTATCGTTTTGTGTCACACGAAACATCAGAATCAAAGAAGGTGAGAGCTATAGCCTACTCCACCAGATACCACAAATACCTGAAATTCGGCGCTTTGACTGACAGGCCTAGCGAGTTCCACTGCCGGATCATTCTTGCTTTGATTCCTGGGTCTTCCTCAGCGTGTGGCCAATCCAACTCCATTTTCTTCTTTTTTTCGCGATATTCCTCAAGATTCATTCGAAACCAAAATATATGGCCAAAAAATGGCGAATTGAATTTAATGTAACGTTTTTCAGAATAATGCTTACAAAATGTGAACATTTCCGCTGAAAATAATTTATTTAAAAAATTAAATTTGTTCAGCCCTTGCAAATATCAGATAAAGCTGCGACTATGGCAGCACTGGTTGGGTGTCCATTAAACGATGACAACAACTGTTAACTTAACAGTTGCAGGGTGGTTCGTCAAGCATTAGCGACATTAAATTAATATTATTAATCGTACGTGGTATTGTGTTACCAACATTTACAGTATCATGGTATTGCATTAGGCAGTGTTAGTTGTTTAGCACAACTTAGTTTTTGTGAATTTGCAAATGAATTGAGATAGTTCTAGAAATCGTTTTACAATAACTTCAAGAATGTAAGTATGAACTATATCGAAATAAAAATGCGAATAAATCTGTTTTTTAAACGGTACTACTGTTCACACGGTACTACGGTTCTACAGTATTAACAGAATGTGTTTAAAAAATACACTAACTGAAACAGAATTTTTTGAAATTTGTTTTATTTTAGGTTCTATGCAGTATTGCACCAAAAATGAAATCTTTGTGTAAGAAAATGATAAGGAGATAGACACTTTTGCATTATTTAAAAATTAGGGACCACCTTATCGGTGGTCCCTATACAAAATCCGTAAAGCAAACCATTCCATTCCCAAGAAATATTGGGAATGGAAAAAATAGTAGAGCCTGTTCTCACACAGAAAAAAATGCACCTGATAATATTCGAAGAAACATTTATTTGATCTGTTGAATAGTTTAGTCAAATTTAGAAACTCCTAAAATGACACTCAATTAACACATTTGAGTAAAACTTTAGGCAAAAACACATAAATTTGCTAATTACACATTCAATTGGAAATTATTTTCTTGCACTTCAAGGAATTGACATCGCCTTACATTAAACTTTAACTTAATGCGAATGCGTGACTACAAATATAATATCACCGGTTCGATGCTCGCTTCGACCAATTATTTATTTTATTGTTTGTAATAAAACGATTTTTTAATCAATATGTGAGTTTCTTCATTTTCATTTAACGACTTACAACATTTTTATTCAATATGTGAATTTCTTCATCGATTGAATATGATTCTTTGAATTTCTTTAACACACCATTT
The DNA here is from genome assembly GCA_947397865.1 of Polietes domitor. Lineage (NCBI taxonomy): Eukaryota > Metazoa > Arthropoda > Insecta > Diptera > Muscidae > Polietes > Polietes domitor. Next base: position 91,961,753 of record OX377619.1, on the reverse strand, counting down.
TTAAATAATATTTCATTTGAATGAAATAAAACCAAAGTTTTATTATTTTCCATTCAAATTCCAGGGATTCAAATGTTTGGCGGACTCACACAGGGTGTAAGACAGATGGTAGGGATCGTCAGAAGAATTGTTTGGAAGGGCATCTAAAGAACTAATGTGTCAGTTAAAATGATAGTGGTCTAACATAAAAATCCAAAAAATGAGATATCCCAATATTTCTCTTTACTTTGATCAGATCTCTAATTTAAGAACTTTTACTTTTGACATTTATAAAAAATGTACCCTTACAATGACATTTCTCATTTTATGCACTCCAACATTGTCTTTAGTGTTAGTTTGAAAGTGGTCTACGTCAAACTATATCCACTAATATTGATGTGTGGTGATGCAAACATTTTTATACCCTCCACCTCCAGGATGGGGTGGACTGGAGACTCTATAAAGTATATATATTCTTGATTGTCATAAAATTCTAAGACGATCTAGCCATGTCCATCCGTCTGTTGAAAGCACGCTAGCATCTAAACGAAAGGAGTTAGGACGTCCAAATTTTCCATAAAGGCAAAAAAATACCGGCCCAAAGGGAAAAATGTTTCCCTCACAATAACAAAAAATACCCATATTAACCACTAATATCTTGCAGTATTTATGCATATTTTTTCAATATGTCTGCTTGTACTAAAATGGGGCAAAAAGGGATAAAAATGGTACATATTAAACGACAACAGCTAGAAACGCGAAAATTAAATTTGTACTTTCAAGGGATACTATGGGTACAGAGGGATAAAAATAGTACCAACTAAACGGCTACAGCTAGAACGATGAAAATCGATGTGTACATCCCTCTAATTGCGTAGACACGTAAAATAAAGAGATTTTAGAAAGTCGTACTCTTAAGGGAGTAAAATGGTCGCAGCCCGAATCATGGAATTCCTCGTACTGCATAAACACGCAAAATAAAAAGATTTTTCCAAGTTCGTACATTTTACTTTTACGTCAATAATTGGTTGAATCACGAAGTTAGGTTATCTTGCGCTATGTACGTGAGATAATGGATTTCAAAATTGTACTTTTGGAATTAAAATAGAATGGAAATACAACCAACTGCAGCAATCACTATGTACCAATATTTATGGTATTTAAGCTTTTTGAAAATATAAATATAAGAATATTTATTTTTTGAGTTGACTTGAAGTATTATTTCGATATGTGAACGTATTGGTAGCCTTGACTTATAAGTTTATTTTTTATTGTTTTGGTTTGCTTATAAAGGGTGTTTTTTATTGGGGTATAGAACTTTAAGTTGGCATCACTTTTTTAAGTGGCGGCCATTTTGTCAGCTGTCAAGTGATTAATATTTAGTTTGGTTTGCCATTTCATCATGAACAGGTTGACAAAAGAACAACGCTTGCAAATCGTGCAAATTTATTTCGAAAGTAATGGTTCAGTTCGCGAAGTACACCATTTTATGGTCGACATAATCGTCCATCAGAGCAATTAATTCGGTTAACCATGGATCGTTTTCGCACTACGTTTACTCTATGTGATAATACGCATCCGCAGAGACGTGGAACAGTGCGCACCGAAGAAACAATTGCCGCTGTAGAGCAAAGTGTTGAAGAGGACCCGAATGAATCGATTCGCCACCGTGCACAGCAATTGGAGCTGCACAGCAATTGGAGAAAGTGGTTGAAAATTGGACCTGTAGAATTGGCTATATTCGAGACAGCCGCGGCGGCCACATGCCCGAAATCTTATTTAAACATTAATGGCATAAAATTATCCTTCCAATAAAGCCAAATTGATGGACATTAAAACGATTTTCTTGTGTTTTATTTCAATTCGAAGTTCTATACCTCAATAAAAAACACCCTATATTAAAAATATATATTTTCCTCTGTGGAATGCAATGTACATAAAGTTCGGTCCGGCCGAACTTAACTCCGTTTTTTCTTGTTTTATTTATAATGCCCATTTTTGGTGATTCCGATAATTTGAATAACATATAAAATAAAATTATTTGAAAAATAAAAAAATATTCAATGTTTTTTTTTTAATTTTTTTGAAATAAAATATTTTTGTTTTCTTTCAGTTTTGGTAAGGAAATATTACTTTTGCGAAAAAATAAAAATTTTGAGAAGAATGAAAGTGGTCTAAGTCAGTACATCCTCTGAAAGTAGTGGTTCCATTAGAGGTACCAATGCTGTCGATTTTTTTATAAAAGTTCGATATAGAAGTAGGATTTTCTAAGATAAAAATGTTGTGCTTCGATGGAAAAACATTTTTTAATTGACTCAAACATAAACCATTGAATATCTCAGAACGGATAAAGTGTGACTTAGACCACTATCATTCTAACTGGCACAAATGTAAGATGATTAACCCTCTATGGGCCACTCACCATACAGAAACAAAAAAATATTTAGATCGACTTCCAATAATCAATCCTGACATTAAATTAAACTCAATGAGATGCTTGTAAGATGGCATGTGTACTTTATTATTTGGTGCGATTTTTAAACGCATGTTCGGCATGAAATGGGTTGTGCTTCTCATTCGTTTGTGAGAATCATTTACTTAAAGAGGCCGGGTATGATGTTGAAAAGTCGCTGCGAAGCCACCTGAGGAAACCATGATAGTGATAGTGTGCAGCCATGCCATTTGTAAAAAAATGCTTTCTATAAAATATAGAACCAAAATGGTCTTGAGCGAGGAGAGTAACCAACTCAAATTAAATTAAATTTCAATTAGAAGGGAAGTGGTAAATTTCAAATTAGTATTATTAATTTAACTTAAGAACAACCTATATAGCGATATTTATTAAATAAATTGCGATGTTTCATTATTATAATTTTGAATAAAAATGCTAACCTTACACACAGTCATGACAGTATACATGTCGAATTTCGTTCCATTTTTATCGAAAATTCATTATCTTTCGCCTTCACATTGGAGTATACACATATACGATTCACGATTCTAGTTGCAGCCTTTTGTTTGGTACCAGTTTTCTCTCTCCTTTACCACATTTTGTCACTAAAAGTGCGAATTTGGAGAAAGCCTTTTATTTCGAGCATCTACCAAGTCAGAGCAATGTATAAATAAAAGTTCATGATTCTAGCTGCAGCCTTTTGATTGGTACCATTTTTATCCGTTAGGGTTCCTCATTTGGACCCTAAAAGTGCGAATATCGAAAGACCGCATTATTTCAAGTCTACGCAACCAGAGCGAAAAATACAATGATTTTCATTATTATAGTTGCTGCGGTTTGATTGGTACCCTTTCTCTTCGTTTCCCCTTAAAAGTAAGCATTTCGAAAATTTCCATGATTTTGCACGTCATAGGAGTCATAGGAATGTACATAACTAATTTCGTTATTCTAGCTTTAGTCATTGGTCGGTACCAATTTTATCCCTTTTTGTACATTCCCTCCTATAAAACAAGTAAGGAAAGGCAAAAGTCGGGTGCGACCGACTATATGATACCCTCCACTTTCTCCATAGGTGTTTGTAGTTGAAACAGTGTTGTGCCAAAATAGATTTAAATCGGGAAGAACATTTGTATGGTTGGTATGCATGTTTATAGGTTAAATATAATATGTTGTGTCCAGTTTGGCAAAGATCGGTTAAGGTTTGTGGCCTCTGGAGCGAAAAATGTCATATCGGTAAGGACAATTCTGTCGGGGTTACATCAAAACATGGAACGACGTGCTTCTAGTTGAAATATAACGTGATTTGACAAATGTGAAGAAAATCAAATCGGTAGCGACATTTGTATGGGAGCTATATCTAATTCTGAACCGATCTGAAATCACTTTTAAGACAGATGTTTCGAGTTATAATAAAGAGTGGTTAAATTGTAAGGGCCGATGTTGAATCTGAACGACACCTAAACGTCAAGTTTTTTTTCTGCATTTCATTTGACATTTCTCAATTTCAGACTAACTCAATTTGAACCATGGGAAGATACACAATCGAGCAACGCGTTAAAGTTACTCTGGCTTATTATGAAAATGGGCGTTGAAGTCAAATGCACTTCGTGATTTTTTTCGGTCAATTTAATCGTCCAAATATGCGTACAATCGGAAAAGTCGTGCAAAAATTTGAGCAAACCGGATCTGAAGGAGATGTGAAAACACCAGTGCATGCTCGCACAGCTCGTACTGCAGAAAATATTGCTGTTGTTCGGGATAGTGGGGCTGAAAAGCCGTCCACCTCAACTCGTCGTCGTGCCCAACAATTGCACCTCTCACACTCGTCGTTGATGAACATTATGCATAAAGACTTGCATTTACACGCTTACAAGGTGCATTTGACTCAAGAACTAAAGCGTCTGGACCATTCCCAACGTCGTAAATGGTCAGAATGGTGGCAAGAAATGGAAACAGTGGATGATCAATTTTCGCAGAAAATCATCTTCTGTGATGAGGCACATTTTCACCTCAGTGGATTCGTCAATAAGCAGAATTGCCGCATTTGGGCGAATGATAATCCAAGAGTGATTGTCGAAATAACCAATTGACCCACAAAGAGTGACTGTTTGGTGCGGTATATGGGCTGGCGAATGAATGCTCTTCGCTATCGTAAGATGATAACGAACTTTTTATGGCCTGAATTGGAAGATATGGATGTGGACGATATGTGGTGTCAACAGGACGGTGCCACTTGCCATACAGCTAACGAAACAATGGCTCTTTTGCGCGACAAATTCAATGGCCGTGTTATCTCACGTGGTGGCGATGTCAATTGGCCGCCAAGATCATGTGATTTGACACCGTTGGACTTCATTCCTTGGGGTTATTTGAAAGACAAGGTGTGTATAAGCCAGCAACAATTAAAGAGCTAAAGGATGAGATAATTCGGCACATTAACTGCATAGAACCTCAATTATGCTTCAGCGTCCTCGAAAATTTGGAACATTGGATGGAGGTGTGCCGCCGTGGTCGCGGCGGCCATTTCGCCGATATTTTGTTCCATACATAATTAAACCATACCAATATTATCATAATAAAAGGAAATTACAATAATTTCCTCAATAATTTGTGTTTTATTCAAAATCAAGATCGGACCTAAAAATTAAACCACCCTTTATAAGGCTTTGTGCCAAATTTGAAGAAAATCGGTTAAATTGTGTGGTCTCTAAAACGCAAAGTGTTAAATGGAGGCCGAAATTTATACGGGAGCTACATCTAAATCTGAACCGATCTGACTCTCTTTCATCACAGATGTGTCTAGTTCATATATAAGGTTTTGTGCCAAACTTGAAGAAAATCGGTTAAAATTCGTGGTTTCTAGAGAGGAAAATGTCAATTCTGGAGCGAAAATTATGTGGGTGCTATATATATATATAGTTAAAATACAAAGTTTTGTACCTAATTTGAAGAAAATCGGCTAAAATATGTGATCTCTAGAGTGCAAAAGTTAAATGGAGAACGAAATTTGTATGGAAGCTATATCTAAATCTGAACCGATTTGGCCCAAATTCACCATATATATTTCCAGTTCAATTATAAGGTACTGTGCCAAATTTGAAGCAAATGTGGTTTCTAGAGCGGAACTTTTTCCGGGAGCGACATCTGTATGGGGCCTATATCTAAATCTGAACTGATTTTCTTTAAATTAAATAGGGTTCGTCCGTAACCAGCAAAACTCACTTTTGCCAATTGTTGTTACGATCGGACTATAATTGCTACCTGTACTTTGATTACAAGAATAGATGGACGGACGGACAGACGGGCATTGCTAAATCGACTCAAAAAAAGATTCTAAGTCAATCGGTATACTTAACAATGGGTCTATCTCCTTCCTTCCTTTTGGATGTTACAAACAAATGAACAAAGAAATAATACCCTAGTGGAGGGTATAAAAACTAATTTCGAAAATCGCTTTATTTTATGTGTACAGTTTACTAGTTATTGTCGTTTTAATGGCATCATTTTTATCCTATGTTGCCTCATGTCACCCCTAAAAGTATTCTTCACTTATTGGTGCGCGTTCGTTCTGTTCCCATTTTATCACAAAAAACTTCTTAGTTTGCATGTCTACGGTACCATTTTTATCCCTTTTTGTCCCATTGGTGCTCGTTTATGCTATACGGGGAATGCGCATACCAAATATCTAGAAATAATAATAAGAACACATATTAAAAACACATATTATAATATTAGGGTTATTAGGGAAAAGAATTTTCCCTCTCGACCGATATCACCCACTTTCAATTCCAATTGATCTGCAACTATTAGACGTATTCTTGGAAATTTTTGACCTTCCGTTTCTGCTAGCGTGCTTTCAACAGACGGCTACGGATAGATAGACTTTGAACTTTATTTCGACATAGAATACACATATTTACTCACGGTCTCGATATTTCAAGGTTTTACAAAGGGAATGACAAACTTAGTATACCCCCATCCTATGTTTATACCCTTCACTATTATGTCTTAGTGCATTTGTTTGTAACACACAAAAGGAAACGACATAGATCCATCGTTTAATATACAGATCGGCTTGGAATCACTTTCTGAGTCGATTTAGCAATGTCTGTCCTTATATTTGAACAAGAAACATCTCTGGCGAAAATCAGCCAAGTCGGTTCAGATTTATATATAGCTCCCATACAAATGATTTCCCCGATTTGACCTTTTACGCTCTAGAAGCCTTATCTTTTAACAGATTCTCTTCAAATTTGGCACAACAACTCATATTCCAACTAGAAACATGACCCAAAAAGTGGGTCCGATCGTTTCAGATTTATATATAGCTCTTATATATATTTCGCTCCGATTTGAAGTTTTTCGCTCTCGAAAACATAAAATTTGACAGATTTTCTTCAAATTTGGAAAATGATTCAAATCGGAATGAGTCAATCGAAAATGAGTTTGACTTTTTCTGCTGTAAAAAGTACATAAGTTAACCGATTTTGATCAAATTTGGCATAATGCGATCAAATCGTTTCAGATTTATATATAGGTTTTGTACAAAATGTTGGCGATTTTACTTTGTTTGCTCTAGAAAACACATATCTTGACAGATTTTGATCAGAACAAGTTACATTTCAAGTGGAAATACACATTAGTCCTGTTCTATTGGACTTACTAGCTTTAGATTAAGATACTAGATAAGCTGGCAACGGTGTTACACATTGCTTTTTCTTAAATGGATCAACAAGCATAGACGCAGCAATAGATTTCTGCTGGGGAGGGCTATAGCCTCCCAAAGTTTCTATTAAAAAATATTTATTTATTTTATGAGATTTTTCGCAGGTAAACTCAGAATTTGTTTTTATGCTTTATATTTATTCAAGGGAGAAAATTACATGGAAAATAAAAAATTAATTCATATTGAAATCATGATATTGATAGTGTGCATTGTATAAATATAGATGAAAAATTGTCCTGAGCAATGACAATATCCCAGTTCAATTGTAATAAGAATTTTTACAAGCTTTCATAAGAAACATAAAAAAGCGTCCACGTGGAACAAGTGAGGAAAGGCTAAAGTCGGACGGAGCAGACTATATGATACACTCCACTTTCTATGTCATTACGATTCGATTCGTTAAAAAATTGAAATCGGGAAGGATTTTTGTATCCTGTAAATGTATGTGTTTGACAAAAAAGTTAAACCGGAGGGGATATTTGTATGGAGGTATATTGAAACCAGGAACGATGTGACCCGCTTTCACTACGTATGTTTATAGGTGAAATATAATATGTAAAGTTTGGCCAAAATCGGTTAAACATTTGGGAGGAACATTTGTGTTGGGCTACATCTAAATCTGAACCGATCTCACCCATTTTCAGCATAGGTGTTTCCAGTTAGATTATAAGATTTTGTGCAGAATTTAAAGAAAATCGGGTAAATATGAGCGGAAAAGGTCAAATCGGGAGCGACATTTGTATGGGTGCTATATCTAAATCTGAACCGATCTTACCCACTTTCAGCATTGGTGTTTCTAGTTCAGTAGAGTAATGATACGGGTACGGTATAAATGTCACATATTTTGATTGAATATTTTGACAGGTTGTTTGACGAGGGTCAGGTTGGGGTGGTCAGGTGTTCATCCAGGTGTTCAGCCAGGTGTTCATCCAGATGGTTGTAGGGGTGGGGGGTTAGTTGACGGTTAGACTGCATTGTCTGTAAAGGTGATTGGAGTTTTTCGCTAGGGGTTGATGATCAACAGTTAGATTCCTTTGTATGTAAGAGAATTTTACTAGTTGTTCGTGTGTACTCATTGGGTGGGCAGTAGAGATGAGAGCGAAAGGTTACGTCTGTCCCTTAATGTTTGTATGTAAGAGAGTTTTACTAGTTGTTCGTGTGTACTCATTGGGTGGGCAGTAGAGATGAGAGCGAAAGGTTACGTCTGTCCCTTAATGTTTGTATGTAAGAGAGTTTTACTAGTTGTTCGTGTGTACTCATTGGGTGGGCAGTAGAGATGAGAGCGAAAGGTTACGTCTGTCCCTTAATGCTTGTGTGTCCTTTCGTTTTCGTCTCATGACGCCGATCAAAACAATCTGTGTTTATCCGCTTCACCACCTTTCAAAAGGTAGGCAATGTAATGGTAGGCAATTTGTAGCGACAAGTGTTTTTTAAGGACGATTGTTTTTGTTATGGTGGAGAGAGTTGTGAGCGTCAGAATTCTGTGTCTGCTAAAGACAGTGTCCCTTTTTGATGTCATGTAGATCAGATTGGTTTAAGGCGACATGCCATAAATTGAAAATAATAATATTCGTGTATATGTTGTTGTTATTTATTTTAGTTCATCCTTTTTTAAGGACGTCGTATGGTGAAGATGAAAAATAGAAAATAATATTTTTCACGAAAAAATTGTGTATTATTTTCATTTATAGGTAAAAATATGAAGGGGGTGAAGGATGTATGAGTAAAAATTGAAATGCACAAAACAGTTTGTTTTAGATCGACATCGATTTTTATGATCGACGTTGGTGGTATATCGGGTACATTTCAAATTGCTTTTTGACCGCCAGTGAAGACGCTAGTGGAAACGTTTATGACGAGTTAGAATTTATGACGGCGCTTGCTGTTATTTATTTTAGGATATCCTTTTTAAAGGTTTATTGTCATATGGTTAGGGATAAACTATACCAATGGTTGTTAGTGTATACACTTGTATATTTATTTTTGAGATTAAGGGTTTATTGTCATGTGGTTAGAGATAAACTATACCAATGGCTGTATATTTATTTTTTATAATAAACAATGAAATTAGTCCTAGGAATACAGTATTCGTTGACCTTTGGAGAGTGAAGCATCATTCTGTAAACATATATTAATTTTGAGATTATTTTCAAATTATAAAAGTTAAATAATTTAAATTCGTTTTTTATTATATTTTTTATTTAACGAATACTGTGTACTTGCGAAAAAGTGTATTTACTATAAAAAATTTTCTAACATTGTTAAAAAAAATAAATAAATAAAGTAAAATGGCTTCATATACATATACTTGTGCCATATGCAACGCTGGATTTGGTATTTCAAGCCAATATGAAAGGCATTTAAAATTGCATTGTCCCATCTGCAATCAAGTTTTTGTAACGATGCATGCAGTGAAGTTCCACATACGAGCTTTCCATTCAAATGAAACTGCAGTATCTCAACCTAGAAAGCGATCAATGGATATGGAGGATCAGCCAGATTCAAAAAAGTTGAAACATGTACAATATCGATCAAATAGCAACGTAAACCCAACTTATTCTGGATTCAGCAAGAACAACAATGTGTTACAACAACAACATCCTCAACAATACTCAGACAATGGACAAAGTTCAATACCACCAATAACGACTAGTAACACAGGAGTAGACGCATTAATCCCACAAACAACACAAAATACTCAAACCGCACCGATTAAAAAAACTATTTTTTGCGAAGATTGCAATGTAGATGTAGCTGCAAAAGTAAGCCATGTTCGTACCAATGAACATAAGCGAAATGTTGCATTTTTTATTAATCAGAATGTTAATCACATAAAAAGTACATTTTCGAACCGTGTTGCGACATATGAATATTTAAATAAAAACAACACTTTGATACCTGAAGAGTTTTTATATGAAACGAAACAAAGTTTGGTAAAACTACTAAGTCTCAGGCTAGTAGATCATAATATTATTAAATTTAATATGGAGCTGCTAGCGGATTATGTTAAACCTGCTATTGTTGCAAACAATTTGAGTGTTAATGGAGGTGAAGAACAACCAACAACGTCAAGACAAGCTACAAACAAAAAACTGGTCAATCCTATTTCTGATGGAATAAGTAGTCCAACACCTTTTAACCATATGGCGAAAATGACCTTAGTAACCATGGCCGATGATATAAACCAGCTTTTTGATGATCAAGTTGACATAATTAGAAAAAAAATGTCCGAATTCCAGGAGAGGGATTCTGGATGGGCATTATCAAAAATAATAAAGTTGGAAATAAATATAAATCAGGCTGCACTTACTAAGGGATCCCAATATATGGCGCTGCCGCAGAGTCTAGCAGTAAAACAAGCATGCCTAAATGTAAAAAATCAGGACGAATTCTGTTTTAAATGGAGTCTAGTAGCAGCATTAGATCACACACCCACAAATAATGCGAACTGCACATCTTCCTACAACGTGAATATTCATAATGATAGAATACCTCTACAAACTAACATTGAGTTGAATTTTCAAGATCTAGAATTTCCTCTAGCCATTCAACACATTAAATTGTTTGAAGCAATTAATGACAATATTAGTATAAATGTTTTCGGATATGAAAACAATGAGGTTGTGGGACCGTACCACCTAACGAAAAAGGAAAAGGCGAATCACGTAAATTTAATGCTGCTACATAAAGACGGTCAATTCCATTACATATGGATTAAAAATATGTCAAGGTAAAAATACAAAAATATATATTTTTTATTTTAAAACAAAAATATTAATATTTTTATTTTCTTCCATAGACTACTGAGCACACAATTTTCTCGAGGAAAAGCAACAATTTTTATATGCAATGGATGCATTCAACATTTTGGTTCGGAAGGTCTACTACAGAGACACAAACCGGAATGTGGAGGCATTGTAACACACTTGCCACAAGGGGACAAAGCCATTTTGAAATATAAACACCATCAACGAAAGTTAGATGTTCCTTTTGTGGTGTATGCCGATTTTGAGTGTGTGTTGCAGAATTCAACAAACACCGCAACTTCAACAAAAACTGTAGAGTTGAAGAAGCACGTTCCTTGTGCTTTTAGTTATGTAATTAAATGTAGCTACGATAGCAGTCTGGATAAGTTCTGTATATATACAGGAGAAGATGCTCCCACAAAATTTTTGCAAAATCTTGTGAAAGATTGTAAAGAAATTTACAATAAATATTTAAATGTGAATAAGGAGATGATTCCTTTAACGCCCTTAGAGGAAACCCAATTTATGACTGCAGTAAACTGTCATATATGTGATGAGACTTTAGGTGATGATAGAGTGAGAGACCACTGTCATTTAACCGGAAATTTCAGAGGGGGAGCACATAATGCTTGTAACTTACAGCATCAGATAGCTAAATTTGTCCCAGTATACTTCCATAATTTTTCTTCATATGACTGCCACCTTTTCATCAGTGAGCTGTCTAAATTCGATGGTGAAACCAAAGTAATTCCTTTGAATAAGGAATTGTATGTTTCACTTTCCCATTTCATTAAAATGGGTGGGAAAAATAGATTAGAATTGAGGTTTTTAGACTCATTTAGATTCATGGCAGCTAGTTTAGATACGTTGGCTAAAAACTTACCCGAACAAGATTTTCATAGTGTTCGAAAACAATTTCCCAATGATATTGATTTTAAACTTATGAATAAGAAAGGTACCTTCCCCTATGAATATATATCTAGTTATTCTAAACTTTCGGAAAATAAACTTCCACCTAGAAATGATTTTTTTAACTATTTGATAAACAAAGAATGTTCGGTGCAAGACTATAAACATGCTCAAGATGTGTGGTCAAGATTTGGATGTCAGAATCTGAAAGATTACATGGAATTGTATCTGAAGGCCGACGTCTTAATATTGACTGACGTTTTTGAAAATTTTAGAGCGGTTTGTAAGAAAATTCATAATTTAGACCCTAGTCATTATTATACCGCACCAGGTCTTTCGTGGGATGCTATGTTAAAACATACAAAGGTAGAATTGGAACTTTTAACAGACATTGACATGTACAATTTCTGTAAGAATGGGATTCGAGGTGGCATTGTCCAATGCTCCAAACGACATACAAAAGCAAATAATAAATACATGAGTAACTATGACAAGAGTAAACCGTCAGAATATCTCATGTATCTTGATGCGAATAATTTGTATGGGTGGGCAATGTCACAATATCTACCTAAAAATGATTTTAAATGGGTCGAAGGAGCAGAATTTGAAAAACTTAGTCGCAAAGAAGAAATCATGAAATTAGCTGACGATGGAGACAGAGCTTACTTTATTGATGCGGATATTTCATATCCAACTTGTTTACACAAAGCGCATAACGACTTACCGTTCTGTGCTGAAAACAAGAAGGTTGGGGGATCAAAGTGTAAGAAATTAATAACTGATTTTTCGACAAAACAATCGTATCCAATACACTCTCGAGTTCTCAAACAATGTTTAGCGAATGGGTTGATTTTAGAAAAGGTTAACCGTATCCTTTCTTTTAAACAGGAAGCTTGGTTAAAACCATACATCGAAAAAAACAATTATCATAGAACCATGGCGAAGAATGCTTTCGAAAAAGACTTTTTCAAGCTATTGAATAATTCAGTTTACGGGAAAACCATGGAAAATGTTGACAAAAGAAAAGATGTCAAAATTGTTAAATATTGGGAGAGAACAGATAGGAATAGATTGGGTGCACAGGCATGGATAGCGAAACCGAATTTCCATAGTTTGACACAGTTTTCTGATGACATGGTTGCCATTCAGTTGAGTCGTGTAAAGACTTTATACGACAAACCAATTTATTTAGGGTTCTCTGTATTGGAACTTTCCAAATGGTTAATGTATGATTTCCATTACGAATTCATGAAGAAGAAGTTCCAGGAAGATTTTTATTTAAATTATATGGATACAGATTCATTCATATATTCCTTTATAGGTAGAGACTTTTATAAAGAACTGACATTACAGGATATTCAGGATAGGTTTGATACCTCAGAGTATCCTTCAGATAATCCTTTCAATATACCGCTACTAAATAAAAAGGTATTAGGAATGATGAAGGATGAAAATTGTGGAAAAATTATGACAGAATTTGTAGGATTGAGACCGAAAATGTATGCTATAAGTGTACAAGACGGAGCCCTCATAAAAAAATCTAAGGGCGTTAAAAAGTCTGTCCTTAATAAATATACAATAGACACCTACCGAGACTGCTTATTAAATAAGAAAAAATATTGTGATAATATGATCACATTTAGATCTAAAAAGCATATAATTTATACTAATCAAATCAATAAAATAACTTTAAGCTACGACGACGACAAAAGAAAAATTAAGTCCGACGGTATAAATACATATGCTTGGGGACATTATGAAATAGAAAGTCCATCAGACAATTATATTGAAAATATTGATCTGAACTCGATTGATTTAATGACGTTTGATTACAGTTTAAGTGATATCAACAATCTAGATCTTGCGACTTTAGATGAACTGAGAGAAAGTGAAAATGTCCATATAGATTTAAGTTCAATAAATCTCATGACATTTGATTGTAATTTTAATGGGGTTAATAATCAAGACTTGGCTTCTTTAGACGAGCTTAACGAATTGAATTTATAATTAAACAATATTACTTTTGTTATTAATATATATATATATATATATATATTTATTTAGATTTGTATTTTCCTTGTTAACTAATATTTTCGTTACCTATTTATAGTTAAAAATAAAAAGACTTGTTATTAAGTTTCAAATATAATGAAAATTTGTGTTTTTATTTTGGTAATTTCATTCATACAATGATGTTGTGTAAGTATATAATTTTAAAAATGTTTAAATAATTTTAAAAAGTTTAAATAATTTTTCTAACTATTCCTGTTAAAGGTGTATACTCAAGCAATCGATCGTGAAGTATTAAACAATATGCAGATGTGTTTTCAGGAATAGCTTTGTTTGTTTCAAACTCAATTTTAACATCAATAGGTCCGCTTTTAACCATTTCATTCTGATGACTAACATCAATTACTATTACAGGGGTTTCCTTAAATTTTTCACATGAAAGGATTGGTTGTGGTTCACGCATATAATAACTTTGTTGAAATTTAGCGTACATATCATATAGAACAGCATATCGGTTATCATCAAATTTCAAGTTTAAATCATCATATGGATATGTTTCTGAATTTAGGTGGACTTTCATGTTTGTCAAATTACAGTGTGAAAATTTTGTATCTTTTGAGAACGCAAACAAAATGAAACGTGGCCTTTCTCTGTTTACAGACAGCTTTACATTCCAATTACACTTTGTTGCACCATAAAATGTTGGATTAAAATGACAATCCCAGCTACGGAACGCGAGTGGTAAAGACGTTCCATCTTTTATGGTTTTCATAATTTTTATTTTCGATGTATCAGAAAGGTGTATGTGTGGAATTCGCCATGTTATATTTGTTATTGTTAAATTTAAAACTTCAGCTACATCTGTGGAATAACATACGTTGTTGTCACTTGAGCTACGTAGCATTATGAGGTCGTGTTTGCTATTCAATATAACTTTAGTGTAATCTTCGGCAAACCCCAATAACATCTTAAGTGGAATATAAAAGTTGAACACCCCCATTGTTAGATCGTTACCGATATTCCATCCAGCATTTTTCATCATATTACTTTCAAAGTCGTTCAGAGAAGCATAATTCTTTATGGTGCTAGATAATCCTAAATAGCGAGTTCGATCGATTTCAACGCCATTAATTTCATATCGAATTTCATCAAACATGTATGCCACACAGTTGTTTCGCAATCGAGCATTAGATGTTTTCGCACCCCCTACCAGTGTAACACAGCCTTCTATGAAAATGTAGCTTTCACTGGGTAATACATACAAGTCCTGATTTTGAATTGTTATTCTTATCTCATCGTTATTTTTAAAAGATTGTATATATGGTACATATGTATGATAGTCTTTTTTTATTATATTCTCGTCTGTGAGTGGCTTTTCACCAACATTAAGTATTTCAGACATAATTTTTTAATCGAAATTTTAAAGATTTTAAAAAAATTTTATTTTCTTTTGTCAATGGTAGTCTTTTAGGTTTGACTGATTGGAAAGGAATGTGTATATCTTTTCTTTTATTCCCGTATTTATTATAAATAATCATTTTGATTTTGGTCTGAGATGCAATCGAAGTGTAATTTCTTCTCCGCGAAAATTTATTAAACGTTCTTCTTGATCCACAATCCAAACTTTAAGTGAAGTGATTTCTTTGACGTTTACTGGTAAATAAATTAGGTTTTTAGGTATTTCATCCATTTTATATCCTGGAGACACGTTTATAGCAAACTCGTGTATAGTATGTACTGGTAAATTGTTTAAATATGCTCCTGTAATTATATTACATTGTATTTGTACGGCGTTCACTTTCAAAATGTTAACAGGTAGATACGATTTATGACTTTCTTTCGATAACAAAATTCGGTCATCAAATCCAAACAATGTTCCTAGAGAACGATCTCGATTAAAATAAATAACATCGTGTGAAGAATATATTTCAATTTGTAACGTATTATTGTTAGCTGCGATATCTAAAGTTTTTTCTCCATTATGTTTTCCATATACTGATTTTATATAGGATACAATATCTTCCAACTCGTAAGATCCGACTGGTATTTCGATTGTCATGTCACCGATATGAAATAAATTGTTGTCATAGTCAACGTTTGGAATGGAGTTGTAAGAATGAAAATCTATTAGAGAACATTCATACTCGTCTGGAAGTTGGATTGGTGGAAAATAATTGGCTGTTAAAACCGGCGATCTTCCGCTTAATGCTAATGTTATTGACATTATGAATGCTATTTAACTAATGACAAACAAAATATATAACTGAGTGATATAATTTTGCTTAAAGTATTTCATTTTTATCTATCCAGGAGTTGTGTTGATTGGAGAACCCCAACCATTTAACATATACTTTATCTGCCTTCGTTTTTAAAACTTTCTCAACGAGGTACGCATTAGGAAAGCGTGTGTGTATAATCTCTTCCTTATAGAAACCTCCTTTAATCGGATTTCCTTGATAGTCTTCCAATGTATATGTAACTGGATTTGTAATTTGAACAGATTTAATTCTAAAAATCTCTGTACTAAAGTTTGGTGTATATCCTTTTTCAAATATATTTTTATATTTGCTTATGCGTACATAATCCCCCACATGAAAATTTGACGGTTTAAATATTTTCAAGTGGTTGTATACAGTGTTTAATAACATTTTCTCATTATCAGGGTTTACATTAATGGGGGCCATTTTTATTGTTCTATGTTCTTTATTATTGTATGTATCTACTAAATCCTTATATATCTTGATCCACTGATAGGTTCCATTAAATGAAAATTCACGAAACAGGATAGATTTTAAGGTACGGTTGAAACGCTCAACAATTGACGCCTTCATTGTACTATATGTAGAATAGTGATTAATTTTATACTTATTCATTAATCGTTTAAAATCTTTATTAAAAAACTCCTTTCCATCGTCAGTTTGTAAATTTTTTGGTATTCGACCCAAATTCAATATTCTTTGGAATGCAGCGGAAACATCGGAAGCATTTTTAGTTTTAGTGTGTTCTACCCAAGCATATTTTGAAAAGTTGTCTATAACTGTTAATAGATATTTGAATCCTTTATTAAATTTTGAATAATTCCCCATTTCAACTAAATCTGCTTGCCATGAATCGTCAATTCCTTTCATAATAACTCTTCGTCGTGGGAACTTTTTGCGGGCTTGAGTATGCAGTTCATTTACAATTTTTCTTTTCTCCATTGTTTTTTTTATTATATTAATATCTTATTGTTTTTTACAATTGGTTGATGGTACAGATACACAAATATTATTATAAACTTCATCAAGTTTATCCTTCAACTGTAGTATATTTTTTTTATTATCAATAATTTCTGCGTTTAATATTTCTCGTGAACGGTTGATTTGTGTTTGTAGATAAAATTTGTTGACAGCGTCTCCCACTTCTGACGGCGGACCCAAATTTTTGATTTTCTTATTTCGGATATCGAGGTTGTTATGATCATCAAGACCAATTCCCAACATTTTCGGAACATTTCTCCTCAATATATCAGAATTTGAAAAGTGACCGAACTTGTCAACACTCATCTTATGATTAATTGAGTTTCTTCATCGTCAGTATATTATATCTGATTCCTTTAATTCTTCAATTATAGATACTATTTCGTTATTTTGATTAGTATGGCCAGCATTTTGTGATGCTATGAGAAGCTTTAATCTTTCCACCAATTCGTTGGGATCGTCCCAGTATATATAGTTCGGGTTTTGAAGACTTACGCTCATAAGGCCTTTACCTGTGTGAGTAGATTGAAATAACCTTTTTATTATTTTTGTATATTTTAAACCTTTGCTTCCTTTAATTTGTTCATTGGGGTCATGTTTTCTTCGATGTGCATTTGTATTAATTAAAATCTTTTTGTATATATCCAACTCATATGAATCATAACTCTTAGGATTTTTATAAAAAAGCAATTCATATAGTCCATGCGTATTAGCCCAAGATTGATTTCCAATAATAATTTTGTCAGCACTTAGATGTATACTGCTGTTACCGAATTTCCAAACATCATTCTCTTTATGCGGTCCATATATGGTATCAAGTTTTCCATCTCTATTCAAAGAAGATAAGTCAATTGTGTCTTCCTCCTCTGATTGCGAAAAAAACTTATCCTCCTTTGCTTCTTCTTCCTCTTCACTCAAGCTATCAGACTCATCTTTATAGATTTTACTAGAAAATCTGTTTTCCTTTTTATACTTTTTATTTGGTGTACTGGTTTCAAATTTTATATCATGATTTTCAGGTGGAGGTCTTTTAATATTTTCATGAGATATTTTAATGAATTTATTTAGTGGTTCTGTTAGAGGTTTAAATGTGCTTTCCAACTTATTCGCTATTTCATTTTCTCCCAATTTGATACTCTGAAATTTTTGTTTTAAAATTTTTCGCGACTTTATTAGTTCCTTTAATATTTTTTCGTCCATTGTTAATGTGTGTCAATGTTTCAACCAATAATCAGTTTGTTGCAAACTGCTAGCTGTTCGTTTTAAAGTGGTAGACAGGTATTTTAAACTGGTGGGCAGTTGTTTTTAACTGGTGTGCAGTCTGTTTTAAACAGATATATGCTAGTTTTTTGACTGATATCAGTTTCTATTAGACTGGTAGCAGTTCCTATCGGACTGGTAGCAGTTCCTATCGGACTGGTAGCAGTTTCTATTAGACTGGTAGCAGTTCCTATCGGACTGGTACCAGTTCCTATTATACTGGTAGCAGCTCCTATCGGACTGGTAGCAGTTTCTATTAGACTGGTAGCAGTTCCTATCGGACTGGTAGCAGTTCCTATTAGACTGGTAGCAGTTCCTATCGGACTGGTAGCAGTTCCTATTATACTGGTAGCAGTTCCTATCGGACTGATAGCAGATCCTATTATACTGATAGCTGTTTGTTTTATGTTGATAGCTGGTCTTTTATATCGACTGCCGTTCGTTTTATATTGACGTCTGTTGTAATCAAAAGAATATTTATTACTAAATATATATGAATACATCAAACCCTTTTCTATAGCGTCCACATGTAATATCATCGTCTTTGCTTATAATTAAAAATCCATATCTATCTTTCCAACATTCTCGACAAATTTCCATAAATTTATTAAACTTCATATCGGAACCAACATGATCATTATAGATGTGCTTCATATTCATTTCGTCCTGTTTGAACATTATAATTACATTGGAATTATCTCGAATTAAATGTTTAGGAATTCGGGTATATGTTTGATTCAAATAAAAACAATCGACATTTTTATGTCTACCCATAGAAAAATAACTTCGAATATTATTTTGTTTTTCACAAGCAACATCGTCAAATATCATTAGAGAATTTGATTTTGCTTCGTCCGGTGGTATGACATCAACATTATCCGTAAAAGTGTAATATCCCATACCCTTTATAGGTGTTATAAGTTTCTTTAGATACTCATATTTCGGTTGATACAAGGACTTTGAATATAAATATATATTTTCAAATTTCAATCCATTAGGGCTTTCAATTAGACTCAGCAAGACATTTGTTTATCCACAATTAGAAGGTCCCACTATCAATGCTCTTATAGAGTTCGGTAATAAGGAGCTATGTCTCGTTTGATTAGAATTATTTTGTGTGAAATCTAAATTTCGCACATTAATATTTGTATCCTGTTTAACTAAACGCATTTTAACAACTGATTACAAGTTGGTTATTTCATTCAAATTTATGTTGTTTTTTTTTTTTTTCATTTCAGAAATTATATAAAATGATTGTTTATTCGAATAATAAAATTAATTGTAAAAGAAACGTTCGCGGGAGAGGGTTGATGAATAATTTAATTAATTCATTACCAATTGAGCTTCATTTACCTGGCTACCAATTTTGTGGACCAGGAACAAAGTTAGAGAAACGATTGGAAAGGGGTGATAAGGGAATAAATGCCCTTGATGCTGCTTGTAGAACTCATGATATAGCATATACACAAAGTAACGACTTAAATCATCGACATCGAGCTGATAGAGAGCTAACCGAGAGAGCGTGGGAACGTGTTAAAGCTAAAGACAGTACCTTAGGAGAAAAAATAAGCGCATATTTAGTCACCAACGCCATGAAAGCTAAAGTAAAATTCGGTTTAGGTATGGGGAAGAAAAAAATATGTGGAAAAAAAATATTTTCAAGTGCTGTAAAAAATGCCATCACCATTCTAAAGAAGCAAAAACCGCAAGATATAAATACAGCTATAAAAACTGCACGAAGGGTTATTCACAACTCATTCAAAGGAAAGAAATCACAGATTGTTATTCCGAGGGTTATAAGAGTACCAAAAATTGGTGGGTTTCTTCCTCTAATATCAATTCTATCAGGACTTGGAGCTATGGGAGCCATTGCCTCTGGAGGGGCTTCTATTGCAAATGCGTTAAACACTGCAAAAAAAGCCAAACAACAGCTGGAAGAAAATGTTCGACATAATAAAAGTATGGAGACTATAGCAATGGGTAAAGGGCTTTACCTTAAACCATATAAGAAAGGACTGGGGATCATAGTGGATAACAAAAATTCGACAAAAAACTAATAAAACATCTACCCAATGTACCTCTAAGTAATATTGATTTAAAAACATTCGGTAAAAAACATATTCCCTATTTTAGAGATGTTTATATGAGAGATAAACTACCAAAAAAACCTCGTTATAGAGAATGTGGTATAGTTAATTTAGACTCACATAAAGGAGCCGGTACGCATTGGGTAGCATACTATAAAAATAAAGATTTTATTGAATATTTCGATAGCTTTGGTAATTTACAACCACCATTGGAAATAATAGAATATTTAGGAAATAATATAACCTACAATTATAAGAGACGTCAGAAATTTAATTCAGTCAATTGCGGACACCTTTGTTTAAAATTTTTAATCCAATTTAAATAAATAAAAAATAAAGCACTTAATTTTCCTTTTATTCATATTTCATTTATTTTCCATTCTTGATAGTAATTTATAAATTTTTACATCTTGTTTTATTGTATTAACCATTTTTTTACCAAACTCGAAACATAGACGGGTTAAATCAATTTCAACATCCTTTTCATAGAATCCTTTAATATCAGAAATTTGTATATATGTTTTCTTCAGATCGGCACATGTAGGTATATAAAAATTATAATAAAAATATGCAATTTGTTTTTGCAATATGTTGTTCCAGCAAACGAATGTAGTTAAAAATATTCCAATTCGAGTTATTGCATGCCATGTTTCACAGTCAATTTTGAGTTTGTTATCGTTTTGTCTTAGTATTAGGAGACTTCTACCATCCTTTTGTCGAAATTCATATTTGATGGCTTCTTTCGGAGGATCGTTAAGCAAATTAAATGAATCAAAAAATTCATATTGATCCAATCGCACTTGGATGTAGTCCTTATACGTCATCAAATGAACCCACATATCACGAGTTAGGCCCACATAGTGCTTCTTCTTATTTTGAAACCATATCATTGGCTCAAATTTTGATGATGTTGAAAATCCGCATTTAACTTTTAAATTTAAATTAACAAAATATTCAAATTCAAAAACGACGTCATGATTTTGGAATTTTTTTTCTTCCTTTTTATTCGCTTGCTCCATTTGAGTTGAAAGAGTAAATTAACACTGTCGATTTTATGAAAATAAAAACTGTATATAAAGGGTTCACAAAAATAATAGTTATTTTAGTTGGTCACCAAACTCGGTTGTAAAATGTTTCAAATAAATAGATCTTCCGTTGCCTTTTTGGATTTTCAATACTGTCATGGCAATGAAAACAGTATATATATGAAAGAGATGGCATACATGTGTGGAACATCGGTTGTCCCCAACTATTTCCTTTTCAAACCACCTTTCGATGTCAGAGAACTAACCAGAGAGGGACGGAGAAAAAACAATTACTGCAAAAAATTTGTGAATGGATTGGATTGGTCAGAAGGCTCAATAGACTATTGTGATGTAGGTGCTATACTTTCACCCCTAAATACATATAAGTACATTTTTGTTTTTGGAAAGGCTAAGAAAGACTTTCTAACAAAATATATTAAAACCAACATAATAAATCTGGAAAACAAAACAAGTTTTAAAACATTACCCAATTACTTTACTTCTTGTCCGCTCCATTCTGATGTTAGTTTTAAGTGCGCCATTAATAATTTATATAAAATATTTGTTTTTGTAGAGAAAAATTATTATCAAATAGAAGACTTTATATTAAATGAATAACATATTGATAAATAAATAATAATAAAATTAAAAACAAAAACACATGGAATTTTATTTCAGTCAAACGATTGAGTTTATTTATTTGAAGTTTTTTTATAATCTATACTAAATAAGGTGAATAAAATACTTCAGTAGGTAGAATTTGTTTTAGCTCTAATCTATATAGGTTATCTTGCCCATCACGCAAGGATGACTTTGTTATTGAAAAGGCTCCATCATTTAATCGTTGCACCACATCGTCTCCAAGAGAGTTGAATCTGCTCGGTAGATACAAAATGCAGTCGTCCAATTTCAAGACAAGTTTGTCCCCA
Source organism: Polietes domitor (assembly GCA_947397865.1). Lineage (NCBI taxonomy): Eukaryota > Metazoa > Arthropoda > Insecta > Diptera > Muscidae > Polietes > Polietes domitor. The sequence goes on along the minus strand of OX377619.1, from coordinate 91,939,391 downwards.
TACTTGGTTGACGTCCGGTATGCTGCACTAATTACATATTCTGTATTTAGTTTCATATCCTTTATACTAAGGATTTTTTTGAAATTTAGGAAGTTAAACGTGGTTATTAATTCTGTATTTGATGACATCTCTACAACTTTATTTTTTCAACTGTGAATTTATTGTATTACTTACTGATATTTATACCAGATTCTGATTATGAATCAAACAATTTTTCGTTGAATGAGCGAGATGTATATTGCATGCAAAGTAGGGGTCAGCATTTGTAAATATATGACGTATTTCACATTTTACATAAAGAGACAACAAGAGTAAAAGAGAAAAGTTATATTTATTGCCGAAAAAAGAAAAACCCTCCTCTAATTTGAAATAAAAAGAAAAAGTATATACTTTATATTGATTGGTATTTTATTTTGATGTTATTGTAAGCAGAAAAGAAAAATCCCCCTCCATTCTTGAAATAAAAAGAAAACTTATGTATTTTGATTTGATTTTTTATTGTTGTTGTAAGCTGAAAAGGGGAAATTGAAATTTGAATATAATATTAAAAAAATATTTAATTTAAATATATAAATATTTTATATTTAATTTATTTTTTAAATTATTGTTATTAAACTAAAAATAATATTTACAGTATTTAATTTAAAATTATAAAAAATAATTATGAACGTCTTGTTCGTTTTGTTGGGGTTTTGAGCACATCTTTTCGCTGCCTCTTCATTGGTCCTCTTCTTCCACAGTTATCGAAAGGTATTATGCTTATCGATTCATCTTCACATAAATCGAAAAGCAGCATACACTTCTCCTCATTAACCTCATCGATTATTTCCACACAAGGAGATGTGGATCGTGGTGACCGATTATAAAATTCGGGACGTGGTTGTGCTGGTGGTAAATAGTATTCTTGAGTTTCCTCAACGAACACATCTTCCTCTTGTGTCTCATCGATGACCACCTCTTCCTCTTGGCTTTCCAAATTGATGACGTCTTGTGTTTCGCCGATGACCACCTCTTCCTCTTGGCTTTCCAAATTGATGACATCTTGTGTTTCGCCGATGACCACCTCTTCCACGTGTATATTGAGTACACTCTTCAAATAGCTTTCGATGTCAGACAAAGTTATGGCTATGTTCAACTTCCTTAACGTTAAAGCGCCAAAATCTTCCACTTCATCTTCCTCATCCTGACCAGAGTTGGATGTAGCTGTAATGGCAGTCCAATCTTCTGAATTGTATGGCACAATTCTTTGACCACATTCTATTACGATGTCCTCAAAAGCATCTTCATCATTCTCTATAGCTGCCACCACTGCCTCTGCTCCACGTAGTTGCTCCGATGTGATTGTTAAATCACAATCAAATGAGATATTTAAATTATCCTCATAAGCCTGTTCACATTCGTGTCTACTCCCGTCGTTTGATATAATAGTAAATGTGGTATTGCAGACATTTAGGCTTTCATTCAAAATTTGATTTTTCTTTTCAGTGATTTGATTTTTCATTAAGTGAATATTATTTTGGAATGCCATTTTTTATTTTACTTTTAATTTAATTAAAAAAAGAATAACGATGTGTAAGATGATGTGTCGCTACAAGAACTGAGTTGGTGATATTAATTTTCTCTTGGTTATATATCAAAAAAACTGTTTTGTGCATTTCAATTTTTACTCATACATCCTTCAACCCCCTTCATATTTTTACCTATAAATGAAAATAATACACAATTTTTTCGTGAAAAATATTATTTTCTATTTTTCATCTTCACCATACGACGTCCTTAAAAAAGGATGAACTAAAATAAATAACAACAACATATACACGAATATTATTATTTTCAATTTATGGCATGTCGCCTTAAACCAATCTGATCTACATGACATCAAAAAGGGACACTGTCTTTAGCAGACACAGAATTCTGACGCTCACAACTCTCTCCGCCATAACAAAAACAATCGTCCTTAAAAAACACTTGTCGCTACAAATTGCCTACCATTACATTGCCTACCTTTTGAAAGGTGGTGAAGCGGATAAACACAGATTGTTTTGATCGGCGTTATGAGACGAAAGCGAAAGGATGACCTAAAATAAATAACAACAACATATACACGAATATTATTATTTTCAATTTATGGCATGTCGCCTTAAACCAATCTGATCTACATGACATCAAAAAGGGACACTGTCTTTAGCAGACACAGAATTCTGACGCTCACAACTCTCTCCGCCATAACAAAAACAATCGTCCTTAAAAAACACTTGTCGCTACAAATTGCCTACCATTACATTGCCTACCTTTTGAAAGGTGGTGACGCGGATAAACACAGATTGTTTTGATCGGCGTCATGAGACGAAAACGAAAGGACACACAAACATTAAGGGACAGACGTAACCTTTCGCTCTCATCTCTACTGCCCACCCAATGAGTACACACGAACAACTAGTAAAACTCTCTTACATACAAACATTAAGGGACAGACGTAACCTTTCGCTCTCATCTCTACTGCCCACCCAATGAGTACACACGAACAACTAGTAAAATTCTCTTACATACAAAGGAATCTAACTGTTGATCATCAACCCCTAGCGAAAAACTCCAATCACCTTTACAGACAATGCAGTCTAACCGTCAACTAACCCCCCACCCCTACAACCATCTGGATGAACACCTGGCTGAACACCTGGATGAACACCTGACCACCCCAACCTGACCCTCGTCAAACAACCTGTCAAAATATTCAATCAAAATATGTGACATTTATACCGTACCCGTATCATTACTCTACTTAGTTCGATTATAAAATGTTGTGGATAATTTAAAGACAAGCGGGCACAATATGTGGTTTCTAGAGCGGAAAAAGTCAACTCGGGAGCAACATTTGTATGGGGGCTATATCTAAATCTGAACCGATCTCACCCATTTTCAGCATAGGTGTTTCCAGTTAGATTATAAGATTTTGTGCAGAATTTAAAGAAAATCGGGTTCAATATGTGGTTCCTAGAGCGGAAAAAGTCAAATCTGGAGCGACATTTGTATGGGGGCTATATCTAAATCTGATCCGATCTAATCCGCTTTTGCCACAAAGCTGGAACTGGAAATAGTTAGATTATAAGGTATTAAACCAAATTTGAAGAAAATCGGGTACTGTATGTGCTTATAGGGCGGAAAAAATCAAATCGGGAGCGACATTTGTATGGGGACTATATCTAAATCTGAACCGATTTGCTCCAAATTAAATAGCGTTCGTCCATGATCACAAAACTTACTTGTGCCAATTTTTGTTAAGATCGGACTATCGGAAAGTGATTCTAAGCCATACAGAACGTTTTTAGACCAAACGATCATTTCCATTTGGGTGTTACAAACAAATGCACAAAGACATAATACTCTCGTGGAGTGTATGATAAATAACAATTAACTATTAGGACTGTTTTTCTTTAAGATCATATAACTAAGCTGCGATAACAAAAACCTAAATAAAAAGTTAAAATTTCACTCAAAATGAAAAATCGTTCTTAAAATTTTCGCCAACTGCAATATAAATGTGGGTAAGAAAACAATTTTTGAAAAAATAATTTTATATTTAAAATATTAGACTTAGCCTGGATAATTATCCAGTGTAAGTGAAATTAATGGTTATTGGGGCTAAGTTCAAAGAAGTCAACACGAAATATTTTTTGTTACAAATATTTATATTGTAGTTGGCGACAATGTGAAAAAAAATTATTTTGGGCAAAATATCAATTTTTTATTAATACAGCTTAAAGAAAAACAGTCCTATTAATTATCTTACTCTTAAATAAACATAAGAGGGCAGTCTTACTAGCTTAATATTTGTATGGAATTTACTCGCTTAACAAGAAGCAGCGTACTACTCTCTTAGTTACCGAGTAATGTGGTGCCAGATGTTTATCTTTGATTTATTTAAATAAAACCAATGGATAATAATGTTTCCTTCTTATCAAGTTTCATAATTGTAAGCTAGTAAGCCCAATCGAACTTAGCAAAGTTTTTGCTTCCGCTGTCAGCGATTCCTTGAGCCAACAATTACCAAATTTAATTACCAAATTTGTTTTATTTCCCTTTGAAGACAAATCTTGATATTGCATTTGCACCATCATAGAATGTCCAACTATTGGAATATTTTCTATCTTATTTTTCCAAAAAAAAAAATCAAAATAATTTATGCAAAGAATAGGCATCTCTACTTACAGGCAATCTACGAAACTTAAGAATCGTTCTTCTATTTCAAAATAGATTACAAATCTTTCGTAATTACCAATTGATCTTCATTAAGGCACCGAGCCTCGCCCACTTTTTGAGTTATAAGATTGACTAAAACAGAAGTTTGTTTTTCCCACCTATCAAATACTGACACCACAGACATTTCATTTTCCAATCGGGACTAAAATTTCGACATACGAAACAAAACGTTTTTTCACTACAGCGCTGAGTTCTGGCCATTTATATACTTCATAATATTTTTCTGGAAAGGCATATATGAAATCAAAATTGACCGCAGCGGCTGAGCTGGCGGATTTATGTTGGACATTTAAGTAGCCAATATGTTAATAAAGATTTATTGTAAAAATTTAAGCATTTTCTGATGAATAAATTTTTTACATTTACATTTTTTACTTAACACTAATATGTAATGAAGCACACACATACACATACGTAGAATTAGATCCCAATTTGTACAATATATCTTTGTGTAAACAACCCTATGATAGGCATTGCTAAATTTAAAAAATGTGGGGGGCTAAAGTAGTTCTGGGGTGGTATTAGCCCACCCCAGCCACCAGATTCCTACGCCTATGTCAACAAGAAAAGTCTGGCAACACAGAGAGTAGCAAGCTACTTTATTGTTAACGCATTGAGTGCCACGTCGTACGTTTCCGTACGATACCTAACCCGTCGTGGGGTGCCACGTCGTACGTTTCCGTACGACATCCTAGGTAATATTAAATCCTTCATAACTTCTATACTGGTGCATGGGATCCACTATGACTTGATATTAGCCTGTCCTACATTAAATTTAATTCCTTATGACTTCCGTATATATGTTCTCTGAGAGTGAGGGTATGAACTTACTTACTTGCTTTTTTATAATTTTTTATGAATGAAAAGCCCAAAACTGTTCTGCAATCGACCCAAGATAGTTTAAATGTAAGCGCGACCTCATTGATGTATTTTAATTGGAATTAGAGTAATCCCGATAATGTTCTTCGGAGAAGACCCACCACCATGTTTCTAGCTGTTGTCGTATCAAAGGTACCATTTTTATCCCGATTTGTCCCATTTCGTCCGATATATTTTTTTAATTTTTGGTGCTTTAAAGTTACAAGAGTACAATATTACAAGTTTCATGTGCATGTAAAGCAGAAATTAAAAAAAAAAAAACAAGTAAAAACGGCGTTAAGTTCGACCGGGCCGAACTTTATATACCCTCCACCATGGATTACATTCCATAGAGGCTGTCGATTGTGTAGAAGTGCAGTAACATTACAGGCCAATGTCAATTTTTTAATATAGCCAAACCAAAATAAATACGAATATTGAAAAAATAATTTTATAAATAAATATAAAATTTGTATTACTTTAAACCACGCTTATAAGTCAAGACTACCAATAAGTTTATAATAATATTCGAAATAATACTACAAGTCAGTTCAAAAAGTAAATATAAGACAGCAATCTTCAACAAAACTTAACTACACTACAGTTGGTTGTATTTCCATCCATTTTAATTCCAAAAGTACACATTTTGAAAATTCATTATTTCTCACGTACATAGTGCAAGATAACCTAACTTCATGATTTAAAAAAAATACGAATTCGGAAAAATATTTTTATTTTGCTTGTCTATGCAGTCAGACGAATGTGTACACCGAATTCCGTCATTCTAGCTGCGGCCATTTGGTTGGTACTATTTTTATCCCTTTTTTCCATTTTAACCCCTGTAAAGAACAGCTTTCTAAAAGTCCCTTTTATTTTACATGTCTACGCAATTAGAGGTATGCACAGATCGAATTTCATCATTCTAGCTGTAGCCGTTTAGTTGGTACCATTTTTATCCCTCTGTTCCCATTGTATCCCTTGAAAGTACGAATTTGGAAAAACCTTCTTATTTCGAATTTCACGACTATAGATTCGGTCATTTGATTGGTACAAATTTTATCCCCTTTTTCCATTTTAACACCAAAAAGAATGAATTTCGAAAAATCTCTTTATTTTACGTGTCTACGCAATCAGAGGAATGTATACACCGAATTTCATTATTTTAGGTGCAACCGTTTGGTTGGTACTATTTTTATCCCTCTTTTCCCATTTGCCCCTTAAAAGTACAAATTTTGAAAAAAAATATTTTATATTATGTATCTACTCAATTAGAGGAACTTACATACCAAATTTTGTGTTTCTAGCTGTTGTCGTTTGATAGGTACCATTTTTATCCCTTTTTGCCCCATTTCACCCCCTACGAATGAGAAGCACTTTATGGTGCGCCTTTTTGCATGCCCCCTGCGTATACCCAATATCAAGTAAGTACAAGCAGATATATTGAAAAACATGCTTAATTACTGTAAAATATAAGGGATTATTATGGGTATTTTCAGTCCTTGTGGCGGAAAAATTACCTTTGGGCCGATTTCGCCCAGTTGCAATCCCAACCGATCTACGACTATAAGACGCATTTATGAAAAAATGTGGGCATCCTAGCTCCTTTCGTTTAGATGCTAGCGTGCTTTCAACAGACGGACGGACATGGCTAGATCGTCTTAGAATTTTATGACGATCAAGAATATTTATACTTTATAGGGCCTCAGGTCTACATTTCAAGGTGTTACAAACGGAATGAGTTAGTATGGTGGTGGAGGGTAAAAAATTGTTTAAATAATCCAAATATTAGGGGGTATTTTAGGCCTTGTTAGGAAAAACATTTTCCCTCTGGGCCGATTTCGCCCACTTTCAATCCCGACCCATCTGCAACCATAAGACACATTTACGGAAAATTTGAACCTTCTATCTCATTTCGTTCGGAAGCTAGCGTGCTTTCAACAGACAGACAGACGGACATGGCTAGATCATCTTAGAATTTTACCACGACACAGAATGTATATACTTTATAGGGTCTTGGTAAATATTCCAAGGTGTTGCAAACGGAATGACAAAGTGAATGGTATAAAAACCCGATGGTCGGTTTTAGGTTTGATCACTCTAATCTAAACCCGACTGAAGATTGCGTTGGGTTTTTATAACCTTTGGTACTCAAGGGAATATGATTTAAAATAAGTATTGAAATATTTCACACATTTAAAAAATAATTAATATATTTGACATTGTAAATCTATACTTAGTTCGCTACAGATATGTAGGATATATGTTAATTTTAGTTTTTATACACTAGTCTGCACCTATATAATTATTAGCTAAGTTCACACAAGAAGTCGAACAAAAACCAAAATTGCCACCGTTACGAATGACATTTTGATCGCAGCACTCGAATTGCACTTGTCGCTCATGCACACAGAGCACTTCTCACTTGGGGTTCCCACTATCTTGTCGATGGCTTCGCAGGCACTTTCCTCCACCGGTATTTTCACACAGCCTTTTTTGATGTTGGTCCCGGATGAGTCGCCATCTGTTGAGAATTGCAATGAAAAAGAAGTTAATATCGTATTAATGGAGGTGGGGAATTGGAAAGAGTTCTGAACCATATTCCCTCAAACTAGCTTTTCAGTTCTAGTCTGCTCTCAAAGAGAAGATACATTTGTATGTCTGTCCAGTAAATCCGTTGTGGATTAGGGGCTTAGCTCAGGTGTCACCAGGGCGTTTACTCCAGAATCCCTGAATTCGGACTCCCGTAAACTTTGATTGCCCCAGTAAACGTTTTAAGGGATATGTAAATATTGCATCTGGCAGCGACGCTAACTTTGAGGGCTGAAAAAGTGGAGATAAGATTGATTGTCACGAGTGAGGAAAAAATCGAGACACAAATGAGGTATCTCCTCCTCTCTGTCAACGAAAATTAAGTGACGGTTCCGGAGAGAGTATTGAGTATTTGGTAGGAACAGTTGTCCAAACTAATAGTAGGTAATGACATGGATGAATATGGTTCTGAACCAAATTTAGATGACGAGGAGGAGGCCACTCTATCAAAAGGAGGGCAAGAAATTCGTCCACCCCTCAGAGCTTTTCAATATCTACACAACCTATAGATACAGAAGTTGGAATGCAACACCCATATATGGTCGTGTGCTCCAAGATCATCCGTCATCGGTGGTGGGCCATGGTGTTGATAGATTATCACTGTCGTAATGTGAGATGCGTGTCGCTGTTCTATCGTTGCTACACATGAAGGGTTTTGCTTTTCCGATATTCGAGATCTTATTCCGGACGTACGGACGTTCGGCAGAGATAAGCTACTTTAAGGAATCCTCACCTATTTGTTGTCGATTGGACAGCCGACCGCGCACAACACATTACAAAATGAAAAATATGACCGATGCAAAGATCAAGTTCAAGAATAACCAAGGATCTTTTGTGAAACACACACTAAAGTGGACAAGTTTGGATTTTTGGAATCGTTTAGGTCGTAATTAGCAATATACATGTTAAGGTAAATATATGTCCTCAGTAAGGGTCTAGTCGTTCACAATTCGAGCTTTTGTCGTCTGGTCATGGTTCTGTCACGCAGTAATGACATATTAGTCTACTATACCTTTGTATTGAACGGAGTAGCAGGCATAACCGGTGCCATCGGGCGCTGTTGCTCGTCGGGTTCGTGAGAAAGCACGATAATTTCTTAAAAGAATTGCTGACGCAGACTGTTTGGGAACAACATTTGAATTTGTTTGCAACTTCGAAGTTGAAGATGACTCCGTAGCAGATGGACTAGAAGATGATTCTGTTGCAGTTGGATTCGCCGTAGATTCCGTTGCAGATGGATTCGTAGATGATTCTGTTACAGTTGGATTCGCCGTAGATTCCGTTGCAGATGGATTAGTAGATGATTCTGTTATAGTTGGATTCGCCGTAGGTTCGGTGGCAGATGGATTAGTAGATGATTCTGTTACAGTTGGATTCGTTGATGACTCCGTTGCAGATTGATTAGTAGATGATTCTGTTACAGTTGGATTCGCCGTAGAATCCGTTGCAGATGGATTCGTAGATGATTCTGTTACAGTTGGATTCGCAGTAGATTCCGTTGCAGATGGATTCGTAGATGATTCTGTTACAGTTGGATTCGTAGAAGATTCCGTTGCAGATGGATTCGTAGATGATTCTGTTACAGTTGGATTCGTAGAAGATTCCGTTGCAGATGGATTCGTAGATGATTCTGTTACAGTTGGATTCGTTGATGACTCCGTTGCAGATGGATTAGTAGATGATTCTGTTACAGTTGGATTCGCCGTAGAATCCGTTGCAGATGGATTCGTAGATGATTCTGTTACAGTTGGATTCGCCGTAGAATCCGTTGCAGATGGATTCGTAGATGATTCTGTTACAGTTGGATTCGTAGAAGATTCCGTTGCAGATGGATTCGTAGATGATTCTGTTACGGTTGGATTCGTAGAAGATTCCGTTGCAGATGGATTCGTAGATGATTCTGTTACAGTTGGATTTGTAGATGATTCTGTTACAGATGGATTAGCTGTTGATTCCGTTGCAGATGGATTCGTAGATGATTCTGTTACAGTTGGATTAGCTGTTGATTCCGTTGTAGATGGATTCGTAGATGATTCTGTTACAGTTGGATTAGCTGTTGATTCAGTTGCAGATGGATTCGTAGATGATTCTGTTACAGTTGGATTCGTAGATGATTCCGTTACAGTTGGACTCGCGGTAGATTCCGTTGTAGATGGATTCGTAGATGATTCTGTTACAGTTGGATTAGCTGTTGATTCCGTTGCAGATGGATTCGTAGATGATTCCGTTACAGTTGGATTCGCGGTAGATTCCGTTGTAGATGGATTCGTAGATGATTCCGTTACAGTTGGATTCGTGGATGATTCTGTTACAGTTGGATTCGTGGATGATTCTGTTACAGTTGGATTAGCTGTTGATTCCGTTGTAGATGGATTCGTAGATGATTCCGTTACAGTTGGATTCACAGTCGATGTATTCCCTGTAGTTGACTCCGTTGTCGATGTAGTTGATCCTGTTGTAGATGTAACATCTGAAGTTGAAGCCGTGGTAGTTGACTCCTCGCTTGTCGACGGAGTGTCTGTTGTCACCGTCGGACTTGATCCGGAACCATCGTCTTCGGTCGAATCGGATGATGACTCAGTGGTCGTAGTTGTATCATCAACATCCTCGTAACACACAACTACTTTCATTGTATCTATGCTGTTGCAGTCACTACCATCACAACTGTAGCATTCCAATTTATCTCCGATAACTGTAATTAGTTTTTGGAAGAAACGAAGGAGAAGAAGATGAAGAACATATTATTACAAGTCGTTTACCAATGCGAGTATTTTACATTGAATAAATATGTATGTATGTCTGTATGGTTGGTTGTGTATGCTGTAATAGTCACCATTTGCGTGAATCGAACGATATGACGGAATGCGTTTCACATATGCTCTGAACACATTCTGTGGCAAATGGAAGCGGTGGTAAGTGAAATGTTCACTTTTTTATTTTTTTCCCATTTCATGTTATCAAAATGATCAATTGGCTGGCTGGTGATAAAGAAGTAAACGCTATCGATACATATGGGAGATATCAGATGTAGTGATTTGTTGTTCTTTTATTCAATAACAAGAGAAATAGTTTTTGTAAACGCCAAAGACAAATTCATGCAATTAGTGGTTGAGTTCCGAGATTTCAAAACCGAAAGTTCCAAGACTGACACAGAACCAATATTGGGACAAGTAAGCTAAGTTTAAGGTCCATTCTGACAGTATATAGTGTCTATACTCTATATAACTGATGACCCATCTAAATGTTTTGACCGCCTACACATCTGGCATTAGTAAGTGCATGAGAACTATAAATAAAAGTGAACTGATTTGATGAATTTTTATTAGGCACAGTGCAATCGTTAGTCCAAAGGCTCTGCGAACGGTGACCCCAGTGAAAAATTGCCCCTATCGGTGGGGTAATTTTTCATTATGAATTAATGTCCCACGATTAAATATGAAATACTGCCCTAACAAGAATGTAAAATACCCCAAAACCGAAAAATACAAATACATCGTTGCTTCCTTTATTAAGTTTGGGGACCGCCATACTTTTATGATAGCAGGCTTTGACGAACTTAAAAATTTCAATTTCAGTTCGTAGAATTAGGAGAAATCGTGTGGCTTTTCTTAATTATAGAAAACATTTGATAAAATCTATATTTTTAAAAATTTCGAAGTTTACGAAACTATAAATAAAATCAATTGATCAATAGATACATAAAATACCTACATAAAATCGCGCGCGCGATATCTAAAAAATCCACAAACAGTAATTAAAAATCTCCATTTTAATGTATCTCCTTGTTGACGAAAACAATTATTCCAAGTGTTCGCACTTTCATCTTTAATGCGATGTAGTGCACATAATTCATTATATTTATTTCCTTCTTCATCATGATTATGATTAACAAAATTTTGTGCAAATACGCATGTTACATTAGTCAATGAATTGACCCTGGCTATACGCCCATCGCGTAAACATTCATATTTAACAAAATACTTATATATCGATCATTTGTTGTTCGTCCACAAAAAGGAGTCTAGAATTCCTTTTTTCCAACAAAAAATACACACTCCATTATTACGTTAATATATACCACCGTCCACAAACACTTCACTTTATTGAATAAACCACAATTTCGTTCTGAAAGCTTAGAGGATTTTCACCTTTATTTCACTTCAAACCCAGCAAAAAGAGAGCACCCGAAGAAGTGAAAAAGATGTTTATCTTGTGATTCGGAAGTAGTGAAAATTGGGATCTTCACCAAAGAATTTAACATGGAGTTGTCATAGGAAGGATGTCCTTTATTTTGAAATACTTAAAAGTTATTTTAAAATGTTTCCCAATTTTTCTCTAGTTTCCAATTCTGTTTTAAAAATTCCACCGCTACCGTGGGTGACCTTCTGGTTGCTACTATGGCACTCTAACCATCTCAGCTTTCCTCTGTTGTGCGTGCTGAATAACTAAAGTAAACCATTTTATTCGTTAGAACTGAGAAAAACTTAACAATAGTTATTTAGTATGAATTAATATATATAAAATATATAAAAATGTATTTAATATAAAATATATAAAAAAATATATAAATTAATATTAAATTAAACTAGCATTAAATAAATTAACACTATACAATTTTAATGGTATTATGTAGTGTGTGTGTATTAGTAAAAATAAAATATTTGAAGTACATTAATAAAGATTTAAGATTTTTTTAAATTGTTAAAAGTATACAAAATTAATCATTGTTTATTTATAAAAGTAAGAAGTAATTCTTGTAATCACGATTCAGGTCGCAATTATAGCCAGAACCAAAAGAAACTATGTACAACACAGTTTTTCGGGATAAGGACGAACGTTATTCAATTTGAAGAAAATCGGTTCAGATTTAGATATAGCCCCCATACGAATTTCATTTAAGATTTTTTTTAAATTGTTAAAAGTATACAAAATTAAGCATTGTTTATTTATAAAAGTAAGAAGTAATTCTTGTAATCACGATTCAGGTCGCAATTATAGCCAGAACCAAAAGAAACTATGTACAACACAGTTTTTCGGGATAAGGACGAACGGTATTCAATTTGAAGAAAATCGGTTCAGATTTAGATATAGCCCCCATACGAATTTCACTCCCGATTTGACTCTTTTCACTGTAGATACCACATATTTTAACAGATATTCTTCAAAATTGGCAAAACACCTTATATTACAACTGGAAACACCTGTGGTTAAAATATGTTACATCGGTTCAGATTTACATATAGCTCCTACACAAATTTCGCTCCCAATTTGACTTTTTCCGCTCTAGAATCCACATATTTAACAGATTTTTTTAAAAATTGGCAAAACACCATATATTTCAACTGGAAACACCTGTGGTGAAAATGTGTTACATAGGTTCAGATTTACATATAGCTCCTATACAAATTTCGCTTTCGATTTGACTTTTTCCACCTCAGAAACGTATTAGATTGTCTTCCGATTTGGCAAAACATCTTATATTTAAACTAGGAACACCTATGATGAAAAATGGTTATTTCGGTTCAGATATATATAGCTCCCGGATTGACTTTTTCCGACCCAGAAACCGCGTATTTTCACCGAATTCTTCAAATAGAGCACAAAACGTTATACTTAAACTGGAAGAACTTATTGTGAAAGTTAGTCACTTCATTCCATGATTGGATATGTCGAAGTTGACTTCGCCACTGTTGTGGTTATACACTATAGATGAAATACAGGGTTTTCCAACAAGAGGTGTTATTTCATAATAAAGAGGAAGGTATGCCGTCAATAATGAAAAACAACATCAGCCAAATGGCCACCACGACCACGCTTACAGGACCATATCCTTTTCATGAAAATTTCCATAACCAAATCGCAAAGTGGCTGCCTTATGTCCTCGATAGCCTGACGAATTCTATCATTGAGGTCTTGAATCGACGCCGGGCTGTTGGCGTAGACCTTATCTTTCACGTGGCCCGTTGTCCAGACCAATACCATCCAACTCCGACCATAAAAAGCATTAATCATCTCTCGATAGCGTAATCCAACGGTAGCGAACGGTGTAACCCACCTTCGCCATTTATGTTTCCACTTGAAATATAATGTGTTGTGCACAAATTTGTAGAAAATCTGTTAAAATATGTGCTTTCTAGAGCGAAGAGTCAAATCGGAAGCGAAATTTGTGTGGGAGCTATATAAATCTGAACCGATCTGACCCACTTTCACCATAGACGTCTATACTAAACATATAAGGTACTATGACAAAATTGAATCGAATCGAGTAAAATGTGTGGTTTATAGAGCGGAAAATGTGAAATCGGGAGCAACATTTGTATGGGGGCTACATCGAATTCTGGACCGATTTTCCCAATTTCGAATTAAATAGCGTTCGTCCCTGACCCAAAAAACTTACTTGTACCAATTTTCGTTAGGATCGTGCAATAATTGATTATAAGAATAGGTGGACAGATAGACAGAAAGACATTTCTAAGTCGACTCAGAAAGTGATTCTAAGCCGTTCTGTATAATAAACGATGATTCTTTCTCGTTTCCTTTCAGGCGTTACAAACAAATGCACAGACATACTACCCTAATGGAGGGTTTAATGACAATATAAATTAAGTCTCCATGATTGCTGTAATAGGTGCCTTCGCAGTGGTTGCTTACAATAATATTGATAGTATCAAAGAAATAAGTCTCGGCTAAATACATAGAAGTGATATAAGTTCATTAATAAATTTGTTCCCTATAACAACTTTCTTTATTAGTTTCTTTCTTAAAACCATAGAAGATTTCTACCACACAAGTATAAGTTTGTAAGAGTTTTTTACTAGATCCAGAGAAATGTTTTTTAGGAAATTACTTTGAACTAATGAAACTTTACTCCTACTTGTTAACTTTACTATATTTAAGGAAATTATAACTAAATTTGGAGTATGGATTTTACTCACATTTAGGAATGTTATTTTTCAACTGATGACAATTTGGTGGATTTTTCCTCAAAACATGTAAAGTTTTACATAAACTGAGGAAACTTTTACTTGATATAAGCATAAAAGTTCAATTTAACTAAAAATTATGCAAAACAAATGATTTTACACAAGAGTATGAAGAACTAATGAAATATTGTGATACCTCTGCGATAAAGAGTTGACCAATTAGTCCATGATTGCTATGGTTGTTTACAATATTTGAAGTATATAAGAAATAAGATTCGACCAGCGAACGAGAAGTATTCTTCATCTTAGATTACTATTCAAGTATTTTCTATAAGTTCATTGATACTTGAATATATGAAAAACTTACCAAAGGAATAAACATTTTTTATGCCTTCCACCGTAGTGTCAAGTTAAGGCACCGTTTTGAATAGCACCTTAAAATATCGAACTGACTATAAACTATACATGTGTCAGTTAGTATGATAGTGGTCTAAGTCACACTTTGTCCGTTCTGAGATATGCCATGCTTTATGTTTGAGTCATATTTTTTCTTAGAATATCCTACTACTATATCGAACTTTAATAAAAACATGTAAAAACAGCGTAAAGTTTATATACCCTCCACCATGGATTGCATTCCACAGAGGCTGTCGATTTCCGTAGAAGTGCAGTAATATTACAGGAAAATATCATTTTTATACCCTACACCACTTCGTGGGCTAGGGTATTATAAGTTAGTTTCGCCCCAAATGTTTGTAACACCAAGAAATAATCGAGCTAGACCCACCTTTAAGTATACCGATCGGCTTAGAATCACCAGCTGAGTCGATTTAACGATGTCTGTCTGTCCGTCCGTCTGTCCGTCTGTCCGTCTGTCCGTCTGTCCGTCTGTCCATCTAAGCTTGTTCGCACTCTACAGGTCGCAATTGTTGTCCGATTGTCATGAAACTTGGCAGAAGTTATTTTTTCCGGCCAATGACCATCGGTATTGAATTTGGAGGAAATCGGTTCAGATTTAGATATAGCCCCCATACAAATGTCGCTCCCGATTTGACTTTTTCCGCCCTATAAAGCACATATAGTACCCGATTTTCTTTAAATTTGGCACAACATCTTATAATCCAACTAGAAATACATATGCAAAAATTGGGTAAGATCGGTTCAGATTTAGATATAGCCCCCATACAAATGTCGCTCCCGATTTGCATTTTCCGCTCTAGAAACGACATATTGTACCCGATTTTCTTTAAATTTGGCAGAACATCTTATAATGCAACTAGAAACACGTATGCAAAAATTGGGTAAGATCGGTTCAGATTTAGATATAGCCCCCATACAAATGTCGCTCCCGATTTGACATTTTCCGCTCTAGAAAAGACATATTGTACCCGATTTTCTTTAAATTTTGCAGAGCATCTTATAATGCAACTAGAAACACATATGCAAAAATTGGGCAAGATCGGTTCAGATTTAGATATAGCCCCCATACAAATGTCGCTCCCGATTTGACATTTTTCGCTCTAGAGACGACATATTGTACCCGATTTTCTTTAAATTTTGCAGAACATCTTATAATCCAACTAGATATACGTATGCAAAAATTGGGTAAGATCGGTTCAGATTTAGATATAGCCCCCATACAAATGTCGCACCCGATTTGACATTTTCAGCTCTAGAAAAGACATATTGTACCCGATTTTCTTTAACTTTTGCAGAACATTTTATAATCCAACTAGAAACACGTATGCAAAAATTGGGTAAGATCGGTTCAGATTAAGATATAGCCCCCATACAAATGTCGCTCCCGATTTGACATTTTCCGCTCTAGAGACGACATATTGTACCCGATTTTCTTTAAATTTTGCAGAACATCTTATAATCCAACTAGAAACACGTATGCAAAAATTGGGTAAGATCGGTTCAGATTTAGATACAGCCCTCATACAAATGTCGCTCCGGAATGTTTAACCGATTTTGGCCAAATTTTAGATATTAAATTTCACCAATAAACAGACATGGTGAAACCGGGTCACATCGTTCCAGGTTTCAATATACCCCCATACAAATGTCCTTTCCGATTTAACATTTTTTGTCAAACACATACATTTACAGGATGCAAAAATCCTTCCCGATTTCACTTTTTTACCGAATTGAATTGCAATGAGAATTGTTTGGGTGATGTCCATATGTCCATACTTTGAAATGACTTTGGTATACTACTGTATAATTTGTATTTGTCTGTTGGACAATTAGATCAATTACCATATTATTTACCATACTCGTTAAATTTGACTGAAGATGAATTTATAGCATATAAATTATATGAATATAATTTATATAATTTGTATGAACTACATAAAATTGCTCCCATGAAATAAATGGGTTTAGTAATGAAAGCGAGGTACATACGCAGGGAGTGGTGTAGGGTATTATATAGTCGGCCCCGCCCGACTTTAGCCTTTCCTTACTTGTTATACCCTACACCACTTCGTAGGCTAGGGTATTATAAGTTAGTTTCGCGCCAAATGTTGGTAACACCAAGAAATAATCGAGCTAGACCCACCTTTAAGTATACGGATCGACTTAGAATCACCAGCTGAGTCGATTTAACGATGTCTGTCTGTCCGTCCGTCTGCTGTCCATCTAAGCTTGTTCGCACTCTACAGGTCGCAATTGTTGTCCGATTCTCATGAAACTTGGCAGAAGATATTTTTTCTGGCCAAGGACCATCCGTATTGAATTTGGAGGAAATCGGTTCAGATTTAGATATAGCCCCCATACAAATGTCGCTCCCGATTTGACTTTTTCCTTTCTATAAAGTACCCGATTTTATCCAAATTTGGCTTAACACCTTATAATCAAACTAGAAATACCTGTGGCGAAAGCGGGTAAGATCGGTTCAGATTTAGATATAGCCCCCATACAAATGTCGCTCCCGATTTCACTTTTTCCGCTTTAGAAACCACATATTGTACCCGATTTTCTTTAAAATTGACACAACATTTTATAATCGAACTAGAAACACATATGCTGAAAGTCGGTAAGATCGGTTCAGATTTAGATATAGCCCTCATACAAATGTGGGCTATATAATGAAACCACATATTGTACCCGATTTTCTTTAAAATTGGCACAACATCTAAAAATCCAACTAAAAAACCTATGGATCTTGATCAATTTTTCCATATCATGTTATATTTACTTTACTCAGAATATCTGCTGGAAAATAGGATCAATTACTTTATTATTTACCATATTCATTAAATTTTACTAAAGATGAATTTATAGTAACTGTATAATTTATATGAACTACATAAAATTGCTCCCATGGAATACCTGGGTTTAGTAATCAAAGCGATGTATATGTGCAGGGAGTGGTGTAGGGTATTATATAGTTATTATATATTTATATGAACTACATAAAATTGCTCCCATGGAATACCTGGGTTTAGTAATCAAAGCGATGTATATGTGCAGGGAGTGGTGTAGGGTATTATATAGTCGGCCCCGTCCGACTTTAGCCTTTCCTTACTTGTTTTTAATATAGCTAAACCAAAACATATACAAATATTGAAAAAAGAATTTTATAAATAAATATAATATTTTTATTATTTCAAACCACGCTTACAAGGCAAGGCTACCAATACGTTTACACTATATATGAAAATAATACTTCAAGTCAATTAAAAACAAGTAAGGAAAGGCTAAAGTCGGGCGGGGCCGACTACATGATACACTCCACTTTCTCTCGGGATACAATTCATTTCAGTAAAAAAGTGAAAACGGGAAAATTTTTTGTATGTTTCCTAATCGCAGTCTAATATGACCTGGTCCAATTTGTCAAATCGAGAATAATATTTGTATCGGGGCTATATCCAAACATGGCATGAAGTGACTAACTTTCACAATAAGTTCTTCTAGTTGAGATATAACGTGTTATGCTCAATTTTAAGAAATACGCGGTTTCTGGGAACGAAATTTGTATGAGAGCCATACGTAAATCTGAACCGATTTGACCCATTTTCACCATAGGTGTTGCTAGCTTAAATATAAAATGTTATGCGAATTTAGAAGAAAATCTGTTAAAATATGTGGTTTTTAGAGTGAAAAGGATCAAATCGGGAGTGAAATTCGTATGGGGGCTATACCTAAAACTTAACCGATTTTCTTCAAATTAAATAGCGTTCGTCCTTGTCCGGAAAAACTTCGTTGTGCAAAGTTTCGTTTGGTTCTGGCTACAATTGCGACCTGTATCGTGATTACAACAATAGATGGACAGACAGACGAACATTGCTAAATCGACTCAGAAAGTGATTCTAAGCCGATCTCCCTTCCATTTGGGTGTTACAATCAAATGCACAAAGACATAATACTCTCGTGGAGTGTATAAAAATATTCTTATATATATATATTTTCAAAAAAGCTTAAATAGCATAAATATTGGTAGATAGTGGGTGCTACGGTTGGGTGTATTTCCATTCTATTTTAATTCCAAAAGTAAACATTTTGAAAATCCATTATCTCAAGTACATAGTGCAAAATAAGCTAACTTCATGAGAGAAGTAAAAGTAAAAAGTACGAATTTGGAAAAATCTTTTTATTTTGCGTGTCTATGCAGTCAGAGAAATGTATACACCGAATTCCATGATTGTAGCTGCGGCCATTTGGTGGGTACCATTTTTTCCTATTTTATCCCCTTAATAGTACGACTTTCTAAAATCTCTTTATTTTACGTGTCTACGCCGTAAGAGGGATGTACACACCGGATTTCATCGTCTTAGTAAGTCGTTTAGTTGGTACTATTTTTATCCCGCTATTCCCATTTTATCCCTTAAAAGTACGAATTTGGAAAAACTACTTTTATATAATAGATCTACTCAATTAGATAAATGCACATACCGAATTTATTGTTTCTAGCTGTTGTCGTTTGATATGTACCATTTTTATTCCTTTTTGCTCCACTTATCCCCTTATGGTGCACTCACTTTATGATGCACATTCACAATATCAAGTAAGAACAAGCAGACATATTGAAAACATTTGCTTAAATACTCTAAAATATTAGGGAATATTATGGGTATTTTTAGTCCTTGTGAGGGAAACATTTTTCCCTTTGGGCCGATTTCGCCGAGTTTCAATCCCACGTCCGGACGTCCTAACTCGTTTCGTTTAGATGCTAGCGTGCTTTCAATAGACGGGCGGACATAGCTAGATCGTTAGTTACAAATCGACAATGTTGGTACCTCTAAGGGAACCACTACTTTCAGAGTACGTTCTGACTTGGACAACTTTCATTCTTCTCAAAATTGAAAAAAATATATATATTATTTTAATTCGAAAAGTAATTATATATATATATATATATATATAATTAATTAAGAAATTATATGTTATTCAAATTATCTGAAACACTTAAAGTGGACATTATAAATAAAAAAATTTTGTTTACATCACTGTGACTTAGACCACTTTCAAACTATCAACTAAGACAATTTTGGTGTGTATAAAATGAGAAATGTCATTATAACGATACATTTTTATAAATCTCAAAAAGAAAAGTTCTTAAATTAGAGATCGGATCAAAGTAAAGAGAGAAATTGGCATATCTCAATTTTTTTCTAGCCATGTCCATTTCTTGAAAACACGCTAGCATCAAAACGAAACATGCTAGGTTTCCAAATTTTCTAATACATCTAATCGGTTGGGGTTGAAAATTGAAAATGGGCGAAATCGGTTCAGAGCGGTAAATTTTGTTCCGAAAAAGGACAGAAAAGGACATTTATTTACTAAATCCAAATAAATGATTTTAAATTAATTTACTACCCTATTTCTAGTAAATAAACTATTTACTCTGACTTTACTCATACTTAGTTAGTTTTCTTACTTTTAAGTAACTTTTTTTAACTAAACTGGGTTAAAATTGTTGAACTAATTGATTAATTGTTGAACTAATTGTTGAACTTAGGTAAAAGTGGGTCAAATCTGTTCAGATTTATATATAGCCCCCATACTAATGTCGCTCTCGATATGACTTTTTCCGCTCTCGAAATCACATATTTAGCCGATATGCCTCAAATTTGCAAAGAATATCTTATATTCTAACTGGAAACAGCTGTGGTAAAATTTCGCTTCCGATTTGACTTTTTCCGTTCAAGATACCATAAATTTTAACACATTTTCTGCAAATCTGGCACAACACATTATATTTCCACTAGAAATATTTGTGGTCAAGATGAGTAAGATCGGATCAGATTTATATATAGCACCCAGAGCCGATTTTGATCAGGACACATAATATTACTTGTCTTGACTGTGTATGGGGGCTATATCGAAACAGGTACAGGTTGGTACAGGAGGTATTCCAGGATTACGTGGATTATACAGCAAACCAGAAAAAAGCACCCAAAGAAGAATCTTGTGATTCGGATGTAGTGAAAATTGGGATCTTCACCAATAAACTTTTAACATGGAGTTTTCATAGGAGGGATGTCCTTTATTTTGAAAGACTTACAAGTTACTTTCACCAGTTTCCATTTCTGTTTCAAAAAATCCGTCGGTGGTAGATTTGGAAACTTGACAAATGAAACTTAACAAAATATTTATTTAGTATGAATTAATATATAACGCAAATAAATATTAAATTAAATTATCATTAAATAACACTACTTAATTCTACAGATATTATATAATATTAGTAATTAATAAAAAATAAAATATTTGAAGTACATTAATAAAGCAATAAATTTGTATTTTTTCAGCAAATTTTTAAATTGTTAAATTTATACAAAATTAAACATTGTTTATTTATAAAAGTATTAAAAAAGTTTTTTCCCGAGTCACGATTCAAATCCGAAACCTTCTGGGTTCTAAGCGGAAACCTTACCTCTGTGACCCCATACTAAAAATGCGTTCCCATTCACTTGTGAAAATGCTATTCCTAAAATGTTACATATTATCGACTGTCGTTTAAAAAAACATCTTCAAAAGCGGGAAGAACGCATATTTGGATCTTGAGATGTGATTAAAATGTGCTTCCCATGGAAGTACTTCCAATTTTTTGTTGGGAATAGGAGGTTACATCTGAGGGCTCTATCTAAATCTGAATGGGTTTTCTCCACATTAAATTCTCCCTGACCTTTTCCAATTACTGTTGTTAAATTTCACGGCGACCTGTAGTTTGATCACAAGCTTTAGATGGACAGATGGCGATTCTAAGCTGATCGGTACACTTAAGGGTGGGTCGAGCTCGATTATTTATTTCTTATGCCCTATTACATGGACTGGTTTAGGGTATAAAGCCTACTTCCGTGTTTTGAATCTGGGCATATGTCCCACATATTTTCTGTTCACTTCACAATTGAGCATTGTGTACATGCACTTGATATATTAAATTCATGAATTGAATTGATTTCCGAACGTGTTCAAATAATATTTTTCCATGATTTCCTTGTCTTTTTCTCGTGCAGAAATTATGACGATTGTTTTTGTTTTCTTTCAAAAATGACATTTTTAATTATTTTCATTTAATATTTCTAGTGCAGCACACAGACAAGAAACATTTCTTTGCATTTTTCCAATCTTCACCTTTTGAGTGAGCAACAAGTGCCACCAGGAAAATCGCCACCAACAATTTCATTTTCTTTCGATTCACAGCAACTATATTGAAAACTAAACGACCAAATAATAAAACCCGATGCGCGTATCCACTCTATGTTCCGCGTATTGTAGCACGGAGCCCACGGATCGATCGTTAATGTACGACTTTTAAATTGATACTAACAATTAAATGTGTGTTAACATGGCCTTTATCAGTTCTTGCATTTGTGATAGCTTCCGACACCACATCGCTTGTGTGCGTGTGTGTGTATGTGCACGAGTTTCGGGTCTAAATAATTGGCAATAGTTTCCGACGGAACGCTCCGCAGCCCCATGGGTGCCAAGCGAAGAAGACCCGCCGACCGAAAACTCACCAAATTTAGCAGATAAGCGGGGAAAGACCACAGTCTATTTGTTATTCGATTATTCGAAGTTGATACAGTTGTTTGTGGGAGAATACAATGGGAGCTCAACAAATATTGATACAAATACAGCGCCAGCAAAATGAAGAGGTTATTAGCGGCTATAAATTATACACAAGTTTACATACATTAATACGAAGATCTTCAAACAATTACATCCTGTTCATGTCGGTTTCATTGTAACTGCGAATATGAAACTCCACTACAGTTTTATGGGCTGTCATATAATGACGGAACAGAAAACGTTTACAGTGTATTCTGGTATTCTACAGCATTAATTCGTACTGTCATTAAGTGCATATGCAGGGGGCCGGGGCCCTGGATGATTTTCGATACGTTCTATTGTTAGCGCCCATAATGGCTATGATTTTGCAAAGATTTGGAATATTGCATGTCCAAAATGCCAGTGAAAATATAAAATAATACTGCGCCAATTTAAACCCATATTTCATTTTTGGGAAAACCGAAATGGCTATTTTCAGAAAACCTGAGACATTTGTGGGATAAAAACTCGATTAACCGGTTAACCAGTTAACCTGCATCGATGAAGTTTTGCATATTTTACAAAGTGGGGTTTATTCAACCAGTCCTAACTTTTGTTCTAGTTGTGGAATTTATACAATAGTAGCCTCTAATGCTCACGCCAAAGTTCCCTCCCGCGCTGCATTTTGTATTAACATAAACTTCTAAATTGGGCAAAAAAACGTGGGGGAAATGCAACATACAATCTTTAGAACTGCATTACTATAAGAAAATACCTAGAGAACAACAAGAATTCAGAATAGCGTGCCTATGCTGAAAAAGGAAAAAATTCACACCAAAAAATACGGATAAAATTGTTAAGAAGTAATAGATAAAAAATCTATAAATTAAATAAGTACAAATGCGTTACCTTTGGCCTGGTCGAATCTTATATACCCATTTTGACCCTAAAAGAACGAAGATTATTTTTTGCGCGTCTACACAGTCGGACGAGTGTAAATACTGAATTTCATAATTCTATCTACAGCCGCTTGATTTGCAGCAATGTTATCATATTTTGATCCTAAAGGTACGAATGGAAAAAGAGCAATGTACGCACCGAATTTCACTACTCTAACTACACTCGTTTGTTGGTACCAGTTTTATCCCCTTTCCGCCTAAATGTAAAATTTTCGAATAAATCCTTTATGTTTCTCATCTCTATAGTCAGATTACTGTCCACACCGATTTTCATGATTTCAACTTCAGCGGTTTGGTAGGTACCATTTTTATCCCTCTTATCTAATTGTATCCTTTAAAAGTACGAATTTTAAAAAATCCTCCATTTTACGTGTCTACGCAATTATATGGATGAACGTACCAAATTTCATGCTCTTAACATATCTATGGTACCATTTTTATCCCAAAAGTACGAATTTAAAAAAATCCTTCTATTTTACGTGTCTATGCAATTATAGGAATGTACACACCGAATTTCATGATTCTAGCTGATGTCGTATCATTGGCACCACTTTTATCCCTTTTTGCCCCGCTAAATCTTTTATTTACTTTTTGGTGGAATGTACGCAACAAATTTCAAGTGCATATAATGCAGAAATTTAAAAAAAATGTTGCTTAAATAGTCTAAATAGCAGAGGGTATTTTCAGTCCTTTTTAGGAAAAAATGTTTCCGTCTGGGCCGATTTCGCCTACTTTCAATCCCAACCGATTTGCAACCATAAGACAGATTTCGGGAAATGTTGAACCTCCCAGCTCATTTCGTTCGGCGGCTAGCATGCTTTCAGACAGACAGACGGACATGGCTAGATCATCTTAGAATTTCACCACGACCCAGAATATATATACTTTATGGGGTCTCCGAAGAATATTTCAAGGTGTTACAAACGGAATGACAAAGTGAATATACCCCCATCCTAAGATGGAGGGTATGAGTCCAAAGATGTGAATTCAATTGATATTCATGGATACAAACACTAAAACAACGCCAATGTAGCACAGTGGCGCCATAATAATCTAAGAAACCATAATTTCTAATAAAACAAATTCGAGTGCAAAATCTATTAAAATGTGACAAAGTCAATAAAAGATTTTTTTTTCAAATTTTCAAAATCTGGAAAAGGTGAAGAAAATCTGTGATACGAAAAAAAATAAAAAAAATTCTGTGCATTATGAAAAAAGACGTAAAAACAAAAAAATAAACATTTTACTTTTCTTTAAACCCGAAAAATACAAAAAGTAGTCAACTAATTAATTCTAATTCTAAAATATATCCGAAATACCGATTTTCAATATTAATATCTCACTATTATATAATATACTTTTGTAATTTCAGTTTTTTAAAGTGCTCAAAAATGTTCACTAGAACAAAAGTTACTGAATTTTGGTCCAAGAATTTTAATTCTGAACCACTGTTCGTTTCTAGAATTGTTTTTTTTTTTCGATTTAAAACTAAATTGTCATACACACAGTATTCTTTCAAAACTGAATTTGTTTCAAAGATTCCAAAACTCATTCCCCTTATAGCATTTTTTCTTACATTTTTGAAAGACATGTTAAGAAAGGTTAAAGTCGGACGAAGTGACTATATGATACCCTGCACTTTCTACCCCATTACAATTAAACATAATTTTTCTAATATTTCATTCTTATACATTAAGTCGACAGCATCTAATTCGCCAGTAATACTGTGGAATGCGATCCATGGTCGAGGGTTTACCAAATTCGGCCCGGCCGAACTTAACGACTTTTTACTTGTTATTTTACACAGAGGTCTTGTGATTTACGTACGGAACGACATGGTGTTTCAGTGCCTGCAACACAGGAGCTTACTAATTTCAGAATTTTACTCTCTTTGTATTAAATTAAGGATTGGAAGAAGTATCTCATTTCGAATTTGTATCTAGAAGTTCTAACGCGGAAAGGGAGGCATGCCTAAATGGCTTCGCCGCCCATCCCTATACAATTACTAAAATCTTAGAGGATTATGGATATTTGTTGCCATGTCCATAACTCTTCTTGGCCTGGCCATTAGTGCCACTCATTTCCGGAGCAGCTCTTGGTAATTCCGATCATTGTATTGTTGCAGCATCCATTTCGTATTCCCCCCTTCGTGTCGCTTCGACGCTGGCTCCAAAACGAACATTATAGAAAAGCCGCCCCAATTCTTGTTAAAGATGACCAGTTAATCACTAACCCGGTTGTCACAGCTAACCTATTGTCTGAAATGTTTGCACGAATTCATCATTGTCGGAGAAAACTCTACCACTTCCCGTGATCGAAAATATTTTTACGAACACGTGGAGTTGAAAAATTAATAAATGTTTCGGTATAATTCCCTTTGTGTCTGATCTAACTGACAATAATGCGCAGTTTTTCTCAAATTCTTTTACATTTAACCACAGTCGCAATTAATCCATCTGATATCAAATAGGACATTCACCGATTGTTGTGCTATAAATCCGTTGATATGACAATGTCTAGCTTTGTTTGGTGACGTTGTGACTCACCCTAATGAGCTGGTATCGATCATTCGGCATTCTTAATTGGTCAGATAAAATAGCAGAATGAACCAAATGTAACAAAACAGATATAATTTTCACACGGGCATTCATAAAAGCTTAAAAGTAGATATTTTAGAATAGACGTGTTTTATTTACCAGCAATGTATCAATTAAACTAGAAACAATTAGTTTTGTAATGTTACCTTAAGGGGGTAATAAGCGGTTAAATAGATTTCGTCCTTGATCCACAAAACTTACTTATGCCAATTTTTGTTAAGATTACGACCAGTAATTTGATTACAACAATAGATGGACAGACAGACGGAGCTTGATAAATCGATTCAAAAAGTGATTCTAAGTCGATCGGTATAATTAACAATGGGTCTATCTCGCCTTCTTTTTGGGAGTTACAAACAAATGCACAAAGACATAATACTCTCGTGGAGTGTATAAAAATAAATTAAAATTTCAACAAGTAAGGAAAGGCGAGGCCGACTATATGATACCCTGCACTTTCTACCCCATTACAATTAAACATAATTTTTCTAATATTTCATTCTTATACATTAAGTCGACAGCATCTAATTCGCCAGTAATACTGTGGAATGCGATCCATGGTCGAGGGTTTACCAAATTCGGCCCGGCCGAACTTAACGACTTTTTACTTGTTATTTTACACAGAGGTCTTGTGATTTACGTACGGAACGACATGGTGTTTCAGTGCCTGCAACACAGGAGCTTACTAATTTCAGAATTTTACTCTCTTTGTATTAAATTAAGGATTGGAAGAAGTATCTCATTTCGAATTTGTATCTAGAAGTTCTAACGCGGAAAGGGAGGCATGCCTAAATGGCTTCGCCGCCCATCCCTATACAATTACTAAAATCTTAGAGGATTATGGATATTTGTTGCCATGTCCATAACTCTTCTTGGCCTGGCCATTAGTGCCACTCATTTCCGGAGCAGCTCTTGGTAATTCCGATCATTGTATTGTTGCAGCATCCATTTCGTATTCCCCCCTTCGTGTCGCTTCGACGCTGGCTCCAAAACGAACATTATAGAAAAGCCGCCCCAATTCTTGTTAAAGATGACCAGTTAATCACTAACCCGGTTGTCACAGCTAACCTATTGTCTGAAATGTTTGCACGAATTCATCATTGTCGGAGAAAACTCTACCACTTCCCGTGATCGAAAATATTTTTACGAACACGTGGAGTTGAAAAATTAATAAATGTTTCGGTATAATTCCCTTTGTGTCTGATCTAACTGACAATAATGCGCAGTTTTTCTCAA
This sequence comes from Polietes domitor, assembly GCA_947397865.1. NCBI lineage: Eukaryota > Metazoa > Arthropoda > Insecta > Diptera > Muscidae > Polietes > Polietes domitor. Next base: position 91,911,968 of record OX377619.1, on the reverse strand, counting down.
ATTCTTTTACATTTAACCACAGTCGCAATTAATCCATCTGATATCAAATAGGACATTCACCGATTGTTGTGCTATAAATCCGTTGATATGACAATGTCTAGCTTTGTTTGGTGACGTTGTGACTCACCCTAATGAGCTGGTATCGATCATTCGGCATTCTTAATTGGTCAGATAAAATAGCAGAATGAACCAAATGTAACAAAACAGATATAATTTTCACACGGGCATTCATAAAAGCTTAAAAGTAGATATTTTAGAATAGACGTGTTTTATTTACCAGCAATGTATCAATTAAACTAGAAACAATTAGTTTTGTAATGTTACCTTAAGGGGGTAATAAGCGGTTAAATAGATTTCGTCCTTGATCCACAAAACTTACTTATGCCAATTTTTGTTAAGATTACGACCAGTAATTTGATTACAACAATAGATGGACAGACAGACGGAGCTTGATAAATCGATTCAAAAAGTGATTCTAAGTCGATCGGTATAATTAACAATGGGTCTATCTCGCCTTCTTTTTGGGAGTTACAAACAAATGCACAAAGACATAATACTCTCGTGGAGTGTATAAAAATAAATTAAAATTTCAACAAGTAAGGAAAGGCGAGGCCGACTATATGATACCCTGCACTTTCTACCCCATTACAATTAAACATAATTTTTCTAATATTTCATTCTTATACATTAAGTCGACAGCATCTAATTCGCCAGTAATACTGTGGAATGCGATCCATGGTCGAGGGTTTACCAAATTCGGCCCGGCCGAACTTAACGACTTTTTACTTGTTATTTTACACAGAGGTCTTGTGATTTACGTACGGAACGACATGGTGTTTCAGTGCCTGCAACACAGGAGCTTACTAATTTCAGAATTTTACTCTCTTTGTATTAAATTAAGGATTGGAAGAAGTATCTCATTTCGAATTTGTATCTAGAAGTTCTAACGCGGAAAGGGAGGCATGCCTAAATGGCTTCGCCGCCCATCCCTATACAATTACTAAAATCTTAGAGGATTATGGATATTTGTTGCCATGTCCATAACTCTTCTTGGCCTGGCCATTAGTGCCACTCATTTCCGGAGCAGCTCTTGGTAATTCCGATCATTGTATTGTTGCAGCATCCATTTCGTATTCCCCCCTTCGTGTCGCTTCGACGCTGGCTCCAAAACGAACATTATAGAAAAGCCGCCCCAATTCTTGTTAAAGATGACCAGTTAATCACTAACCCGGTTGTCACAGCTAACCTATTGTCTGAAATGTTTGCACGAATTCATCATTGTCGGAGAAAACTCTACCACTTCCCGTGATCGAAAATATTTTTACGAACACGTGGAGTTGAAAAATTAATAAATGTTTCGGTATAATTCCCTTTGTGTCTGATCTAACTGACAATAATGCGCAGTTTTTCTCAAATTCTTTTACATTTAACCACAGTCGCAATTAATCCATCTGATATCAAATAGGACATTCACCGATTGTTGTGCTATAAATCCGTTGATATGACAATGTCTAGCTTTGTTTGGTGACGTTGTGACTCACCCTAATGAGCTGGTATCGATCATTCGGCATTCTTAATTGGTCAGATAAAATAGCAGAATGAACCAAATGTAACAAAACAGATATAATTTTCACACGGGCATTCATAAAAGCTTAAAAGTAGATATTTTAGAATAGACGTGTTTTATTTACCAGCAATGTATCAATTAAACTAGAAACAATTAGTTTTGTAATGTTACCTTAAGGGGGTAATAAGCGGTCCCACTTAAGATTCCAGTATAACAATTTTGGTCATATAATTTGAATGTTTCAAAATTAGTGTTTAATCAAACGCATAGTATCCTTGAACGAACACAATATGTATGCTTTTGCTACACACCTTCTCCTTTTGCTGCATAATTGATTTGAAGTTGCTGGGAATTTTCGTGAGCCTCCCAAAGTTAGTAAGGGAATACATTTACATATGAATTTTAATAAAAAATCATTTGTTTTCTTTGTTGCATGTGCAACGTTCCGTTCTAGGAATGGCCAATCTGGGTATTAAAAAGAATTAAACACTTTTGCATTAAACTCTCAAAATAACCAAGTGTATAACTAATAAAAGTGATAATTCTAAGCTTTTCACACATAGTCGCCTATTCGAGATACAAAACAAATTAAGAAGGTTCTGACAACGGATTCTGATATAGGTGTAAGAATGGAATATACGGGTATATAATATGTGGTCATTATAGAGGAGGGTCGATATTCCCCCTTTTGCACATTCTTATGATGAATCGGCAAAGGAAACCTTGTGATCCTTACATTTTATGTGTAGGATGTGTTCAGCAATATTATTTAAAACACCACGAGGAACTTTTTGTAGAACATTGTAACCCTCTAGCTCCTTAATTTAGGGGTAGGGTGTGTTGATAAAAAATAAATAATACTAATTTGACGATTATTGTAAACACTCCACTTTCTGTCTCATTACAATTCAATTCGGTAAAAAGAGAAATCGGGAAGGATTTTTGTATCCTGTAAATGTATGTGTTTGACAAAAAATTTTAAGTCGGAAAGGACCTTTGTATGGGGGTATATAGAAACCTGGAACGGTCTGACCCGCTTTCATCATGTATGTTTGTGGGTGAACTATAATATGTAAAGTTTGGCCAAAATCGGTTAAACATTTGAGAGCGAAATTTGTATGGGGGCTATCTGAAACGATCTTACTCGCTTTCATTATAAGGGTTTCTAGTTAGATTATAAGATGTTGTACAGAATTTAAAGAAAATCGGGTACAATATGTGGTTTCTATAGCGGAAAAAAATCAAATCGGGAGCGAAATTTGTATGGGGGCTATATCTAAATCTGAACCAATTTGCGTCAAATTAAATAGATTTCGTCCTTGATCCACAAAACTTACTTATGCCAATTTTTGTTAAGATTACGACCAGTAATTTGATTACAACAATAGATGGACAGACAGACGGAGCTTGATAAATCGATTCAAAAAGTGATTCTAAGTCGATCGGTATAATTAACAATGGGTCTATCTCGCCTTCTTTTTGGGAGTTACAAACAAATGCACAAAGACATAATACTCTCGTGGAGTGTATAAAAATAAATTAAAATTTCAACAAGTAAGGAAAGGCGAGGCCGACTATATGATACACTCCACTTTCTATCGTAATACAATTCAATTCAGTAAAAAAGTGAAAACGGGAAACAATTTTGTATGTTAATATGACCTAGTCCAATTTGTCAAATCAAGAATAATATTTGTTTCGGGGCTATATCCAAACATGGAATGAAGTGACTAACTTTCACAATAAGTTCTTCCAGTTGAAGTATAGCGTGTTATGCTCAATTTTATGAAATTCTCTGAAAATACGCGGTTTCTGGGGGAACGAAATTTGTATGAGAGCTATATGTAAATCTGAACCGATGTGACCCATTTTCACCGTGGGTGTTTCTAGTTGAAATATAAGATATTTTGCAAGACTTGAAGAAGATCTGTTAAAATATGTGGTTTCTAGAGCAGAAAAAGTCAAATCGGGAGCGAAATTTTAATGGGAGCTATATCACCATAGGTGTTCCTAGTTTAAATATAAGATGTTTTGCCAATTTTGAAGAAAATATGTGGATTCTAGAGCGGAAAAATTCCAATTAGGAGCGAAATTTGTATGGGAGCTATATATAAATCTGAACCGATTTTCTTCAATTTAAAACGCGTTAAAACACAGATAAAGAGTCGCAGAAACCAGAAGAGTATTATAACCATACAAAGGTAGGGGTGAGTACCAACTGGTTGTCACATATACTTGTGTCCAGAACACCAATGGGTGACATGTAGGAGCTTTTTTAAACTTGAAATGGAAAGTAGTGAAAAAGAGGTGCCACTACTGAAAATACCATTAAGCCTTACAAAATAAAAAACATCACCCATCCTATGACAACTCTATGTTAAATTCATTGGTGAGATCCCAGTGTTCACAACTTCCTCCACATAGGATCACCATCGTTTTCACTTCTTCGGATGCTCTATTTTTGCTGGGTTAGAGTGCCTTCTTTTTTGAGGGAGAAAAATATGTTCTCGTTCAAAATGAAAGTTTGGTTTGTTTATGGATGATCCCAAATTATATCGATTTAATCACTGTACGTTCCTGACCTGAACGGTTCCAAAATATTATTAGAGTGATCAAAAACCCGGTTTTTCTACAATGTCGGGTTTTTCCAAATTTGTGATTCGGTTGCCCGGTTTTCTTTTTATAAAAAACCGGTCGGACCGGGTTTTTCTTGAAACAGTAAAAAATGGGGAAATTATTCATTATAGTGCAATTCCACGAGATGCATACTCGTTCTTGGGAATATGTCAATTATGATGTCATAATCAGATTCACTGAAATCTTTCGAAAATGACTCCACACATTCCTGTAGGATAATTATTACTTTTCGTCATGCATCTGTTACTGCCAAAATAACTGTTTAGAATAGGTGTGAACAGTGTTCACTGAACACACTAACAACTACAAATTATGTCTTGGGGAAATAGGAAATCATTTTCGATTGCGATTCAGATATCTTGTACAGAATAAAACAAGATAAAATATATAAAAAATAAGAATATAAATCATAAGTTTGGCATGAAATTGCGTATTTTTGACTCTTTGAAATACAAGGACCTTTCACTTTTCAATTCATCAGCCTCATACTACCAACAAGGGCGAATATTGCTGCGGTCACCCCCATTAATTCTGGCTTATTTAATGATGATCTGCAAAATATTTCTTCCTTTGGTCAAACCGTCTGTGAGCTAAACGCTCTTGAAAACACCTCTAAAAGAAATCATATATATTCTTATGTTTATGGCTGATCGACATCCGCAGCGGCAAATGGTCAACCTAGGACGAACATCGCCATTTTAGACTCACAGTATTGCTGAGTTCGTAAAGATACTTTTTCGCAATATGAAGAACCGGTTGAGACCAAAATAAAAAACTCGGGTTTCCCGGTTTTCCAAAAACCGCGATTTTAAGGTCGGTCTCAGATGAAAAACCCGGTTGACTCGGTTTTCGGTGAGTCTAAAATGACGAAGTTCGTCTTAGGTTTCACATTGATTTCTTATGGGCAGAAGAAAAATCGACGCCGTTTACCATTTGCTGCTGATGTGAGCGAGCATCACCAGCGTATTTGAAAGGAAGCGATTAGCTCATTAAAAAATCCAGTATTAATTTCTGGGTGTGACCCAGCCTTATACGTATATTATACTCGCCCTGGTAGGTAATATGGCGTTTACCTTATGTCAATGTTGTACGTGGTTCTAGTTTACACTAGTCCAAAGTTGGTACTTTTGGGCGTTTTGTAAGGAGATAGCTTCGTTATTGGTATATATTGGAATCGTCTGAAAGATTAATGAACTCCCCTTTGCGAATATAAGAGAGAAGTTAAATGTCTTGTATTTCAAGATGTCTACAAATTCGCATAGTTCTTGAATTTCATTTCAAACATATTATTTATTTTCTTATTTTTTATGTATTTTAGCTTATTTTATTCTCTACAATATATCAGAGTCTCAGAATGGGGTTAAAAATTATAGCTGTTTCAAAATGATTATCTATTTTAGCGAGATATACGGTGTTAAAATCTGCTCTAAACTAATATTTTGGGCAAAAGAGTTGCAGGGCGAAAAGTAATCTCTATCTATGTAAATACTTAAATTTAAACAAGTACGGAAAGGATAAAGTCGGGCGGGGCCGACTATATGATACACTCCACTTTCTATCCGAATACAATTCAACTCGGTAAAAAAGTGAGGATTTATGTATGTTTCCTAATCATAGGCTAATATGTCAAATCGAGAAGAATATTTGTATCGGGGCTATATCCAAACATGAAATGAAGAGATCCTCTTAAACAATAGTTTCTTCCAGTTCAAGTATAACGTGTTAAGCTCAATTTGAAGAAATTCGGTGAAAATACGTGGTTTCTGGGCGGAAAAAGGCAAGCCGGGGCGAAATTTATATGGGAGCTACATATAAATTTGAACCGAACTGACCTATTTTCACCACAAGTGTTTTGCCAGATTTTAAGACAATCTGATAAAATATGTGGTTTCTAGTCCGGAGATACTAAAATTTGTATGGGAGCTTTATATAAATCTGAACCGATCTAACACATTTTCATCACATGTGTTTCTAGTTGAAATATAAGAAGTTTTGCCAATTTTGAAGAAAATCTGTTAAAATATGTGGTATCTAGAGTAAAAAGAGTCAAATCGGGAGTGAAATTCGTATGGGGGCTATATCTAAATCTGAACCGATTTTCTTCAAGTTAAATAACGTTTGACCTTATCCTGAAAAGCTTCATTTAGTTCTGGATACAATTGCGACCTGTTCTTTGATTACAAGAATAGATGCTCGGACAGGCAGGCGGCCGGACATTTTAAGTCGATCGGTATAATTAACAATGGGTCTATCTCAGTTCCTTTAGGATGCTACAAACAAATGCACAAAGACATAACACTCTCGTGGAGTGTATTATTAAAACATCCCCAACCATTCGAACCACCAAGGTCCACCTTTTGGGAAGTACAAATACATGGCCAAAGACATAATAACCTAGTGGAGGGTATAAAAATGAAATATTTTGTTGCGAGCGCATTAAACAAAGCAAACATTAATTTTAGTCGGGAATATCGACAAGGTTTTTTTTTCGAATCCACTCTAATGTGTATGTTCCTATCAGTTATGCATATAGGCTATTGGCAATATCTGATATTCGATAAACGAAATTAAGCATATCTACCAAACTCAACAGTGAAATTCTGGCTTCACGATAAGATAGCAAAATTTTGAATGTAGGGTGCACGTCACAAGCAAAGCCTATATCTTTTGACACTTGTGGGAGATAGTGACATGCCATTAACACCAAAAGATAAAGCAACTCGCTGCCAGTATGCCAAACCCCACGGTTAGTAGTTACTAACATCAGATCAAACAGTATTTATTATGACATTGGTTTTGTGGCTCTTATCTCGAACATTTTGGGAGTCTATTGAAGTGCCAAAAAATAGCGTCAGGTGAAAAGGCTAAACAACAATCTTCTTCACATTTAACATTTTCAAGCGCTAAACTCTTCTTTGGCATTTGGTTTCTATTTTTGTTATTTTTGGAACATACCGATTCTGATCTCAGACAATTACTAATTAAATTGAATGTATTAAATCGCAATAAAACACTCTTGTTACAAATGGTTTTTCAATCATTTTTATTTTGTATTTTTGATCGATAAGCTGAATGAAGTGAATGAACATAGATGTCCAAGCAATCTGGGAAAAGTATACTTAGAACTTGAAGCTTGTCGATCAGTATTTATTAAGCTGAATCAATTGATTTCATAAATTCAATTGTCTGCATGTCTGCCAAAATATACTAACTTCATGTGAACGGAACAGATATTTTTGCGGAGAATACCGCTTTAAGTGAAAGTTTGCAAAGTTTGTACTTTTCAACATGGCGAATATAACCGATGAAATGTAGAATTTTTTAATCGAAACAATCAAATAGAAAAATAAAAAATCATTGACAGTGAATGGTGCTAACCATATTTTGAATAATTCCATATGCAGTGGAACTGAAAATTCCCTTATGTGGATCGAAACTCAGGATTTTTATCATAAGATAATTTTTTCTGATAGGAGAATTCAAAGCAAATTGCTTCTAGTTTAATATAAAATTACTAAATCTTAATTGTATATATTTTTTTAATTTAAAAACTTGTTTTTATTTCCTTCTACAAAATGAAAAAAAAAAAAATAAAACTAGCTTATGGCAATACTTTGTTTTTGTGTCCATCGTAGTGTCAACAATTTCATATTTTATGAAAATCGGGAAATGCACTTCTATTCGCCATAGAGAAAACTTCATTACCTACTTAAGAACAAAGAAGTAAAAAAGGCGTTAAGTTCGGCCGGGCCGAACTTTATATACCCTCCACCGTATGTAGTATATATATACGTATATATATATAGTAATAATAATAATTCAAAAGACCATAATACCATAAGATAGTAGGTGCTAGAGTTGGTTGTATTTCCATCCTATTTTAAGTGCAAAAGTACAAATTTTGAAAATGCGTTTTTTCTCACGTACACAATTCAACATAACATAACTTCATGATTGAACCAATTTTTGCCGTAAAAGTAAAAAAGTACGTCAGAGGAATGTATACACCATGATTCCATGATTCTAGCTGCAGCCATTTGGTTGCTACCATTTTTATCACATTTTTCCCATTTTAACTCCTTAAAAGTGCGTCTTTATTTTACGTGTATACAGGGCCGTGCGCAGGGGGGGGTTTGGGGGTTCAAACCCCCCCAGAGAGGTTTCGAACATATACTTTTTAAAACCTTCTAGACCTTCTGAAGCAATAAAATATATAATTTTTAAGGTCTTTTTAAAATAACTCGTCTTAAATGGAAATTTTGCGTAAAATCATGAAAACATGATTACATGAAGATAAAAAATCGTGGACACTTTCTTGAATTTCGGACAAAGGTTATGAAAACTACAAACAAACTAAACGAATAGTGCCAATTTCAAGATTGTGTAGTGCTAATTTCGCTAATGGACACAAAATTGTTCGGAAAATTTTAATTTTTATTAACCGATACCACTTCTTGACATTCGACTAGAGCTATATCTTATGAACTTTTAATTGTGTACTGCAATAAAAGTTTGGAAATTTAATAACAAAATCGTTTAGTAATTTTAAAAAAGTGTAGATAAGAATCACTATTATATTATAATGAAATCTAAAAGCAAATAATTAGCTTGATGGTAACCCGTAGCTTAACTATGAGTGCCAAACTTTGGACAAATTTGTAGTATATCTAATTGGAATCTAAATTAATATTTATGTAAAAATCTATTGGCGAGATGAAATTCTTCCTTTCTGCGAAAAAGTATTGGAGTAACCTAAGAATTTTTTTTTGTAGACATTTTTTACTTATACAAAAGAAAGTATACTTTAATTTTTAAATAAAATACAATTTGCAATTTTAAATTTCTGAGTATAGAAATCGGGTGGGACATTTGTATAAGGGCTATATCAAAACATTGACCCACATATTCTACTTCCACAACAGATGTTCTTAGGTAAATATAATATAGTGTGGCTATTCGTATATTCCGTTTGCAATGAGTGGTTTCTAACATTTGCGATGCGACATTTTTATGGAGTTGTATCTAAATCTGATCCGATGTGACCTATTTTCATCATAGATGCAACAACAACAGTTTCTGTTGTTTGGGAGTTTGCAATTATAATACAAATCCATTTCGACAAACGAAGAAAACTGTTATATATATACATACTTATTTCTCTTTGTTCATTTACAAGAACTGATGACATTTATACCACAAACAAACTAATTTTTCCCACAAAAGAAACTCAAAAACAATGTTCACGTGTTTAAAATTTCGTTTCAACGAAATTCATTTTTTCTCTGCGTGTAGATATCTCTATTTTAAAATCTACTTTAAAGTTGCGAAATAATAAGAAATGAGTTTCAACTTACTAAAATTTTTGTTATGTCAAACAATTTTTCAGAGTTAGTATTTTTTTGTACATATGTAACAAGTAATATTCAAAAGAGAAACAACAAATTCAGTAACTTGGATCTAGGTAGGAAAACGAAACTCTAAAATACCAATTATTTGTTTTTTTGAAATAAAATTTCTAGTTGTTTCTTCTTGCATTTCATCGAATACAAAAAAAACTGTATTTGTTATTCGAATTTATATATATTGAAGATTATAAAAATGAAGAAACATTTACAAATATTTTTTATTTAATCGGAATATGAGTGTAAAGATTTTTAGTAAACATTCTGTTACTAATGTACTATATAAATTAAAAAACCCAAAACTCTTTAGACATCGTATTTAAACCCATGCTTTGTCAAAAAGCATATCAAATTTTCTCCATTTATCATAGAAAAAATGAGGGACTGAAGGGTTTATCGCCGAGGAATTTGATCGTTTTTTGTGTAATATTTCTTCAAAATATATTTCGAGGGCTTATATTCAAAAGTGGCCATGAACCATTTTCTCGAAAATGAGTTTTTGATGCCAAACTATTCTCAGATTTGGATGTCATCTGTCGAATAAATTTGGAAAAGAATTTTTTCTAAAGCCATTTTTTTCTGATTTGGATATCCCCTCGCACGTTAGTTTGTGACTGCATAAGTGTCTATGAACATAAAAATAATAGAAATAAAATAGTTCAAGAATGGCGCAGCATAAAACCGATGGTTATAATTCGCTACAACGAGTTTTTTCTAGATTTAGGGCATATCGTACTATCAAATTCCATCATTTCGCGTTGATAGCATTTTGATTCCACAGTTTTCAGGCTAAAATAGGAAAAATGGTGGCTGTAAAGTCAAAAATTGTGAAATGTATATTTAGAAAAACCGGCGTAACTTTTTATTATATTGAGAATACCAAAATATTTCTTTGGCATGTGATTGCTCACTTCATGGGGAGTATTTGTGTATGAAAAGTTTCAGAATTATAAATGAAGAAAGTTAAAATATAAGGAATTGCAACGGCGAATTTTGGATTTTTCATCAATTGCAGCGATTTTCGCGACTGGCTACATATATGTTACAAGCGACCAATCTGAATGAATAAACAATAATCTTATTCTTATTTCAACATTCAAAGAGCCCAATTTTAAACATACAAAAGTGGCTATGAACCATGAAACCGCGAATAATAGGAAATTTCGAAAACTTTTTAATCGTAGCAGTTAGTAATCCTTTTTAGATTAAACTGTAGAAGAACGATTAATAATTTCTATTCAAATTAAGTTATGTTTTTGTCCATAGCCACTTATGAATATAAGTCCTCGATATGTATGTATGTAATTTCAATCAACTATTTAAAAAAGTTCTACACTTAGAGAACAAGTCTGTTAATAAAAGCAGCGATTGTCTGATGCCTATCAGCAGACACTTTTCTGCTATTACAGCTGTTTTTTTGGCATAACAGCAGTTTTCTGCAATCTTACATCACCATTCACATTGCTAAAGAGTTTGCAGTCTGCTAAAATTGGCTGATGTTAATTAAAATATAAAAATAGATAAGCGTTCATAAGCGAGATTAGCTCGAATTTTCTTTTATATTAGCTTGGGACAATATGCATATCATATATATTGCTAAAAACAGCAAACAGCTGTTTACCATCTCAGCAGATACAAATCTGTTGTCTCTTTTTTAACAGCTGAAAATCTGCTCTTTCAGTAGACTTTATGCTTTCTTTTACTGACATATTCCTTTGAGTGTACTGAAAGATGGATTACTGAAATGCAATTTTGCTGACAATGTCTGTCGGACGAATGTATCAAAATATTTCTCGAAGATCCTGGCAATAAAATATGAGTGGTTTCCAAACGCTCCAATAAAAATTTCCTAAAAAGTTGGAAAATTAACTAAGTATGAGTAAAGTTTCCTTCTTTCAAAGCCATAGTAAATAGTTCATTTACTAGAAAAAGGGTAGTAGATTTACTTAAAAACATCTCTTTGGATCTAATAAAAAATTCTAACAATTGAGTAAATTCAAACTTATGTGGAAGAATATTTTCAAGGTTTTAAGTGAGAAAAAAGCTGAAATTTTTTGTATGGAAAAAATTAATTATTAATTCTTGAATATTAATCTAAGTAGCAATTCTCGCTCGTTTGCAGAGACTTATTTCTTAATTACTTTATGAATTATTCTAAACAACCACTGCGTAGGCGCCGATCTTGCCTTCGCAACAATCATGGATTAATAGCTCAACTCCTTAGGGCAGAGGTATCGTGAAAATTTTGAGAAATATTTCATGTTGTCATTTTTTGTATCAGTTTTGCATACTCTGAAGCAAAACTATTTGTTTGATTTTTTTAGTAAAATTGAACTTATTTTAATTTCACCTTTTTTCCTCGTATAAAATAAAATTTTCCTCAGTTTAAGTAAGAAATTACTCGTTTTGAGGAAAAAATCAGCAAAATTGTCCTCAGTTTGAGTACATATTTACTTGATTTGAGTAAACATTTACTTAGTTTTAGGAAATTTTCAGCAAAATTTTACTAAGATTTAGTAAAAATGTACTTTTTGTAGAAAATTTTGCTTTAATTTAGTAAAAAATACTTGGTTTTAGAAAAAATTTACATAGATTTAGGAAAATTTCCGCAAATTTCTACTTATGTTTAGTTAAAATGTACTTGGTTTCCTAAATTTTAGTTAATTTTAACTCATTATAGGGTTAACTTTTTTATGAGTGTAGATGAAAACCCCCCCAGGGGAAAATCCTGCGCACGGGCCTGCGTGTATACAACGAATCATCATTCTAGCTGTTGCCGTTTAGTTGGTACGATTTTTCCCTTGGTTCCCATTATATCATTTGGAAGTATGAATTAGGATAAACCTTTTTATTTTCCTTGTCTACAATGTCAGATGAATGTATACTCCGAATTTCATGACTCTAGCTGCGGCCATTTGGTTGGTACAATTGTTGTCCCCTTTTTTCCACTTTAACAACAAAAAGTACGAATTTCGAAAAATTCCTTTATTTTACGTGTCTACGCCATCAGAGGAATGTATACATCGAAATTCATTATTCTAGGTGCAGTCATTCGATTTATACCATTTTTATCCCTCTATTTCTATTTTACCCCTCAAAAATACGAATTTGGAGAAAATCCTTTTATATTATGTATCTACTCAATTACAGGAATGTACACACCAAATTTCGTGCTTCTAGCTGTTGTCGTTCGATAGGTGCCATTTTTATCTTATTTATAGTAAGTACAAGGTCGTCTTAGAATTTTATGGCGATCACGAATATATATATATATACTTTATAGTGTTTCTGGTAGACATTTCAAGGTCTTACAAACGGAATGACAAAGTTAGTATACCCGTATCCTGGAGGTGGATGATATAAAAAGGAATGTATAAATTTGTGCGGATGGAACTTTATATTTGAGAAAATCTTTATACACACTTTGAACCAACAAAATACGTATGCGTATATCATTCCCCTTCCAGTACCTACCGCCCAAAGTTCCTAATCTAGGCAGAATTTAAGTCGTACTAATTTCAATACGTATATTTGTAATACGTTGCCAATTGATATTTGATAACATTTTTAGCGTCTATTTTAATTTTTAAAATATCTAGGTAATAAAATTGGCCATAATATAATCTATCTGTCATTTCCTCCGTCAATTGCATTGTAACTAGATTAAGAAAATGAGTTTTCGAAATTTTAATGAAATAAATGATTAAAGAAATGTTTTAACTTTATTACAATGCTCTGGGATATAAACACTTTATTAGTATTCCAATCCTTTGTATTGGGACATGCGAGTATTTATAAGGAGGATGAAATCCGATTTCCTTAGGATTTTTTTGGATAATATCGTTTGAATTAAGTTTTGACAAAATCCACATTTTACATAAATTATAGGGACCAGAGATACAAGCCGACCGATTTTAAGCCGCCGCCGCATGTTTCTGCACTAGCCGCGCCGCCGCCGATTTTATCGGCTCAAATCGACTCAACCACGCCGCCGATTTTATCGACTCATATCGACTTCAACCACGCCGCCGTGATTTGACGGAGTTTTAACTCAGTCAAATCTTACTACCAAAATTGACAACCCACTTAAAATTACAATAGGAAAATATAAATGTCAACTTAGACAACCTACTGCTGTGAAATATATTGATCTATCTTTCATTTATATAAGTCAATTCCAGTACGTGTGGCCATGTGTTCCTATAAATAACAATATCTATAGTGCTTCTTTAGTGTGTCAAAGTAGGTAGAGTATTATCATTCTTTGGAAGGATTATGATATTCAAGAACGTCTGGTCAAAAATGCCTGACATGAAAAGCTGTAATTGCAAAAATATTTATATATTTATCCATATTATACATTTTGGGAATGGATTTCTTCTCCAAAAAAATAATTGTATGAGTTAACAATTAGGGTATCCAACCGATTAAATTTTATTCGATTAATCGAATAATTTTTGAATAACGAATAATTCGAATAAATTCTCCCAAATAATCGAAATCATTTATAGTAAGAAGAATAGTAATTTCATAGAATAGTAAATTCATAGAAAAATTGAGGTTAACACCGGGATAATAAAGTCAGTTCTGTTATAAATCATATGATCCATATTCGAAAAAAGTCAATGGATAACTTCTGATATTATGCTCATTTAAGGGAAGGTTCTTTATTTTGATAAGATATTAAGATTTTTGTCAACTTCTAATGAATTTCGAATTTGATGTTACACTTTTTAAATAAAATCAGATACATAATAAATGTTCAATATACTTGAACTACCCGTAAACTGCCGTGTCTTGTCCAGGGCCGTGCGCAGGGGGGGGGGGGGGGGGTTTGGGGGTTCAAACCCCCCCCCAGAGAGGTTTCGAACATATACTTTTTAAAACCTTCTAGACTTTCTGAAGCAATAAAATATAGAATTTTTAAGATTTTTTTAAAATAACTCGTCTGAAATGGTAATTTTGCAGTAAAATCATGAAAACACGAAAAATACATAGAAAAATCGTGGTATCTTTCTTGAATTTCGGACAAAGGTTATGAAAAATACAAACAAACTAAACGAATTGTGCCAATTTCAAGATTGTGTAGTACTAATTTCGCTAATGGACACCAAATTGTTCGGAAAATTTTCATTTTTATTAACCGATACCACCTCTTGACATTCGACTAGAGCTATATCTTATGAACTTTTAATTATGTACTGCAATAAAAGTTTGGAAATTTAATAACAAAATCGTTTAGTAATTTTAAAAAAGTGTAGATAAGAATCATAATGAAATCTAAAATATTCTTAATAAAAGCAAATAATTCAAACCCCCCCCAGAGAGGTTTCGAACATATACTTTTTAAAACCTTCTAGACTTTCTGAAGCAATAAAATATAGAATTTTTAAGATTTTTTTAAAATAACTCGTCTGAAATGGTAATTTTGCAGTAAAATCATAAAACACGAAAAATACATAGAAAAATCGTGGTATCTTTCTTGAATTTCGGACAAAGGTTATGAAAAATACAAACAAACTAAACGAATTGTGCCAATTTCAAGATTGTGTAGTACTAATTTCGCTAATGGACACCAAATTGTTCGGAAAATTTTCATTTTTATTAACCGATACCACTTCTTGACATTCGACTAGAGCTATATCTTATGAACTTTTAATTATGTACTGCAATAAAAGTTTGGAAATTTAATAACAAAATTGTTTAGTAATTTTAAAAAAGTGTAGATAAGAATCATAATGAAATCTAAAATATTCTTAATAAAAGCAAATAATTTTTTTGATGCTTGTAGAGCGCTAGAGCGATGTAACATTTGCTATTGGACATTTTTATGGAGCTGTATCTAAATATGAACCGATGTGTCCTATTTTCATCACAGATGCAACAACAACGTTTTCTGTTACTTCCAATGTTTTGGGAGTTTGCAATTATAATACAAATCCATTTCGACAAATGAAGAAATGAGTCTTAACTTACTAAAATTTTTGTTATATTTATCACTTATGTCTAATATTTTTCAGAGTTAGTATTTTTTGTACATATGTAGCAAGTATTAGTCAAAAGAGAAACAACAAATTCAGTAACTTGGATCTACGTAGGAAAACGATACTCTAAAATACCAGTTATTTGGTTTTTTGGAATTAAAATTTCTAGTTGTTTCTTCTTGCATTTCATCGAATACAAAAAACTGTATTTGTTAATTGAATTTATACATGTTTAAGATTATACATGTTTAATTTATACATGTTGAAGAAACATTTCCAAATATTTTTTATTTAATCGGAATATGCGTATAAAGTTTTGAGTAAACATCCTGTTACTCAAAGTCCTGTATAAATTAAAAACCCCAAAACTCTTTAGACATCCTATTTAGACCCATACTTCGTCAAAAAGCATATCCAATTTTCTGCATTTATCATAGAAAAAATGCGGTACTGAAGGGTTTATCGCCGAGGAATTTGATCGTTTTTTGTGTAATATTTCTTCAAAATATATATCGAGGGTTTATATTCAAAAGTGGATATGAACCATTTGCTCGAAAATGAGTTTTTGATGCCAAACTATTCTCAGATTTGGATGTCATCTGGAAAATTTGGAAAAGATTTTTTCTAAAGCCATTTTTTTATTTCTGATTTGGCTATCCTCTCGCACGTTAGTTTGTGACTGCATAAGTGGCAATGAACATAAAAATAATAGAAACAAAATATGTCAACAATGGAGAGCATAAAACCGAAGGATATAATTCGCTACAACGATTAGAAATTTTTTGTATGGAAAAATCCATTTAGGAAATTTTAACTTAAAATGTGTTTTTTCCTAAAATGAAGTTAAAAAGTTTACTGAATTTTATGACGAGTTCTTCATACATTTAAGTATTAATGAACTTATAAAAAACATTTGAAATTGTTTAAAAATTCTTGAATATTAATTTAAGAAGCAATTCTCGTTCGTTTGCAGAGACTTATTTGTTAAATGCTTCAAGTATTAATCAAGTATTAATCTGCAAAGGCGCCTCTCTTGTCTTCACAGCATTCATGGTGTAATACCTTGTCTTCGCAACAATCATGGAGTAATAGCTCAACTCCTTATGGCAGAGGCATCATGAAACTTTTGAGAAATATTTCATGTTGTCATTTTTTGTATCAGTTTTGCATACTCTGAAGCAAAACTATTTGTTTGATTTTTTTAGTTAAATTGAACTTATTTTAATTTCACCTTTTTCCTTGTATAAAATAAAATTTTCCTCAGTTTCAGTAAAAATTTACTCGTTTTGAGGAAAAAATTCAGAAAAATTGTCCTCAGTTTGAGTAAATATTTACTTGATTTGAGTAAACATTTACTTAGTTTAAGGAAATTTTCAGCAAAATTTTACTAAGATTTAGTAAAAATTTACTTACTTTTAGGAAAATTTTGCTTAAATTTAGTAAAAAAAATTACATGGTTTTAGGAAAAATTTACTTAGATTTAAGAAAATTTCAGCAAAATTCTACTTATATTTAGTAAAAATGTACTTGGTTTCCTAAATTTTAGTTAATTTTAACTCATTATAGGGTTAAATTTTTTATGAGTGTAGATGAAAACCCCCCCCAGGGGAAAATCCTGCGCACGGGCCTGGTCTTGTCTATATAACTCTAATTAATTATATTTTATTTAAGTGGACAATTGTTCGAATAATCGGTTAATAGAATAACTCTCGACTTCATTATTCGATTAATTGGAAATTTTTTGTTTTCAAATAAACGAAAAATCGAATAACATAAAAGTCAGAATAATTGGATACCCTAATAACAATATTAAATTATTGGAACATTGGCTAATATTAACGAATATTGAACTACTTGCCAAAAAATAAAAGTAAATTGTTCCTTCCAAATAGGGGTATTCGAATGACAGAACGAGCCGGCAAATCAGCCGAAAGCCGCCGCCGACGACCCATTTTGAACAGCGCCGCCGCCGCCTGTGCTGTGTCATGTTTGATTTCTTTCTAAAGCGAAAAAATTAAATCCGGAAGGACGATGTGACCCATTTTCGCGATAGATTTTTCTAATTGAAATAAAACGTGTTTAGTCCAATTTGTAAAAAAGTCGTCTAAAATATCGTTATTTATCTATAGTTGGTTGGTTGCCTTTCCATTATATTTTAATTCCAAAAGTACAAATTTTGATAATGCATTATCTTCCACGTACACAATACAAGATAACCTAACTTCATGATTCTACCCATTTTTGCCGTAAAGTACGAATTTGGAAAACCCGTTTTATTTTTCCGAGTCTATGCAGTCAGAGGAATCTATACGCCGAATTAAATGATTCTAGCTCCGGCCATTAAAAGTACGACTTTCGAAAATCTCTAGTTTACATGAGCGATTAGATGGGATGTACACATCGAATTTCATCATTCTAGATGTATCCGTTTAGTGGGTACCATTTTTATACCACTGTTCTCATTGTATCCCTTGAAAATACGAATTTAGAAAAACCTTTTTATTTTTCGTGTCTATGAAGTCAGATGAATTGTTTGGTACTATTTTTATCCCATTTTTCCATTTTACCCCCAAAAAGTAAGAATTTCCAAAAATTCCTTTACTTTACATCGAATTTCACTATTCTATGTGCAGCCGTTCGGTTTGTATCATTTTTATCCCTCTATTCCCATGTTACCCCTTAAAAGTAAGAATTTGGAAAAAATACTTTTATATTATGAATCTACTTAATTAGAGGAATGTACACATCGATTTTCGAGTTTCTAGGTGCCGTCGTTTGATAAGTACCGTTTTTTATCCCTTATTGTCCCATTTCACCCCCTACACTTAAGAATCACTTCATGGTGCACGTTTTTCCTATAAGGGGAATGCGCATATCAAGCAAATATATACAGACATATTCAATAAAACTGGCTTGTGAGGGAAATTTTTTCCCTCACCCACCGATTTCACCCACTTTCAATCCCAACCGATCTACAACTATAAGACACATTTATGTCCAATTTTGACGTCCCTCATTTCGTTTAGATGCTAGCGTGCTTTCAACAGACGGACGGACGTCCGTGGCTAGATCGTCTTGCAATTTTATCACGATAATTCAAGATGTTACAAACGGAATGACAAAGTTAGTATACCCCATCCTGGAGGTGGAGGGTATAAAAACGATGGGTCTATCTCGTATCCTTTTGGGTGTTACAAACCAAACAAAGTGCAAAAGATTTATCCATGCAATGAAAAAACAATAAATGTGCGTGTATATAATAGATAAACTAAACCAAAGTTAGGAAATAATATTTTCTGCCGGCCCACACACATATTTCTTCAGCTTTGACTGCATCGGTTAATTTAGATCGTGTTATAATGCTTGGAGTTTTTGAAGAAAGCGTTATTGCACTGTATTGCAATAGCGAAAACGTGAAATAATTTTTACCAATTTTTGAATTTGTTTCTTACTAAAAAATTAAATGTTACTAGCCATTCAACAAATTTGATTAAATTTTTATTCAGTATTATGCGTTCAGTTTAATTTTTAAAATTGAAGCTTAAAAAATTAATAAAGTGTAATAATAAAACAAAAAATAAATTCTACTTACATATTAAAATCTTCATATATATAATGTTCACATTTGAAAGCATGCAGAATTTCTAGATGATTTAAAGTAGTCTGTTTTAAAATAATACTATTCACGTTTCTCAGTCACTCATATTTCGCAAGAAATTTACACATCTTACTTTGTACCTCAAATCTACTCCTTATCTTCAAACTTTGGAACTGTTTTTGACTTGCTTGCATAGAATGATTATATGATTGATGATGCAAATCAAACACTCATTCCAACATTTTGGCACGGGTCAGCCATCTTCTTCATTCATTTGTTCGTTAAACCTGACAATAGGAAACTTAACAAAATATTTTGTAAGTGTGAATTTATATGTAACGCAAATTAATATTAAATTAAATTATCATTAAATAAATTAACACTGCTCAATTTTACTGATATTATGTAGTGTTGCTAATTAATAAAAAATAAAATATTTGAAGTACATTAATAAAGCAATAAATTTGTATCTTCTAAGCAAACATTTTAAAATTGTTAAAATAAAGTAATAAAAAAAAACAAAAAAAGTTTTTTCCGAGCCACGATTCGAACCCGAGACCTTCTGAGTGCAATTTGTGGTCATATTTGTGCTAAATAAAGTTTTCAAAAAAATGGCTTAACTATGTTGTAACGTTCTCTTCATGATATTTATGTGCAATAATGTTACCATTTATGTTAATTTCAAATAGCTCCGCTGTCCACAAAATTGAATGCGGCCCACCGGCCACCCCTGAACTAAACTGTAATTAGAGCTAAATATGTGCACATCTATGGTTCAGGGAAATTTCGGAGTTGAAACTGATAATGCAAGTATTAACTAATGAGTTACGTCTATTGAATCTGTTGAAACCTTATCACCTTAAACCTTATACTTTTAGACTGAAGGTGGTTTCCCGCAACTCCCAGCAAAGAGTGATGCTCTTTTCTTTTGAAAATGATAGTACATTGAGATATATGGCGCAGGTATAATATTTTATGAAATATATTAAAATATGTCGTAATAATAAATTGATTTTTCTTTACAGCTTCCACATCATTGCAACAGTTTGACTTCATGGTCAGAAGATGCGAAATACTGTTAGATGGTTTGCTCTCGGATATAGTTTGTCATCTCAACTATTATTATTTATTAACTATTCATACAAATTAAGTATCCTAATATACAGGGCTGTGGAGTCGGAGCCGGAGTCTAAGAGTCGGAGTCAGAGTCGAATAAAAATGGTCGACTCCAGGTGAATGTTTCTTTCGTTATTATAAATTATAATATATTTCGAGGAATAAAATTGAATAAAATTGGAAAAAAATTATTACTAAAATAAAAATTTCCTACGTAAGAAGAAATTACTTCATTGAATAGCAGAAATTCGAATGTATTACATTCAAAACTCATAGTAAATCAAGCAATCGATCACTAATCAAACAACACACAAACTAGTAGTTATAGAATATCTTTTTGTTCTGTTTCCATAATATTTTGTATAATGAATTAAAAAAATATTTTACTTAAAAAAATACTTTACAATAACAATATTACATAGAAATGTATTTATGTAGGCGTTTTATAAAATAAAATGGTTTTTCTTTAAAACAAAAAGACATTATTATAATTATTGAAAAAATACAACACTAAATATTATTGATTGAACATCCGGAGTAGAAATCGGAGTCGAAACTTTATATAATGCAGGAGTCGGAGTTGAAGTCGAACATTTTTGCCTCGACTCCACAGCCCTGCTAATATAAATGTACTTAATGGCCAATTTATAATTTATTGTAATATTTATACATTTATTTCAACAATTTATTTACAATCGAATAAATAGCCACAAAACAACAATACGCTTTAATATATACAAATCTTCTTAATTTTTATATTTTTGAGGAGACTGTCAAAATATTTAAAGAATTGCCTTCTTGGCAATTTTTGCTCAACAAGTGCTTTCTAATTAGACTACCAGCACTTATCTTGGCAGTATTCCCACAATTATTTTATTTTACTAATCAAATACATAAGTTGCTACACGAATACAACGATGTACAAACCACTCGAGGTGATGGAGCACTTCAATTGATAGCGTTTGTTTTTTGCAAATCTTATTCGTTTCGTCGTTTTTAAAGCAACTGAAAATATAAAATTCCGTCGGGCCGAAATATACCATGGAAAGTATTATCTTCTATAGCTGACAAATAGAGGAGACGTAACAGGGAGAATAGGTCCTATCGGTCCATGTTTTGATATAACCCTCATACAATCTGATTTAACCTTTTTGTCCTATAACCAACAGAAAATAACTCATTTAGTGGGGAAACTTCTAGGGTTTTAGAGTCATTAGAAGACTGCCTAAATACATCTGGAAACCGTCAATAAGTGAAGTTATATGGGAATTAATCAAGTGGAGATTTGAGTTGAAACGCGAGTAAACGAAGACGTCTCGTATAAAGCAGAATATGCCACAGTCGCCAAAACTTCTAAGAGATCGACAAGGAATGATAAGATAAAATATATGGAAAATTTAGCAAAAGTAGCAGCGACAGGTGCGAACAATTCAAGGGGATTGTGCCAACTAATCAACAAAATAAACAATAAAACACAGAACCACAAACAAAAAGTACGCTATCGAAATGGATCACTACTAATAAATCGAGAAACGCGGCTAAATAGATGGAGAGAATACTTCGAGGAATCAAACTATATCCTCCACATAGCCGACAAATACTGAAGCAACGAAGGAAGATATAAAACTAGCCATAGTCAAACTACTTAACTGTTTTTAGCGGACATTGATGTCACCGCCAATTGTGTACACCTTCACACTACTAAAGTGTGAGCACATCATGGACGAGGATCGTTTTAGAATATTATGACGATCAAGATTATATATACTTTATATGGTCTCAGGTCTTCGTTTTAAGGTGTTACAAACGGAATGACAAACTTAGTATGACCACATCCTACTGTGGAAGATATAAAAATATGTTTTCTGAAAACTAACTTCAATGTGATTAGAAAATACTTGAATAGTAATCTAAGAAACACTTTGCGTTTGTTTGACGAGACTGAAAGCACCTACCTAGTCTTAACAATAATCATGGAGTACTGCTTCTACTCTTTATAGCAGAAGTCATGAAACGTTTGAGAATTATTTCATGTTATCTTTTTCACATGAGCTTGGCATACCTTTCCTCACTTTTAGTTCAATTGAACTTGTTTTAAGTTCACATTTTCCCAATATCAAGTAAAATATTGGCCATTTACTTGATTTGAGTTGGGATTCAGTGAAAATGTTCGCCAGTTTAAGTAAACATTTACTAGAATTCAGAATAACATAACTCAGGTTGAGTATTCACTTGGTTTTCCTCAGTCTGAGTTAATATTAAGTTTGTTGGAGATTTTTTTGTTTCAAGTAAAATATTGCTTCAGCGCTTCAAAGTTCCTAAATTTTAACACATTGAATGCTTTAATTTTTTCTGAGTGCAGGGATCATAAAATCACACTCCATTATCATAATATTACTAATAATGCCATTGAAACGCAATTTAAATAAACCACGCGAAATTGTTAATGTATAACACAGATTTGCGCCATTTGTTTAAATAATTGAAAGTTATTCCCATTTTGAAAATTCCCCCACAGTGAACTGAAGTCCTGTTGATGAATGGCAGCAGTAATTTAATAATAGAAGAAGATATATTTAAAACAATGCGTTCTCGCACCCTATTGTAGTGCCGTTGAATTTGAATACCGAATCGATTTTTTTAATCGCTTTTCATTAGTATTTTTTATAAGTCACTTTTGATAGTCATGCATGCATATAAGAAACATTTGGTAAAATTATTTGAAAGTAGAGTTTGCAAAAAATATTTTATACATAAATATATTTTAATCCACCCTTATGAGCAAGGATACCAATATGTTTATACTATATACTAGCTGAACCCCGCCCGCTTCGCCAGGCAAAATACAAATGGTAAAATTAAAATCAGGTTTCATATTGATCTTATCATATTGATATTATCGTGGTTTGTAATATATAGGTTCCAATTTTCAGCGACGTGAAAGGTTTGACCTTCTTATTGGCGGCATGATCACTAAAATGAAAACCCATGAAAAAAAATTTAAAACATTCGAAATATTATTTGGTTTTGTTAAACTCACAAAAAAAAAACAGTAAAATTTTCGTTAAAATCTTCCCGGATTTTATATTTTTCTGGAAATTGTCCTACATCCTATGTCCTTCCTTGGGCCAACACGAATTCATCAAGCCCAAAATCGTGAAAATCAGACGATCCGTTATAAAGTTTTGCGTGTTCACACGGACGGCATTCTCTTTTATAAATATAGAAGAAGATATATATCGAAATAAAACTTCAAGTCAATTCAAAAAGTAAAGCAGTAAACTTCAAAACGCTTAAGCATTTTCAGCTACAGTCGTTTGGTTTGTTGTATTTCCATCCTATATTAATTACAAAAGTAACAACTTTGAAAACCCATTATCTCTCAAGTACAGAGTGCAAGATAGCTTAACTTCATGATTCTACTCATTTTGGCCGTAAAAGTAAAAACGTACGAATTTGGAAAAATCTATTTTTGCGTCTCTATGCAGCCAGATGAATGTGTACACCGAATTTCATGATTCTAATAGCGGTCATTTAGTTGGTACAATGTTTATCCCCTTTTTCATTGTACCCCCCTAAAAGTACGAATCTCGAATCCTTTATTTTACTTGTCTACGCACTCAGAGGAATGTATACACCGAATTTCATGACTCTAGCTGCGGATATTTCGTTGCTAAAATTTTTAGCTCTCTATTCCCATTTTACCCCTTAAAAGTACGAATTTGGAAAAAATACTTTAATATTATGTATCCACTCAGTTAGAGGAATGTGTACACCGAATGTTTCAATATACCAAATAAAGGGTTTTCCAATAGGTACTTCAAAACTTTGAATTCAATTTGTGAACGCACTATTTCACTGATCATCTAAATTTCTAAAAATACTCTGAAATAACTGAACTTGAAGATTCCATAATCAAAGTTCAGTTGTTTCCAAAGTAAACAAGACATGTCATTGATATTTTCGGCAGTGATGTAGAATTTTATGTTATTTAATCGTATAATAAAAAAATTTAAAAAAAAATTTTTTTGATATTTGAATTAATATCCATATTTGGCGATTTCAACCATCTGTGCGTCGCCGGAAGACAGCACACCATCTTCAGATATTTTGTTTATCGTTCAATGCGTGTGAACCAAACATCATACGAGTATGAAATATGAACATACTCAAGTAGAAATATAGAGATTGTATTAAGTAGTTTATTGCATTGAAAATTAATAAAGATCAGTTCTTATTCGATTGTAAAACATATCACACGTGTTTTATTCCTAACGAAAATAGGGATTGACGGGATAAGGCTCATCGGAAATAAATTGAAACATGGGAAGGAATAAGTGGAGTATAGTACTCATCACCTTTTCCCTAGGAAGTTTATTTAAAAAAACCTTCTTCTATTTAAAAGAAGAAAACTATCACACTACTGTACATTGTTCTAAGTTAACAATTCACATCATATCTAGTCTCACCTCAGCGTCTCACTAAGCAGATATTGTTTTGTTCCCAATTAATGGGCATTTCCCTTCCACATCTTAGTTAGTATATTTTCTCGCATCATCATCAAAAAGCAATATAAGTAATGAATTGCGGTAATAACTGCGCGTTAGTCACATCCAACTTCGAATATTCGTGTAATACTCATGATAATTGAGATTAATATATTAAACAAAAACAAATCTTTTGACATGGACCTTCTCGAATTTGTTCAATATAGTGAGACAATAATATTAATACTAAAATAATAATATTTTAACGTTCTCAGTGACAAATTCAAAATCAGTTGGTTCCTTATTATGGCCTATCCGATTTGTATACTCTCCTTTAGGGCAGTATGTCTATGTGTATATGTTTGTAACACCCAAAAGGCAGCGAGATAGACCCACTGTATATCATACCGATCGAGAATCTCTTTTTGAATCGATCTATTCTAGTAATCAGAGTATAGGTCGCATTTATTGTCCGATCAAACCAAAAATTTACACAATCAGATCGGTTCAGATTTACATATAGCTCCCATATAATTTTCGTTCTCCATTTAACTTTTTGCGCTCTAGAAACCACATATTTTTCTCCAAGTTTGATCTTTCTTTAATATTTCAACTAGAAACTGCATTCTGATCGGTTCAGATTTATATATAGCTCCCATATAATGTACATATAATCAGCTTTAAGATTTTCCGTGCTCTAATATTTATGCAATTTCGATTTTTTTATTATACCATATTAAAGTTATCAAAGTTATGACTATTACAAACATTTTAGGGCTTGTTGACGCAAACCAACAAATTAGTTTTTAAAGGTTGGCAAATATTATAAAAAAGTGATATTTCAAAATTGAACAAATATTTCACAATTCGTTGTCAATGCCTTCGAAAAGATAATAGACATTAAATAAGGCCACATTAAATTTAATATACCAGGTGTGACTTTGAACGAATAATTTCGTCGAGTCTCAGTCAAATGGACGGATGGGGCACTCAATGTCACTCAAGTCATTGATAGATTGATAGAATATAGCGCTATGCTTTGTTATTACACATTGGTAACATTTTTAACGAAGCACTTTTTCAAAAAACAAATAGCAATGTGCAATAACTTCTGACTAAGCCTGTATGCCGTATTATTGAAATAAATTAGTCACAGTTCTTTATTGCTTGGAGTCTTGCCATAAAGAAAATATGGTAAATGTACTTTTAACAATTTTTTTAGTTTCTGCAAAAAATGGATTTAAGACCATTGTGCGTGGTAGAACTAAACATTTTCATTTGGCTAATGTTTAGTATATTATTTAGAAAGTATTAGCAAAACTTGTATTTTTGCAACAATCTTGAACTTAATGAATCATTTAATTACAGACGGATTTTTAAAAGCAACAATTTAAATATACGGTTACCAAACAAAAAAATGTGCAAAAATTTTGTCAAAATTGAAAAATGACTAAAAATGTGTTTGCTAGACAAAAACACACAGATTTTCTTAAATAAGCTGTATATCGATCGAAAGGTCCAGGATTATTCTTTTCAAATCTGTGAAAGTGAAAATCGTTTGATAACCAACTAAGTTACAGGATTATAAGTATGCAAAGGTACGAAAAACCGGTTTTTACCCGTGTCTGGCAAATTTCAAATAAAGATTTTGGTTCTACTCGACAATACTTACAAGAATAATATCACTTCTCAGAGTTTTCTACTTCATTCTTTTTTGTATCACAGTGTTATTAATGACAAATGTAGATTAATGACAAATACAGATCATACAACGGTAATAGGATGAATCGGACGGACATTTGAAGGGGCTTATAACAACACTTGGGACCTGTGCCAAAACATGGGCCTATATAGTTCTTCTTCACGGTAGGTACTCCTATTTGAAATATATCCTGAGCTGTAAAATTTGATGAAGATCCGATGTAAGATGTTGTACCAAAGTATGGACACATATATTTGACTTTCATATTATATATTCTTAGATCATATTCATATTCTTAGTTGAAATATAACATGATTTGCAAAATTTTATCAAAATCCAATGTAAGTTTTGGGTTCTAGAGCGATAGTTGTGTAAACTAGGGACCATTTGTATGGGGGCTATACCAAAACATTGACCCTTATAGCTGGATATCAAAATATGTGTTTCTAGTCTAAATGTAACATTGTGTTGGAAATTTGATCATGATCCGATGTAAAATGTGCACTTTAGAGCAGTAATATTGTAAATCAGAGTTACATTTGTATGTGGGCTATATCAAAACGTGGACCCATGTGTTCTACTTTCCCGCTAACTATTTCTAGTTCAAAATGAACACGATCCTGAAAATGTTGTCATGATCCCATGTAAAATGTCTACTCTAGAGCAGTAATAGTGTAAATTATAGTGATATTACAGGTGGGCCTAGCTCGATTATTTCTTGGTGTTACAAACATTTGGCACGAAACTAACTTATAATACCCTAGTCCACGGTGTAGGGTATAAAAATCTCACAATTCCTAAAACGGGAGAAATAAATTCCAAAAATTTTACTTTTTAGAAAAATATCCACCATTCCTTCATTTCGATCGAGGATCAGATGAAAAAATACTTTGGGCTGTAATTCAATTTATGTATTTGATATCGGTCTACATATATACATTATTTTTATGAGAATTGACGTGATTCGGCTTAGCGAATTGCTATTGTTATCTATTGAATAAATTTATTATATATATTTTTATGAAGGTGTAGGTCAAAGACAAAGTCTGTTGAAATACCAGGAAATATATAGACATATTACCGTTAAAATTAAATTACAGTACTTAAAGCCATATTTTGTACACCCTCAACCTCCGTTTGTAACACCTAGAAATACCTACCTAAGACCCTATAAAATATATATGTATATTCTTGATTGTCATAAAATTCTAAGACGATCTGAACATGCCCATCCATCCGTCCGCCTGTTGAAAGCCACCTAGCATCTAAACGAAAGTAGCGAAAAATGTGTCTTATATTCGTAGATCGGTTGGTATTGCAACTGGGCGAAATCTATCCTAAGAGAAACAATTTTGTAAGAATCATTTACTTAAAGAGGCCGGGCATTATGAAAAGTCGCTGCGAAGCAAGCTGAGCGATCGTTAGCAATTGACTGAGTTATTGAGGTTTTTATTAATACTAAATTTATGTAAATATGTCATATCATATATCTCATCTTTTTACGAATTGAGGTCCAGTAAAACTACTAGAAGTTAGTCGAAATTATAAAAATGATGAAAAAATACTAGATTTTCCTTTTTACCAAAAAATACACGAATTCCCAAAGTGGGGAATTTGTTTTCCAAAATTGCGGATTTTTTTATTAAATGATCGCAATGCTTTTTTACCATTCTTACTATACTTCTAAGTAAAATTGTCAGCCTCTAATATGCCTGCAACGCTGTGGAATTTACTGCAGATTTTATCCGACCGAAACTAAAGCCTTTTTACTTGTTACGATTCCATAAGGATCATAAGCAAAATTTGAAAATTAACTCGTACAGCCAGCTCACGTAGACGTCTATGTTAATTCAAAGGAAATTTTCTTTGATACAATGTCTGCCCGTGGTCTTTGCTATTGTGATACAAAACCTAGATAATGCTCTCTGTGGAAATACGTCCATCAACATGGACATGATAACAATGAGTTACTACGAGGGTTGTTATTTATATTTGTACTGCTTAGACACGCGAAATAAAGAGATCTATTGAAATTCGTTATTTTGGGGTCACAATAGGAAAAATGTGATACAATTGTTACCTGTTTGTTTTTGTTACCTGTTTGTTGGTCCATTCAATTGTAAGTTTAACCTTTTATAGATAACCTGACAATTTTGCCACAGCGAAAAAATGGAAATGAAGTGCATCGATCAACATCCCAGCAAAAACTCAGTAATGTATTATTATTATTATGTATTATTTGTATTACCTAGTAATGACTGCGCATTACGCCCTGCACTATTTTGAAGTATGAAATAATGACCTCCTCGTATGGTAAAGTAAATAATTCTGTTGGCGAAGAAGTTCCATCCTTGACCACTGTTACACGCTGATCTAATTTAATCGAGCCCGTGGTCGCTCAGGTACAAAAGCGGTGAAGGTAGTCCAAAATCTGTTGCTGTGCCAGAAAGCAATGATGCTGTGCGGGAACTGACATTGTAAAATCATTAGGTAACTCATCGATAGATTGAGAAATCCTTGAGCATTAGTATGACGAACATCAGTAAGATGTTGCACAAACATTTGGCTGTGAAAAGGAATTGTTTGATTCCGCTCACTTTATGAAAAAAGCTGCAAAAGATACCTTCAAACAAAAAAACGTCAGATGGCGAGTGTAAACAATTAATATTATCAAGGCTCAAAATATAAATAGCAACCCTCGTAAAATATCCATCCACAGAACGCCAAACGAACACTTCCTACGCCAGTGCACCTGACCCTAGGCTTATGCTCGTCAACAAAGATTGGTAGACAACTGTTAAAGCGTTTAGATTTAGTTTGCCAAGAATTTCAATGGGTTGATTTGGAGAGCTGCACTAAAACCCCTTCAACAGTTAAATACATACCACAGTCGAAACATAAGACCACCCGGGAAAATATCTTTGTGTGCAATATTTGTATACACTCCACGAGAGTATTATGTCTTTTTGCACTTGTTTGTAACACCCAAAAGGAAGCGAGATAGACCCATTGTTAATTATACCGATCGACTTAGAATCACTTTTTGAATCGATTTAGCAATGTCCGTCTGTCTGTCCGTCCGTCTGTATGTCTGTCTGTCCATCTATTCTTGTAATCACGATACAGGTCGCAATTGTAGACAGTACAAAATGAAACTTTGAAACGAACGCTATTTAATTTGAGGAAAATCGGCTCAGATTTAGACATAGCCCCCATACGAATTTCACTCCCGATTTGACACTCTTCACTCTAGATACCACATATTTTAACAGATTTTCTTCAAAATTGGCAAAACATCTTATATTTCAACTAGAAACACCTGTGGTAGAAATGTGTTAGATCGGTTCAGATTTATATACAGTTCCCATACAACTTTCGGTCCCGATTTGACTTTTTCCGCTCTAGAACCACATATCAGAACCACGTATCAGATTGTCTTCAAGTCTTTCAAAATATCTTATATTTCAACTATAAACAGCATATACATATATATACATACATATAACTCCCATACAAATTTCGCACCCGGATAGATTTTTTTCGCCCCAGCAACCACGAATTTTCACCGAATTTGGATATAGCCCCGATACAAATATTCTTTTCGATTTGACTAATTGGGCCAGGTCATATTAGCCTATGATTAGGAAGCATACAAAAATCCTTCCCGTTTTCACTTTTTACCGAATTGAATTGTATTCGGAAAGTTGTTTATGTATAGTTAAAGTATAGTCGTTAAAGTTTTATGCCTGAATTTTTATGGAATTAACCTGAATTCCACATTAAATCAACAAGAAATTTCCGAAGCTCTTTATAATATCTCAAAAACTACTGGAGATTTTCAGAGTGTACACAGCACAAATGTAGCTGTTCTTACACCATGAAAAATAATTGCTGGAAACATATCCTTATACTTACTTGAAAACATATTTAGTTCACAAGTAAGTAAATCCAGTATCTTGTTTGAAACAAGAAATGTTTTTTATTAATTTTTAATTCGGCAAAAACTAACAATTTTTTTCTTCCAAACAAATCAATATCTTCCGCACAATAAAACTTCTATTTTTTTAAAGATAATTCCGTCTAACTTAATATTTTCCAATACCACTTAAAATTTCCCAGACTTTTTCATTTTCTGGGACAACATGATTTTAATTTTAAATTTCGTGGTATTTCCCGGAAATTCCCGCTCTCCATAAATATATTATCGTAGAAACACACATTTCACAAATTAAACAAGAAACACAGATTAGTAACCAGAGTATCATCACTGAATAATTTGCGAATGTGAATTATAAAACTTTAAATAATAATAAGAAAATCAAAGCAACAAATAAGGAAAGGCTAAAGTCGGACGGGGCCGACTATATAATAACCTACACCACTCCCTGCATATATACATCGCTTTGATTGAGTGAAATCGGGAGCGACATTTGTATGGGGGCTATATCTAAATCTGAACCGATCTTACCCACTTTCAGCATAGGTGTTTCTAGTTCGATTATAAAATGTTGTGCCAATTTTAAAGAAAATCAAGTACAATATGTGGTTTCTGAAGCGGAAAAAGTGAACCCGGGAGCGACATTTGTATGGGGACTATATCTAAATCTGAACCGATCTTACCTACTTTCAGCATAGGTGTTTCTAGTTCGATTATAAAATGTTGTGCCAAATTTGAAGAAAATCGGGTACTATATGTGCTTTATAAGGCGGAAAAAGTCAAATCGGGAGCGACATTTGTATGGGGGCTATATCTAAATCTGAACCGATTTCCTCCAAATTCAATACCGATGGTCCTTGGCCAGAAAATCGACTCAGCTGGTGATTCTAAGCCGATCGGTATACTTAAATGTGGGTCTAGCTCGATTATTTCTTGGTGTTACAAACATTTGGCGCGAAACTAACTTATAATACCATAGCCCACGAAGTGGTGTAGGGTATAAAAAGGGAATAATTAAAAAATATTTTGTTGAAGTACTTTTAAATATTTTCCTATGAATAGTTTCGAAAATGGGCAGACTTGTCTAACTTATTAACGCAGTATTCATTGTGCTTAGAATCATTTTCTACTTCGATTTAGCCGTCTCTCCGTCTACAGTAGATTCTCAGTATTATACAAATGGATTGGACACCCATTTCCTCATACCTCATGTATATTCATTCCTTCCAAGTCATCCGAATTCTTTTCAATTTGCTAGAACAATTTGTGCACTTATACAAGTGACTCGCAGTATACAGTTGGTGATAGCACTTTTTGATACCACAATTGGGCAAAGCGCTTACCAAATAAGAATTCCAATTATCAGCTATTCTTAGTAATAGATTTATATAGTTTTAATTTGTTTCTATTTCTAATCAGCTACAAAGTTATTGTGCTGCGCAACCATAAAATTTTAAAAGTCGGGGAACTACTGCAAAGATAACAGGTGTACTAATTCATAGAATGTTTGATATCTTTCGCATTTCCTAGAATAGTTTCTTATCTAAGATGCGAATTAAAATTAATATAGCGGATTTGAATTTATGATGAACAGCCTGTAAAACATTTTGATGTTTCGCCAAAGGCCCGTTTACACTATCCTATAGAGTGTTAGCTCTATGCAGTGAAAAAATTGAATATAGATTTCAATTAAAACAAGTAAAAACGGTGTTAAGTTCGGCCGTACCTAACTTTATATACCCTCCACCATGGATTGCATTCCACAGAGGTTGTCGGTTTTCGTAGAAGTGCAGTAATATTACAGGAAAATATATTTTTTTTAATATAGCCAAACCAAAACAAATACAAATATTGAAAAAATAATTTTATAAAAAATATAATATTTTAATTATTTCAAGCCATGCTCATAAGGCAAGGCTATCAATACGTCAATTCAAAAAAATAAATATTCTTATATTTATATTTTCGAAAAAGCTTAAATACCATAAATATTGGTAGATAGTGGGTGCTACAGTTGGTTGTATTTTCATTCTATTTTAATTCCAAAATTACAAATTTTGAAATCCAACTTCATGATTCAACCAATTTTTGCCGTAAAAGAAAAAGTACAAATTTCGAAAAAACTTCTTATTTTGCATGTCTATGCAGTCAGAGGAATGTATACACTGAATTCTATGATTCCAGCTGCGGCCATTTGGTTGGTACAATTTTTACCCCACTAAAGAGTACGACTATCTAAAATCTTTTTATTTAACGTTTCTACCCAATTAGAATTTCATCATTCTAGCTGTAGTCATTTAGTTGGTACTATTTTTATTCCTCTGCACCATTGTATTCCTGGAAGGTACGAATTACGAAAAATCCGTTTATTTTCCGTGTCCGAATTTCATGATTCTAGCTGCGGTCATTTAGTTGGTACTATTTGTATCCCCTTTTTTCATTTTAAATGCAAAAAGTACGAATTTTGAAAAATCCGTGTATTTTACGTGTCTATGCAATCAGAGGAATGTATACAACGAATTTGATTATTCAAAAAACATACTTAAATACGCTAAAATATTAGGGATTATTATGGGTATTTTAGTAATTGTGAGGGTAAAAATTTTCCCTTTGGCCGATTTCGCCCCGTTTCAATCCCAACTGATCTAAAACTATAAGACGCATTTATGGAAAATTTGAACATTCTGGCTCCCTTCGTTTAGATGCTAGCGTGCTTTAAACAGGCGGACGGGCGGACATGGTTAGATCGTCTTAGAATTTTATGACGGTCAAGAATATATATATACTGTATAGGGTCTCAGGACGATATTTCAAGGTTTTACAAACGGAATGACAATGTTAGTATACTCCCATAGTGGTGGTGGAGGGTATAAAAATAACATATTCGATAAACATTAAATTTGGTTTTGGTGTTATTATGATAATTGTAAATACAATTATGAAATTACCGTAATTGCGTGAAAATATTCAATTAAATAAATTTTGAATTCAATTATTGGTTTTGAGCCGAGATATATATTCGAATAATCTTTTTTTTTAAATTGAATGCGAAATAGTTTATTCGATAAACGATATAATTAGTGTTCTCTAATGTAATTCAATAAAAACACAAGTAAATTGGTACATGAAGTAGGTAATACTTTCAGTCCTTCTGTAATAAAAGAAGCTGCTTTGTCCAGACCAGAGAACAAGTATTTTTCCAATTGATTCTTGAATGAGAGAAATATAATAAAAGAAGCTGCTTTGTCCAGACCAGAGAACAAGTATTTTTCCAATTGATTCTTGAATGAGAGAAAATACGCTTTTGTTCATATTAATATACATACCAAATGATCTCTCATCTCTTGTTTGCGGCGCAGAAGGTAGTAAATAAAGGTTATTTTTATAAGATATTTGGAAATCAAAGTCCGCATTACCTACACCTAATACAGTAGATAACGGATATAAGAAATTCAAAAAATACCACACATTTATTTCTTATATGCATTTTTTATAGAAAAAATATTAGTTATAAGAAAATAGTTAATGTGTTAAGAAAAATAAATAAATAATAATAGTAACGAAAACAATAAAATAGTTCCTACATTAATTTTAACGGAAATAAGAGTGAGATATCATAAATATTGGTAGGGTTGTCAATTGTCAGAAATCGCCAAATTTAAACATCTTCAGTTTTTGTTAAAAAATCGACAAATTACATTTCATATTCAGTTCTTGTCACTATCAACTCCCAGATAACTGCACTTAAAAAAAGCCTGTTATTCACAGTAGCGATTGTCTGCTGCCTATTAGCAGACAATTTTCTTCTATCACAGCAGTTTTTCTGCCATAACAGCAGTTTTTTTGCAATCTTGCATCAGCATTCACACTGCTAAAGTGTTTGCAGTCTGCTGAAAATGGCTGCTGATAATTAAATTATAAAAATAGATTAAAAATAAGCGTTTGCAATTTAAAAGCCTTTCAGATTGACGGCGAAACCGAATTTAGCTCGAATTTCGTTTTATATTAGCTTGGGGCAATATGCGTATCATAAAAAAGACAATCGCAATATCCTTCGGGGTTAAAAAATTCCCTTATAATAACATTTATTCTAAAAAGTGTTGTTAATAAAATTGTTAACTGGCTATATTGTTCGGTACATATGCTTAAATTTTGAAGAAAACTTTTTTTCTTTATTGCTAAAAACAGCAAACAGCTGTTTGTTATTTCAGCAGATACAAATCTGTCATCTTTTTTTCAGCAGAAAATCTGCTCTTA
This sequence comes from Polietes domitor, assembly GCA_947397865.1. NCBI lineage: Eukaryota > Metazoa > Arthropoda > Insecta > Diptera > Muscidae > Polietes > Polietes domitor. The sequence goes on along the minus strand of OX377619.1, from coordinate 91,877,281 downwards.
CAGCAGACTTTTTGCTTTCTGTTACTGACAAATTCCTTTGAGTGTGGTTAAAAACAATTAACATTCAAACATATACTTTTGCTCCTTTATGAAGCAGTTTATAATATTGATCTCATTCTTCCGTTTTCATGGACTAATGTCTCCTAAATACTATTTCAGGTATTTTAAATGGAACAAAAAAGAAACAAATCTCAATAAAAGAATATAGATGCATTTTGAAAAATCTGTGTTAGTAGAAAAGTCAATGCAAACATTCGTTCAAAAATAGCGTTTTCGGTCGTCTACATTTATTACAGTTTTTTATTATTATTATTATTTCTCAATTCTAAAATGTACATGTCGACGGGAATACGCCTATTTTTGACATTTTAGGAAAACCACAAAAGATAACAAAACACACCTATTTTTAAAATAAGCCTTCATTATTTGAAGTACGCGTCCCCTTTAAATCAAATATTTTATAGAGTGCAATTATCCCACTAAGTTGCAAAGAAATCGGAAATGGTAATTTAAAAAGTGTTCGGTTTGACATGAACGCATATCTATGACTTCCATACAAATTGTATTATATTTCTCCACAAAGTAATGATAATATAATAAAATCCGATGACAGATTTGAAATTTTCTAATATTAGACAAGAAAATCGGCAACTGTTTTATAAATCACCAAAAAATCGCCTTGTCGCCAAATCGAAAATAAAGTCGCCAAACATATTTAAAATTCGCCATGTTTGGCGAGAAATCGCCATATCTGACAAACCTGAATATTGGCTATAAAGTCAAAAATTGTGAAAAGTGACTTTAGAAACTCCCCATAACTTTCTATCTTATAGAGAATACTAAAATGTTTTTGAAATAAATGCAATTGAAACACGAATTGTAAAATTTTCCACAAATTGCTTTTTTGCGTGTGACTATATATATATATATATATATATATATATTTGTTACAACCGACATTGGGAATACACAATTACAAAATTACAAAACGGAAATGTCGTACATACAAGATAATTTTAGTCATATCTCTCGCAAAAATAAAAATTTTGCAGAAATATTTATTTGCATTTTTTGTTTCTATGTTTCAATAGAATAGAATTCATATAATCACTTTATACCAAGAAAAATATTTGCAATTTAGCCACTTTAGCCCTATCCTAGCTAAATTTAAATTCTTTATAACTTCCATACCGAGCGTGGAGTCCACCATGACTTGAGATTTGATCATGTTTTTAAAGCTGTTTGATAAATGTGATAAATTTGCCATGAACCTTATAGTACCTTCCACACAAATCCCTAATTATAATGTAAGTTTTTATAATTCATATAGATATGAGAGTGAGGGTATATATAAATCGGTTTAGCCGACTGACGTTTTCTTACTTGTTTTTTATATAAGTTGGAGTGTAATTTTGCTATTTAAGCGTGAAGAGCTTTATTAACAACTTTGGGGTCTTTGATGAACATCACTGAAATTTACCAGCATTTTTTTCGTAGAACATTTTAATCCTTAAGTGTGCTTTTTGAAAGGACTTTTTTGACTTTCTCGAAAAAGGGTCAAATTGACCCATAAAGAGAGGAGCTAGAGGGGTAAGATCTTTCACAAAAATGATTCTCATAACATTTCACAATATAGTTATGAAGTTAAGAATTCTTTCAAACATTAACTAACTGTGAATCGCACCTTAACGTTAAGTTTTTTTTCTGCATTTCATTTGACATTTCTCAATTTCAGATGAGGCACATTTTCACCTCAGTGGATTCGTCAATAATCAGAATTGCCGCATTTGGGCGAATGATAATCCAAGAGTGATTGTCGAAAGACCAATGCACCGACAAAGAGTGACTGTTTGGTACGGTTTATGGGCTGGCGACATCACCGGGCCGTATTTTTTGCAAAATGAGACCGGTCAGGCAGTTACTTTGAATGGTCTTCGCTATCGTGAGATGATAACGAATTTGTTATCGCCCGAATTGGAAGATATGGATGTGGACGACATGAGATTTCAACAGGACGCCACACAGCTAACGAAACAATGGCTATTTTGCGCGACAAATTCAATTGCCGTGTTATCTCACGTGGTGGCAATGTCAATTGGCCGCCAAGATCATGTGATTTGGAGCCGTTGGACTTCTTTCTTTGGGGTTATTTGAAAGAAAAGGTGTACGTTGGCTTATCGACGAGCTAAAGGATGAGATAATTCGGCACATTAACAATCGGATGTGAGGTCGCGGCGGCTATTTGGCCGATATTTTGTTCCATACTTAATTGAACCATAACAATATTGTCATAATAAAAAGAAATTACAATAATTTCTAAATATATCAACATCGGCTCTTAAAATTTAACCACCCTTTATAATGTCTCTTTCCACCAAAAAATGAAAAATTTAACCAACTGTAAAAATAAACTCGGACCAGCTGGATTATAAGTTTATTCTTCAAAAATGGTCTACTCAACATGCCCTTTCAGAATTATAGGGTCGCTACTCTGTTCCAAAAATGTTGTTGGACAGTATAATTGGGCCCTTGCCTATTTGCAATACCCTTCACTAGGGTATTAAGTCTTTGAGCATTTGTTTGTTACATCCAAAAAGGAAACGAGATAGATCCGTTTTTTATACAGATCGGCTTAGAATCACTTTCTGAGTCGATTTAGCAATGTCCGTCACTCAGTCTGTCTGTCCATTTATTCTTGTAATCAAAGTACAGGTCGTAATTATTGTCAGATCCATACGAAAATTGGGATAATTAAGTCTTGCGTGCCAAGGACGGACGCTATTTAATTTGAAGCAAATCATATAATTCGACACATTTTATTCAAATTTGACACAACTCCTTATATTTCAACTAGACACATCCCTGGTGATTGACGTTTTCCGCTCTGGAAACCTCTGTGGTAAACAGGGCAAGATGGATTCACATTTATAAATGACTATCATATAAATATCGCTCCTGAACCGATCTGGCCAATTTTTGCACCATATAGTAAGCGTAAAATAAAAATTCACCAAATTTGTCATTTATTTTGGTTCAAGACCAAAGGTTGTGCTGAAGTCTTCAGCAGAACCCAAAAATTAGCAAAAAGGCAAGTGAGACCTTTATTGTTGCAGCTAAAAGTTGACTGCGCAGTTTCGATGGGTGCTACCCCATCTCATCAGAACTTTGCATTGTTACGAGCGATGCGAGCACATGCACAACATTGAATTGGCAAAGTGAGATTTTTTAGTGTGTCGACTTAGTTCGGTGGAATATTTTGTTTATCAGCGTTTCTCATTGGAAATATGTGACCGCTGGTACTAATATGAACCCTGATTTAAGTCAAAGACATACATTCGTTGCGAAAGTTCTGATGAGATGGGGTAGCACCCATCGAAACTGCGCAGTCAACTTTTAGCTGCAACAATAAAGGTCTCACTTGCCTTTTTGCTAATTTTTGGGTTCTGCTGAAGACTTTAGCACAACCTTTGGTCTTGAACCAAAATAAATGACAAACACATACAACATAACAGACCAACTATACATACAAACAATTCACCAAATTTTTTATTCAAATCTGTGGAAAAGTATGGCTTGTAGGGCTATAAATTTATATTAACGGTAATATGTCCACATATTTTCTAACATTTCAACACACTCTGACTTACCAACCTTTATAATAAGTTTCTATATTTTGGAAAGAGGACTTCATGTAAATAAGCGCAAGAGATTCCTTTTGTATTTTGTTCTTCTGATTCACGATGTATTTTTTTTATTCAAGACATTTCCTTCCGTTCAAAAGAAAGAATTAAAAAATGGATGTGGACCGACTGTGATTTGGCAGGTTAATTTAACTCTTTTATTTAAAAAACATATAATTAAAAATACAACAAACATATTCGAATTTGAGGGTCATTGATCTGCATTTAATTGACATTTAGGTATACGATCAATAAAACAATGTCAATGTTTACTCCTGAATGAATTGCAGTACTACCTTGTAGTTCTCATGCAGTAATTGTCTACTAAATCAGGTATTATTTTTGTGGTTTTGGACATATTTACGGCAAATGAACTCGGATTTTTATAAAATTTAGCATGAGGATAAGGTAAATTTACTGACATTTTTATCTCCATAACTACTTTTCAGAAGTTAATGAGTAATTTGCGTTTTGGAACTAAAAATCTGACTTCTTGTACTAAATATATCCTATCTTCCAAGGGGGCAATTTCGGGCGGACAAAAGTTACTCTGAAAGACGGAGAACTCTTCAACGTTCCACATATGTATATGTTTCGTTAAAGACTTTTCAAGGAAAAAGTTGTGTTGGTCCAAAGCCATACATTTGTTCAAAAAAAGATATTTTTTTAAATATTTATTACAAACAAACGGTATTTGGCACAAACATAGTTTTGGCGTCATAATAAAGTGGACAGGTTTCCATCAGGATAATGGCACTGTTGGTCTCCCCTAGACAGAGGAGACAATTTATAAAAATACAACACAAACTAGGTTTAAATATTTTATTTCAGCACGTATTGCTTCTTCAAAAAAAAACTACTTGACAGTCTGATACGTGAACGATAGCGCCACCTGCACGTGGATGTTGCCGTATTGTCATACGCACATCAGCTGACATATGGTCGATCTTCAACTCTAAGAAACCACAATTTCTAATAACAAAATTGAGTGCAAAATCTCTTAAAATGCGTGAGAAACAGTTCGCCAAAGTAAAAAATGGAAATGTATTACATTCTAATTTTGAAAATCCATCAGACTTTGTAGACACAGAAAATAAACTGATTTTTCGATATTTGTACTTCTTGGGGTTAAAATGAAAAAGGGGGTACAAATAGTACCAAACAAATGACCACAGCTAGAGTCATGAAATTCGGAGTATACATTCCTCTGAATGCGTAGACACCGAAAATATACGGATTTTCGATATTCGTACTTCTTGGGGTTAAAATGAAAAAAGGGGGTACAAATAGACCAACCAAATGACCACAGCTAGAGTCATGAAATTCGGAGTATACATTCTGACTTTGTAGACACGCAATATAAACGGATTTTTCGAAATTCGTAATTTCAAGTACGAAGTAGTACTTTTCAAGTACTAACTAAACGACTACAGCTAGAATGATGAAATTCTAATTGGGTAGAAACGTCAAATAAAGAGGTTTTAGGTAGTCATACTCTTAAGGGGGTAAAAATGGTACCAACCAAATGGCCGCAGCATACCAACTGCATAGACACGCAAAATTAAAATTTTTTTCCAAATTCGTACTTTTTCCTTTACGCCAAAAATTGGTTGAATCATGAAGTTAGGTTATTTTGCACTATGTACGTCTGATAATGGATTTTCAAAATGTGTACTCTTGGAATTAAAATAGAATGGAAATACAACCAACTGTAGCACCCACTATCTTCCAATATTTATGGTATTTAAGCTTTTTAAAATATAAATATAAGAATATTTATTTTTACTTATTGGTAGCCTTGCCTTATAAGCGTGGTTTGAAATAATTAAAATATTATATTTATTTATAAAATTATTTTTTTAATATTTGTATTTGTTTTGAATTGTATATATAAGAAATATTATATTTTCCTGTAATATTACTGCACTTCTACGAAAACCAACATCCTCTGTGGAATGCAATCAATAGTGGAGGGTATATAAAGTTCGGCCCGGCCGAACTTAAAGCCGTTTGTACTTGTTTCTTCTCATTATGGACAAATACGTAAAAACAAAAAAATAATTTTCGTTAAAATACGAAAAGTAGTCACGATTTCTAAATTATGTCCGATTGCCCGATTTTTAATATCAAAATAATCATTGTCTAATTTCTCAGAACTCAAAAATGTTTACTAGAACAAAAGTTATTGAATTTTGGCCGATTGATTTTGATTCTGAACCGCTGTGCGGCGATCAGATGGCAACTGCGGCCTCTGCTTTGATCACAAGCATTCTGTGGTTTTTACAAGTAACGACTTAAGTCCATTTTTGTGGATTTTTAGTTATTGATGCCAAAGTGCAACATTTTCCATTAATGTAAATTTTTTCTTGAAACTATTTACCGTTACTTAGTTTTCATCGCAAAAAAACACAAGTTATATGTTTAATATAATAGCTTGCAGGTATAACGACATTTGTCCACATATTGCATCATTGTAGCAGAATACTTTTCCGAATAAAAACATTCAGCAGTACTTGAAAACCCATCAGGCTACAGCAAATGGTAATGTGAGATTTTCAGGTGAGATTTTCAGGTGTACATATAATACGCATATGGGCATTTCCACAGAAAGGTCCACCAAGACAAAAAAATAAAAGATCTTGTAAACATTTTCTTTTGTCATATTTTCATAGAGAAATAAACAAATTCAACTAATGTAAACTAATTTTACATTAATACATATCCTTTCTTGAGATATTCGAATGCAAAGTCGCGCATGTGCAACATTGCTCGTATGAATATTTCTTTCGCATGTTTTGTTTTGATCAAAGTTCTAAATAGAGGCATTACTCATTGACTTTTGGTGTCTAAAATCTTTCAAGGAGCACAAAGAGTCAAAAAAGAAAGGATACGGAGTTATACAGAGTTGAGTACAAACAGAGATTTTTATACAATTAAAATAAAAAAATCTTACTGGAATATAAGAAAATTTGTGACCTTGACACTTCTATAAAGTTGGTCACGTGCGACATCTTAAGTGAGAAAATTAAAAATTAAAAAAAATCTTACATAAATAATTTATTTATGTAAAAAATGCTTATTTTTATTATTTAAATCTAGATGAGCATAAACGTAGGCCAAAAAAGTAAAGAAAGTTAAAAATCGCAGTGAAAGTTGAAAGAACATCAGCTAAAATTACAAAACAATAAATAAAAATAAAAACAAAATTTTATTGTTTACTCTTATTATGTGAGAATAAATACATTGAATACTTCTGTTGATTAAAAAAAATATATATTAATTATAATTTCGTAAAAAGTGCAACATAAATACCACGATGGAAAAAAATATCACGTGCGACATGTCACGTTCGACCGGGCTTAAAATTAAATTACAAAAAAAGTATTAATTATTTTTGGATAAAATCAAAGCCATTTTGAAGAGACATCAGTGCACAACGTTCTAAAATTGGTCACATTGAAATATTGCCACAGGATTCGCTAAAATCGGCGTTTGAATGGATGGCCGCGAAAACGACTTCTGTTTTGGTCACGTGCGAATGTCTTGGTTTTTTTAAGTTATCTTGAAAACGAAAAATTACCCAAAATCCACATTAGCACCAATTAAACAGGTAATTAAGAGCTATAAGTTAAGCATATGGTCAAAATAAAAAACCATTTTATTTTGACTTTTTCGTGACGTTCGACATCATGGAAATGCCCATATGTAAATTTTCATAAAATTTAAATATATATATATATATATATGATTGATAATTACGCAGGATATTAACGCAAGTACTCCAGGCAGAAGAATCACTGATGATTTGTCCCTACTCAGGACAATGAAATATGTACAGTGGTGGGCATGAGTTTAGCACACTTCACATGTGTTGTTTATAACAGCAAATAATTTGTTCTGATAATGAACTCTAAGCCAAACATTATGCCCCGTAATTTTTTTCGTACGGGGCATCTTAAAAATAATTTGTTTTCGTTCTCCTGAAAAGTATGATTTTATGACTTAAGTCGTTATTTGTGAAAACCACAGAATAAATAATAATCACATGGAATAAGGGAGAGATTGCCACACCCATTCTGGTAACTTCCACACAAATGGGTTAACTAGTGTGGAGCACCGTCACATGAAAGCTGAAGCAAGACGTCATAACCGACTGCAATTAGCTTAATTGTTTCATATCCGTTTTATAAAAACAATCCGCTGATTAAGTTTTTGCAGAAATTAACCTTTCCGATTAGATGTGATAGTCACGTGTGTCTACTTTGAATTAACGAACAAGTTGTTGACGAATTCTTAACGATCGATCATTTATAAATATTGCCAAGGAATATGTGGAAATTGCACTTTATTACTATTCACCGATTATCTGAACCATAAAATTAATCAAATTACCACAAAGTTGATGGAATGGTTGTTGCTTTGTTAATTTGCCGAAGGTTTAAAATACATTCTTTTCCATGCGATAGGGCGAATATACACCACCAAACAAAATATAAGAAATCACATTTTAGTCGCACCCAGAGATCCCAGTGCGGATGCTTGCGTGGAATTAATTATCCCGTAACCTTTTTTACGAAAGCGTGGTTCCTCCATGTCCTCTGTACGTTTCTTGTTCCGGGTGTTTTTTACCCTATTGCACCAAAGGGACCAAAAAGACCCTTATATTAAAGAGCTGGAGAGTTGAAATGTTCTACAAAAATTGCTGAACACGACCTATACCCAGAAAAAAATTGAAAGTACTTCCGTAGAAAGCACATTTTAATCGCATCTGAAAATCCAAATGAGCATTATTCCCGCTTTTGAGGAAACTTTTTTAAACAAGTTCCAAAAAAGTCGATAATATGTTAATATCCCGATTTTTAGTATGGGGTCACAGAGGTAAGGTGTCCGCTTTGCACCCAGAAGGTCTGGGGTTCGAATAGTGGTTTGGGAAAAAAAAACATTTTTTTGCTTTTTATTACTTTTATAAATAAACAATGTTTAATTTTGTATAATTTTAACAATTTAAACATTTTTGCTTAAAAATACAAATTTATTGCTTCATTAATGTACTTCAAATATTTCATTTTGTATTAATTATTAATACTACATAGAATTTTACCGCGACGACAATATACTTTATAGGCTCTCCGACGAATATTCTTATGTGGAGGGTATAAAAACATGCTGAAATACTCTAAATATTAGGGGTATTTTCAGTCCCTGTGAGGGAAAATTTTTTCCTGTTTTGCCGATTTCGCCCAGTTGCACTTCCAATCGATCTACGACTGTAAGACGCATTTATGAAAAATTTATACGTTTTACCTCCTTTCGTTTAGATGCTAAAGTGCTTTCGACAGACGGACGGTCGGACAAGGCTAGATCGTCTTAAAATTTTATGACGACCAAGAACATATTTATATGTATATGGTCTCAGATCGATATTTCATGGTGTTACAAACGGAATGACAAAGTTAGTTTACCCCCATCCTGGAGGTGGAGAATATAATAAATTCGCATATCCACCGCTTGAATAGTGAGTTATGGTCTGGATTTCATTCAAAAGGTCTATAAAAAAAATGTAGCTGCAGCTTTTCCAAAGTTGTGGAAATAAATTATATTAATTATATTATAATATTAGATCGATTCACTTTATGTTTGCCAATTACTTACTACTAATTACTTTGGTTTGTGGCTGCGATTAACCCAATCTAATAACTTAATCTCTGATTACCATTTCGTTGAGTTTTTAGATTAGAACAGAATTTTGTTTTGCATAAAAGCTGACCTTCAATTTAATAAACAAATTAATGAAGTGACATCAATAAAATATTTAATTGCATCGGAGAGACTGTTTTGTCACATCAATGACACAATACGGGCGCAGCGTTAGTTCGCCCAAAACTTTATGGGCTAAATCGTACTTGTCAGAAAGCCCACGCAAGTTTTTGTTATGAAGTTTTAGGTGGTGTGTTCGGGCGCCATGATATTATTTAAGAAAACAGAGTAAGAGGGTATAAATCATTTGAGACAGAAAAAAGGCGTAACGCATTGTAACCGAATTCGTTTCACGACTTTTTAAGTTGCTTGAGCCATGTCCGTCGTCCGACTGGCTGGCTGGTGTACACGATAACTTTCGAAAGGATTTAAGGAATCCATTAAATGTTGTACTCACCTGCAATGTGGGCTATATTGCCACACCCCTTCTGGCACCTACCACACAAAGTGGAATAAGCTTTGTTTGAAATAATCTATATATAAAAGAGTTGCGTTACTGACTGACTGACTTATCATTGACCAGCCCCCAGACCAATAGGCTGCAGCCAGGGTCTTGTAATTTTCAGGGAAATATGTATGTATGTACTGTACGAAATATGTACTTATAAGTGGTGAGCGGGACAAAGAGGGATAAAAATGGTACCAACTAAAGTATTTCAGCTACAGTAGTGAAAGTTGGTGTGTAATTTCCTCTGACAACGTAAAAGCGCAAAATTAAATTGATTTTTCGAAATGTATACCTATAAGGGGTGATCGGGACAAAAAGGGATACAAATGTTACCAACATAAGTATTACAGCTAGAATTGTGAAATTCGGTATTTAAATTCCTCTGGCAACGTAGAAGCGTAATCTAAATGTATTTTTTCGAAATTTTTACATATTGGGCGAGCGGGACAAAAAGGGATAAAAATAGTACCAACTAAAGTATTGCAGTGAAATTAGGAGTGTAAATTCTTCTGACAACGTTGAAGCCATTCTAAAGGGATTTTTTCGAAATTTTGTACATATAGGGGGTGAGGGGGATGAAAAGGGATAAAAATAGTACCAACTAAAGTATTGCAGCTATAGTCATGAAATTTGGAGAGTTAATTCCTCTGGCAACGTAGAAGTGCAATCTAAATGGATTTTTTCGAAATTTGTACTTATAGAGGATGAGCGGGACAACAAAGGATAAAGGGGTAGATTTTTCTAGAAACCAATTGGTTTTTAATACTAGAAACAATTTGAATTCGCGAGTGACAAGGTGTAGGCTGGAAATCACGAAACAACATGTATTGAATACATCGGATGCACTGAGTACAATCCTTTACCTCAAACTCTTAAAAATATATCGAGAATTTCAGAATTTAAATCGAATTTGAAATCACATCTAAAGTATAGTTATGATTATATTGTAATTTTTCTTTTATATCTATCATAATTGTATACTAAAAATTCAAATTTGATGAATTATTGCTTACTTTTTTAATGAAGCTACAACCGTTTAATAGTAGCCAAATTTAATTCCATTTAGATCCTGATGCTACGAATTTCGAAAGATCTCTTTATTTTTCGCGCCTACGCAGTCAAAGAAATGTTCACACCGAATTTCATTATTACAGCTGCAGCCGTTTGGTTGGTACCATTTTCAACCCCATTCAGCATAAAAGTAAAAAATTTGCGAAAAAATCCTTTTTGTTTGGCATTTTCACAGTCAGATTTCATGATTTCAATTTTATCCCTTAAAAGTAAGAATTTTGAAAAATCCCTCTTTTTTACGTATCTACCCAATTATAGGGATGTACATTCCAAATTTCATGTTTCTAGCTGTTGTATCAGTGGTACCATTTTTATCCCTTTTTTCCATTTCGCCCACTAATCTTTTATTTACTTTTTGGTGACTTTACACTACTAGAGGAATGTACGCAAAAAGTGCATATAAAGCAGAAATTAAAAAATGCTTAAATAGTCGAAATATTAGGGGGTATTTTCAGTCCTTGTTAGGGGAAATTTTTTCCCTCTGTGCCGATCTCTCTCTCAATCCCATCCGATCTGCAACTATAAGACACATTTAGGGAAAATTTGAACCTCGTAACTCTTTTCGTTCGGAAGCTATCGTGCTTTCAACAGACAGACATAAAGACATGGCTAGATCGTCTTAGAATTTTACCACGACCCATGTACTATATGGAGTCTCCGATGTATCCCAGCAAAAAGGGAGCACCCAAAGAAGTGAAAAAGATCATTCATCTTGTGATTCGGAAGTAGTGAAAATTGGGATCTTCACCAATGAATCCTTTATGAAGAAAGACTTAAAAGTTATTTTAAAGTAGTTTTTTCACTAGTTTCCATTTCTGTTTTAAAAAATCCGCCGCTACCACGGGTAGAACAGCAGACCTTCTGGTTGCTACTACGGCACTCTAACCATCTCAGCTATCATCTGTTATGAGTGCTGAATAAATAAGGCAAACCATTTTGTTCGTTAGAACTGACAATAGGAAACTTAACAAAATATTTATTTAGTATGAATTAATACACAACACAAATTAATATTAACTAGTACTAGTACGGGATGATAACATATTATCTAATTTTGGAAGATGTTCAAAAGGGTTTCCTCAAAAGCCCATTTGGATTTTTAGATGCGATTAAAATGAGCTTCCTATGGAAGTACTTCAAATTTTTTTTGTGGAATATTTTAAGTTTTTACAGACGGAATGACAAAGTGAATATACCGCCATCCTGGGATGGAGGGTATAAAAATATATTCATATTTTTTGTGTTGATTTTATAAGTCAGTATGCCTCAAAGCACACAAGAAAAACATTTTAGGTCTCGGACTTAATGTAATCATCCAAGTCCAAAATCAAAAGTGAACAATCGCCCAAAAATTATAAGTGTCACGAAGTCCAAGTTTTTGCGTAAAGGCAACAGGTCCTTACTCGGTGGGCTTTGGACATACCCCAGAAGAGAAAACCTGCAAACCTTTTTTGGACATACCCGGAGATAAAAGGTTTCCTGCGTAGTCGGCCTTAATGATTTTTATTCAGGGGTGTGTTCAAAGCCGGCTACGCAGAGTAAAGATTCCCGGTTTTGAATATGCTCAAAGTAAATATATCTGACGTTGCTTACAAAGCATTTCGCCCAAAAGGTTGATTTGTATCTAACTGAATCAATTCTGGGCTTTATGACATTTTTGTTAACTTTTTTAGTGATATTACGCTGTTTTATGTCACTACCCTTTTGGGCAATCTAAAATTATTGATTTTGTGTAATATAACGTTATTTAAGCTTCAAGTGTCATTTGACCCAAAAAAAATATTTGGGCTTTGTGACATATGTTTTGGGGATATGAAATTTTCGTATTCATTGTTTTCGACGAAATAACGTCGAAAAGGCTACGTTGGCGTAGCCCTTTTTTGTGGGTCAATAGTCGGTCGTAAGAATTCAAAAATCTAGATTAAATCATATAAAAAAAGTAACTGGATGACTGACCCATCTTATGTGCAACAAAGAAGGTTCGTAGATATCTCCCCTTGGACACCAGACAATCAATTAGGCGGCGACACACATGCCATGTCACACTAAATATTCCCGGTATTATTCCCATCAAGTATCCGGCTTTATATTGTCACTCTGAATGAAGTTCAGTAGACCCGAGCATAATGTGCTTGTTCTTGTTCTTATTCTTGTTATCAGTTGAGTTTTTGTATTCAAGTTCGTAGAACGCAAAGTAGCAATAACATCAACATCAATAAAAAATAAAAAAATAAAAATATGTGTGTTTATTTCGCATGCAGCGTGGCTATAAATGATTGACGCGAATGCGCTAGGTTTACTGTCATTGGGAATTGTCATACGCTAAATGGTAAACGGCTGTATTCCATCAATCAAGTCGCGCACTTACGATAAATGACAATATCATTGATTTTGCTTTTGGCCTATACTGAGGTTCTTGACTCAACGTAATGCGAAATGTTTCATTTCTCTCGACCTTTCGCGAAAATTCTGAACAACAATCTTCGAGAGAGCTTCGAGATTAATGGAGAAAATAATAACTATAAATACATATGTGATCATAGAGATGGTAGAAGTAATAGAAAATCTGCCACCGTTCACATATTGACACTTTTTGGACATTATGTCCCCGGACGTTATAACATGCCAACGTCCAAGGTAACATAAGGTCGAAGGAGGTTAATGTCATAAGTTCAAGGACATGAGGACACTTTTAAACGTGTCATAATGTTTTGGACCTTAGTACATGCCACCTTTAGGGCGCGGTGTTATTTCGCTCAAAATGATGAAAGCCCAAATCGCGCTACAAGACACATAAATAACCGACCATAAAGGTGCAACGTCACATCGCCCAATGTTGTAATTAAGGTGACCATCCACACGCTTTTCGCTTTTTTTTGGTTTTACATTATTTTGGCATTAATACCGCAACCGACCATCACCTGATAATCGCTGCGATCCGAATAAAAGTTGCGGCTATTAAAAATAAGAATATAGTCTCCCAGAGGAAATATAAAGTTGAAAATTGAAGAAACCCACTGTAGCCAACTCATTTACGGATGACCTCAGAAGATCATTGGAACTCTGAAGCAACAATGAACAAGCCCGGACGCGGCAGACCACCACGTAGGGCATAAGAAGCATTCCCGTAAAGAATGGATTAGCGATGAAACCTGGAGACTTGTGTTAGAAAGAAAGAATGCCAAAGCTTCAATTAACTCCAGTAGAACGCGCGCGAGCAAAATATCATATCACCTGATACACCAACGCCTTAATCGCGAAGTCAAGAGAAGCGCGCGACGTGATAAAAGAAACTGGATGAACAATATCGCTAGTGAAGCGCAAGCTGCTGCTGATACACAAAATCTACTGGCAAACCTCTATAAAAACGATGATGGACAACTCATTACATCCAAACAACAACAACTAAATCTATAAAAATATGATATAGTCATCTGCCCCTATTCAACTAACAATATGCAACTGTGCATCACACACTAGGAACATAAATATCTCCACTTCCTGTCCTAACAAATATCTGAGGCAATAAAATCGCTCAGAAATAATAAAACACCTGGTATTGACAACATTTCCCCTGAGATGTTGAAAGCTGACGCAACAATAAGTGACAAGATTCTCGCTCCTATTATTAATCAATTCTGGCGCTCGGAGCTTCTACTAGATGATATTGCTGAACCTGCCAAAGAAGGGGACCTGACAGATCGAAAAAACGAAACTTAACAAAATATTTATTTAATATGAACGAATATATAACGCAAATAAATATAATAAATACTTATTAAATTTTGTATTAAATAACTTGACACTACTTAATTTTACTGATATTATGTAGTATAAATAATTAATAAAAATATGAAATACTTTAAGTACATTGAAAAAGGAATAAATTTGTATTTTTTTAAGCAAAAATTTTTAATTTGTTAAAATTATACCAAACATTGTTTATTTATAAAAATAATAAAAAATATAAAAAAGTTTTTCCCGAGCCACGATTCGAACCCGAGACCTTCGGGGTACAAAGCGGACACCTTAACTAACCATAATTAACCCATACTAAAAAGTCGTTCCCTTTTAGTTGTGAAAATGCTTTTTTGGAAGTTCTTTAAAAGAACTTCCTCAAAAGCGCGGAAAATGCACATTTGGATTTTGAGATGCGATTAAAATGTGCTTCCTACGGAAATACTTCCAATTTTTTTGCTGGGGCTGTATGAGTGTGAGACGTGAAATGCAGCACCCCGCGATGTACAACCATGTAAGAGATTGTAAATAAATGCCTAAGGAAGATCATCAATATACATTGGCCTAGAACAATATCAAATGTTCAACTTTGGTCAGAAATACACCAACAACCGATCCTGAATGAAATCCGAAAACGCAAATGGAGTTGGATTGGCCATACATATCGCAAACAGCCGACTGATATGAAGAGGTTGACCATCGCACACTTGGAAACGGAAAATTTAAATTGAATTATCCCATTTACATCTACGTTGGGACGAAGTGAAACATCTTGCATCAGATGGCCTATACTGGAACAATCTTGTTACGGCCCTATGCTCCTTATAGGAGTAAAAGGAACACATATATATATTATGTTGGCATTAGCCACTTATTTTTATAGTATTATGTCTTTGTGCATTTGTTTGTAACACCCAAAAGGAAGGGAGATAGACCCATTGTTAATTATACCGATCGGCTTAGAATCACTGTTAGATCGGTTCAGATTTATATATAGCTCCCAGAAAAATTTCGTTCCCAATTTGAATTTTTCCGCTCCAGAATCCACATATTTTAACAGATTTTCTTCAAAATTGGCAAAACATCTTATTTTTAAACTAGGAACACCTATGGTGAAAATGGGTCACATCGGCTCAGATTTACATATAGCTCTCATGTAAATTTCGATCCCCCAGAAACCACGTATTTTCAGAGAATTTCTTAAAATTGAGCATATTGTGAAAGTTAGTCACTTGTTTGGATATAGCCCTGATACAAATATTATTCTCGATTTGACAAATTGGACTAGGTCATTAGCCTGGGATTAGGAAACATACAAAAAATTTTCCCGTTTCACTTTTTTTACTGAATTGAATTCTATTCCGATAGAAAGTGGAGTGTATCATATAGTCGGCCCCGCCCGACTTTAGCCTTTCCTTACTTGTTTTTTTTTGTAAACGACAAAAGTCCACAATTTGTAAAATATTTTGGCAAGATTAGTGGTAGTAATTTAAACTGTACGTTGCTGAAATGCTACGTTGTAAATTAAAAATATTAATGAGGTATGTCATAGAATGTAAAATCGTCAAAAATGGGACAATACGTCTTTGAAGAATATAATTATTCAACAATTCATTGCAATCTAGTAGTCTCAGAAATTATATAAAAGCACCACATGAAAGAGGAAACTTTGGGCATTCTAGATATATTTTGTGATTCTGGAAAGTGGTATTATGTCTAGGGTATTATGTCTTTGTGCATTCGTTGGTAACACCTAATAGGAAACGAGATAGACCCATTGTTTATTATAGAGACCGACTTAGAATCAAACAAAACATCTTATATTTCAACTAGAATCACCTGTGATGAAATTGTGTCAGATCGGATCAGAATTATATATATTATACAAATTTCGCTCCCGATTTGACCTTTTCTACACTAGAAACAACATATCTTAACAAATTGTCTTCAAATTTGGCAAAATGTCTTATATTTCAACTAGAAATAACTACGGTGAAAATGGGTCAGAACGGTTCAGATTTGTATATAGCTTTAATACAGATTTGACTTTCGACTTTGACTTTTTCCGCCCTAGAAACCTTCTTCAAATTTGGCATAACGGTCCATAATTATGACACATACAATAATTCTTCCACTTTATATGTGGATCTCCCAAAAAGGGTCTACCAAAAAATTAAATCATACCACACTAATAGCTTTTAACTTTATTTTTATTTTTATTATGAAACTTGTGGTTATCTTGTTCTCTTTTATTTTTGGAGTTGGAGTGTTATAACGAAAATTATTACTTTTTTACTAGGCGTGGAAATATTTGTAGCGTCCGTTTTGTCGCGTCAGTATTTCTGCTGTACCCAATTAAAAAATCTAAGAGATAATTCTCTTATTTCACAAATCCACTCTGACCTTCATTTACATGTACACTGCGCGTCATCAGGTTAGCACAACCCCCATCAGCTTAATAAAATTGCTCTTGTAGTTGTTGTTGTTAAGATGCAGCAAAATTTGTTTACTCTATTTTTCTCATCTTCGTATACACCATCACTGGCAAAGTGAATATGCGAAGGAAAGATCACGTTATCTGTTTTTTGCTATTTTCTATTATTTTCGATGGAAAAGTGTGCGTCATCAAGTTAGCACATGTAAATTCTTTTTAGTTTATCTTCAGTTGAACGCGTATTGCAACCAAATTTTTAATACTGCTCAAGTGGCCTATTAGCTTTAATATGAGTAAAGGAAAATCGCTATCTGTAGAGGAGAAATCCAAAATTGAAGCTTACAAGGAAGCAGGGCAGTTAATAAGTTCCATATCCAAAAAATGGGCAGAAGTCGTAAAGTTATATCAACATGCTGCGAGGTACAAAAACGTACTTGAAGTAGCTTTTCCCCATTTTCAAAATTTGTTCGGAAATCTGTCATGTACTTTCCAACCAAAGGACCAAAATGCCCGTTTAATGCAGTGGCCGCCTTATTCACCCGACGTCAATGTAATAGAAAACGGGCTCGTAAAGTTTACGAGTCTGGGAAACAATATTTCAACAAAGTGGAGCTAATTGAAGTCATCAAGGACGCTTGGTCCACCATTTCTCTAAATTATAATGGAAAATTGTTTGTGTCGCTTCCCAATCGAATCTATGAGGTCATTCTCAACAAGGGAGGATCGACACATTTTTAAATGTAAACAAGTAAGGAAAGGCTTAAGTCGGGCGGGGCCGACTATATAATACCCTACACCACTCCCTGCGTATGTACCTCGCTTTGATTACTAAACCCAGGTATTTCATGGGAGCAATTTTATGTAGTTCATACAAATTATATAAATTATATTCATATAATTTATATGCTATAAATTCATCTTCAGTCAAATTTAACGAGTATGGTAATTGATCTTATTGTCCGACAGACAAATACAAATTATACAGTAGTATACCAAAGTCATTTCAAAGTATGGACATATGGACATCACCCAAACAATTCTCATTGCAATTCAATTCGGTAAAAAAGTGAAATCGGGAAGGATTTTTGCATCCTGTAAATGTATGTGTTTGACAAAAAATGTTAAATCGGAAAGGACATTTGTATGGGGGTATATTGAAACCTGGAACGATGTGACCCGCTTTCACCATGTCTGTTAATTGGTGAAATATAATATGTAAAATTTGGCCAAAATCGGTTAAACATTCGGGAGCAACATTTGTATGAGGTCTATATCTAAATCTGAACCTATCTTACCCACTTTCTCCATAGATGTTTCTAGTTCGATTATAAGATGTTGTGCCAATTTTAAAGAAAAACGGGTACAATGTGTGGATTTAAGAGCGGAAAAAGTGAAATCGGGAACGACATTTGTATGGGGGCTATATATAAATCTGAACTGATCTTACCCAATTTTTTCATACGTGTTTCTAGTTGGATTATAAGATGTTCTGCAAAATTTAAAGAAAATCGGGTATAATATGTCGTTTCTAGAGCGGAAAATGTCAAATCGGGAGCGACATTTGTATGGGGGCTATATCTAAATCTGAACCGATCTTACCCAATTTTTGCATACGTGTTTCTAGTTGGATTATAAGATGTTCTGCAAAATTTAAAGAAAATCGGGTACAATATGTCGTTTCTAGAGCGGAAAATGTCAAATCGGGAGCGACATTTGTATGGGGTCTATATCTAAATCTGAACCGATCTTACCCAATTTTTGCACAGGTGTTTCTAGTTGGATTGTAAGATGTTGTGCCAAATTTAAAGAAAGTCGGGTACTATATGTGCTTTATAGGGCGGAAAAAGTCAAAGGGAGCGACATTTGTATGGGGGCTATATCTAAATCTGAACCGAATTCCTCCAAATTCAATACCGATGGTCATTGGCCAGAAAAAATAACTTCTGCCAAGTTTCATGACAATCAGACAACAATTGCGACCTGTAGAGTGCGAACAAACTTAGATGGACAGCAGACGGACAGACAGACATACATCGTTAAATCGACTCAGCTGGTGATTCTAAGCCGATCGGTATACTTAAAGGTGGGTCTAGCTCGATTATTTCTTGGTGTTACAAACATTTGGGGCGAAACTAACTTATAATACCCTAGCCCACGAAGTGGTGTAGGGTATAAAAATGTAGTACTCTTTTAGAGCTTTAGAACACTAAAAAGGCTTATCTGCTTTTTCAGTTCCTTTCTTTTTTGTGTAGTTTAAGGCGAAAAATCTACACGAAAATTTTTCAACAATATAATTTGCAAGTGCTTTAACACGTGAACGTCGACCAGGCAATGAAATACGTTATGTTTCGTGTCCGTTTGCAGAATTATATTTCCCTGAGCCATCAAATGTTTGTCCTTTTGTCGGTGTTATAATTCAGTTAAACAACTTCTATATTTTTCAAAAAACAAAAAATACTGCTGACTGTCTGGTGCGAATTGTATATTTATTTTTCTTTTGGGGTGATACAGAGCACGTGAAATATTTCGAAATAACATCATCAATCATCGATCTGCCGGCGTTGATAAATGAGGAAACACAAATTTGGTTAACGTTTGCACTCAATGGAGTCTAAATTAATTTCTGCATACGTTGTCACGAATGTATGCACGCCGACAAAGATAGATTGGTTCACGTTCATTATGATGTTCCATTTCATCATAATCATAGAATAACGCTTGCAAATTTAGCGATTGCATTTAAAATGGGGGTCTAATGATGACATTCGTTAGCGAAAGTACTCTCTTGCCGTAAGAATTGTTGAAGATACGATTTCTTGGGATCACGACATTCGATAGACATTTTTCATTGTGGGATATTATTTTGTGGATCTTTGTTAATGCCAAACATAGAAGAAGAATAAAAACAAAGCAAAAATATTGTTTGGCACAAGAAAATTTGTTAAAATTAAACAAAAAGATAATTTCAAGTAATTACCAGCAATCCAGTCCTATTTTGGCAGGTCCATGAATACGGATTACAGCCCAAAGCAATTCCCCAAAACACCCAAGATGAAGCTGTAGCTTAGAAATTCAACTCACTGCCCGACGAATACGAATATAATTTGGTCAACGGTGGCTATTCCGCATTGGATAATGGTATGGGTATTGAAGGGTCGCAACCCTTACGATTCTGCTTACGATTTCCCAGAATTCATGTGTTACTTGATTGAACCTATATAAGCTGATGGTGAATTGTACAGGGAAGATTGATTACAACCCGCTCCACCCCGCTATGCCTACAGCATAGATTAGCTGGGTTTTTTTCGGGTTGCATGACAGGCTGTTGCATTTTCTACTACTAACTGGAAGACTGTATGGTCCCGTGGACGAGAAACATTACTCCGGTGAAGGCTGTGAGCATTATTGCCTTGAAAGTAAGTAGAAATGGAAGATTGTGGTTGAAAGAATAGTTTCAGTTTTCTAAAAATGAAAGTATGTTTATTATATTAATGAAGAAGCGTGTTTACATTGCAGGTGCTAACGCTCCAATATATAGGGTGTGCCATTTAAAATTTAGAATCTGGTTTGATTTAAAGGTCATTTAATAATGGAACACAATATCCTTCATATGACTACCACGACTAGCTCGGCAGTACCTCATCCGATCAACCCAATTTTTCAGTACATGGCCCAATGGTGCCGCCAGAACAGAAGTTATAATGAATTAAATTTTACGTAGGCCAGGATAATTTGAGTGGAAAGTACTAAGAGGTTCCATATTGATAAAACAATTGTAAAAACATGATCAAATATCAAGTCATAGTGGATTCTATGCACCAGTATAGAAGTTACCTAGGTTAGTGACAATTTTGTGGTATGTTCTAGAAGGGGCGTGGCTAAGGCGTAAATATTTTGTATTATATTTATATTTTAAAAACATTTAAAATATCAAATTGCAAATGATTTGAACTAACCGTGCTGTCGGTTTTATTGTAACCAAAGTTTATGCCACTTTGTGTCCATGCGAATGCAACTTCTATAAAGCATTGCCAATTATGAAATCATCATCTACATAGAAGTTTATTTTACATAGTTTTGGGTGATTTGTGTGGGAGGTAAAACCCGCCATATTTTCTACAATCAAAGTGATTATAAAAACATTATCAAATACCAAAATATAGCTAATTCCGAATATCTGAGTGGAAGTTACATTAGTTTTAATTTAACATTGGAATATGGGTCATTTGTGAGGTAGGTACACAAGTTTTACATTCGTGGCATAAAATTTACTTTGACCAGCTAGTAAAGAGAATAATCTCTTTTGATGACAGCTGAACTGTCGTTAAAAATGAGAATAATGATTTTCAATTTATTCGGAAATCAATGAATTAACTGCAGTCATGTGCATCAAACAATCGATTAAATGGAGGAAACATTTGGGGAAGGTGTTATTTCTCGCCGTGGTTTATGCAACATTGTGTGACTCATTGCCGGGGTAGGGACTCATTGCTTGAAAAAGTGTTCCAATCTAGGTCTGGTAGTCCAGCTGCTCCACATCCGAACAACTCATTTTCGGCCAACCGTTCAGGTTATATTGGCCGGACCAGGTCTTATATGCACTCCTCCAACCGATCCGCAACTAAAGTGGTGGTTACATTTTAATGGCCGATGTTGATTTTGAATAAATCACAAATTATTTAGGAAATTATTGTCATTTCTTTTTATTATGATAATATTGGTATGGTTCAATTATGTACGGAACAAAATATCGGCCAAATGGCCGCGGGGACCTCGTCGGCGCACCTACATCCGATGGTTCACATTTTCGATGACGCTGAGGCATAATTGAGTTTCAATGCCGTTAATGTGCCGAATTATCTCATTCTTTAGCTCTTGAATTGTTGCTGGCTTATCGACGTACACCTTTTCTTTCAAATAACCCGAAGAAGGAAGTCCAACGCTGTCAAATCACATGATCTTGGCGGCCACCATGTGAGTTAACACGGCCATTTAATTTGTCGCGCAAAAGAGCCATTGTTTCGTTAGCTGTGTGGCAAGTGGCATCGACCTGTTGAAACCACATATCGTCCACATCCATGTCTTTCAATTCGGGCCATAAAAAGTTCGTTATCATCTCACGATAGCGAAGGCCATTGACAGTAACTACCTGACCGGCCTCATTTTGGAAAAAATACGATACGATGATGCCGCCAGGCCATAAACCGCACCAAACAGTCACTCTTTGTGAGTGCATTAGTTTTTCGACAATCACTCTTGGATTATCATTCGCCCAAATGCGGCAATTCCGCTTATTGACGAATCAACTGAGGTGAAAATGTGCTTGTCAAGAGGCTTTAGTTCTTGAGTCAATTGCACCTCGTAAGCGTGTAAATGCAAGTCTTTGTGCATAATGTTCATCAACGACGCACAGTGGTTCAGAATCAAAATCTATCGGCCAAAATTCAAAAATCAAAATTAGACAAGGACCCAAGGAATATTTTGAGATATTAACATTAACAAGTAAGGAAAGGCTAAAGTCGGGCGGGGCCGACTATATAATACCCTACACCACTCCCTGCGTATGTACCTCGCTTTGATTGCTAAACCCAGGTATTTCATGGGAGCAATTTTATGTAGTTCATATAAATTATACAGTTACTATAAATTCATCTTTAGTCATATTTAACGAATATGGTTAATAATATGGTAATTTATCCAATTATCCGACAGACAAATACAATTTAAATAGTAGTAATAGGACCGACATTTCAAAAAGGAGCCTAAAACAACATTCTGGGCCTGGCCTAAAACATAGGGCTATATATTTCTCATTCACGGTAGGTATTCCTAGTTGAAAAATATCATGATCTGCAAAATTTGATTAAGATCCGATGTAAGATGTAGTTTCTAGAGCTGTAATAGATCAGAATGGGCCCCATTTGGTTTATACCAAAGTATGGACATATGGGCATCGCCCAAACAATTCTCATTGCAATTCAATTCGGTAAAAAAGTGAAATCGGGAAGGATTTTTGCATCCTGTAAATGTATGGGGTATATTGAAACCTGGCACGATGTGACCCGCTTTCACCATGTATGTTTATAGGTGAAATATAATATGTAATGTTTGGCCAAAAGTTTGGAACCGATCTTACCCACATTCACATTTTTTAGTTGGATTATAAGATGTTGTGCCAATTTTAAAGAAAAACGGGTACAATATGTGGATTTTAGACCGGAAAAAGTCAAATCGGGAGCGACATTTGTTTGGGGGCTATATCTAAATCTGAACCGATCATACCCACTTTCAGCATAGGTGTTTCTAGTTGGATTATAAGATGTTGTGCCAAATTTAAAGAAAATCGGGTACAAGATGTGGTTTCTAGAGTGGAAAATGGCAAATCGTTTGTATGGGGGCTATATCTAAATCTGAACCGATCTTACCCAATTTCTGCATAGGTGTTTCTAGTTGAATTATTAGATGTTGTGCCAAATTTAAACAAAATCGGGTACAAGATGTGTTTTCTAGAGCGGAAAATGTCAAATCGGGAGCGAAATTTGTATGGGAGCTATATATAAATCTGAACCGATCTTAGCCACTTTCTGCATAGGTGATTCTAGTTGGATTATAAGATGTTGTGCCAAATTTAAAGAAAATCGGGTACAAGATGTGGTTTCTAGAGCGGAAAATACTTACTACTAATTACTTTGGTTTGTGGCTGCGATTAACCCAATCTAATAACTTAATCTCTGATTACCATTTCGTTGAGTTTTTAGATTAGAACAGAATTTTGTTTTGCATAAAAGCTGACCTTCAATTTAATAAACAAATTAATGAAGTGACATCAATAAAATATTTAATTGCATCGGAGAGACTGTTTTGTCACATCAATGACACAATACGGGCGCAGCGTTAGTTCGCCCAAAACTTTATGGGCTAAATCGTACTTGTCAGAAAGCCCACGCAAGTTTTTGTTATGAAGTTTTAGGTGGTGTGTTCGGGCGCCATGATATTATTTAAGAAAACAGAGTAAGAGGGTATAAATCATTTGAGACAGAAAAAAGGCGTAACGCATTGTAACCGAATTCGTTTCACGACTTTTTAAGTTGCTTGAGCCATGTCCGTCGTCCGACTGGCTGGCTGGTGTACACGATAACTTTCGAAAGGATTTAAGGAATCCATTAAATGTTGTACTCACCTGCAATGTGGGCTATATTGCCACACCCCTTCTGGCACCTACCACACAAAGTGGAATAAGCTTTGTTTGAAATAATCTATATATAAAAGAGTTGCGTTACTGACTGACTGACTTATCATTGACCAGCCCCCAGACCAATAGGCTGAAGCCAGGGTCTTGTAATTTTCAGGGAAATATGTATGTATGTACTGTACGAAATATGTACTTATAAGTGGTGAGCGGGACAAAGAGGGATAAAAATGGTACCAACTAAAGTATTTCAGCTACAGTAGTGAAAGTTGGTGTGTAATTTCCTCTGACAACGTAAAAGCGCAAAATTAAATTGATTTTTCGAAATGTATACCTATAAGGGGTGATCGGGACAAAAAGGGATACAAATGTTACCAACATAAGTATTACAGCTAGAATTGTGAAATTCGGTATTTAAATTCCTCTGGCAACGTAGAAGCGTAATCTAAATGTATTTTTTCGAAATTTTTACATATTGGGCGAGCGGGACAAAAAGGGATAAAAATAGTACCAACTAAAGTATTGCAGTGAAATTAGGAGTGTAAATTCTTCTGACAACGTTGAAGCCATTCTAAAGGGATTTTTTCGAAATTTTGTACATATAGGGGGTGAGGGGGATGAAAAGGGATAAAAATAGTACCAACTAAAGTATTGCAGCTATAGTCATGAAATTTGGAGAGTTAATTCCTCTGGCAACGTAGAAGTGCAATCTAAATGGATTTTTTCGAAATTTGTACTTATAGAGGATGAGCGGGACAACAAAGGATAAAGGGGTAGATTTTTCTAGAAACCAATTGGTTTTTAATACTAGAAACAATTTGAATTCGCGAGTGACAAGGTGTAGGCTGGAAATCACGAAACAACATGTATTGAATACATCGGATGCACTGAGTACAATCCTTTACCTCAAACTCTTAAAAATATATCGAGAATTTCAGAATTTAAATCGAATTTGAAATCACATCTAAAGTATAGTTATGATTATATTGTAATTTTTCTTTTATATCTATCATAATTGTATACTAAAAATTCAAATTTGATGAATTATTGCTTACTTTTTTAATGAAGCTACAACCGTTTAATAGTAGCCAAATTTAATTCCATTTAGATCCTGATGCTACGAATTTCGAAAGATCTCTTTATTTTTCGCGCCTACGCAGTCAAAGAAATGTTCACACCGAATTTCATTATTACAGCTGCAGCCGTTTGGTTGGTACCATTTTCAACCCCATTCAGCATAAAAGTAAAAAATTTGCGAAAAAATCCTTTTTGTTTGGCATTTTCACAGTCAGATTTCATGATTTCAATTTTATCCCTTAAAAGTAAGAATTTTGAAAAATCCCTCTTTTTTACGTATCTACCCAATTATAGGGATGTACATTCCAAATTTCATGTTTCTAGCTGTTGTATCAGTGGTACCATTTTTATCCCTTTTTTCCATTTCGCCCACTAATCTTTTATTTACTTTTTGGTGACTTTACACTACTAGAGGAATGTACGCAAAAAGTGCATATAAAGCAGAAATTAAAAAATGCTTAAATAGTCGAAATATTAGGGGGTATTTTCAGTCCTTGTTAGGGGAAATTTTTTCCCTCTGTGCCGATCTCTCTCTCAATCCCATCCGATCTGCAACTATAAGACACATTTAGGGAAAATTTGAACCTCGTAACTCTTTTCGTTCGGAAGCTATCGTGCTTTCAACAGACAGACATAAAGACATGGCTAGATCGTCTTAGAATTTTACCACGACCCATGTACTATATGGAGTCTCCGATGTATCCCAGCAAAAAGGGAGCACCCAAAGAAGTGAAAAAGATCATTCATCTTGTGATTCGGAAGTAGTGAAAATTGGGATCTTCACCAATGAATCCTTTATGAAGAAAGACTTAAAAGTTATTTTAAAGTAGTTTTTTCACTAGTTTCCATTTCTGTTTTAAAAAATCCGCCGCTACCACGGGTAGAACAGCAGACCTTCTGGTTGCTACTACGGCACTCTAACCATCTCAGCTATCATCTGTTATGAGTGCTGAATAAATAAGGCAAACCATTTTGTTCGTTAGAACTGACAATAGGAAACTTAACAAAATATTTATTTAGT
This sequence comes from Polietes domitor, assembly GCA_947397865.1. Classification (NCBI taxonomy): domain Eukaryota; kingdom Metazoa; phylum Arthropoda; class Insecta; order Diptera; family Muscidae; genus Polietes; species Polietes domitor. The sequence goes on along the minus strand of OX377619.1, from coordinate 91,850,866 downwards.
ATGAATTAATACACAACACAAATTAATATTAACTAGTACTAGTACGGGATGATAACATATTATCTAATTTTGGAAGATGTTCAAAAGGGTTTCCTCAAAAGCCCATTTGGATTTTTAGATGCGATTAAAATGAGCTTCCTATGGAAGTACTTCAAATTTTTTTTGTGGAATATTTTAAGTTTTTACAGACGGAATGACAAAGTGAATATACCGCCATCCTGGGATGGAGGGTATAAAAATATATTCATATTTTTTGTGTTGATTTTATAAGTCAGTATGCCTCAAAGCACACAAGAAAAACATTTTAGGTCTCGGACTTAATGTAATCATCCAAGTCCAAAATCAAAAGTGAACAATCGCCCAAAAATTATAAGTGTCACGAAGTCCAAGTTTTTGCGTAAAGGCAACAGGTCCTTACTCGGTGGGCTTTGGACATACCCCAGAAGAGAAAACCTGCAAACCTTTTTTGGACATACCCGGAGATAAAAGGTTTCCTGCGTAGTCGGCCTTAATGATTTTTATTCAGGGGTGTGTTCAAAGCCGGCTACGCAGAGTAAAGATTCCCGGTTTTGAATATGCTCAAAGTAAATATATCTGACGTTGCTTACAAAGCATTTCGCCCAAAAGGTTGATTTGTATCTAACTGAATCAATTCTGGGCTTTATGACATTTTTGTTAACTTTTTTAGTGATATTACGCTGTTTTATGTCACTACCCTTTTGGGCAATCTAAAATTATTGATTTTGTGTAATATAACGTTATTTAAGCTTCAAGTGTCATTTGACCCAAAAAAAATATTTGGGCTTTGTGACATATGTTTTGGGGATATGAAATTTTCGTATTCATTGTTTTCGACGAAATAACGTCGAAAAGGCTACGTTGGCGTAGCCCTTTTTTGTGGGTCAATAGTCGGTCGTAAGAATTCAAAAATCTAGATTAAATCATATAAAAAAAGTAACTGGATGACTGACCCATCTTATGTGCAACAAAGAAGGTTCGTAGATATCTCCCCTTGGACACCAGACAATCAATTAGGCGGCGACACACATGCCATGTCACACTAAATATTCCCGGTATTATTCCCATCAAGTATCCGGCTTTATATTGTCACTCTGAATGAAGTTCAGTAGACCCGAGCATAATGTGCTTGTTCTTGTTCTTATTCTTGTTATCAGTTGAGTTTTTGTATTCAAGTTCGTAGAACGCAAAGTAGCAATAACATCAACATCAATAAAAAATAAAAAAATAAAAATATGTGTGTTTATTTCGCATGCAGCGTGGCTATAAATGATTGACGCGAATGCGCTAGGTTTACTGTCATTGGGAATTGTCATACGCTAAATGGTAAACGGCTGTATTCCATCAATCAAGTCGCGCACTTACGATAAATGACAATATCATTGATTTTGCTTTTGGCCTATACTGAGGTTCTTGACTCAACGTAATGCGAAATGTTTCATTTCTCTCGACCTTTCGCGAAAATTCTGAACAACAATCTTCGAGAGAGCTTCGAGATTAATGGAGAAAATAATAACTATAAATACATATGTGATCATAGAGATGGTAGAAGTAATAGAAAATCTGCCACCGTTCACATATTGACACTTTTTGGACATTATGTCCCCGGACGTTATAACATGCCACCGTCCAAGGTAACATAAGGTCGAAGGAGGTTAATGTCATAAGTTCAAGGACATGAGGACACTTTTAAACGTGTCATAATGTTTTGGACCTTAGTACATGCCACCTTTAGGGCGCGGTGTTATTTCGCTCAAAATGATGAAAGCCCAAATCGCGCTACAAGACACATAAATAACCGACCATAAAGGTGCAACGTCACATCGCCCAATGTTGTAATTAAGGTGACCATCCACACGCTATTCGCTTTTTTTTGGTTTTACATTATTTTGGCATTAATACCGCAACCGACCATCACCTGATAATCGCTGCGATCCGAATAAAAGTTGCGGCTATTAAAAATAAGAATATAGTCTCCCAGAGGAAATATAAAGTTGAAAATTGAAGAAACCCACTGTAGCCAACTCATTTACGGATGACCTCAGAAGATCATTGGAACTCTGAAGCAACAATGAACAAGCCCGGACGCGGCAGACCACCACGTAGGGCATAAGAAGCATTCCCGTAAAGAATGGATTAGCGATGAAACCTGGAGACTTGTGTTAGAAAGAAAGAATGCCAAAGCTTCAATTAACTCCAGTAGAACGCGCGCGAGCAAAATATCATATCACCTGATACACCAACGCCTTAATCGCGAAGTCAAGAGAAGCGCGCGACGTGATAAAAGAAACTGGATGAACAATATCGCTAGTGAAGCGCAAGCTGCTGCTGATACACAAAATCTACTGGCAAACCTCTATAAAAACGATGATGGACAACTCATTACATCCAAACAACAACAACTAAATCTTTAAAAGAACTTCCTCAAAAGCGCGGAAAATGCACATTTGGATTTTGAGATGCGATTAAAATGTGCTTCCTACGGAAATACTTCCAATTTTTTTGCTGGGGCTGTATGAGTGTGAGACGTGAAATGCAGCACCCCGCGATGTACAACCATGTAAGAGATTGTAAATAAATGCCTAAGGAAGATCATCAATATACATTGGCCTAGAACAATATCAAATGTTCAACTTTGGTCAGAAATACACCAACAACCGATCCTGAATGAAATCCGAAAACGCAAATGGAGTTGGATTGGCCATACATATCGCAAACAGCCGACTGATATGAAGAGGTTGACCATCGCACACTTGGAAACGGAAAATTTAAATTGAATTATCCCATTTACATCTACGTTGGGACGAAGTGAAACATCTTGCATCAGATGGCCTATACTGGAACAATCTTGTTACGGCCCTATGCTCCTTATAGGAGTAAAAGGAACACATATATATATTATGTTGGCATTAGCCACTTATTTTTATAGTATTATGTCTTTGTGCATTTGTTTGTAACACCCAAAAGGAAGGGAGATAGACCCATTGTTAATTATACCGATCGGCTTAGAATCACTGTTAGATCGGTTCAGATTTATATATAGCTCCCAGAAAAATTTCGTTCCCAATTTGAATTTTTCCGCTCCAGAATCCACATATTTTAACAGATTTTCTTCAAAATTGGCAAAACATCTTATTTTTAAACTAGGAACACCTATGGTGAAAATGGGTCACATCGGCTCAGATTTACATATAGCTCTCATGTAAATTTCGATCCCCCAGAAACCACGTATTTTCAGAGAATTTCTTAAAATTGAGCATATTGTGAAAGTTAGTCACTTGTTTGGATATAGCCCTGATACAAATATTATTCTCGATTTGACAAATTGGACTAGGTCATTAGCCTGGGATTAGGAAACATACAAAAAATTTTCCCGTTTCACTTTTTTTACTGAATTGAATTCTATTCCGATAGAAAGTGGAGTGTATCATATAGTCGGCCCCGCCCGACTTTAGCCTTTCCTTACTTGTTTTTTTTTGTAAACGACAAAAGTCCACAATTTGTAAAATATTTTGGCAAGATTAGTGGTAGTAATTTAAACTGTACGTTGCTGAAATGCTACGTTGTAAATTAAAAATATTAATGAGGTATGTCATAGAATGTAAAATCGTCAAAAATGGGACAATACGTCTTTGAAGAATATAATTATTCAACAATTCATTGCAATCTAGTAGTCTCAGAAATTATATAAAAGCACCACATGAAAGAGGAAACTTTGGGCATTCTAGATATATTTTGTGATTCTGGAAAGTGGTATTATGTCTAGGGTATTATGTCTTTGTGCATTCGTTGGTAACACCTAATAGGAAACGAGATAGACCCATTGTTTATTATAGAGACCGACTTAGAATCAAACAAAACATCTTATATTTCAACTAGAATCACCTGTGATGAAATTGTGTCAGATCGGATCAGAATTATATATATTATACAAATTTCGCTCCCGATTTGACCTTTTCTACACTAGAAACAACATATCTTAACAAATTGTCTTCAAATTTGGCAAAATGTCTTATATTTCAACTAGAAATAACTACGGTGAAAATGGGTCAGAACGGTTCAGATTTGTATATAGCTTTAATACAGATTTGACTTTCGACTTTGACTTTTTCCGCCCTAGAAACCTTCTTCAAATTTGGCATAACGGTCCATAATTATGACACATACAATAATTCTTCCACTTTATATGTGGATCTCCCAAAAAGGGTCTACCAAAAAATTAAATCATACCACACTAATAGCTTTTAACTTTATTTTTATTTTTATTATGAAACTTGTGGTTATCTTGTTCTCTTTTATTTTTGGAGTTGGAGTGTTATAACGAAAATTATTACTTTTTTACTAGGCGTGGAAATATTTGTAGCGTCCGTTTTGTCGCGTCAGTATTTCTGCTGTACCCAATTAAAAAATCTAAGAGATAATTCTCTTATTTCACAAATCCACTCTGACCTTCATTTACATGTACACTGCGCGTCATCAGGTTAGCACAACCCCCATCAGCTTAATAAAATTGCTCTTGTAGTTGTTGTTGTTAAGATGCAGCAAAATTTGTTTACTCTATTTTTCTCATCTTCGTATACACCATCACTGGCAAAGTGAATATGCGAAGGAAAGATCACGTTATCTGTTTTTTGCTATTTTCTATTATTTTCGATGGAAAAGTGTGCGTCATCAAGTTAGCACATGTAAATTCTTTTTAGTTTATCTTCAGTTGAACGCGTATTGCAACCAAATTTTTAATACTGCTCAAGTGGCCTATTAGCTTTAATATGAGTAAAGGAAAATCGCTATCTGTAGAGGAGAAATCCAAAATTGAAGCTTACAAGGAAGCAGGGCAGTTAATAAGTTCCATATCCAAAAAATGGGCAGAAGTCGTAAAGTTATATCAACATGCTGCGAGGTACAAAAACGTACTTGAAGTAGCTTTTCCCCATTTTCAAAATTTGTTCGGAAATCTGTCATGTACTTTCCAACCAAAGGACCAAAATGCCCGTTTAATGCAGTGGCCGCCTTATTCACCCGACGTCAATGTAATAGAAAACGGGCTCGTAAAGTTTACGAGTCTGGGAAACAATATTTCAACAAAGTGGAGCTAATTGAAGTCATCAAGGACGCTTGGTCCACCATTTCTCTAAATTATAATGGAAAATTGTTTGTGTCGCTTCCCAATCGAATCTATGAGGTCATTCTCAACAAGGGAGGATCGACACATTTTTAAATGTAAACAAGTAAGGAAAGGCTTAAGTCGGGCGGGGCCGACTATATAATACCCTACACCACTCCCTGCGTATGTACCTCGCTTTGATTACTAAACCCAGGTATTTCATGGGAGCAATTTTATGTAGTTCATACAAATTATATAAATTATATTCATATAATTTATATGCTATAAATTCATCTTCAGTCAAATTTAACGAGTATGGTAATTGATCTTATTGTCCGACAGACAAATACAAATTATACAGTAGTATACCAAAGTCATTTCAAAGTATGGACATATGGACATCACCCAAACAATTCTCATTGCAATTCAATTCGGTAAAAAAGTGAAATCGGGAAGGATTTTTGCATCCTGTAAATGTATGTGTTTGACAAAAAATGTTAAATCGGAAAGGACATTTGTATGGGGGTATATTGAAACCTGGAACGATGTGACCCGCTTTCACCATGTCTGTTAATTGGTGAAATATAATATGTAAAATTTGGCCAAAATCGGTTAAACATTCGGGAGCAACATTTGTATGAGGTCTATATCTAAATCTGAACCTATCTTACCCACTTTCTCCATAGATGTTTCTAGTTCGATTATAAGATGTTGTGCCAATTTTAAAGAAAAACGGGTACAATGTGTGGATTTAAGAGCGGAAAAAGTGAAATCGGGAACGACATTTGTATGGGGGCTATATATAAATCTGAACTGATCTTACCCAATTTTTTCATACGTGTTTCTAGTTGGATTATAAGATGTTCTGCAAAATTTAAAGAAAATCGGGTATAATATGTCGTTTCTAGAGCGGAAAATGTCAAATCGGGAGCGACATTTGTATGGGGGCTATATCTAAATCTGAACCGATCTTACCCAATTTTTGCATACGTGTTTCTAGTTGGATTATAAGATGTTCTGCAAAATTTAAAGAAAATCGGGTACAATATGTCGTTTCTAGAGCGGAAAATGTCAAATCGGGAGCGACATTTGTATGGGGTCTATATCTAAATCTGAACCGATCTTACCCAATTTTTGCACAGGTGTTTCTAGTTGGATTGTAAGATGTTGTGCCAAATTTAAAGAAAGTCGGGTACTATATGTGCTTTATAGGGCGGAAAAAGTCAAAGGGAGCGACATTTGTATGGGGGCTATATCTAAATCTGAACCGAATTCCTCCAAATTCAATACCGATGGTCATTGGCCAGAAAAAATAACTTCTGCCAAGTTTCATGACAATCAGACAACAATTGCGACCTGTAGAGTGCGAACAAACTTAGATGGACAGCAGACGGACAGACAGACATACATCGTTAAATCGACTCAGCTGGTGATTCTAAGCCGATCGGTATACTTAAAGGTGGGTCTAGCTCGATTATTTCTTGGTGTTACAAACATTTGGGGCGAAACTAACTTATAATACCCTAGCCCACGAAGTGGTGTAGGGTATAAAAATGTAGTACTCTTTTAGAGCTTTAGAACACTAAAAAGGCTTATCTGCTTTTTCAGTTCCTTTCTTTTTTGTGTAGTTTAAGGCGAAAAATCTACACGAAAATTTTTCAACAATATAATTTGCAAGTGCTTTAACACGTGAACGTCGACCAGGCAATGAAATACGTTATGTTTCGTGTCCGTTTGCAGAATTATATTTCCCTGAGCCATCAAATGTTTGTCCTTTTGTCGGTGTTATAATTCAGTTAAACAACTTCTATATTTTTCAAAAAACAAAAAATACTGCTGACTGTCTGGTGCGAATTGTATATTTATTTTTCTTTTGGGGTGATACAGAGCACGTGAAATATTTCGAAATAACATCATCAATCATCGATCTGCCGGCGTTGATAAATGAGGAAACACAAATTTGGTTAACGTTTGCACTCAATGGAGTCTAAATTAATTTCTGCATACGTTGTCACGAATGTATGCACGCCGACAAAGATAGATTGGTTCACGTTCATTATGATGTTCCATTTCATCATAATCATAGAATAACGCTTGCAAATTTAGCGATTGCATTTAAAATGGGGGTCTAATGATGACATTCGTTAGCGAAAGTACTCTCTTGCCGTAAGAATTGTTGAAGATACGATTTCTTGGGATCACGACATTCGATAGACATTTTTCATTGTGGGATATTATTTTGTGGATCTTTGTTAATGCCAAACATAGAAGAAGAATAAAAACAAAGCAAAAATATTGTTTGGCACAAGAAAATTTGTTAAAATTAAACAAAAAGATAATTTCAAGTAATTACCAGCAATCCAGTCCTATTTTGGCAGGTCCATGAATACGGATTACAGCCCAAAGCAATTCCCCAAAACACCCAAGATGAAGCTGTAGCTTAGAAATTCAACTCACTGCCCGACGAATACGAATATAATTTGGTCAACGGTGGCTATTCCGCATTGGATAATGGTATGGGTATTGAAGGGTCGCAACCCTTACGATTCTGCTTACGATTTCCCAGAATTCATGTGTTACTTGATTGAACCTATATAAGCTGATGGTGAATTGTACAGGGAAGATTGATTACAACCCGCTCCACCCCGCTATGCCTACAGCATAGATTAGCTGGGTTTTTTTCGGGTTGCATGACAGGCTGTTGCATTTTCTACTACTAACTGGAAGACTGTATGGTCCCGTGGACGAGAAACATTACTCCGGTGAAGGCTGTGAGCATTATTGCCTTGAAAGTAAGTAGAAATGGAAGATTGTGGTTGAAAGAATAGTTTCAGTTTTCTAAAAATGAAAGTATGTTTATTATATTAATGAAGAAGCGTGTTTACATTGCAGGTGCTAACGCTCCAATATATAGGGTGTGCCATTTAAAATTTAGAATCTGGTTTGATTTAAAGGTCATTTAATAATGGAACACAATATCCTTCATATGACTACCACGACTAGCTCGGCAGTACCTCATCCGATCAACCCAATTTTTCAGTACATGGCCCAATGGTGCCGCCAGAACAGAAGTTATAATGAATTAAATTTTACGTAGGCCAGGATAATTTGAGTGGAAAGTACTAAGAGGTTCCATATTGATAAAACAATTGTAAAAACATGATCAAATATCAAGTCATAGTGGATTCTATGCACCAGTATAGAAGTTACCTAGGTTAGTGACAATTTTGTGGTATGTTCTAGAAGGGGCGTGGCTAAGGCGTAAATATTTTGTATTATATTTATATTTTAAAAACATTTAAAATATCAAATTGCAAATGATTTGAACTAACCGTGCTGTCGGTTTTATTGTAACCAAAGTTTATGCCACTTTGTGTCCATGCGAATGCAACTTCTATAAAGCATTGCCAATTATGAAATCATCATCTACATAGAAGTTTATTTTACATAGTTTTGGGTGATTTGTGTGGGAGGTAAAACCCGCCATATTTTCTACAATCAAAGTGATTATAAAAACATTATCAAATACCAAAATATAGCTAATTCCGAATATCTGAGTGGAAGTTACATTAGTTTTAATTTAACATTGGAATATGGGTCATTTGTGAGGTAGGTACACAAGTTTTACATTCGTGGCATAAAATTTACTTTGACCAGCTAGTAAAGAGAATAATCTCTTTTGATGACAGCTGAACTGTCGTTAAAAATGAGAATAATGATTTTCAATTTATTCGGAAATCAATGAATTAACTGCAGTCATGTGCATCAAACAATCGATTAAATGGAGGAAACATTTGGGGAAGGTGTTATTTCTCGCCGTGGTTTATGCAACATTGTGTGACTCATTGCCGGGGTAGGGACTCATTGCTTGAAAAAGTGTTCCAATCTAGGTCTGGTAGTCCAGCTGCTCCACATCCGAACAACTCATTTTCGGCCAACCGTTCAGGTTATATTGGCCGGACCAGGTCTTATATGCACTCCTCCAACCGATCCGCAACTAAAGTGGTGGTTACATTTTAATGGCCGATGTTGATTTTGAATAAATCACAAATTATTTAGGAAATTATTGTCATTTCTTTTTATTATGATAATATTGGTATGGTTCAATTATGTACGGAACAAAATATCGGCCAAATGGCCGCGGGGACCTCGTCGGCGCACCTACATCCGATGGTTCACATTTTCGATGACGCTGAGGCATAATTGAGTTTCAATGCCGTTAATGTGCCGAATTATCTCATTCTTTAGCTCTTGAATTGTTGCTGGCTTATCGACGTACACCTTTTCTTTCAAATAACCCGAAGAAGGAAGTCCAACGCTGTCAAATCACATGATCTTGGCGGCCACCATGTGAGTTAACACGGCCATTTAATTTGTCGCGCAAAAGAGCCATTGTTTCGTTAGCTGTGTGGCAAGTGGCATCGACCTGTTGAAACCACATATCGTCCACATCCATGTCTTTCAATTCGGGCCATAAAAAGTTCGTTATCATCTCACGATAGCGAAGGCCATTGACAGTAACTACCTGACCGGCCTCATTTTGGAAAAAATACGATACGATGATGCCGCCAGGCCATAAACCGCACCAAACAGTCACTCTTTGTGAGTGCATTAGTTTTTCGACAATCACTCTTGGATTATCATTCGCCCAAATGCGGCAATTCCGCTTATTGACGAATCAACTGAGGTGAAAATGTGCTTGTCAAGAGGCTTTAGTTCTTGAGTCAATTGCACCTCGTAAGCGTGTAAATGCAAGTCTTTGTGCATAATGTTCATCAACGACGCACAGTGGTTCAGAATCAAAATCTATCGGCCAAAATTCAAAAATCAAAATTAGACAAGGACCCAAGGAATATTTTGAGATATTAACATTAACAAGTAAGGAAAGGCTAAAGTCGGGCGGGGCCGACTATATAATACCCTACACCACTCCCTGCGTATGTACCTCGCTTTGATTGCTAAACCCAGGTATTTCATGGGAGCAATTTTATGTAGTTCATATAAATTATACAGTTACTATAAATTCATCTTTAGTCATATTTAACGAATATGGTTAATAATATGGTAATTTATCCAATTATCCGACAGACAAATACAATTTAAATAGTAGTAATAGGACCGACATTTCAAAAAGGAGCCTAAAACAACATTCTGGGCCTGGCCTAAAACATAGGGCTATATATTTCTCATTCACGGTAGGTATTCCTAGTTGAAAAATATCATGATCTGCAAAATTTGATTAAGATCCGATGTAAGATGTAGTTTCTAGAGCTGTAATAGATCAGAATGGGCCCCATTTGGTTTATACCAAAGTATGGACATATGGGCATCGCCCAAACAATTCTCATTGCAATTCAATTCGGTAAAAAAGTGAAATCGGGAAGGATTTTTGCATCCTGTAAATGTATGGGGTATATTGAAACCTGGCACGATGTGACCCGCTTTCACCATGTATGTTTATAGGTGAAATATAATATGTAATGTTTGGCCAAAAGTTTGGAACCGATCTTACCCACATTCACATTTTTTAGTTGGATTATAAGATGTTGTGCCAATTTTAAAGAAAAACGGGTACAATATGTGGATTTTAGACCGGAAAAAGTCAAATCGGGAGCGACATTTGTTTGGGGGCTATATCTAAATCTGAACCGATCATACCCACTTTCAGCATAGGTGTTTCTAGTTGGATTATAAGATGTTGTGCCAAATTTAAAGAAAATCGGGTACAAGATGTGGTTTCTAGAGTGGAAAATGGCAAATCGTTTGTATGGGGGCTATATCTAAATCTGAACCGATCTTACCCAATTTCTGCATAGGTGTTTCTAGTTGAATTATTAGATGTTGTGCCAAATTTAAACAAAATCGGGTACAAGATGTGTTTTCTAGAGCGGAAAATGTCAAATCGGGAGCGAAATTTGTATGGGAGCTATATATAAATCTGAACCGATCTTAGCCACTTTCTGCATAGGTGATTCTAGTTGGATTATAATATGTTGTGCCAAATTTAAAGAAAATCGGGTACAAGATGTGGTTTCTAGAGCGGAAAATGTCATATCGGGAGCGACATTTGTATGGGGGCTATATCTAAATCTGAACCGACCTTACCGACTTTCTGTATTGGTGTTTCTAGTTGGATTATAAGATGTTGTGCCAAATTTAAAGAAAATCGTGTACAGGATGTGGTTTCTAGAGCGGAAAATGTCAAATCGGGAGCGACATTTGTATGTATATCTAAATCTGAACCGACCTTACCGACTTTCTGTATTGGTGTTTCTAGTTGGATTATAAGATGTTGTGCCAAATTTAAAGAAAATCGGGTACAAGATGTGGTTTCTAGAGCGGGAAGTGTCAAATCGGGAGCGACAATTCTATGGGGGCTATATATAAATCTGAACCGATCTTACCCACTTTCTGCATAGGTGTTTCTAGTTGAATTATTAGATGTTGTGCCAAATTTAAAGAAAATCGGGTACAAGATGTGGTTTCTAGAGCGGGAAGTGTCAAATCGGGAGCGACAATTCTATGGGGGCTATATATAAATCTGAACCGATCTTACCCACTTTCTGCATAGGTGTTTCTAGTTGGATTATAAGATGTTGTGCCAAATTTAAAGAAAATCGGGTACAAGATGTGGTTTCTAGAGCGGAAAATGTCATATCGGGAGCGACATTTGTATGGGGGCTATATCTAAATCTGAACCGACCTTACCGACTTTCTGTATTGGTGTTTCTAGTTGGATTATAAGATGTTGTGCCAAATTTAAAGAAAATCGGGTACAGGATGTGGTTTCTAGAGCGGAAAATGTCAAATCGGGAGCGACATTTGTATGGGGGCTATATCTAAATCTGAACCGATTTCCTCCAAATTCAATACCGATGGTCCTTGGCCAGAAAAAATAACTTCTGCCAAGTTTCATGACAATCGGAGAACAATTGCGACCTGTAGAGTGCGAACAAGCTTAGATGGACAGCAGACGGACGGACAGACAGACATCGTTAAATCGATTCAGCTGGTGATTCTAAGCCGATCCGTATACTTAAAGGTGGGTCTAGCTCGATTATTTCTTGGTGTTACAAACATTTGGCGGAAAACTAACTTATAATACCCTAGACCACGAAGTGGTGTAGGGTATAAAAATCGAGATATGGGATATATTTTAGAAATCGACCCATAGTTGACTACTTTTCGTATATTTCGATTTTAAAGAAAATTAAAATTTTTATTTTTTTGCTTATGTTTTTAACATATTTTTACGTATTCGTTCATAAAGGGTTCCCCGTTTTTGCGGGGTAACTTTCGCTTATCCGATATTGCCCCCTTGGAAGATAGGATACATTTAGTGCAAAAAGTCCGATTTTTTAGTTCCGAAACTGAATTTCCTCATTTTTCTCCCACTAACTTCTGAAATGTATGTACGCAGATAAAAAGATGAGTAAATTTCCTCCATGCTCTTGTTAATTTTCATGATTTCGACCATGTCAAAAGTCTTTTCAAGTGGCTCCGCAGCGACTTTTCGACATCAAAACCGGCCTCTATAAGGAGATGAAAAGACTTTTGACATGGTCGAAATCATGCCATTTGTAAATAAATTTGCTTTCTATTAAATATAGAAGCAAAATGGTCTTGAGCCCTGTTCAAATCAAATATTGATTACAGACCAAAAAAATGCAAACGAAAAAACAAAAAAAATTAAAATTTTTTCTTTGCATTATGAACAAATACGCAAAATTATGTTAAAACTAAACATAAACACAAAAAAATAAAAATTTTAATTTTCTTTTTTTTTAATACACACACAACAATTTTAATTTTTTTTGAAATCGAAAAAAAACCAAAAGTAGTCAACTTTGGGCCGATTTCTGAAATATATCCGAATCCAGAACTCAAAAATGTCCACTAGAACAAAAGTTATTGAATTTTGGCCGATGGATTTTGATTCTGAACCACTGTGCGACGAGCGTGAGAGGTGCAATTGTTGGGCACGACGACGAGCAGCAATATTTTCTGCGAGCATGCACTGGTGTTTTCACATTTCCTACAGACCCGGTTTGCTCAAATTTTTGCACGATTTTTCCGATTGTACGCACATTTAGACTATTAAATTGAGCGAAAAAATCACGAAGTGCATGGTATGCATTTTGATTTGAACGCCCATTTTCATAATAAGCCTGAATAACTTTAACGCGTTGCTCGATTGTGTATCTTTCCATGGTTCAAATTGAGTTAGTCCGAAATTGAGAAATGTCAAATGAAATGCAGAAAAAACTTGACGTTTAGCTGTGGTTCACATTCAACATCGGCCCTTACAATTTAATCACCCTTTATAAGATATTCACTTGAAAATTTTAATTTCCTGCAGAATATGGATAGAATCCTATTGTGCTTCCAATAAACCGTCAACCATAGCGTTTTATTATGGATGGTAACGATAATTTATGTTCCGTTACGGATTATATGCTGTGCTTTTGCATAATGGTACACACTCAAAAAGCTAGGGTAACGAATAAAAACCTTCACCTGAATAATTTTGCTGATGGCGCTTACGTCTTTTTGGCTTTCGCATTCTGTGCACTCGGAGGCCCTTTTGGATCCATTGTACTCATCCTTGTACCTGAAATAGATAATGATTTAGCAGGAATGGGGTTGTGGTGGTTTAGGAGGTGTTAAGTGATTATAAGGAGTTGGTAAGTCGACTTTAATTTGACTGTTTAGTTGTCAAGTAATGCTCTTTCTTCCTTGTGATTGTTATGACCTATGAGTAAGTCGAGAGTGCCTCTGGGTAGCTTGACATTGGCATACCTTATGGTTCTCATTCTTACTTATAGTTTCCAGATTCATTGTGATCATCAGTGTAAATAAAAAACCACCCAGGTCATGGATGGTGCGGGTTGCAATTTCATCAATGTTCCTAATTATATAATCTCCTCGGTATCTTTTCCACAATAGTCCACAATACCTGTGTGCCGTCTGATGAGCCTGCTTCTAATGTTACAGTAGATTCCTATGAGCGTACGCATCTCTACTTTGCCTAACTTTAATAAAGTTCTAGTTTTCTGTTTGTCTGCCTCTGGCCAAGTGGCCCCAGCAATCCTACAGGCAGAGACGAATCACCTGGCTTCTGAGGTCATCTAGCGAGCGTTTGCAACTCAGTAATAGTTTTGATTTGACGTTATGTGATATGATTGATTTTAGGGCTGCCTGACTATCTATGTAAAATTTTATATCTGTTTCAGCCGGAATTTCTGCCTCCGATAGAAATTCTGCTGCTTTTTTAATTGCAAGGATTTCAGCTTGATAAACGCTACAGTTGTCGTTGAGTCTGAAAGATTTACGTATCTGTAGAGATTCAATGTAGAAACCAGCACCTGTGCCTATTTCCATCTTAGAGCCATCAGTGTAGACAGCCAAGCCTGTGAAGGGCTCGCCATTGCCCCAGTCCAGAACCGGCACCATGTAATCGGTACCTTCACTAAAGGCAGGTTCATGAAGATTCTCCATATTTCTTTGAATGATGCTTGCATGACCAAATGGTCTACTCCCCCAGCAGCCTGTTTCATTGAACCTTAAATCGCTTTTGCAGCAGCCATCTCTGTGAAATGATCCAGAGATAGATGGTGTAATATTACATCAAGGGCTCCTGTGATACTCAGACTAGCTAGTCTCTGTGTCTTTGTTAGCTTTGATAATAGTTTTCCATTTCTCATGGCACTCCACCAGACTAAACAGCCATAGGTAGTAATGGGCCTGGCTACCGACCGGTAGATCCAATCTACAACTTTCGGTTTCAGACCCCAGCTCTTATCTATGGAGTTCCTACACATGAAGAGAGCATTTAGGCTTTTTTTATACCTTTCTTCAGTGTTTCTGATCCAGTTCAGCCTGCGATCTAGTATCACCCCAAGGTATTTAGCCTCCTGTGAAAGGGGAAGTTCGGTTCCATCCTAGTTTTCCTAGGATTGATGCCCAGGACACTACTACTAGCCCATCCTGATAATTTCCCCAGTGCACCTTGCATTAAATCACTGATAGTTGGTAGAAATTTAATATCCCGTAACACTTTACGAATAGCATCTTCACAAGCGAATGGGAACGCACTTCTAGTATGGGCTCACAGAGGTATGGTGTCCGATTTGCACCCAGAAGGTCAATGTTTAATTTTGTATATTTTTATCAATTTAAACATGTTTGCTTAAAAAGTACAAGTTTATTGTTTTACTAGCCGACCCGACAAAAATTTTCCTGTCTATATTTGAATTATTTTGTTTGTGATCGTAGTATGAATTTTTGAACAGGATTTCAAATATTTAAGCAAACCTGGAATGAGAAAATTGTTGTTCTCAGTGATTGTTGTATCGATTAACGTTTGCTGACTTATTTATTCAATTTATTGACACGAACTAATAATACGTTCGCTTAAGTGGATTTTGAACAATGCTTAGGAACACTTCTCCCATGAGTTTTATTTTTCATACGGTGAACTGGAAAAATCGACGGGGAATATAATGCAGAAGGTCGACATTTCAAATGCGATTTTGACATTTGACACTTTCAAACAAGAATTTTAAATATATAGTACTTAATTTAAATATATACCGATTTGTTTAATATTGAGATCACGAGAATCATTTGTGTGAAGTCGTCATTCGACTATAACCATCCTGTCAAAATATACTTTTGAATAAAAATCGCATGTCTAGTCATTATTCCATTTAATTTCTTCAAAGACTTTATGCGAGACATCGTATATTCATACCTAGCGATCAATTTACGTTATTGCCCAACCTGATCACCCGCACAGTTCTTCGACAGTTTTCACCTTGGAAGTTCTTTAATATGCATATTCAACTTTTGATTTGATTGCTGAATGAGCTGTTCGACCTTTTTCAACAACTTAGCTGCAATTTCAGATGATGGCGATAAAATTAAATTCTGCGAGAGAATCGTAGCCAAAATCTACACGATCAATAGTCTTATGGTTCCAACGTGATCGTAAACGGCATATTGTACCCGATATTCTTTAAATTTGGCAGAGCATCTTATAATCCAACTAGAAACACATATGCAAAAATGGGTAAGATCGCTTCAGATTTAGATATAGCCCCCATACAAATGTCGCTCCCGATTTCACTTTCTCCGCTTTAGAAACCACATATTGTACCCCATTTTCTTTAAAATTGGCACAACATTTTATAATCGAACTAGAAAAACCTATGCTGAAAGTGGGTTTGATCGGTTCAGATTTAAATATAGCCCTCACATATTATGATAGTCAAATATATGGGTCCATATTTTCGTATAACCCCCATACAAATTGGGCCCCATTCCACTCTATTACATCTCTAGAACCCACATCGTGCATTAGATATCGATATGATTTTGCATATCATGTCATATTTCAACTAAGCCCTTACAAATGGCCCCATTTTAATTTTTACCCCTTTTTATCAAGAACGCAAATTTTACATCGGATTATATTATATTATATTTCAGAATACAAAGTCAAATATATGTGTCCACACTTTGGAATAACCCATTCTACTCTAATACAGCTCTAGAAACTACGTCTTGCATCGGATCATGATATATTTCAACTATGAATACCTACAGTGAATGAGAAATATATAGGCCCATGTTTTGAGCCGGTGTTGTTGTAGGCCTCCTTTCAAATGTCGGTCCGATTCATCCTATTACTACTGTATAATTTGTATTTGTCTGCCGGAAAATTGGATCAATTATTTACCATATTCGTTAAATATGACTAAAGATGAATTTATACTGTATAATTTATATGAACTACATAAAATTGCTCCCATGAAATACCCTGGTTTAGTAATCAAAGCGAGGTATATACGCAGGGAGTGGTGTAGGGTATTATATAGTCGGCCACGCCCGACTTTAGCCTTTCCTTACTTGTTTTTTTTTTGTATAATTTCCGATGTAATTTCAGCTTATTTAGCACAGCATTACCAATACATTCCCATTTCAGTTTATAATTCTCAGCGGTGTTGCCATATTCACACATTTATCTGAGAACAATTTAAGTATTGAATGAGAAAACCAAAATGTTTAACCGGCACTTTATCGCTTCCGGCACTTATGTCCCGGTTAGTTAATTGGCACTTAAATCGGACTATGAGAACATGGCCCTAAGAAGTGTTAATTTATTTAATACAAATTTAATTTAATGTTCATTTGCATTATATATTATACTAGCTGAACCCCCGCCCGCTTCGCCAGGCAGAAAAACAAACGGAAATAAAAATCATATTGTTTTTTCTTGTGATCGGTATTATATGTACCACTTATAATCAAGGCATTTCCCTGAGATACAAAAGAAATGGATATGTTCCATGGAAAATATTGAAGTACGGCGAATAAAGGAAGAAATGTCAAAAATCAAATTGATTTTAGGTTGAGTGTGATTCTCCTCCTTTCCATTACCCAAACAAAAAACTTGCTACGTAAGAAGAACTTACTAAATCGAATATGGAATTCGAATGTACTATATTCAAAACACATAGAAAGTCAATCAAATTGTTCACTAATCAAACAACACAAAAACTAAAAAATTAATATAATTTCCGTTTTCTTGACTTAAGTCGGATTTTGGCGATATTTCTTTTTAGTAAACTTTCTTTGCTATTATGCTAAGAAAGAAAATGAGTAATTTTACAAAATTCAAATCAAAAATTCCCCATCATTCAAATCCCGCCTATTTGTATAACAATATAGGAATTTCGGTGACGAATATACTCTAAAACAGGTTTTAATTTCGTATGCGAAGCGTCACGGATACTCTCCGCCCATCTCGGTGTCGAATATATTCTAAAACCGGTTTTAATTTCATATGGGAAGGGCCACGCCCACTTTCCGCCCATATTTGCACAACTATTTACACTGGATCTATTCAGACAATTTTTCAGCACTCTAGGTTTTATAGAACTGATAATATTCAATAATAGGTTTTAACTTCGTTTGTGAAGTACAACGCCCACTATCCCACTACCGCCCATTTTTGGTACAACTACGAAGGTTTATGCTAGATGCACTCACAAAAAATGCAGTATTGTAGCTGTTATAAAAATATATTCAATAATATGTTTTAAGTTTATATGTGAGGTAGCACGCCCACTTTTCCAATACCGCAAATTTTTGACATAACTACCCACAAAACACACAAAATTTCAGTATTGTATCTGTCATAGAACTGGATATATTAGAAAATGGGTTATAACTTCGTAAGGGAGGTGCCACACGCACTTTTCCAATACCGCCCATTTTGGCCACAACTACGCACATTGATGCTAGATGAACTTACACAAAATTTCAGTATTGTATCTGTCATAGAATTGAATATATTCGAAAATGGGTTATAACTTCGTGTGGGAGGTGCCACACCCACTTTACCAATACCACCCATTGCACAACTACGCACATTGATGCTATATGCACTTACATAAAATTTCAGCACTCTAGGTGTCATAGAACTGGCAATATTCAATAATAGGTTTTAACTTCGTATGGGAGGTGCCACGCACATTTGTCCAATCCCGACCATTTTTGGCACAACAACGCACATTGATGCTAGATACACTTACACAAAATTTCAGCACTCTAGGTGTCATAGAACTGACAATATTCAATAATAGGTTTTAACTTCGTATGGCAGGTGCCACGCCCATTTGTCCAATCCCGCCCATTTTTGGCACAACTACGCACATTGATGCTAGATACACTTACATAAAATGTCAGCACTCTAGGTGTCATAGAACTGACAATATTCAATAATAGGTTTTAACTTTGTGTGGAAGGTGCCACGCCCACATTTCCAACACCGCCCATTTTTGGCACAACTACGCAAATTGATGCTATATGCACTTACATAAAATGTCAGCACTCTAGGTGTCATAGAACTGACAATATTCAATAATAGGTTTTAACTTCGTATGGCAGGTGCCACGCCCATTTTTCCAATCCCGCCCATTTTTATCACAACTACCCACATTGATGCTAGATACACTTACATAAAATGTCAGCACTCTAGGTGTCATAGAACTGACAATATTCAATAATAGGTTTTAACTTTGTGTGGAAGGTTCCACGCCCACTTTTCCAACACCGCCCATTTTTGGCACAACTACTCAACTTGATGCTATATGCACTTACACAAAATTTCAGCACTCTAGGTGTCATAGAACTGACAATATTCAATAATAGGTGTTAGCTTCGTATGGGAGGTGCCACGCCCACTTTTCCAATACCGCCCATTTTTTTGCAAAACTGTGCAGGCTAACAATTAGTGGACTTTCACAAAAATTCAAGACTCTAGCTGCAACAGTACTCCGAATATGCTAATTTATAAAAAACGAATAAATCCCCAATTTGTGTGGGAGGTGCCACGCCCACTGAAAATATCAAAAATTTATATAGCCTATTTTCACCACCGGTTCAACATGAACATACTGTGAAAATTTCAAGAAGATCGGTCCAGTAGTTTAGTCTGCTATAAAGAACAAACAAACAAACAAACCCACAAACTTACAAACACAGATTCCTTTTTATATATATAGATATTTCAGTCTTTCAAAATAGAAGACATCCCTCCTATGACAACTCCATGCTAAATTCAGTGGTGAAGATCCCAATTTGTACTACATCCAAATATCTTTTTCAATTCTTCATGTGCTCTCTTTTTGCTGCACATAAATTGAAATTTCACGAAAATAATTTTAATTCAACCAGCATTTTATAAACATTATAAATATTCTGTGTGGAATATTTATATGCACCACAAATCTAAAAGATAACCAAACATTCGAGCTGCTAATCTTAATGGAATACGGGGAAAGATTATAAGTATTCAAATGTCCATGTTTACCCATATGAACAATCGTAATCGATTTCGTGAGTGACATATAATTAGATTTTATGACACGGATTAAACAGTTGGTTCTTCTGAGAAATAATTATTGATTGTGGGCAAATATGTTATTCAATGTTATTAACCCTCTCATGACCGAATTTTCTTCTTAAAAATATATAAAACTTACTATGCTTTTTGATGAGGTATGGATCTAACCCGAATTCTCCCGGTTTTCGAAATAGGCACTCGAATGTTTTAAAACTTTGTTTACTGCTTATCTGGCATCCCCTTAACACAAACTAAGAAAAAGAATTGGCTTATTGGGGCCAGATTTTGAGAAAATGGATGTCGTCATATGACGACGCTATGAAAATACAGGTACAAAAAATGCTCTGTTTGGTTTTAGTTTTAAATTTTTTATTTGTTTTTCAATTGAATAATAATAAAGAAGAAAGCAATACAAATACTTTTTATGACTTTTGATGGTACGAAGCGAAGCAATCTATGCATAAACCTTTGTCACACTTTTTGCACTCGGTTCTCACAGTTGACTTACATTTATCACCAACGCATCGTCTCTGTTTATTATTTTTCGTTCTTTGCACATAGTGCATATATCCATCGTACCTCATGGAGTCAGCTCCAGGTTGGACTTTCGGTGTTCTTCCAGGACCTTTTGGGGCATTATTCTCCAGTAAAAGATATGACATGGCTAAGTCTCTCCGGAAGCTCTTTTGCCTTAGCTTAGGATCTTGTTCTCTAGCTAAAAGCCAAGCATTTTGAACTGAAACGTCCAACATCCACGTAAAGATTGACCACCACCACTTTTTTCCTCGTATAGATATCCGATCAGCATTTACATTTTGATCCATACGATCAGTGCCGCCCATATTTTTGTTGTAATTTTGGATAGAATATGGAATATTTACCTCGACATGTTGTAGGTCAGCCCTGTTCCATCTTCTTGCTTTTCCTTCGGGATCAGCAGAAAAAATTGTGGAAGCTACTGTTACCACTGCGTTATCTTTCCACCTAGTCACAAAAAAATTTTCTTTTTGAAATTTTGCAATTGCAACCTGTGTAACACCTCTATCTTTCTTTTTGAATTCGTTAGGATCTAGCAAGCAGCAATTATTTCCTAAGCGGTTACATCTTATGGTCCCAGTACAATTGTAACCTCTGTTTCTCATTTCTTTGAGTAAAGGAAATGTTGTGAACAAATTATTTAATTAATTATTAATTATTATATTTATTTCTGATGGCTTGCTTACAACCGTGTTTGCCAAAATACTCCACCATTGCTTCATCATGTGACACTGACTCTGTGGGCTGGAAATGTTTCATAAAAGCCTGTTGAAGGTGAGAAATAAGTGGACGTAATTTGCAGAATTTATCGGTTTTATCTAAGTTAGCATTAGACTGAAAATGCAACGATTTCATAATAGTATCAAATCTATTTCTACGCATTGCATTGTATATTGCGTAATTACGTAAATCATCGCCAATGTTCCAATACATTGCTTTACTAGATAATGGACTGTATCCAGAAACTATCAAAATTCCAAAAAATGTTCTCAGTTCCTTTTTGCTCAGCTTCACATCTTGCCAATTTTTAGATAAACAATATTCAGTACTTTGGGCGATTGTGAGCTCCATCAATTCGTCGTTGAAAAAAAGCTCAAAATACTCAACAGCCGTCATGCTTTCATCATATTCATTTACAGGTGCATTGAATTCAGGCCCATGTGACGTTTTCCCTCCTATTTCCCAATTTATCTCATTTTCATTGTATTTCTTTCCATGTACTTTTTTCTTTTGACTTCTTGCTGTACGGAGTCTGTAGAATGTTGTCTATCAATTCGTATTTCAGCTGGTGCCAGAAGTTGATTACGAGACAGGGCATTGATATTACCATCGGCTTCCTCGTCTGAATCTTCATCAGTTAACACGTTTACTTCTGGAGGTTCTATGTAAAACTCTGTTGACTGACCTTCTTCCTCCAAAATATCCAAAATGTCTGCGACGCTAAGAGGCTTACTAAAAAAAATTCAAGACAAAAAATATAATATTAGAATCGTTTTATCATAGTGTCGTCATATGACGACAGCCAAATATATTCTGAAAAAAACAAAAGTTGTTTCCGCAAATCCTTTAGCGGTTGTTAAAAAAACTTGACTGACAATGTAAACTTTTAATTTGTTTAACTTTTATGTCACATAAATATTATTTAATAAGTTTTTAACACTTACCTTTTAGCACAACTCATAATTTTTAAATTTTTCAAAAACCACTAAGAATAAACAATTCACTGAGCACGAATACGTTGAATGACAACTTGGAACTATTTTTTTTATGATAAAATAAGCCACGTGCTACGTCGTATGCACTGGTTTATTTTGTTTCTAACGGTTTAAACCAGTTCCCCAATAAATTGAAGTTGTCAATATTTTCGTCGTCATATGACGACGCTAGCAGAATTCGGGCTAAATATGATTTCTATAGAGTCTTGGGGTTCTAATTCATACAGGACATGAGTAACAGGATGTGTCTTAAAATCATTATACTGCAGATATCGGTTAAACAAAAAATATTTTTAAATGGTTTCTTAATTTTCAAAATCTTTGATATATATCACTTCGAATAACAAAGACAGATGACAGACTCGAAGAAATCCAATACAAACAAGTAAGGAAAGGCTAAAGTCGGGCGGGGCCGACTCTATGATACACTCCACTTTCTATCCGAATACAATTTAATTCGGTGAAAATGTGAAAACGGGCAGGATTTTTACATCCTGTAAATGTGTGTGTTTGACAAAAAATGTTAAATCCGAAAGGACATTTGTATGGGGTATATTGAAATCTGGAACGAAATAGGTGAAATATAATATGTATAGTTTGGCCAAAATCGGTTAAACATTTGGGAGCAACATTTGTATTTGCGCTATATCTAAATCTGAACCGATCATAGCCACTTTCACCATAGGTTTTTACTTGGATTATAAGCAGTTGTGCCAAATTTAAAGAAAATCGGGTACAATATGTAGTTTCTACAGCGGAAAACGTCAAATCGGGAGCGACATTTGTATGGGGGTTATATCTAAATCTGAACAGATCTTACATAATTTCTGCATATGTGTTTCTAGTTGGAGTATAAGATGTTGTGCCAAATTTAAAGAAAATCGAGTATAATATGTGGTTTCTAGAGCGGAAAATGTCAAATCGGGAGCGACATTTGTATGGAGGCTATATCTAAATCTGAAACGATCTTACCCAATTTTTGCACAGGTGTTTCTAGTTGGATTATAAGATGTTGTGCCAAATTTAAAGAAAATCGGGTACAATATATAGTTTCTACAGCGGAAAACGTCAAATCGGGAGCGACATTTGTATGGGGGTTATATCTAAATCTGAACCGATCTTACATAATTTCTGCATATGTGTTTCTTGTTGGTTTATAATATGTTGTGCCAAATTTAAAGAAAATCGAGTATAATATGTGGTTTCTAGAGCGGAAAATATCAAATCGCGAGCGACATTTGTATGGGGGCTATATCTAAATCTGAACCGATCTTACCCAATTTTTGCATAGGTGTTTCTAGTTGGATTATAAGATGTTGTGCCAAATTTAAAGAAAATCGGGTACAATATGTAGTTTCTACAGCGGAAAATGTCAAATCGGGAGCGACATTTGTATGGGGGCTATATCTAAATCTGAACCGATTTGCCTCAAATTAAATAGCGTTCGTCCTTGATCCACAAAACTTACTTGTGCCAATTTTTGTTAAGATCGGACTATAATTGCGACCTGTAGTTTGATTACAACAATAGATGGACAGACAGACGGACAGACGGACATTGCTAAATCGACTCAGAAAGTGATTCTAAGTCGATCGGTATACTTAACAATGGGTCTATCCCGCTTCCTTTTGGGTGTTACAAACAAATGCACAAAGCCATAATACTCTCGTGGAGTGTATAAAAAGAACAATTTCTAAACAATTTCAAATTACAAGAAACTCAAACAATTGAAATTTGAGAGTTCACTTTTGGTTTCGCCTTCCTACGCAAACTCAAGTTACCGAATTTGTTGGTTCCCTTTTAAATATTCCTTGTTACATATGTAAACAAAAATAAAAATTATTAATTCTACAAAATATGTGACTTTAAATATTTTATAGGACTAACTCGCAATGTTGCCTATAGGCAACATCGGACATGAGAGGGTTAAGATCTGAATACTTTTAAAGGTATGTGCGATTACACTGTGCAACATTTTTGAAGTCATTTCAAAATAACCATATACGGACACCGCTACATGATAAAAGACCAAAAAAAAAAAAGACCCGTGTTTTTTTTCCCAAAGTCATGCACTTTTTTTTATGGGCCCCCAGAGATTTGAGGCCTCGGTGTAATTTTTGGAAAAAAGTGATCATATTCTCAGGCTCATATCTTGCAAACCGTTCGGAATTTTGATTTACTCTCTGAGGCAAAGTTCTAGCTCTTGTCATAAAGAACAAAAATTGTGAACATATAAAATATGGTTATTTTGAAATGACTTCAAAAATGTTGCACAGTGAAAGGAAAAAAATCTAATTTTTGGGAAATTTTTCAATTTTGCGGCTACCTAAGCGCTACCTAAACGGTGTTAAGAATAATTCCTAGGAAGTTCATATGTTCTAGAAAGTTGTTTATTGAGATCTTAGGTACATTTTTGTAGTTGATTGTTTCCCTGAATTTTCAGCGGTTTGCTACCTATGGACCTGAACAGGGGAAAAAAGGTTTAAAAAAATCGATTTTTTTTAAGTTTTTTGCGATTTTGACCTTGAAGATGAAGTTTTTTTGATTTTATATGTTCACAATTTTTCTTCTTTATGACAAGCGCTAGAACTTTGCCTCAGAGAGTAAATCAAAATTCCGAACGGTTTGCAAGATATGAGCCTGAGAATATGATCACTTTTTTCCAAAAATTACACCGAGGCCTCAAATCTCTGGGGGCCCATAAAAAAAAAGTGCATGACTTTGGGGGGAAAAAAAACACGGGTCTTTTTTTTGGTCTTTTATCATGTAGCGGTGTCCGTATATGGTTATTTTTTTCGTGTTGCACTGTGTTATTAGTACGGCCCAAAATTTTAAGAAAACCCCAAAATTCGCGAAACTTACAGACAACAACTTCGTAGTCTACATGCAGCACGGAACACAGAGGAATTATATGGGACCTCAATGAAAGACATTAGACCTCAACGGAAGGCTTGACGACTTCTAATTATGCAGAATTTTAACAATAGTTTGGCCACTTACGGTGTCGAATGAATGAATATGGACTGACACCAATTATACTGTGGACCACAAAACAAGTAAACGGTGTAAAGTTTGGATAATGAAAAAATAATTTTATAAATAAATATAAAATTTCAATTATTTTAAAACACGTTTATAAGGCAAGGCTGCCAATATCTTTATAATATTTATTTTAGTTTTTTCGTTTGTATTTTTTTGGTCTGTAATCAATATTTGATTTGAACTGGCATATTGTCCTGGCTCAAGACCATTAAGATGGCATGTGTACTTTAATACTTGGTACGATTTTTAAACGCAAATTCGGCAAGTGAGTTGTGATTCTCGTTCGTTTGTGAGAATCATCTCCTTATAGAGGCCGGGTTTGATGTTGAAAAGTCGCTGCGAAGCCACCTGAATGAAACCTTTAGACAAGGTGGTAATCATGATAGTGGTAGTCTGCAGCCAAGTAATAAATGTCACCATGCCATTTGTAAATAAATTTGCATTCTATTAAATATAGAAGCAAAATGGTCTTGAGCCAGGACAATATCCCAGTTCAAATCATTTATAATATTTATATACTTCAAGTCAATTCAAAAAGTAAATATAAGGCATCGTCAAAAAATAAATATTGGTGGATAGTGGGCTCATTTTCAGCTACCGTCGTTTGGTTGGTTGTATTTTAATTCCAAAAGAAAAAAATCAAAATCACGTACACAGGGAAAGATTCTTGCTGTATCCATTTAGTTGGTACTATTTTTATACCTCTGCTCTCATTCTATCCTTTGAAAGTACGAATTTGGAAAAAACTTTTTTAGTTTTCGTGTCTACGCAGTCAGAATGTATACTTTTTATGACTCTCTGCGTCCATTTGGATGGTACAGTTTTTATCCCCTTTTTTCATTTTGCCCCATAAAATACGAATTTCTAAGAATCCCTTTATTTTACGTTTCTACGCAATCAGAGGAATGTATACACCTAATTTCATTATTCTAGGTGCAGCTCTTTGTTTGGTACCATTTTTATCACTCTATTTCCATTTTACCCCTAAAAGTACGAAAATTCCCTTTGTTTTTTGTCTACGCAATCAGAGGGATGTATAAACCGAATTTCATTATTCTAGGTGTTGCCGTTTGATTGGTACCATTTTTATCCCTCTATTCCCATTTTACCCCTTAAAAGTACGAATTTGAAAAAAAATACTTTTATATTATGTATCCACTCAAGCAAAGGAATGTATACACCGAATATCGTGTTTCTAACTGTTGCAGGTACCATTTTTATCCCTTTTTGTCCCATTTCACCCCCTACAAACAATTTTCACTTTATTGTGTGCGTGTTTGCTAAAGGGGCATTTCAAATATCAAATAAATATGAGCAGACTTATTCAAAAAACATGATGAAATACTGTAAATATTAGGGACTGAAAATACGTCCTTGTCTGAGAACAATTTTTCCCTGTAGACCGATTTCGCCCATTTGCAATCACAACCGATCTACAAAATTTTGACGCCCAGCTCCTTTATAAGGTCCAAAGTCGATATTTCATGGTGTTACAAACGGAATGACAAAGATAGTATACCCCCATCCTGGAGGAGAATATACGTGTATCGGCGTTTTGAAAGTTTACGTATGATGGACATTTTATTTATATATAAACAGCTTTCTTTAGTTCGGTGATATGAGTTAAAATGAACTAAAATTGAGAAAAATTGATTTTGCTTCAGAGTATGCAAAACTAATACAAACAAGTAAAAACAGCGTTAAGTTCGGTCGGGCCGAACATTATATACCCTCCACCATGGATTGCGTTCCACAGAGCTTGTCGATTTTCGTAGAAGTGCAGTAGCATTACAGGAAAATGTAAACAAAACAAATAAAAAACAATTTTATATATAAATATAATTTTTTATTATTTCAAACCATGCTTATAAGGCAAGACTTCCAATACATTTATACTATATATATCGAAATTAGACTTCAAGTCAATTCAAAAAGTAATCTTCAAAAAAGCTTAAATACCATAAATTTTGGTAGATAGTTGATGCCACAGTTGGTTGTATTTCCATTCTATTTTAATTCCAAAAGTACAAATTTGAAAATCCATTATCCATCACGTACGCAGTGCAAGGTAACCTAACTTCATGATTCAACCAATTTTTGCCGTAAAAGTAAAACAGTAATAATTTTGAAAAATCTTTTAAGTTTGCGTGCCTATGCATTCAGAGGAATGTATACTCCGAATTTCATGACTCTAGCTACGGCCATTTAGTTGGTACCATTTTTATCCCCGTTTTCCCATTTTACACCCTTAAACGTACGATTTTCTAAAATCTCTTTATTTTACGTGTCTACGCAATTAGAGGGATGTACACACCGAATTTCATCATTCTAGCTGTAGCCGTTTAGTTAGTACAATGTTTATCCCTCTGTTCCCATTATATCCCTAGAAAGTACAAATTTGGAAAAAGCTTTTTATTTTTCGTGTCTACGCAGTCACTCCGAATTTCATGACTTTAGCTGCGGCCATTGGTACAATTTGTATCTCCTTTTTCCAATTTAACCCCAAAAAGTACGAATTTAGAAAAATTCCTTTATTTTACGTGTCTACACAATCAGAGTAATGTATACACCGATTTTCATTATTTTAGGTGCAGCCTGGTACCATTTTTATCCCTCTATTCCCTTTAAAAGTACGAATTTGGAAAAAATAATTTTATATTATGTATCTACTCAATTAGAGGAATGTACGTATCGAATTTCGTGTTTCTAGCTGTTGTCGTTTGATAGGTACCATTTATATCCCTTTTTGCCCTATTTAACACCGTACGAATAAGAATCACTTTATGGTGCACGTTTTTGTTATAGGGGGAATGCGAATACCCAATGTCTAGTAAGTACAAGCTGACATATTGATAAACATGCTAAAATATTAGTCGTAATTATGGATATTTTAAGTCCTTGTGAGGGAAAAATTTTTACCTTTCCTCCTTTCGTTTAGCTGCTAGCGTGCTTTCAACAGACGGACGGACATACGAACGGATATAGCTAGATCGTCTTAGAATTTTATGACGATTAAGAATATATACACTTTATAGGGTCGCAGGTCGATATTTCAAGGTGTTACAAACGGAATGACAAAGTTAGTATACCCCCTTCCTGGATGTGGAGGGTATAAAAACAATTAAGGAAAGGATAAAGTCGGGCGGGGCCGACTATATGATACACTCCACTTTCTATCCGAATACGAAAAAGTGAAAACGGGAAGAATTTTTGTATGTTTCCTAATCACAGGCTAATATGTCAAATCGAGAAGAATATTTGTATCGGGGCTACATGGTATGAAGTGACCCACTTTCACAATAGGTTCTTCGGGAGCGAAATTTGAATGGAAGCTATATATAAATCTGAACCGATCCGACCTACTTTCACCATAGGTGTTCCTACTTTAAATATAAGATCTTTTGCTAAATCTGAAGACAAGTAGGAAAAGTTAAGTTTTGAATTTTGGTGTATTCTAATGCTTATAATAGAATATTATGATAAATATTTTTGTAGAACATTTTGACCCACTAAACCGCTTTCTAAGGGTGTTTTTTACTCTTTTGAACAAAAGGAGGAGCTAGAGGGTTAAAATGTTCCTCGTAGTGGTTTAAGTACATTAGCTGAACACATCTTATATTTGAAATGGAGGAGTCACAAAGTTTCCCATGCCGATTCATCATAAGAATGTGCAAAGGGGTGAAATATTCACCCCCTCTAAAATGACCGCATACCATATGTTTTACCTCCTCTTTCCGAATCCGTTGTGAGAACCTCGTTTGCTTCGAAAAGTTTTAATTGTGTTCCACAGTGATATTAACATTTTTAAATTATTTGTTTTTAGGCAATTTAATTTTTTGACACAGAGTGACAGATGAGTTTTATCTGTGATTTTTTAATGTTTTCCATCTTGTGCTAAAATAGGGTACTAACAACAAACACTAATTCAAACAAGTTTAATAGTTACTACGTCCAACAAATGTTAAATGTTCCTATAATTTAGTTGATTTTATTATTTTTTTCTCTGAGATTACGATTAGTAATAACAAGCCTGAAATGGAGAATGGGTATAATGTAGCCTGTCATGCCCGACTTGCACTATTTTGTACATATCATCATATGGTCTCCAGCGTAAAATGATGTTATAAATAATAAATTTATCAAATTGTTTGTGTCGCCAATTTGTAGCTATTGACCTTAATCCCTAATAAATCATGTGTACTCGCTTAACAATTGTTGCGTTAACCTGGCCACGGAAATCCATGCACAGGGCGTGGAAAAACTGGCACGCTCTTCTTTTCTTATCTGTTTACAAAAGCATTGACTGACAGTGTGGCAGTGTTTTTTTCTTGGGCGTTTTTCGTGGCTTCTTAGCAGCAAATCACAAGCATATACGGAAATATCTTATCTACCGAACGAACATTAGTTATTGATTATCAAAAGCCGACCAAAAAAAACTTTTCAAGTGCTGCCGGAGATTGGTGAACTGAACTGAATTTCTATGTTAGTTTAATATCTTTTCATGTTTACAATGAGAACATTTATAATCAGAATCTACAAACTCATATTGAGAAATATAAATTCGTGCCTATAACGAAGGCAAATTCATGGTGCTAAATATAAATTCATAATGAGAAAACAAACATTCTCATTGAGATAATAAAAATTCAGTAAAATTTAAAATCAAAGAGTGTTCCAGACTATAAGGGTGGAAAAAATTGTCGTACTTTTTTCTTTGACCCTATAACCCCTCCCGACTTGATGTCAAACTTTGAAAGTAAATAGAAATTACTATGGATTTTTTATTTTTTCTCAGCACATATCTTTGTAAAGCAAATACTCTGTAAATTTAAGAGTGTCAGCCTAAATGTAGAAATACTCATGTGTATTTTTTCGCTATTAAATTCCATAGGTTAGAAGAAAAATCAGACAAATTTGAAATTGATTTATCTCAGTCAGTCGTCAGTCAAATTCCATCGGCCAAACTTAAAATAGATTTGGATCTAGTAAATATTTTCGAATTTGGTAAGAAATTGAGATAATAAAAAAATAATATTTGAGATAATAACAACGAAAATCGGACAATCATGTATATTTTAGAAATTAGCCCATGTTGACTACTTTTCTTATTTTTCGATTTAAAATAAATGTAAATATTGTATTCTGTATTATTCTGGCTTATTTGTACTACTATTTTGGGACTTTCACATAGGAACGGTAGGAGAAAAAATTTCTGTTTTATACCCTCCACCTTAGGATGGGGGTATATTCACTTTGTCATTCCGTTTGAAACACCTTCAAATATTCGAAGGAGACTCCATAAAGTATACATATTCTGTATCCTGGTAAAATTCTAAAACGATTAAGCCATGAAAGCACGATAGCTTCCGATCGAAATGAGTTAGGACGTTCAAATTTTCCATAAATGTGTCTAATGACGTGTTTTCCCTGACAAGGAATGACCCTCAATATTTAGATTTTTTAAGTAATTTTTCGAAAAATGATTGTACATCGTTTGGGATTGACAGTGTGCGAAATCGGCCCAGATGGAAAATGTTTTCCCTGACAAGGGCTGACCCCCAATATTTAGATTATTTAAGTAACTTTTTGAAATTGTCTGCTTTATATACACCAGAAATTTAATAAAAGATTTAGCGAAAGAAATGGGACAAATGGGGATAAAAATGGTACCAATGATACGACAACAGCTTGAAACATGAAATTTGGAATGAAATTGACACTTCAAATAGAGGGACTTTTCCAAATTCGTACTTTTAAGGGTGCACTTTGAAAATAGGGATAACAAGTAAAAACGGCGTTAAGTTCGGCCGGGCCGAACTTTATGTACCCTCCACCATGGATTGCATTCCACAGAGGATGTCGATTTTCGTAGAAGTGTAGTAATATTACAGAAAAATATAATTTTTTTAGTATAACCAAACCAAAACAAATACAAATATTGACAAATTAATTTTATAAATAAATATAATATTTTAATTATTTCAAACCACGCTTATAAGGTAATGCTATTCAAAAAATAAATATTCTTATATTTATATTTTCAAAAAGCTTAAACACCATAAATATTGGTAGATAGTGGGTGCAACAGTTGGTTTATTTTCATTCTATCTTAATTCCAAAAGTACAAATTTTGAAAATCTAACTACATCCAACTTCTTGCTTCAACCAATTTGCCGTAAAAGAAAAAGTACGAATTTCGAAGAGGAATGTATACACCGAATTCAATGATTCCAGCTGCGGCCATTTGGTTGGTACCATTTTTACCCCCTTAAGAGTACGACTACCTAAAATCTCTTTATTTGACGTTTCTACCCAATTAGAATTTCATCATTCTAGTTTAGTTGGTAC
Organism: Polietes domitor; assembly: GCA_947397865.1. NCBI lineage: Eukaryota > Metazoa > Arthropoda > Insecta > Diptera > Muscidae > Polietes > Polietes domitor. The sequence continues at coordinate 91,819,191 of OX377619.1, read as the reverse complement.
TATTTTTATCCCTCTGTACCATTGTATTCCTTGAAAATACGAATTTCGAAAAATTCGTTTATTTTCCGTGTCTACGCAGTCAGAGGAATTTATACTCCGAATTTCATGACTCTAGCTGAGGTCATTTGATTGGTACTATTTCTACCTCCTTTTTCATTCTACTCCCAAAATGTACGAATTTCGAAAAATCCGCTTAATTTGACGTGTCTACGTTATCACCGAATTTCATTATTCTAGGTGTAGCAGTTTGGTTGGTACCATTTTTATCCCTCCATTCCCTTTTTATCCCTTAAAAGTAAGAATTTGGAAAAATACTTTTATATTATGTCTCTACTCAGTTAGAGGAATGTACACACCGAATTTCGTGTTTCTAGCTGTTGTCGTTTAATATGTACCATTTTTATCCCTTTTTTGCCCCTTTTCACCCCCTACAAAAAATAATCACTTTATGGTGCACGTTTTTGCTATAAGGGGAATGCACATACCAATGCAAGCAAATATAAGCAGACATATTCAATAAACATGCTTAAATACTCTAAAATATTAGGGATTATTATGGGTATTTTTAGTCCTTGTGAGGGAAAAAAATTTCTCTTTGGGCCGATTTCGCCCATTTCAATTCCAACCGATCTACGATTATAAGACGTGTTTGTGAAAATTTGAACTATAGCTCCTTTCGTTTAGATTCTAGCGTGCTTTCAACAGACGGACGGACATGGGCTAGATCGTCTTAGAATTTTATGACGATCAAGAATATATATACTTTATAGGGTCTCAGGTCGATATTTCAAGGTGTTACAAACGGAATGACAAAGTTAGTATACCCCCATCCTGGAGGTGGAGGGTATAAAAATGGTATCACTCGAACTTCGGTCTATACATTTATCTGACTGTGTAGACGCGAAACATAAAGAAATTTTTCGAAATTTGTACTGTTTGCCGAAAAATTAGTAAAAAGGGGATACAAATGGTACCAACAAAACGGCTGCAGTAAGAATATTGAAATTCGGTGTGTACATTGCTCTGACTGTGTAAATGCGAAAAATAAAGATAAATATAAAATTGGTACCAAGCTGTAACTAGAATCATGAAATCCAATGACGATTTTCACTGAAATTCTGTTTGAATTTTGCCCCCAAAAAATCGTAAAAATTGCACCCATTAGTGGTAAAATACCACTTCCAAACTCACACAGTCGCTTAAAATGAAACCTAAGAACACTACTTTAAAATTTAAAAAAATGGATTAAGGTAATCGTTTCGAAAGTCAGAATAAAAGAAGTAAAATTGTAAAATCTAACCTAGCTATAACATACCACTTCATCATTTAAAAAATAGTTGAAATTTCCTTTCCATAACAAGGTGTAGCACATTAAAAACTGTCAAGTATTTCCAGAATTACACACCTATTTGAAAAAATCATATTTTTACTATTAATATGACCAATTTAAAAATTGCAAAAAATGTTCTATTTTTTTCAAAAATACGTATACAATATATTTATAAGATTTACAATCGCCGCTACCGAGGTCAAAAATCGTACCGCTTGACATGGAATACCTCATATGCTATTTGAATTTTTGAATCATCCAATTTTTATGTTTTCTTAAAAATTTCCAAGAAAGTCGCCAGAATAGCTATATCGGCAAAACTTTTAAGCCATAATGGGATGTGGACGGACGTGTGATCAATCAATCTCTACTTAGGACTGTTCAAAAATCACCCAGTTTAGTGAGAAATAACACACCCTCTTGGGTACAACCGGCCATTCATAAAACAAAGCGTGTTATTATTATAGGAACGGATAACCAATCTGAAATAAAAGAAGTACGTAAGCTTCAGCCGGCTAAACCGTATAAACCTTATATATACCTTCACTCTCAGAGAACATATATGCGGAAGTTATAAGGAATTAAATTTAACGTAGGGCATGATAATTTATTTCGGAGGTACAATGAGATAAACAATTGTAAAAAGATGATCAAATATTAAGACATAGTGCATCCCAGGCACCAGTATAGAAGTTAAGAATTTAATATTACCTAGTATAGACACAATTGCGTGGGAGGTACTAGAAGGGGCGTGGTTAAAGCGTAAATATTGTTTAGGTTTAAAGTGATAAAAGGAGGGATGTAGCAATATCGCCCATATCCGACGTCAGTATAGAAGTAATAACAACTTTAATTTTACGTAGTTTTGCGTGATTTGTGTGGGTGGTACTAGAAGGGGCGGAGCAAATATTTTATGTTAGTACATTAGTTTGTGACACCCAAGAGAAGGCGAGATCGATCCATCGCTTATTACACCGACCGACTAAGTATCACTTTTTGCATCGATTTAGCCATGGCCGTTTGTCTGTCCATCAATTCTTGTAATCAGTTCGCAATAATTGACCAATCCTAACAAAACTTGGTACAATTAAGTTATACGAGCCAAACGCGGACGCTATTTAATTTCAAACAATTCAGTTTAGATTTAGGTATATCCCCCATAAAATTTAGACCCCATACACATGTTTTAACCGATCTTCTTGAACATTGGCATAACATCTTATATTTCAACCAGAAACATCTTTGCTAAAAGTCGATTGGTTCAGATTAATACATTAAGGTGTGTTGATTTTAGACAATTTTTGATTTTCAAAAACGTGTAGTTAAAAAGTGGTGGAATGCTTTACCATTCTCAGATACAGCTGCGGTCAGAAAAATAGCAGCGACGAGATAAAATAATGTCGACAAAGATAATTATCAATTTTACTTCGAAAATCCTAAAAGATTTTACGGTGATTTATTCTTAATCTGGTTTTAAATAAAAAACTAAGTTTTTGTAATTTTGAGATTAAGCCTTTAGAACCATTTATGTCAAAAAATAGCAGCGCTAATAAAAACTAAAAATATTTTGTTTTATTTCACTTTGATTGAAAACTTTTTTGAATAATAACTTAAATAACGATGCTTCTTTGAATTTAATACTTAGTTGTATTGACGTTATTGCTTATTATATATATTTACATAACGTCGTTACATGGAGTCGACTAGGATTTTGCATCTTTCACGCGGTATTTTTGACCATGCCTCCATAATTACGTGTCAAAATGTTTAGTCATCACACTTACAATTTTTTGATTATATTGAGATGCGGTGTCTGCCCGAACCATTCCATAACATCGACATTAATGACTTCAAACCACCTTTTTGCGAGCCGGCTGGTGTTTTCCGGATGATTGACCTGCTAGAAGACCCAATGTTTACTAAATTTTATCATAAAAATGAAAATATATCTGAGAATGGCAAAGCATTTCATCCCATTTTTAACTACATGTTTTTGAAAATAAAAAAATGTCTAAAATAAACACACCCTATTCATATATAGCTCCCATACAAATGTCGCCCCCCATTTGACTTCTCCGCTCTAGAAACCTCGCATTATAACCGACTTTCTTCACAGAGCATAGACCATGGCTTTCAGAACTCTGTTGCATCATTATGTGTACTTCAGATCTTTTTGCAGCACACCGACGATATATGGTGAGCGATTTTAATAGAGCCCCATGCAAATGTCCTCCCCGATTTAATTTGTATCTCTCTAGAAATTGCATTCCTTTACAAGTCGGTCCATGATATAGATCCTATACAATACATACTACTACAAATGACAACTACTTCTATAACAAAACCTAAATAAAAAATTAAAATATCACTCAAAATAAAAAAATCTTTTTTAAAATTGTCGCCAACAGCAATATAAATATTTGTATCAAAACAAATTTTCAAAAAAAAAAAATATTTTGTGTTGACTCTTTTGGACATTGCCTGGATAATTATCCAGTGCAAGTCAAATATATGGTTACCGAATCTAAATCCAAAAAAGCCAACACAAAATATTTTTTTTTGAAAATTTGTTTTAATACAAAAATGTATTTTTATTCTAGTTGGCGACAATATGAAACAAGTAAGAAAAGGTTAAAGTCGGGCGGGGCCGACTATAAGATACACTCGACTTTCTATCCCAATACAATTCAATTCGGTAAAAAAGTGAAAATGGGAAGCATTTTTGTATGTTTCCTAATTCCAGGCTAATATGACCTGGTCCAATTTGTCAAATCGGGAAGAATATTTGTATCGGGGCTTTAACAAACATGGAATGAAATGACTAACTTTCACAATAAGTTCTTCCAGTTCAAGTATAACGTGTTATGCTCGGTTTGAAGAAATTTGATCAAAATATGTGGTTTCTGGGGCGGAAAAAGTCAAGCCGGGAGCGAAACTTCTATGGGAGCTATATACATACCAATATGAACCGATCTGACGCATTTTCACCATGTGTGTTTTTAGTTGAAATATGTATAAGGTAATTTGCAAAATTTTAACAAGATCTGTTAAAATATATGGCTTCAAGAGCAGAAAAAGTTAAATCGGGAGCAAAATTTTAATTTTTAACCACAGGTGTTCCTATTTTAAATATAAGCTGCTTTGCCAAAATTTGAAGAAAATTTGATTAAAAAAATTTTGTTTCTAAAGCGGAAAAACTCAAATTGGGAGCGAAATTTCTATGGGGGATCGGGAGCGAAATTTTAATGGGAGCTATATATAAATCTGAACCGATCTGATCTATTTTAACCACAGGTGTTCCTATTTTAAATATAAGCTGCTTTGCCAAAATTTGATTAAAAATATTTTGATTCTAAAGCGGAAAAACTCAAATTGGGAGCGAAATTTCTATGGGAGCTATATATAAATCTGTACCGATCTGAAACATTTGCACCACAGGTGTTTCTACTTGAAATATAAGATGTTTGCTACTTTTGAAGAAAATCTGTTAGAATATATGGTATCGAGTGAAAAAAGTCACATAGGGAGTGATATTAGTATGGGGGATATATCTAAATCTGAACCGATTTTCTTCAAATTAAATAGCGGTCGTCCTTATCCCGAAAAACTTCGTTGTGCAAAGTTTCAATTGCGACCTGTACTTTGATTACAAGAATAGATGGACAGACAGGCGGACATTGCTAAATCGATTCAAAAAGTGATCCTAAGTCGATCAGTATAATTAGCAATGGGTCTATCTCGCTTCCTTTTTGGGTGTTACAAACAAATGCACAAAGACAATACTCTCGTGGAGTGTATAAAAATATTTTTTTTTATTTTCAATAAAATAAATTTTTATTAACGTTTTTGTTATCGCAGCTTGTTATCCCGACTTAAAGAAAACAGCCCTACTGAGGTAGAAAGTATTCGGTACTGATTGACTTTAGTCTATCTTCGGGAATAAACGAACAACAATTCTCTCACTTTTACCCGCGAGTGATGCGTTATTTCCGATGTAAATAGTTCTCGTAGCATCAAAATACTTTCGCATTGCGTTTTAAAAAAGAGTTGCTGCTAAAGCTGTTGAACTCTCTTATCGATTAAATAACTATCGATGTATCGAAGTTTCTCTCGGGGATGAATTGTTTCGTTCCCTCCATAAAATATGCTATAGTTTTAAGCGGTTAGTTGTGGTTAGAGTGTTGTATGACTACTCGCGGTACACAGTTGGACACCGTAGATATGTATGAACGGGCATGTGTGTGTGTGGGTTGTGTGTTGTGACTCATTTTTTGTGTCAAACATGTGAGCTTCGAGTGTTTATTGTTCTAGCAAGAGCCCAACCAAACGAGTGTTCACGTACGACCCAGCAGCAAGTATTTTATAGCAGCGTATCTGCCTGATTGTCAATGTGGGGATATAGCTCAGTGGTAGAGCATTCGACTGCAGATCGAGAGGTCCCCGGTTCAAACCCGGGTGTCCCCTGACATTGTCCAATATTTTTTAATATTTTTTTATAATTTATTTGGACTAGACAAAATTTGGCTGTTTGTTTATTTGTTATTTGCTTCGGGCATCTAAAAGCAAATATCATTAATTTCTTTATTTTTTTAATTTGTCTGTCTTCATGGTTGTTGACTTTTTAGACCATATGTATGTTGTATGTCTAGCTTGTAGCAATCTATCCAGTCACGAGACATTTCAAAGTGCTTGAAGATAAGCCATATTGTGAACATAAACCCCCTTTTCATTTTGTAAGCACTAGCTCGAGTTATTTCATGTGCATTATTTTCGCCGAATATAAAAAGCAACGCCAAAGATTGCACCGTACAAAAGGAGAGTGTAAAGTTCTTCTCAATCTAGAGCGTATGGTGCAGCATCACAGCTTGCTTTTTTCACGACCTAACGAGAATTGTATATATTCTTGATCGTTTTAAAATTCTAAGATTTTCTAGCCGTATCCGTCCGTCTGTTGAAAGCAATCTAGCATCTAAACGAAATGAGCTAGGACGTCCAAATTTTCCATAAATGCGTCTTATAATCGTAGAACGGGCGAAATCGGTCCATAGGGAAACAATCTTCCCTCACAAGGACTGAAAATACCCATAGTAACCCCTAATATTTTAAAATATTTTAGCATGTTTATTCAATATGTCTGTTTGTACTTACTTTATATTGGGTATGCACATTCACTCTACAACAAAAACGTGTACCTAAGGGTCAAGGGGGGCAAATAGGGATAAAAATGGTACCTATCAAACGAAAACAGCTAGAAACACAAAATTCGGTGTGTACATTCGTCTAATTAAGTAGATACATAATATAAAAGTATTTTTCACAAATTCGTACTTTTAAGGGGTAAAATGGGAATAGAGGAATAAAAATGGTACCCACCCATCGAATAATGAAATTCGGTGTATACATTTCTCTGATTGCATAGACACGTAAAATAAACAATTTTTCGAAATTCATACTTTTTGGGATTAAAATGGAAAAAAGGGGATACAAATTGTACCATCCAAATGACCGCAGCTAAATAAATAGTTTTTCCAAATGCGTACTTTGAAGGGATACATTGAGCACAGAGGGATAAAAATGGTACCAACTAATCGGATACAGCTAGAATAATGGAATTCGGTGTGTACTTCCATCTAATTGCGAAGACGCGTAAAATAAAGATATTTTAGAAAGTAAGACGGAAAAAAGGGATAAAAATGGTACCAACCAAATGGCATGGAATTCAGTGTATACTTTCCTCTGACAGCATAGACACGCAATATATAAAGACATCCAAATTCTTACTTTTTCATACCCTCCACCTAAGGATGGGTGTATGTATTATTCACTTTGTTATTCCGTTTGCAACACCTTGAAATATTCAACGGAGACCCCATAAAGTATATATTATTTGGCCATGTCCATCTTTCCGTCAGTCTGTTGAAATCACGCTAGCTTCCGAACGTATTGAGGTAGGAGGTTCAAATTTCACCTAAATGTGTCTTATGGTTGATCACTTGGACTTGACAGTGTGCGAAATTGACCCAGAGGGAAAATTTTTTCCCTAACAAGGACTGAAAATACCCCTAATATTTAGATTATATAAGCATTTTTCTCAATTTCTGCTTTATATACGCTTGACATGTATTGTGTACATTCATTCCTCTTGTAGCCTGAAATCACCAAAAAGTAAATAAATTTTTTTTGGTGGCCAAATGGGACGAAAAGAGATAAAAATGGTACCTATGATACGATAATAGCTAGAAACATGAAATTTGGAAAGTACATCTCTCTAATTGTGTACACACGTAAACGCGAAAAATAAAGATACATTTTGATATTCGGGATGAAATTGGTATAAAGCAAATGACTGTAGCTAGAATCATGAAATTCGTTGTTTACATTCGTCTGACTGCGTAGAAAAGCAAAATAAGAGTACTTTCCCAAGTTCGTTTAAGGTCGAAATGAAAATAAAATAAAACTGGTCCAATTAAATGGCTGTAGCTAGAAACATGAAATTATGAGTATGCATTCCACTGTGACGCAAAACAATTGGTCTGTATCTGGAATCAAAAAAATGCAAATAGGCGAAATCGGTCCTGAGGAAAATGTTACTCTCTAATGACGAGTGATAATAACCAAATATTTTTTGGCACAGTTTTGAAGGTTTCCGCCTCATATTATATCGTAGACACGGTCGTGGTCCATACAGGCAACACTTGAAAATAAAGTTTGGATTATCTAATGATGATTTGCAAAATATTTCGTTCCTAGATCAAGCCGTATGTGAGCTAAACGCTCCTGAAAACTCCCATAAAAATCATGTTTTTCCCGTGTAATTGGTTTTTGTTGCATTTCTGTCATTATTTTTCTAAAATAATAGACCCTTGAAAGCACTTTAAATATAAAATTTGATTCTTGTATTAGAGTAAGTTACTGGTCGAATTGTTGGACTTTTATAGTAATTTTTTGTGTTTTTTTTCAAAGTGACAACTCAAAACTTTTTCGTATTTAGTGGTAGTATTTTACTAAAACTAAATAGCTGCAGTCAATACCTTTCGAATGACGCCTAAATTATGAAGGCATCATTCGAAAGGCGTTGATTCCTTGTACGTATTATTCGTAACACATTTTACACGATCTTTCCAAGAAATATTAATTTTTAGCTGTCTCTTCTGAAAACCCGAAAAAATCAATCAAAATGTCCAATAATACGACCAGTGAGTTATTCTAAGACAAAAATCAAAAAACTGCAGCAATTTATTTTCGTCCGATTAAATCGTGCAGAAATATGGAGCAGCGGCGGCTTGTCGGCTTAAAATCGGTCGGCTTGTATCTCTGTTTATGGTCTATCTGCTCGGAGGATTGCCGCCAAACGTGCGCCTATACTCTCTTTGAACCGAAACTACGGACTCCAGTGAGCGATAGCAGCGGACAATCCAAATTTTTGTTTCAGTGACCCAGTTATGTTAAATCTAAGAATCAATCTGCAAAATAAAAAATATAACCAGATTCATTAAATAGAAAAAAGTTATTAAAGTTTTTTGGTAGCGGCTTTCATCAGCCACCCTATTTTACCCATTTTACCCCCTAAAAGTATGAGTCACATATGGTGTGCTTTCACGGCATATGACGAACGTTCGTACCAAATACAAGACAGATATTTTTACGAATACGAATAAATCAAATACCTAGAGTCATAAAGACTGACGAAAACGTTAATTAAAATTTAATTTTTTACTCAAAATATAAAACTATTTTTCACATTGCCGCCACCTACAATATAAATATTTGTATTAAAACAAATTTTCAAAAAAAAAAATTTTGCGTTGACTTTTTTTGGCTTAGCCTCGATAACGATAAATTTGACTTACACTTGATAATTATTCAGGCTAAGTCCAATATTGTTAACATAAAATATTTTTTTCACTATTTGTTTTCATTCACACATTTGAAATTTTAACATTTTATTTCGGTGCTTTTATCGCAGCTTAGTTATCCAGTCTTAAAGAAAAATTAAAGTCGACTAGTTTTAGGTGTAAAAGAGTGAAGACGACCTTTTGAGTTTTTGACTGCGCAAAAAGTCGAATAATAGCCTTGTTGACTTTTTAATTTTACTAAAATTATTAGGGCTGTTTTTCTTTAAGCCGGGATAACAAGATGTGAAAAGAAAAACTTTAATAAAGAGTTGATTTTTTACTCAAAATAATAAATTATTTTTCACATTGTCGCCGACTACCTTATAAATATACAAATAAATAAAGGGTGTTTTATTGGGGTATAGAACTTTAAGTTGGCATCACTTTTTTAACTGGCGGCCATTTTGTCAGCTGTCAAGTGATTAATATTTAGTTTGGTTTGCCATTTCATCATGAACAGGTTGACAAAAGAACAACGCTTGCAAATCGTGCAAATTTATTTCGAAAGTAATGGTTCAGTTCGCGAAGTTCACCGCAAGCTCCGTCCATTTTATGGTCGACATAATCGTCCATCAGAGCAATTAATTCGGTTAACCATGGATCGTTTTCGCACTACGTTTACTCTATGTGATAATACGCATCCGCAGAGACGTCGAACAGTGCGCACCGAAGAAACAATTGCCGCTGTAGAGCAAAGTGTTGAAGAGGTCCCGAATGAATCGATTCGCCACCGTGCACAGCAATTGGAATTATTGAAGGAAACATTCGATGAGCGCATAATTTCGTGGAATGGACCTGTCAATTGGCCACCAAGATCGTGTGATTTGACACCATTGGATTATTTAAATATTAATGGCATAAAATTATCCTTCCAATAAAGCCAAATTGATGGACATTAAAACGATTTTGTGTTTTATTTCAATTCCTCAATAAAAAACACCCTTTATATATCAAACAAATTAAAGAAAAATTGTGTTTACTTTTTTGGACTTAGTCTCGAAAACCATAAATTTGTCTTACACTGGATAATTTATTATCCAGTCGAAGTCCAAAATTTTTAACATATTTTTTTTTTTCAAATTTTGGTTCTAAACACATATTATTGCTGGCCACGATTTAAAAAATATTTTTTTATTTTGAGTGAAATTTTAACTTTTTGTTTAGGCTTTTGTTATTGCAGTTTAGTTATCCATTCTTAAAGAAAGCAGTACTTTTGATTAATATCACTAAATATTTAATTCGCTTAAACCCAAATAGCCCAGCTTTACCCACTTTCATGACGTGTTATTATTTAGTAGCACACAATGACTTTGGATTGTTGCCCAACTGTCAAACAGAATTGAATTCTAAAATTTACCAGAGATAGTTGTTTTGAAAATACGCTTGGCTTAAGACCAATTTTGGATCTAGATATATTTTATAGAATACAAATTTATTTTCAGATGACATGGTGACATTTATTACATGGCTACATCAGAATATACGTCAATTTTTAACATAACTTACCAATTTTTTCTGAATTGTTTGTAAAAGCGGTAAGAATCAACTCTGTTTAATCAGCTGTTATATTGAAACGTGGAGCGATGAAGTCCACTTTCGTGCTGAGATTAAAATGATATCGAATATTGAAATAGAACGAAGTGGTGTCAATGCAGGACAAGCCAATTATAAGTTGCTTTGTTTTCGTTCTATTGAATATCAAATATGATTCAATGAATAGTGTTGAAGACATGCATGCTTTTATGCATGTGATTATATATTACTTATGTACATATAGAAATATGCTATATAATTGTATATTAATTGCATTTTTTCTATTTTATGATCTTTTATTTGTATACCATAAAGTAGTCTTTTGAAGTATTTCTGTCTTGTATTTACTTAATATTTGGTCCTTTTATAGCGTAATCACACACAATTCCACCATTATTCTCCCTTTTAAGGAAGTTCTTTTAAACAACTTCAAAAAAATCGACAATATTGTAGTGAACCTTAAATTATATTATAATTATTATTTTACATACATTTTATATTTTGACATACACCTTTTTGCGCTCAATTCAAATAATATCACTACTGTCTTAAATACGTTAATTGTATTTCCCTCCACTGCTAAATTCATTCTCTTCAATATATTATAACCCATAATCTCATATTTTGATTTATCACAATTCTCTTTGTTGCTCATTTACTCGATATCATTCGCTCTTTGTTTAACATACGTAATTATACTAAAGTGTCACTCAATTGTTACCCATTTATTTTGTTACAAATACATACACTGTAGTCATTTATTTATGCTTGTGACTCTATTCTAAATCTTTCTAACAATGTGTCAATCCTAGCTTTAAGCCTATTCCATGAGAAGCTGTCTACGAATAAAAATCTTGAATATTAAAAAGGCGGAGTTCTTTTTTATAAAACCTATAAACCTTACCTTAGTGTAGTATCCAACTTGGGCGTATATCGTCTGGTTGGGATTTGCATTAAAAGGATAATAACTACATTGGTTATAATCCAGCTTGGACGTTTTACGTCTGGTTTGGACTTAGCCCCATAAAATTATAAAATCCATAAAACCATAAACTGAGAAACCACAACTGACTCCTTGCTCAAAAGGATAGTTTACTCCTTCTACAATATGTAACATTTTACGAATAGCATTTTCACAAGTGAATGGGAACGACTTTTTAGTATGGGGTCACAGAGGTAAGGTGTCCGCTTTGTACCCAGAAGGTCTCGGGTTCGAATCGTATCTCGGGGAAAAGCTTTTTTTTGTTTTTTATTGCTTTTATAAATAAGAAAGGTTTGAAAATGTTTACTTAAAAAATAAAAATTTATTGCTTTATTATTAAAGCTACATAATATCAGTAAAAGTAAGTAGTGTTAATTTATTTAATGCTAATTCAATTTAATTTTCATATATATTAACTGGTTTATCTCGTCAGAAACCGGTTTTTATTAATTTTCAAAAAAGAAAGGTGTTTAGATCACTCTAGTCACAACGCAGAGTGTATTATCAGCGACAAAAACTCCCAAGCATATTCTAAAAGATTTTGCCAATATCGCTGCTAAATTTAAATCTGGACGCATTTTATTTAATAGAGGTTATCATAATAGAGGTTATTTTATTGGGATGTATCTCGGAAACCATGTATCGTATTGAAATTTCGTTTAGTTCGTAGAAAATGTGAGCTCTTTGGGTGTTGTTTTGTATTTAAAAAAGTGTATTTACGTTTTTACTTTCCTTTTCAGACTGAAGGTTGTATTTATTTAGTAGTGTTAATTTTCTACAGTATAAAACTATATTCGCGATGACGACCATTATTATTTATTAAAAAAGAATACTCTGCTTATAGCTGCAAACATCGATTTGATTACTGAAATGGTAAAACCTTCTAAGCCAAAAATGAAGCAATACTTTCTTCGTTGTTCTCTGTTAATGTATTTTGGAAAAATTATTTAAAACATACTTTAGGGATGTAAGGTTTTACGGCATGCGAAGGCATGTAAACATTGGACTGATATTAATCTTAAGTTATTTATAAAGTTATAATAGCCGTTTGTCATCGATTAAAAATAAAATAATTTTTATCAAAAATTTTGAAAATCGTAAAAAACTAAAAAAAATATTTGGGCGTTGGGCGTGGCACTGCCAATTTTCATTTAATTGGGAGCTCAAATGAAATCACCGGCAAGGATTTGTATTAACATATATATTAAAATAAGAAATTTATGATATTTTTTAATTTTAACTTACATGGGAGGTAGGCGTGGTTGTGTAAACAAAAATAATTTCTGAATTAATTTAACGATATATGAGATATGTGCGAAATTTCAAGGCACTAGCTCTATTCATCCTAATTTTTGCCGCAGCTTGTATGAAAATATTACACTGCGCAATTTAAGGCCAAGCGAACGTACGAACCTTAGCAAAACCAAATTCCCGACGACCGTTTTCGTTCGTCATCGTGATCATTCGTTATTAGAACATTTAGGGTTAAAATGGGGAAAAGGGATAAAGGGTAATATAAATGGTAATATTGATAAAATTCCTTCGAATGTGTATACGCTGAACTTAAAGTTATTTTTCGAAATATAGTTTTAGGGGAAAAGGGGATACAACCAAACGATTAGAGTCATAAAATGCGATCTTTCCATTTATGTGACTGCCATTATAAAGTCACTTTTGCATGTAGCTTTTATTATTTAAAATGCTACACAAAGACAAAGTGATATTTAAAATAAGTTGGTGTTCGGGGTCTGTAAAGAAATAGAAGGTGTATTCGATTAGGCTTATTAGCTTAGTATTTGTATGGTATTTACTAGTTTAACAAGAAAGCTGCTTGGTATTCACTTAGTTAATGAGTATGATGCTGCCAGATTTGTTTCTGTCTGATCTATTTAAGAAAACCCAACGGATAAAAATACTGACATCTTATTAAGTCTCTTAACGGTAAGATACACGCAGAAAAAACTTGTGTAAAAATATCTAATTCAACTTTGTAAATCTTTTTTCTATAGAGTTGACAGAAGAAATTTAGCATTTGCTTGTATGAGTAAATGCTAAATTTCCCTCGTACATGTGTACATTACGCACATATGTATAAATAACTAAGTTTACTTGGTAGGTGTTCAGTGCTTATGTACCTTAAAATATTTCACCATGTTCTTTTTCCAATTTAGAAATTTGTAGCTTGTACACAAGTTTCTGTGAATATGTAAGTTGCCAATTTCATGAAATGTTTTCAGACAATCTGGCAACAACATTTTATTATACCCTCCACCTCACTTTGGTCCCAAATTCATATATTTTGGCAGAAATTCAAAAATTTAAATTGGAAATAGTTAAATGTTTACATATTTTCTTAATGGCAACACTCCAAGCTATCAAGAAAATGTATTGGAGAAAACTAGGTGGTAACACCGCAAGCCTGGGTGGCCGTCGAAACAAGTGGGTTTAATTCGGGTCTAAAAGAGTTATACAAAATACTTAAAATTATGGCGTAAAAAGAAAATAACGATTAAAATAATAATTATTGGAATTGGAGGCCGGCGTAAGTAGTTGAAAAATTATATTTAACATCTTGTGATTACTGTAGTCTTGTCGTTTTTCTTAAGTGTTGTATTTTTCTGAATCGTGGTGAGCATAACCTATAAATGTCGTGGACCAAAAGTTATATGTAGGACTCAACTTGACTCAAAGTGTAAATGTGAAAGTGTTCGTCTGAGTGTGTAGTTTATGGTGGAATTAATATCTCGTCAGCATTTTTCGGCAAACTCCTGCAATTGCCAATTTATTTTAGTACAATTTTCGATTAGCCATAATACACATATTTGATCATATCTCTGAATCAGATTTGTGTATGAGATCCATCAACATCTCATTTTAAAGGTATTGCAAGTACGTTTAAAATAGTATATAACGTCATTCACTTTTCTGTTTACATGGAGACATTTTATATTATTTCCTGAAATAATTATTTAAATTGCAGTGTCAAGTAGATAGATTGTATGCTATATTTTGCTTTATAATAATGTTCAGAAAAACATTGTTCGTCAAAGCGAAATAAGTTTCATTCTTTAAAGCTTTCATAAAATTATGTTTTTGGCCACCCTTTGCTAATACAGGGTGATAATTATGTAGGTTATATATTGAGTTTATATGGGAGGTGATAGTGGGCGTGGTCCGATCGGTCCAATTTAATTTTTATTTTTTAAGTATGTTATGTCTAGCAAATGTGCAAAACTACAAGATTGTATCATCATTTTTCGACCCTATGCCGTAAAAAATTGATTTGGGACCAGTGTGCACCTCCAGGATGGGGGTATACTAACTTTGTCATTCCGTTTGTAACACCTTGAAATATCGACCTGAGACCGTATAAAGTATATATATTCTCGATCGTCATAAAATTCTAAGACGATCTAGCCATGTCCGTCCGTCTGTTGAAAGCACGCTAGCATGTAAACGAATGGAGGTAGGACGTCCAAATTTTCCATAAATGCGTCTTATAGTCGTAGATCGGTTAAAATTGAAACTGGGCGAAATCGGCCCAAAGGGAAAAATTGTTCCCCCACAATGACTAAAAATACCCAAAAAGGGATACAAATGGTACATATCAAACGACAAAAGCTAGAAACACTAAATTCGGTGTGTACATTCCTCTAATTGAGTAGATACATATTATAAAAGTATTTTTTCCAAATTCGTACTTTTAAATGGGAATAGAGGGATAAAAATGGTACCAACCAAACGGCTTCACATAGAAAAATGAAATTCGGTGTATGCATTTCTCTGATTGCATGGACACGTAAAATAAATAGATTTTAGAAAGTCGTACTCTTAAGGGGGTAAACTAGGAAAAAGGGGATAAAAATGGTACCAACCAAATGGCCGCAGTTAGAATCATGGAATTCGGTGTATACATTCCTTTGACTGCATAGACAAGCAAAATAAAAAGATTTTTTGTACTTTTTTACTTTTACCGCAAAAATTGGTTGAATCATGAAGTTAGGTTATTTTGCACTACGTACGTGAGATAATGGATTTTCAAAATTTGTACTTTTGGAATAAAAATGGATCGGAAATATAACCAACTGTAGCACCCACTATCTACCAATATTTATGGTAATTACGCTTTTTTGAAGATCAGGGATGAAAAAATAAGTACTTTTTTCAGTACTTTTTCACCACCGAAAGTACCGCAGTACCACCACGATATTCTCAGTACTTTTTGAAATATTGGCAAACAAACTTAATTACTCTGACTAATCCGTGTAAATTTTTTAATCTCAATGCGAACCTTGAAACCCAATTGACAAATAATTCAATATCACAAAGAACACGTCTAAATAACTTGATTTACGACAAATTTGATTTGCCTTCTTTACTTGTGGTAGATTATGTTCTGTACCGTTCTCCATCGTGGACCACCTTTGTTGTCTTATTAAAAAATGGTATTACCGACTCACAGGCTGTTAAAAAATGCGGTCTTAAGTCGACTAAAATCTCTAAAGATCATAATCACTGAGACGTTGCCAGGGATTTCACAAACTATCTCCAGATTCTGTAATATTTTATGTTACATGAATACAGATAGTGTCGGTGCAGATTTTTATCGCAGCAAAAGTTATGTAATTAAACAACATAAATATTGAGCATTTAAAAATTAAAATATTTTAAAATTTTGGAACGAAGGTAGTAATATTAAAAACTTGTGTTTACTGGCGTTCTATTAATACAACAGCAAATATGCGCAATATTTGCACATTTTCTGTACAAAATATAGTAGAAATCACATTCATGTTGTGATCACAGTCCCAAACTTAATTAAAACAAATTATATATTAAGGTGAAGTGTTACATCTGGTCACAATTTCGTTATTTCTAATGATTTCGTAAAATAAAAATCTTGGTTTGAATCTCATTATTACCTACGAAGTTTTTGCAAATGAACTAATAATTATAGGTAGACTCAAAACTATTTAAAGTATGTATTTTTCCTTTCTATTTTTAACGCAATATTAATCCTTAATATGAAGTATATAATTTCTATGCCTTAAACAAAAATTTAGTACCATTTGGCGTAAAAAGTACTTTTTCAATAGAAATTCAGTACCATTTCACAATAGCCATACATCATCCCTGTGTTAGATCGGGTGTATTCTCACTCCATTCTGGAGTTCCTTAAGGGATCTGTATTGGGTCCGCTTTTATTTACTTTATTCTTAAGATAATGCTATCCAATGCACTGTTAATGTCCCAAGTTCTTTATGGTGTTGAGGTTGTATCTGGAACTATTGGTAGTAACTTTTCTGAATTGAAAATTAAATAAGCGTATAGTCAATACGATAGCTCGTTTTGTTTATAATATTCATCGCAGGAATCATATTTCAGGTTATGTACGACGTTTTCTTGGATGTTCCTTCATGAATTTCATTAAATTCCGGAAATTGTTTATGTTTCATCGAATTGTTTCAATTTGTAATAATATAAATCTCCTGTGTTTGGTTGTGTTGGGACCTTCAACATAACTTATTTTTTACATTGTGGCTGGGGAGCCGATTGGCAAATTGATGAAATTCTAGTTGATAAATCAGGTTAATATTGTTACTATGTAATATGTTATTTCGGTCTGCATGGCTTTTATATTACAAAATTGAATAAATAAAAGAAATAAATCACAATAAAGACGATGGACTGAAACTCTCAAGGCAGCCGCAGTGGGTGATGACCGAGTAGAGATTTACACTTCGCAGATCTAAACGTGGAGGTATCCTGCGTTTATCTTGGTGCGCCAGTAGTCAATGAAATTCCTGTGATCATTGGGACTTATACTTTTTGGGTATATTTCAATTTTATTTAGATTTAATCACTCTTCTACTACTACTACTACTACTGTTCGTCACATTTCCGAAATTTGTAATATAGATAAAATTAGTTTAACCATTAACTTAAAAATTACAACTAAATGTAAATATAAAGTTACATACATATACATATTAAAAAAACACAAAACAAATTTATACATAGCTGGGTATGCACGCATGTCTGTAGATATTAAGTAGGTATATAATTCGAATTTGTTGTTGTTGTTGTCGTTTAACGCTGTTGTTCACATAAGTAAGTATTTGCCTATTAGAGCGTCGCTCGGTCGCTCACACGCTCGCCAGCAACACAAAACGCTGTGAGTATAGCGTCACAGCTGGCACTCAACGCCGCCCGGTTTAGAAACGGCTCCTCTAATGCTTGTACTTGAGCTGCAACTCAACGCATCTGTGTTGTTGCAAATATTGTGGGGAAAATGCTCAGGCTTGACACTTCGGTTTGATAGGCATTAGCGAAGTGCCAGGAACGCTCTCCATATGATATTATGACTTAAAACTAAGGCCGAAAATGAAATGGGTCACTAGGTACTATTTACACACATTGGAAACAATTGAAAAGCGGAAACTTTCAATGCAAATCGTTCGTATGATGAAAATACTTTGTATTAAAGCTGTGGGACTCGACGTCCCTCCTCTAGCTTGTGCTTCGCAGCAGCACTTCTTAATGCCGCTGCAGTAGAGCCGCAACTATGGCCAAGGCCAGGGCGGCCACTGAGACATTGAGAGCGGTGCTGCCATTGCAGCGTGAGTTGGAGCAGGGATAGCATTTACTGAGTTCTTCTGCAGGATGCTGTTCCTTCCACTGGCCGCAGACGGATTCCATGGTCTTGACGCGAGAGCAGCCGCGATTTGTAATCATGGATCCGTTCACTGGAAGTGCAAATCAAAAAATATTAGTGCGCTATGGCTTTACTATCCTACGGGGGCACTTACCATTGGCCAACACTTTGTAGCAGTGATAGGTGTACTCGGACACCGCACGCCGTTGACGCACATTCCGGAATTCCGATGAGGTGACATAGTTTTTGGGAGCTGGCCGTTCCTTGACTTCGTCAATCACTACGTCAACGATGGGCTCTACCGAACCTGGATTGGGTGGTGTTGGAACTGCAGGCGTCGTGATGGGTGGATACATGGTGCCTGCTGTTGGAGGTCCGCCTTCAGTGGTGGTGGTAATGTCTGTCGTTAACACGGTAGTAGTATCTGACATTGTGGTTGAGTCTGTAGTTGATCCGGTGGTGGTCGGAGTGGTGCTTCCTGCTGTTGAAGTGATGGTGGTTTCAGTGGAAGTGCTGTCCATATCGGTAGTAGAATCTGTGGTGCTATCGGACGTTGAAATAGGGGTAGTTATTGTGGAAGTGCTGTCCGTATCGGTAGTAGAAATTGTGGTGCTATCGGTCGTGGAACTGCTATCAGCATCGGTAGTCGAAATTGTGGTGCTATCGGTCGTGGAACTGCTATCAGCATCGGTAGTCGAAATTGTGGTGCTATCGGTCGTTGTAGTGGTGGAACTGCTGTCAGCATCCGTAGTCGAAATTGTGGTGCTCCCAGTGTAGGCATCGGTGACAGAAGTGGTGGTATCGGTCGTTGACATAGGGGTGGTATTCGTGGAAGAGCTATCACTATCGGTAGTAGTTGTAGTGGTGCTGGCTGTGGATGGGTCATCTGTAATGGGGGGCGTATTCGGTGTCGTTGTCTGGGTGGAAGGTTCACTCGTTCCGCCCGAGTTAAAGAAATCCTCATCGCATGACATTAGGCTATTACTGTCAAGCATTGTTTCGTCTGCGCAGTTCTCACATACGTAACACTGTAGTTGGCCATAGCTCACTGAAAATAAAAAAGAGAGAAAGACATTAGGAACTTTGTTTAAATAAGAGTCACAAGTGCTGCGATAATTGGAGAGAAGGGAACACCTTTCTCGTCATTTTGCTTCCATTCATTCGTACAATTGGAAAAGTACACATTTTGCATCGCTCCAACGTTCGAGCCATGCCCTATATAAATGCTGGAATGTGGGAAACGATGAAATCTTATATATATTCCCGTCGTTCCAATGTGGATCATAGGGACATAACGGTGATGACGTAAGCTTGCATCCCTCCGAAGACACCAACACAAGGTCAGAGTCAACCATCAGTTTTAGTTCCCGCCGGACATGCACATACCCCTCTAGAATTTTGATGATTGAATTTTCGATTATCATCTTAGTACCTCATTGAAATTGAGTTTGCATATAGTTAGTCAAACGGAAGAGTCAAAAGTTCTTTATGATGAAAAACTGACGATATTTTCTGAGTTCTTTTTCTCTATTCTTGGTGACCAAAAACTGATAATATGAAAGACAAATCATTGTTGTCATCGCATGTTTGAAATATGTTTCTGAAGGTTTCAGCAAGTTAAGGAGTCAAATGCAATAGATGATATTAATTCATATCGTTCGAAGTTGTAAAGTGATAAAGTTGTGATATGAAAAATTTTTCATTACAAGAGTAATTACAAGTAAGTAATGATTTCAATTAAACACACACACACACACATATATATATATATATATATATATATATATATATATATATATATATATATATATTTCGACCAACGTCGGTGGTCATCCTCAGGGATCTATACAAAAATACATAAATTATACATTAACATAATTTCAAACAAAATACAAAAAATCGATATATATATATATATATATATCAAAGAAAATTAAATTTTTAGGTAAACAAACAATCGCTGTGAACAATACAATACAAGCTTTCGTACTTCACTGCCTAAATCTACGTCTATGTTTGTCAATTGTATGTCTGTAAATTTTAACGCATTCGTCTGAGTTTCCGCACCGACGTCAATAATGTCTAACATTTCTAAAGTATATATTATCGGGTAGATTCTCTCTTCTTTTATTATCTCAACGTCGTCGAAGTTAGGTTTGTGTCCAGTCAAGGTACAGTGAGCTGAAAGTGCGGCTTTTTACTGAATTGGCTTGTCTATTGCTTTGTGGTCTGATTTATGAGATGATAGCCTGGTTTTTAATTTTGACTTTGTCGTACCAACATATACCTTTTGGCATATGTTGGACTCGTCACCGTTGCATTTGATCTTACAAAGCACATTTGCCTTTTCCTCCTTTTTATCTTTGATTTCGTCTTGCTAAATAATTTTGAGACTGTATTATGAGACTTGTGGGCCAATTCGTATTTTTCTTTGTCATAAATATTCGAATGTCGTAGCTTTTCGGAGAGTCCTGGTATATATGTCATAGATTTATAGATTTTCTGCGGTCCATCCTTGTAAACTCTTCTTTGATTTTGTGTTGCACGTTTTATTAAATCCTCGGTCGTGCTCTTTGGGAGGTCGTTCAATTGTAGAATAGTCCTTATTTTATTTTTGTTCATTTTGTGATACTCCTTGTCACTGATTTGTAATACTCTATTGATAAAGTTCGTCGCTGTGTTGATGATTGTACGTCTTGGATGTTTGGAGTAAAAGTTTATAAGTCGTCTTGATGCAGTTGGTTTTTGGTACCAATCTATTTTAAGCGTTGTCCCTTGTCTGATGACTATAGTTTCTAAATACGGCAATTTGTGGTCTTTTTCCTCTTCCATCACAAATTGAATTTGGCTATGAAATGAATTCAATGCGTTGAATATGTTATTCACCGTGGATTTCTTAACAATTCCAAACAAATCATCTATATATTTAGTCAACATTTTTGTTTTTTCTCTTGTAGCGTCCAACGAGGTGTCCAGTAGTTATGCTTGGAAACAGTGAGACCACGTCAAAAGAAATTAAAATTTCATCACTATCAATTTTATCTTTCTTGATTTTCTGTTTTAATTCTGTAGCGTCTTTTACATTGTATTTTGAATCTTTTGTCACTTTTTAAGAATGTCAACTAAAATTTGCAGAGCCCATAGCCTGGAGCATTAATGAATGAGCATATTGGTCTTAGTGGTATCTCGTCCTTATGTATTTTCGGTAGTCCATAGATTCTCGACGCTGTAACAATTTTGTCTGTCATTTTGTTCTTTTGCGCTACGTCTATCAGTATGAAGCGTAGATGTGGGATCTCTTTCCTTAATAATATTGTTCATTTTGGAATTATAATCATATTTGTCCATTGCTACAGTCTTTCTCCCTTTGTCCGCACTTAAAATTAATATATCGTCATTTTCGTCTAGAAATTTCCTCGTTTTTCCCACTGTGTCAAGAATAGCCTTATCTCTTTGGCTTAGTTTGGTTGAGTATAAGTGATCGTCAATGATAAGAAGATATTCGTCTTTAAATTGTGTGACCTAATAGCAGAACAATAACAAAATAAAAATATAATTAAATTTGTTCATATAATTACCAATGAATTTAATAAATTTAAAAAATAATTACAAATATTTAAAAAAATGTTTTCGTTAAATGATTTTAAATCGCAGTAAAGGGCGATTAAAATGGATCGAAAGTATGATCGTTATGTGACTTCGAATTGCAGTAAAATGTGATTAAAAATGGATACAAACTATGATAAATAAATGATTTTAAATTGCATTAACGTGCGAATGAAATGAGAACAAATATGCAAACTGCATTAAAGCAGAGATCATAAATTATTATTCAAGAATAGTAACATGCATCTCCCGATGACAGAGTCATCATATGAATATGCACTCACTTTGTAATCATGAGTGCCTATTCGATTGTTTTAATCGAATGTGACTCATTTCTGATCAAAATTTTCCCAAAATGTGGTCGGGGTTTATCTCGTGGATTCCCCTATCCATGTGTGAGGTTCATCGAAATGTTGTTGACCTGCGTTTAATTTGCCAGTTGCTGGCACTGTTGACGATTCAGATGTTTGTTTAACCACGGGGTAGATAATGTACGAGCTTTACGATAACTTAACTTCGATACATGTACATATGATATGTACGTACAGTTGTAAAGACTTACACGTAATTTTTGTTTGTTTGTATTTTGTTGTTTTTTCTTTTGTCGTGCTTAAAAAACCCGAAAATGGTTAATTTTATTTTGAGTTTCATTTGAACTCTAAAATGTCTGTATGTATTGCTATAATTAACAACAGAAATGGGACTAGGATGAACATATTAACTGCGGTGGACTGTACACCATTTTTAACAGGTTCGTCCGTTTTGTCTACTGTAGCGTTCATTCATGAGCTGTACTTTGATTAAACTACCTTGAAGGTTATTGGACTTTAGGATCATTATATTAGGATTGCTATAGTCGATGGGTGTTCGAACTATGTGCGGAAATTCTTCGAGAAGGAGACCACGCGTTTATATTCTGTTGCACCAAAATCCGGCAACAATCAATAGGGAGAAGTGTTTTTGGTGGACAGTTACGTAATATAAAGGGTGTTTTTTATTGGGGTATAGAACTTTAAGTTGGCATCACTTTTTTAACTGGCGGCCATTTTGTCAGCTGTCAAGTGATTAATATTTAGTTTGGTTTGCCATTTCATCATGAACAGGTTGACAAAAGAACAAGGCTTGCAAATCGTGCAAATTTATTTCGAAAGTAATGGTTCAGTTCGCGAAGTTCACCGCAAGCTCCGTCCATTTTATGGTCGACATAATCGTCCATCAGAGCAATTAATTCGGTTAACCATGGATCGTTTTCGCACTACGTTTACTCTATGTGATAATACGCATCCGCAGAGACGTCGAACAGTGATTTTTTTGAGGTTAGGATTTTCATGCATTAGTATTTGACAGATCACGTGGGATTTCAGACATGGTGTCAAAGAGAAAGATGCTCAGTATGCTTTGACATTTCATCATGAATCGTCTTACAAACGAACAACGCTTGCAAATTATTGAATTTTATTATCAAAATGCGTGTTCTGTTAAGAAAGTTCATTGCGCGCTTCCATTTTATGGTCAGTTTAATCGACCCACTGAAGCGGCTATTCGGGCTATTGTGACTAAATTTCGCACCAAATTTACATTGTTGGACATTAAACCACCAACACGCTTACGTAGAGTGCGAACTGAAGAAAATATCGCAGCTGTATCGGCCAGTGTTAATGATGACCACCAATTTTCGATTCGTCGCCGTTCGCACCAATTGGGTCTCTGTTACTCAAAAACGTGGAAATGCCAAAATTGGACTAAGCGGATGGACCACCTAAGACGCAGCCGCGGTCAACATTTAAATGAAATTATCTTCAAAAAGTAAATGTCATGGACCAATCTAACGTTTCAAATAAAGAACCGATGAGATTTTGCAAATTTTATGCGTTTTTTTTAAAAAAAAAGTTATCAAGCTCTTAAAAAATCACCCTTTATTAGTGAAACTTATAAGAAAGAAAGAAAATATTCATTGTATTAAATTCTTAAAGATTGTGAAATATACCATAAAAAATAAAATATAAGTATAATGAAATGTATTCATAAATATAATGAAGGATTTTGTTGTTTTTAAGAAACGTTTCATAACTTACAAATATATTTTTAGTGTGTCGACTCTATTCGGTTGAATGCTAGCAATACTCATTTCTCTTATGTTAACTCTGACTCAACAAGTCAGACCTTTTATGTTTTTTATAGACCTTTATATTTCAGTATAAATGAATTACATAAAAATAATTAAGTTTCATTAAAAATTATATTATGAAAAATAAAGAACTTGTATGGCAAAAGTTCATTATATGAAGAATTGTATTTCATAGTTTTTAAAAAATGTTTCATAAATTCTATGACAATTTTCATTGATTTGTGCTTTATGAAACATGTTTCATATATTTTATGAAGAGCTTCTTTGGGAACCTTTTAATGAAATTTTTCGCTGAGGTTATGACAAAATCATAAATATTATGAAGATAATTCTTTCAGTGTAATAGTTTTCTTTGGGCTATGGATTTTTGCTAAAATTTGTGTCTATGGGTTTTATACAGATCATAATTGTTACAGACATTGCAACAATTTCGCACTACCTGTATAGGGTAAACAAACAAAATCAATTTCAGCCGCAAGCCTGGTGTATAGATATTCTTCATTTTAATATATTTTTTGTGTTGCTTGAATTTTGATAATTAACTGTCAAAATGTTTTTAATTTATTGTTATTGCAGTGCGCTGTATTGTAAATAACCATGTTTTTTGCTCTCGCGTTCGAATAAAGGTGCTTTTTTAAATGCTATAGGTACTCGCGTCGGGGGTTGCATGAACTTGCATGAAGAGTACGTAACGGGGAAAATCCCACACGAATGTAAATGAATGCTAACTAATCTTAAATAATGAAAACAAAACAAAAAAAAAAGAATACTGAAGAAATATTAACAACAAAACCCGATATGAATATTGAAATACGTATTTGGAAGTTTTGTTGTGAGAACTTTGGCATGATATTAATTAGTGCCTCCCTCTCGATGGCGGTGCACAGACTCGTCGAGTTCATACGATAGTTATATAAACGCTGTGGAGTGTGAGAGTTTCCAAACAACGAACTTGAAATCATCTTTGGGTTTATCAGGGTCAGTATCGGGCATAGTTTTTAGTGTATTTCCATTGGCAACCCCTCGAAATATTAAGCGGACACCCTATATGATATAAGAGGGCGGTCCCAGAACTGACCAACTTCACGGCATATTTTGTAATTTACTACTCTAATTCAGGAGTTTTTTATACCCTCCACCTCCTAAGCTAAATTTGTCATTCCGTTTGTAACACCTTGAAATATCGACCTGAGTCCCTAGAAAGTGTATATATTCTTGATCGTCATAAAATACTAAGACGATCTAGCCATGTCCGTCCGTATGTTGAAAGCACACTAGCATCTAAACGAAAGGAGCTAGGAGGTCAAAATTTTCCATAAATGCGTGTTATAGTCGTAGATAGGTTGGGATTGCAGCTGGACCAAATCGGTCCACTGGGAATTTTTTCCCTCAGAAGGACTAGCCATAACAACCGCTAATATTTTAGAGTAGTTAAGCATGTTTTTCAATATGTCAGCTTGTACTTACTTGATATTGGCTATGCGCATTCCCCCTATAACAAAAACGTCGACCATAAAGAGTATCTTATTCGTAGGGGGTGAAATGGGGCAAAAGGGATAAAAATGGTACCTATCCAACGACAACATCTAGAGACACGAAACATAATCTAAAAGTATTTCTTCCAAATTCGTACTTTAAAGGGGTCAAATGGAAGAAGGATACAAATGGTACCAAAAGGCTGCACCTAAAATAATTAAATGTGGTGTATACATTCGTACCTTCAAGGGATACAATGGGAACAGATGGATAACAATGGTACCACCTAAACGGCTATAGCTAGAATGATGAAATTCGGTGTGTACATCCCTCTAACTGCGTAGACACGTAAAAAAAGATAAATGGGATAAAGAGGATAAAAATGGTACCAACCAAATGGCCGCTGCTTGAGTCATAGAATTCTGTGTATATATTCCTCTGACTGCATAGACACGTAAAAAACGATTTTTCCAAATTCGTACTTTTTTTGAGAGATAATGGATTTTTAAAATTTGCCAATATTTGTGGTATTATACTCTTTGAATTGACTTGAAGTATTATTTCCATATACATATATAGTATAAATGCATTATATACCTTGCCTTACATGCGTGCTTTGAAATAATAAAATAATTATATTTATTTAGAAAATTATTTTTCAATATTTTTATTTGTTTTGGTTTGGCTATATTTAAAAAATGACATTTTCCTGTAATGTTACCGTACTTCTACGAAAATCGACAGCCTTTGTGGAATGCAATTCATGGTGGAGGGTATATAAGGTTCGGCCTGGCCGAACTTAACGTTAATTTTATCATCTATCTCTACACTGATTTCATCCATTAACGTTTACAATCGCTCTCCGACATCATCTAGAAACACCTATCACCTTGGGCTGAGATGACGATCAACGGGCCCCAGGACGTTATGCCAGTTGTTACAAATGAAATGAAAAACTTTGAATATAAAAACCGTCTAATCGGGTTTTCGGTTTCGCCTTTAAACACTCTAGTCTAAGTGAAATGAGTTCACCATGCCGATGTGTCTTTTTCGTCTGCTTAGAAGCAACACGCTGTTCAAGGGGAGATTGGAATTACTCCATATTTGGAGCCAAATGATGTGGTATAATTAATGATCGGTAATAGCAGACAAGTTAATTATGGAATAGCGCAATATGGCAAAGGCGTTCGGTTTAGTCATACTCCAAGCTAGCGTAACTAACATTTAATACCACCACCACTCACTCGCTCACTCACCAACATCGAATAGCTGACGATTCAAAAGTCTTAGCGGATTAAGAGTGGAAAAAAGGCAAATGTCTTGTTCGAAACCAGTTTCCATAAGAATCAAAATCAAATATTAAAATAAATTATTTTTAAACCAAACATTTACATTTCAATCATTTTTTGTTGTGGTCGTTGTTGCCGCCGCCGCTGCTGCTGCTGATTAAGCAGAAAGTCGGGAACGACAACAAAAAGGCAGCCAGCCAAACCACCGAACAGACAGACAGAACCGGTAACCATTCAGAATTTGCTTATTGTAATAAAGAATTTTGAATTTGCAATTTCTTGTCATTCATGCATTTTATGTGAAGTTGCATTTTTCCTTTGTTTTCTTCAAATTCACTTAATAAAATATTCAAATGTGCTGGCGATTTCAACTTTTACACAGTTCACTGTGCAGTTCAAATACCCGTATTGGCGAGAGCTCGAAATTTGTAATCTCTACATGCGCCAGTCAATTGTTTCCACTTCCAGTAGAGGTTTGCAAAATATTGAGGCAAAATTTAAAATTTTCTTTTGTATTTTAACTCCTGCGGTCTGGACCCTGAATTAGATTGGCCTTTAAGCATACAATTTCCCCATACCCCTATTTGTAAACTTTGGAATAGTTGGGAAAAGTGGATAATGAAAAAATTATCACATCAAATTGAGCTCCCGAAGAAGTGAAAAATATCTTCTTGATCTGTCTCTTCACTAATGAATTTATCATGGGGTTGTCATACACTGAAAGAATTTTCCTTCGTAATATTTATGAAGCGATTTCATAAATTTAGTGATTTTTTTCTTAATATGTATGAACAATTCATAAATAAAATGAAATGTTTCATAAATTTTTTCACAAACATTTCATATTTCATAAAACAAAATTGTTAAATTAGTGAAACTTAGTTTCAAGAGATCAAAGAAAGATTTCATTGTATTAAAGAAACAATTCTTAAAGATTATAAAATATGCCATAACCACTAAAATATTTGTGTTATGGAATGTCTTCATAAATATAATGAAGGATGTCATAGTTTTTATGAAATGTTTCATAACTTACAACTACATTTTGAGTGTGTCGACTTTATTCTCATTTGACTTTATTCTCATTTTGTCTTAACTCTGACATAAGTATGTATCCTGTTTTAGGTCAAATATATACTCATTCCAAAGACTATCGCAATGATGGTGTGTGCTGATTGGTTAGTCAACAATTCAGACTCTTTTGTTTATATTGGAATCTTCTGTATAAATTATTAATATTTATGAAACATCTTCATAAAATTAATGAAGTTCCAATATCTATGAAAATTTTCGTAAATCATATTACGAAAAATAATGAAATGAATTCATCGAATGAAGAACTGCATTTAATAGTTTCTAAGAAATGTTTCATAAATTCTATGACACTTTTCATAGATTCGTGAAAGATGTTTCATACATTTTATGAAGTGTTTCTTTGGCGACTTTTTAATGAAAATTTTCACTGAGATTAAGACAAAATCATAAATACTATGAAGATAATTCATTCAGTGTAGGAGAGATGTCCTTTATTTATAAAGACTTAAGAGCTAATTTTAAGTTGTGGAAAATAATCTACTTTTTCACTCCTTTCAATTTGAAAAACTCCACCGAGAATAGGGGTATAGCCCGGTAGGTACCCCTTTTGGTTGGTACTGCAGTATCAATAATCAATCAATCTCAATCTAATCAATAATCTCAGTTTTTATGTAGAATTGACAATAGGAAACTAGACAAAATATTTAATTAATATGAATATATAATGTAAGTAAATATTAAATTAAATTAGTATTAAATTAAATAATACTATTTAATGTTTTCGAAACACTTTAGTAAAACAACAAATTTATAAAATTATTAAACAATATTGTTTATTTATTTAATACAATAAACAAAAGTTCCCGAGCCAAGATTCAAATCCGACACATTCTGGATGCAAAGCGAAAATGCTATTTGTAAAATGTTACTGAATGTTAACAAACATATTATGGACTTTTTGAAATTGTCGAAAAGAACTTCCAAATGCGGGAAATATGCAAATTGAAATATTGGAAGATCCGGGTAGCATTTAACGGTCGTATAGCTTCAAAGTGGATACTGGGAAAATGAGATTGCGCTAACGAAAAATTTTAACCGAAGTATGGTTAATTAATTTTCAAATTAAATAATTAAAAAAAATCTCTGACACAAAATATCAATTTATTTTAAATTGATATTTTCGTTTTTAACATTTCTTACTACGAGCTTCAGCTTAACCAATCACTGGCATCGAAGCCGTAAATTATGCACTCGTACACACAACTGAACTTACATAGTCTGTGCCATAACTAATAATTTATCTTAATTACAGTGCAATAAATATTTATTATTAACATTACTTTCTCAATACAACCAAATGATTTTTTGCCGGCCGAATTAAATTCAGGCAACTGAAGTCGTTAAGACACAGAGTAAGTGGTAAATTGATCAATGGAATCAAAGTGAGAATACAATGACTTCTGTCGATAGGGTAGGAAACGGAAGTTACTTTTCGTGCGGAAATAAATGTACAATTGTATGCCATTCTAAATGGTCTATAAAAAAGTGAGTGCGAAGGAAGGAAAACGTTTCTTTAGTTTTACGGTTCAAACTGGGGCATGATAGTTCTTCAAGACTTTATTCTTTCAAAAATAAATTTCGACAACTCGCAACAGCTTCAGAAATGCTAATCTGAAATCCTACATTTCGTTCGCCCCTATCGCGAATAAAAGTCCCGGAGTAGAAATAGTTCCCTTTAATTTTTCATCACACGTTTTGGCAACTTTTTTTTTTTGTAATTTACTGCCTTCTTATTTCAAGTTGATCACCTTATTTCTGTCCCATCGCAAATAAATAAAAACTTTTCCCGTGTTGTATTTATATTATCAAGATATGAGTCGTTCCATGTCAAGCGGTACGATAGCTGCGATTGTTTTTAAAGTTTGTGTATGTATTCTCATAAAAAATACTATTTGGAAAAAAATTAGAAAATGTTTGTACATACTACTTTTTCTAAAAAAATTGTCCATTCAATCGCCTGTAACTCGTGATATACTTGTGTTACAGTTATGTTATGTGCTATACCTCGTTTTGAAGGTACTATCTTTTAAAAAGTTGAAGTGGTACTTTACAGCTGGGTTATATTTTTTAAAGTTCTTACAATTTTAGCAATCGCACACTACAAAAAATGAATTGATTGATTTTGCAAAAAATCGAAAAAATTGTAAAAAGTAGAACCCATCATTTCACCACATTTAAACTCACACAGTCCCTTGAAAAGAGACCTAAGAGCACTACTTTAAAATAAGAAGTATTTGAATGTTGTTTTTTCTCTGGATATTTAAAAAGGGTTAAGTCTTTCAACTATAATCACGAGGCTGATCGATACCTTGGAATTTACAAATATTTATACACTGATGTCTCAGTTAATCCAAAAAAATCCGCTTATAGCTGCAGATATCGATTTAATTGCAGGAGTGACAAAACCTTCCCAGCAAAAAGACAAGAAAAAATATTGTTTAACGTTCTCAGTTACTTTATATGAAGAATACTTTAGGGATGTGAGAACCTCACATCTACTACTTTAAACAAGTAAAAACGGCGTTAAGTTCGGCCGGGCCGAACTTTATATACCCTCCACCATTGATTGCATTCCACAGAGGATGTCGATTTTCGTAGAAGTGCAGTAATATTGCAGGAAAATATATTTTTTTTTATACAGCCAAATCAAAACAAATACAAATATTAAAAAATATTAAAAAAATAATTTTATAAATAAATATAATATTTTAATTATTTCAAACCACGCTTATAAGGCAAGGCTACCAATACGTCAATACAAAAAATAAATATTCTTCTATTTATATTTTCAAAAAAGCTTAAAGACCATAAATATTGGTAGATAGTGGGTGCTACAGTTGGCTGTATTTTCATTCTATTTTAATTCCAAAGGTACACATTTTGAAAATCTTCATCATTATCATTATCAGACGTACAAAAATAACCTAACTTCATAATTCAACCAATTTTTGCCGTAAAAAAAAGTACGAATTTGGAAAAAACTTTTTATTTTGCACCGAATTCAATGATTCCAGCTGCGGCCATTTGATTGGTACCATTTGTACCCCCTTAAGAGTACGACTATCTAAAATCTCTTTATTTGACGTTTCTACCCAATTAGAATTTCATCATTCTAGTTGTAGTCGTTTAGTTAGTACTATTTTTATCCCTCTGTACCATTGTATCCCTTGAAAGTACGAAAAATCAAAAATTTCGAGTTTCTAGCTGTTGTCGTTTAATATGTACCATTTTTATCCCTTTTTTGCTCCTTTTCACCCCTATAAATAAGAATCACTTTATGGTGCACGTTTTTGTTATCGGGGGAATGGGCACACCCAATATCAAGTAAGGACAAGCAGACATATTAAAAACAAGTAAGGAAAGGCTAAAGTCGGGCGGGGCCGGCTCTATAATACACTCCACTTTCTATCCGAATACAATTCATTCGGTGAAAAAGTGAAAACAGGAAGGTTTTTTGTATCCTGTAAATGTATGTGTTTGACAAAAAATGTTAAATCGGAAAGGACATTTGTATGAGGATATATTGAAACCTGGAACGAAATAGGTGAAATATAAAATGTATAGTTTGGCCAAAATCGGCTAAACTTTTGGGAGCAACATTTGTATTTGGGCTATATTTAAATCTGAACCGATCTTACCCAATTTCAGCACAGATGTTTTTAGTTCGATTATAAGATGTTGTGCCACATGTAAAGAAAATCGAGTACAATATGTGGTTTCTACAACGGAAAATGTCAAATCGGGAGCGACATTTGTATGGGGGCTATAACTAAATCTGAACCGATTTGCCTCAAATTAGCGTTCGTCCTTGATCCACAAAACATATTTGTGCCAATTTTTGTTAAGATCGGACTACAATTGCGACCTGTAATTTGATTACAACAATAGATGGACAAACAGACAGACGGACATTGCTAAATCGACTCAGAAACTGATTCTAAGTCGATCGGTATACTTAACAATGGGTCTATCTCGCTTCCTTTTGGGTGTTACAAACAAATGCACAAAGACATAATACTCTCGTGTATTGTATAAATATGAAATATATAACGTTTTTCATATTATGATACATGGAAAGTAGGCGTTCTCGGGGGCATATTTTAACTACAATTTAACATTAATAAAATGTGAAAATATAAAAGGTGTGATTTGAGATTTCAAGGTCTAGCACTATTCCTTCTAATTTTTGCCGCAACTTGTGAGTCGCTGAGCCAACGTCGTATCTACAAAAGAGCAACACAACATTTTCTTATGAAATATTTTTTTTCATATTTTTTAATTTTTGTCTTCATTTTAAGAAATTATTACAATAATTCTCTTTTACCACGCACATGTTAAACTTAAAATGTATTAGATATTTTCCAAAAAAAAAAATTGTTTTAATAGCGGAATGTGCCCTTCGGTATCCAGAAAAATCCAAGCCGCTGTATTGTGTTTTAATATCAAGTAATATAATTATATATTAAATTTTGATGTGATAATTTTATGCATGTGGAATCAAGGACATCTGCTAGTTCATAAATAACTCCAGCTGAAGTAAGCCAAATAGTTTTTGTCGGAGTTGAAATACAAATAAAATATAGACTATGCGCTAGTTAATTAACATTATAGAACAACAAAAGACTCATTGATGGCCCAGAGTCTGGAGATCTTGCCGACCTTAGGTGAATTTCGTGTGTGCTCAATTTGCAGCTATGTATGCCGTCGCCACATTATTCAAGTTATTTAATTATTATGTTATTTTTCCAACTCCTTTGCAGAAATATAAAGTAATTATGCAATCAAATTCGAGACGAATATGATATCTCTGCCTTCGATGGTTTAGCACGTTTTCATGTCGTCATTTGATCCATTTCTGGCTTCTGCTTTGGCGATTTGTCAGTTTTACATTTCGTCATCGCTTTTCAATCCGAACACACACTCGATTAGCCAAAGATTTGGATTCAATTAACATGTCTCCGTACATAGCATGTATGTTGGTTGGTTTGTTTTCAAAATTAGTTACTGGTAAATTAACACTTTGAAAATGACTGATTTAGTGGTTTATTGTGTCGATGTCGCTAATTTTTCTCGTCGTTTTTTGTTGCCAACAAAAGTAAACAATCGTTCAACACGTTCTCAATTTGAATGGGACTGTGAAAAAAGAAGAAGCGAAAAGGAACGGAAGAAACGAACGAATATGAAACTGCCATGACCATCGAAAAGAGCAGTGTGATATATGATGGCGACTGGCGATGATGAAATTCCAATGACCTTGAACGGACAACAAGCTCAGGTGAGTACAATCCGCGCAAACCGAAGTGCGAGTGTAATTGGATGGCCACAGTAGTCGTTATGGGAATGGCCACACCATTCGACTAAGGGTACCAAATCACTTCCAAACGTAGTAGTCACGAATTCAGAGAAATGCTGCAAGAGATAAACAAAAACTTCCTGACTTGAACCCTGAAATAAGTAAACTGAAGAAATTTTCACTTTTCATACAAAACAAAATCAAAATTCACCTGCTATAGTTGACCAACTAATAGATGGTAGGTGAAGGTTCAAGGTCTGTCAGGTTTTGAATGCCCAATTTTGATAGCATTGTCGAAATCAGTGGGGTGATTTTAAGAATCCTGTATTAAAACTTATGATTCGGTTCATTATTGGACAAGTCTAAGACAAATATGTGTAGCAATTATGATCAAAATTATTTGAAATGCAAGGAATGGACTTATATAGAGTATGTCGCAAACTTCATGACAGAGGTCGTAGTAACTTCAATAACACCAAAGCAAACAGTCCAATAGTATTACATCGGCATGTCAGGATGGTAAATTCTCACAAACTAGTAAGGATATTTTTCTTCAAACCAGGAAGAGGGGCGGAGATAACACCGTACGACAATTTTCAAAAAAGTCGTTACACTTGCACTAGATGATATACGTATGACACTATAAGCAAAATGGAGTTTCATGGCGCTTTTAGTTTTACATTTCCCCATCCTGTTGCCCCTTCACAGGAATACAAAGTTCCAAAGGATATAATTCGTTCAAAAATTATTTTATATACTATGATAACGTTATTCGTGTCAAATTAAAGAGGACGATCAAATATATCATGCTCATGATGTTCATGATTAACACATATTTCAAGTTTTTTCTAGTTTATTCATATCTTGCTTTTTAAGAGACAAAACTTTAAATGGTTGTTAAAACTAAACTAATGCAGACAGAAGCTTGAAATTTAAAGTATTTTTAGCACAAATTCTCTTCTTAAATGTGGCATTTATACCTGTGTTATAGGGTGCGAATAAGTATTAAAAATAATAATAATTTTGGAAATATTGTATCCTTTGGAACTTTGTAGTCGTTTTTAGGGGCAACAGGATGAGTAAATGAACTAAAAACGCCTACTCTCTTCTAACTCTATTTCACATGTAGCCTCAGATGTATCTTATATGTTTCAGGTGTAATATGGACTGTCGGACATTGTAACAACAACTTTAATGAAGAGTTAATTTGGTACTCAAAATAAAAAAATATATTTTCACATTGTCGCCAACTACAATATAAATGTTTGTATTAAAACCAATTTGCCAAAAAATATGTGTATATATTTATGAGCTTTAGTTGTTATATTTGGCATAGTTTACTCTTCAATATGGCCCAATTTCCTCTGGTTCTAAGTTCACATTTCCTATAGCTTTCATCAAATATATAGCTTTTTTATTACTTACCATAATAAGGTAATTTCGTTTATTGACCTGTTTACCACGCTGTATTGCCACAAAAAATATTTGCCCGCCTTTTATCAGATCAAATAGGACATTTTTTGTGTTCGTTCAGAACGTTTTATTGTTTTCATGATAAAAATAAATCGATAGAAATGCAACCGATATAAATGATGTAGTAACATAAGCGGAAACAGCTGATTGCTGTTGACATAGTTTGTCGTACGTAGTAATAGGCAATGATTTTGGAATATAGTATATCTTTAGGGAATCGATGAATTACTTCAAAACCGTTTGCAAATTATCATTTACAAGTCATCGTGGCTTGGATATTTCTAAATTATATCAAAATGCGGACCAATTTCAATTGATATCACTATCTGACAGTCCATATTACACATGAACGTGATGATATACGTCTGAAACTGCAGGTGAAATGGAGTTAATTTACGTTTTTAGTTTTCCTCATCCAGTTGTCCCTTAAAAGGACTCAAAGATCCAAAGGATACAATTTTTCAAAAATTATTTTAGATACTTATTCTCATTCTATGCTATCGGTATAAATGCTATATTAAAGAAGATAATCAAATTTCAAATTTTAAGCTTAGTTTAGCATTAATAACCATTTCCCTCTTAAAAAGTAAAATATGAATAAAAAATAAACTAAGGTGTAAATCTGAAATGTAAATCTAATGCTGAACGAATACAGATAGAAGTACTATATTTGAAGCATTTTTAACAGATTTTCTCCTCTTTAATTTGACACTAATAATAAAATAATTTTTGAAAGAGTTATATCCTTCGGAACTTTAAAGTCCTGTGAAGGGGCAACCGGATGAGGAAATGAAAAACTAAAAACGCCAATTAACTCTATTTTGTCCACAGTTTCATACGTTATATCATCCGGTTCAAGTGTAACGACTTTTGTTAAAAATTGTCTTACGGCGATTAGTAAGTCACATTAAACTCGATTCGTTTGTAAACTGATCTAAATTTCTATTCTCATTCGATCTACTTGAAGAAATGAATTTCAGATGTTATACCGCCATGGGAGGTATAACATCAATCTGAGACCCTATAATACTTTACATGAGTGTTTACAGGGTGTTTTTCGAGGTTCCATTTGAACATAGTCCGCGACGTTAGGTGTCTGGCAGATTCCCATTATCTCGAGAATGTTTATCTCTAATTCCGTTGTTTGTTTGTTTTCTGATTTTATTACTGTATCGAATTTCTATTCATTCTCAGTAAATGTTGTATGTTTAATTAGAGAGGCACTTGTAAATGATCTTGATGTAGTACATACCGCATAAAAAACATACGTACTTGGCCATGAGGGCTGGGTCGAAACAAAATACCCAGAAATTTGAGAGGTACCACTTCTATTTCATTGTCGGATTGTCCCTGTAATAGTGTAAAGTGGAGAACACTTATAGACGTTTGTGTATCTACGAGTGGCTTTTCATGGACTGATACTTTGCACGGAAGTTCCGACGAATGAATGCATTGTCACCAGATATCTGGTGAGACCAATGAAATGTGTGTGATCATCAAATAAATTTGGTATGAGTCATGAATGCATTGATTGCAATTATTTAGTTACACCAAAAGTTCAAACCTTCGCATATAACCACAGGTGGAGAACTATGCATGCTACACCATCCATATTGTTAAACAAAAGTTAACAATTG
The DNA here is from genome assembly GCA_947397865.1 of Polietes domitor. NCBI lineage: Eukaryota > Metazoa > Arthropoda > Insecta > Diptera > Muscidae > Polietes > Polietes domitor. Next base: position 91,782,799 of record OX377619.1, on the reverse strand, counting down.
CACTGGCCGACTGTACATATTACACTTGAACCAGATGATATACATCTGAAACTATTGATGAAATAGTCTTAATTGACGTTTTTAGATTTTCATTTTCTCATCCTGTTGTCCCTTAAAAGGACTACAAAGTTCCAAAGGATACATTTTTTAAATACTTATTCGCAAGCTATGATACCGGTATAAATGCCAATTTAAAAAAGAGAATGTTAAGTAAAAATACGTATAATTTCAAGCTTCTGTCTGTATTAGTTTAGCATTAACAATCACTTCAAGTTTTGACTCTTGAAAAGCAAGATATGAATAAAAAGATGTGAACTTAAAATAAGTATTAATGCTGAACGAATACAGACAGAATCATGGTATTTAAACTATTTTTAATAGATGTTCTATTATTTAATTTGACACTAATACCGTTATCATAGGGTTCAACGAAGTATATGAAATAATTGTTTTGAAAAAGGTGTGTGGTATTAAGCGTGCCTTCGAAATTGTAATTTTAATAATTTGTTCAAAGAAATTTATTCCTAAAAAAATGACGCTGGGTTTTTAACATATTAATACGTATTTGTTCATAAAGCGCAGAAAAAATAATTTTTCAAGATTTTCACCTTTTTCAGATTTTGGAAAAATTTTAATTGATTCCGGCTTTGTCCAACTGTTGTTCAGAACTAATTTTTTCCTAGCCAAATAAATAAGAAATATTTAAAAAGATATTTTTGAAAAAAAAAAAAAAACAAAAAAAATGATTTTGGACCGACAAAAGGCCATTAAAGAATAGAATTCTCATTTAGATAGGCTTCCCCATTTTTAACAAGGTAACTTTTACCTGCACTAATTGGAGGATAGGGTACATTTCGTACAAAAAGTTAGTTTTTCAAAACGCGAATTACGGCGACTGAAAAATAGTCCAACAATAAAAATGGGCAAAAAATTAACCAACATGAAAAATTAAATTATGCCCAAAAATAAGTCATTGTCGGGTTGCCTCTATAATAGAAAGTGCAGAATGCCCATAACCATCCAAATGAAAAGTAACCGAAAAAAATGGTTCATTTCGATATGAAAAATTGCCCAATAATTTTAGTAATTTTTAAAATTAAAAAACGCCTAAATTATATCTCATCTGGGGTATGTCCAAATATAGCTACACAAAGTAACGGTTTCTTGTATAAGGTGGGTCATTTAACATTTTAAATTTGAACCACCCATTACTTTGACTTTGAAAGGTACAATAATATTCATTTTATTTGTATTGTTAAGTTTATGTTTGGCATTTTCAAAATGGGACGCTATACGCTCGAACAAAATTATTAAATATTAAAAACCTACTTCCAAAGTCTGACTTGTTGACTAACCAATCAACACACACCATCATTGCGAGAGTCTTTGTCTTTGTCCAAAATCAGGGTAAATACTTATGTCAGACATGACATATTTCATAATATTTAAGAACTGTTTCTTTAATTCTATGAAATCTTTCTTTTATGAAACCAAGTTTACGAAAAAATTGTGTGAAAAATTTGATTTTATTTAGGAATTTTGCATTCATATTCACTATATTTATGAAAAACCTTTTATGAAGTCGCTTTATAAATATTATGAAGGAAAATTCTTTCAATGTATGTCAACAAGAAAACAAACAACAAATAACAAGCCCACAAATTTTGGGTGATTGTATGTTCTATACTGTATACTTTTCATATTTTTAGCGATTTTTCGTAGCCTAGATTTTTTGCAATCAAACCGAATTAATAAAGGAACAGAACAGAAGTTGTACAACAATTCATTCATGAGTAAACATTGGCATTCACCCTCATCATGTAAGTCGTAGTCGTGTCGAATTTTCGACTCGTGTCACAAATTTACAATTTTGGTATCGCGTATGTCGTATTTGACTGTGGAATTCGACAAAAACTGTCACTGAATATTTTGCAAGTGACTAGAGTAAAAAAAAAATTAAAAATGGAAAAAATTAATCAAATCAAAAGTTAATGGATTTAGTTCTATTAAACTAATATAAAAAAGCAAAAACATATAATTTTATTTCTTGAATTACATACGTAATTTAAGAATGGAAATTATGACTCCCAAGGAATTTGGTATTTTTATTGGTTAAATGATTTGAAAAATGAAAATTTTGACAAAAATCTACAATAAAAAAGTGGAAAGATCAAATATAAAGAAAAAACAAATTAACAAAAATTTTTAACAAAATCGACTACGACGAAAATGTTCTAGTCACGTCGAATTTGTTACATGGTACCGACGAAATGCAAATTCGACTACGACAGCTGTCGAAATTCGACTACGACTTACGTGATAAGGGTGATTGTTTTAATGTACAAATACATGATATCAAATTAATTTAATGGCCCTCAAACTTTACTGTAGTTTTTTTTTTTAACTTCTAACCTGATGTAACAATTTTCATTATAAATTTGGGTTTCCATCACAACGACAGGGTTTTTTATTTTGAAATAAAAAACAAAGCAACCAAAAAATCGATCCGGCCTAACGTGCTACTCATACATTTAGAGCTACACAGCAGCGATAAATGAATTTACTGAAAATATTCGTATATAATTGTATAAAAATTATCGTCTACATATTTTTAATATAAAATGATAAAATAAATGTCATAATACACAATCAAGTAAAGAAACGAGTTAGGACAAACGCGTTTCACTCGGCGAATAAAATGCAAAATTTCTAATTGGATTTTTAATCTAACAAGTCGAAGAAACAACCTTTATATGATGGCGTACATTTAAATAGAATTTTTATGACAGGTTGCTTTGCATATAAATAAAATAGATCAATTTCCGCTTTTGGGCAGACGGCCGCCTTTGTAATTTAAAAATAAACGGAAGTAAAATTGTGACAGTTTAAAGTCGTCGGAAACATTTGTATCAAATAAATAAACAAAAAACATTTGAATTTGTACCTACATATATTCGTATATATTTCACAAATATTATCTAGTATTGCGTACTAAATTGACGGGTGGAATGGGAGGGGGCGTGCTATGAGTAAGACAAGTCATACATTTAATGAAATGGAAATGTTCCAGATATCAACGTAAGTTAGTTTTACTACTACTTGTACTTTGAAAAATTATGATCTTCTTATCGTCTTCATGATGGAATCGAATGGTCACTGAATCACTGGCACAGACATGTCGTGGTACCACCACTACCATGAGCTCAGTGTATACTCGATCGGAAAGTTGACACACTGGAATGGTCGGAGTCCGTCCGGCATGTGAATGAATTATTCACGATCCCATTAAAATTCCCACTTCACACTCTCATCGTTGGTTTAGTGTTCCATTGGCACTTGAGTACGGGTATTACCGCATAGAAGCGGTTATTTAGAATAGAACTTATACTGCTGTTGGCCATGTGTTGGCTAGCCAAATATTCTAAACTCGTTTGTTTTTTTTTTTTCGAAAGTGAGTTTCGTTTTAAACTCGTAATCTGTATCAGTCAGTCGGTCGGTTGGTCGGTCGGTGTGTTTATATTCCGTGAGCCACACCAGTAAATTCGTTGTTTGGCTATGGAAATGGGAATGGATGTGGATGTGGAAACTGGTTTATGATTTAATAACAAAAACTAACCAAATATTAGGTTTGACATTGAAATTTTAAATTTTCAGTTTTGTCACTTTTGTTTTGTTGTTTTATATTCAAATCCATTTCTAAGTCAACACAGGTGGGTAGTATGTCACTCCGTTCTGCTGTCTCCTTACTTCCATTACATTAAGTGTGGAGGGGTGTCTGAGTTAATTTAAATAATGCGATTATTTCACATTCACTTCTGGTTTTCGCCAACTATGTGGTGTGCTAAGCTGGACTTAGTGAAAGTCGATGAAATATAAAAAATTTCCTTCTCTCTGTTACATTATGAATGTAGAATGGAGATTATGAACACACGCTGCCTTATCTAATTAACTTGGGGATTAATTTAAAGATGACTTCACAAATTGAATTGAAATTGTTCCTGTTATAAGAGCATCACATATCCAGGGAAACCATTTGTTTTCCTCACTCTACAGAGTGGGAGGGTATATATCATTTGGGACAGAAAAAAGAGTAACGCATTGAAGGAGTGACTTAAGACCCCGAGTATGTTTGGACCAAATCTGTTTCACGACTTTTTAAGGTGGTTGAGCCATGTCCGTACGTCCGTCTGTCTGGCTGGTGTACACGATAACTCTCGAAAGGAGAGGAAAGGAGTCTCGATTCAAACTTTGCACATCGAAATATTTTTCGCAAACTTAGTTTAAGTTCGAAGATGGGCGAAATTGCCACACCCCTTCTGGTACCTCTCACACAAAGTGGCATAATCTTTGGTTACAATAAAACCGACTAAGAGCCAAACGGTTAGTCAAAATCATTTGCAGGTTGACATTTCATAATATTTTTATAATCTTAAAGTGATAACAAATATTTAGGCTTTAGCCACCCCCCTTCTTGTACCTCCCACACAATTGCTTCTATCCTAGGTAATATTAAATCCTGCTATACTGGTGCATGGAATCCACTATGACTTGATATTTGATCATGTTTTTGCAATTGTTTTATAAATGTGGAAGCTGGCCTGCCCTACTTTAAATTTAATTCCTTATATCTTCCGTATACATGTTTTCTGAGAGTGTGTAAGTCGGTTTAGCCGACTGAAGCTTACTTGTTATAAAACATTTTCTTCTGAGAATATATGCATTTCTATGTTATAACAATTAGCTTGTCTAGATAATGATTTCTCCATTTCAAACCGAACAATTTTGGGCTAAAAATTGACGATGACGAATTTCGGTTTGTTTTATTGCCGTACGACAATTTAATAAAAGTCGGTACACTTGAACCGGATGATATACGTATGAAACTATAGGCAAACTGGAATTACTTGGCGTTTTTAGTTTTTCATTTCCTTATCCTGTTGTCCCTTCGCAGGACTACAAAGTTCTAAAGGATACAATTTTTCAATTTTTTTGTTATTATATTATTTTATATACTTGTTCGCATCCTATGATAACACTATTAGTGGCAGATTATCTATTACAAACACTTTAAATATCATGCTTCTATCTGTAGTTTATTCATATCTTGCTTTTTAAGAGGCACAACTTTAAATGTTTGTTGATACTAGACTAATGCAGATAGAAGCTTGAAGTTTAAAGTACATATTCTCTTCTTTGATTTGGCATTTATACCGGTGTCGTAGAGTGAGAATAAAGTATTAAAAATAATTTTTGAAAAGTTGTATCCTTTGGCACTTTGCAGTCCTTTTGAGGGGCAACAAGATGCGAAAATGACAAAGGAAAAATGCCAATTTACTCTATTTAATCTATAGTCTCGGGATGTATATCATCTGGTTCAAGTGTAATATGGACTGCCGGACAGAATAATCCCTTTTTGGGTTTAAAATTTATAAAATGCAAATGTATTTGCAAATGACATTGTCGCATTTATTACATGGCTGCAGCTATCATGATTTCCAGCCCATGACGACCTTCTTCAGGTGGCTTCGCATTTTCGGAATATCAGTTAAAACCCACAGCAAGTAAAAGCACACATTCCGATTTTATTAAAACGTTTAAAACTTTTAACGGGAAATTGTCATGAATTTACAATATACGCCGTTATCACTTCACTAAAATTAGCTATTCAGTCACAAATAAGAAACATGTTTTGTGTGATTTGACATTTTTAGAAATTTGGGCAATACTTCATTCACGGTCAAGTGGCCCGATTTTTTAAACATATCAAATCGCCAAAAGTGAATGAACAATCAGCCAAATTATTCATTTTCATATTTTGGACGAACAAACACACAGCCCCGAAAAAATTAACAAAGGTGGAAATATAATTGATTGCGAGTGCCTATGTCTGATTTTTTCATAACGAAAAATCAACGAAATATGAAATATCGCAATTTGAGTGATAAATCATAAATTCAAATACGAAACAAGTAACAAGGCCCGGCCGAATCTTATCTACCCTGAAGTATCTCTTTATTATTCGCGTCTTCGCAGCCACAGCGACGTATTCATCGAATGTCATTATTCTAGATACAGGCTTCGGGTTCCGACCATTTTTATCCCATTTCGGTCCGGCCCCTCCAAAAAGTACTAACTCCTAAACATTATTTTATTTTAAGAGTCTACGCAGTCAGAGGTATTTGCACACTTATTTTCATAATTTAAACTTAGTCCGGATAGCATTTAATGTAGAGAAACATGCTAACTCGACTTAGCATACTATTGTTTGGAGACTTCGATATATTAGGGAGTATTTTCAGACCATGTTAGGGAAAATTTTCGTTCCCATTTTTAAACACAGACGAACATGGCTAGATCGTCTCAGAATTTTACCACGACCCAGAATATATATATTTAATGGACTCTCAGGGTGTGAAAATAAAAATAATGTACGTCTGTCTGTTAAAAGCACGATAGCTGCCGAACGAAATGACCTAGGTGGTTCAACTTTTCTGTAAATGTGTCTTATGGTTGCAGGTCGGTTGGGATGATGTCGTGTGGGTAAGAAATACTGGAATAAACAATTTTTCACTTTTGCGGCTACCTAAACGGTGTTAAGAATAATTCCTAGGAAGTTCATATGTTCTAGAAAGTTGTTTATTGAAATCTTAAGTACATTTTTGTTGTTGATTGTTTCCTTGAATTTTTAACGGTTTGCTACCTATGGACCTGAACAGGGCAAAAAAGGAAAAAAATCTAATTTTTGGAAAATTTTTCACATTTGCGGCTACCTAAGCGCTACCTAAACGGTGTTAAGAATAATTCCTAGGAAGTTCATATGTTCTAGAAAGTTGTTTATTGAGATCTTAGGTACATTTTTGTAGTTGATTGTTTCCCTGAATTTTCAACGGTTTGCTACCTATGGACCTGAACAGGGGAAAAAAGGTTAAAAAAAATCGAATTTTTTTAAGTTTTTTGCGATTTTGACCTTGAAGATGAAGTTTTTTTGATTTTCTATGTTCACAATTTTTGTTCTTTATGACAAGAGCTAGAACTTTGCCTCAGAGAGTAAAAAAAAATTTCCGAACGGTTTGCAAGATATGAGCCTCAGAATATGATCACTTTTTTCCAAAAATTACACCGAGGCCTCAAATCTCTGGGGGCCCATAAAAAAAAAGTGCATGACTTTGGGGGAAAAAAAAACACGGGTCTTTTTTTTTGGTCTTTTATCATGTAGCGGTGTCCGTATATGGTTATTTTGAAATGACTTCAAAAATGTTGCACAGTGTAATCAATCAACACACACCACCATTGCGAGAGTCTTTGCAATGAATATGTGTTTGACCTAAATCAGGTTGCATACTCATGTCTGAGTTAACAGAGTACAAATGAGAATTGCTAGCATTCAACGAATATAGTCGACACACTAAAAATGTAGTTGTATATTATAAAACTTTTCATAAAAATTATGAAATCCTTCATTGTATAACACAAATATTTCATTGGTTATGGCATATTTCATAATATTTAAGAACTATTTCTTTAATACTATGAAATCTTTCTTTTATATTATGAAACTAAGTTTCGCCAATTTAAAATTTTTGTTTTATGAAATGTTTATGAAACATTTCATATTATTAATGAATTTTTCATACATATTAAGAAAAATTTCAACAAATTTTATGTAAAACTTTTTATGAAATCGTTTCATACATATTATGAAGTAAAATTCTTTCAGTGTATTCCACTCTGAAACATATTGGATCTTCAATATTAAAACTTTTCCTATCAAAATTTAGGCTGTAGATGGAATTAAGAAATTGGAAAATTGTTTCTACCAAATAATATTTAAGACATATTTTTGAAGATTGGTGCCTAATATTCACTTTCACATCACAATTTTCCTAATATAGTTGTGCACTTCTGTGTAATGTCGACAGCCTCTAATCTGCTGATCATTCTGTTGAATGTACTCCGTGGTGGAGTGGATATAAGATTCGGCCCGGTCGAACTTAACGCCTTTTTACTTGTTTAATACTGGCTCACAATAAAAATATTTATCCTCGTGATGCCAAACGCACCATTTTTAATGTCCTTGTATTGTACCATCCATTGACACTTAAGTTTCTGTAATCATGTTTTTTTGGCGATTACTCATATAAAAAAAACTACCAATTATGTATTTATTTCTGGGCATATTTTCATATTTTTTGTTCAATTTTTGCCTTGGGCCAATTTTCATAGCGCCCTTTTGTTATACGAATGTAATACTTGAGGTAGCTTAGGGTCGCATTTATAACACCATCCGCCAATCTTTATATAACAAAGTTTTTAATGCCATTTTTGGCTATTTAAAAATTGTAGAGAAATCTGCGATATTTCCTCTTCTCTACCCAATTTCGTCATGGCCCATCACATTGCTACCGTCAAAGTGTACCGACATTTCGAAAACTTTCCCTTAAGGTTGGATTATCGGTACAAGACAACTAAACTGAAATGCGCTAAATTACGTCTGGAACTGACTGTGACTGAATTGGTTTTTGATAATGTCCATTGGTATGCGATAGCAATTCTTATCCATCCATCCATCCATACATTCAACTGCAATAGCAAAATGCATTCGGTATCACATTTTGTGGACACAATTTTGATTGGGATTTCGACCAATGACACTATTTATATATCACGTGCGTCAAATGTGGCCCGATAACGATTTGCAATTGGATTGGACAAATTTCTGGCGATACTAATACCATACATGTCACACATACATACAATCATACATTCGTATAAATACTTGAAGATTAATGTAATTTATGGAGACGTTTTATAACTAAACCTGATTGGTGGCTAAACTCTGCTGCTACCACTACTACTACTTGAGAGCCATAAGGCAATTGAGGAAAACAAAATGGATTAAACAGTATATTGGAGCTGTTTAAATTCCACATTATAGCGGCCATTATTGTGCAGCAATAAAATAATCCAATAACAATAAAAATAGAAAATTCCAAAATCGCTATCAAAATAGAACATCAACGAATAAGAAGCTTTTTTCGTAGCTCATTCAATTGAATTGTGGGATCCCGCAGAGCGTTTACCCTCTCTCTGTTTAGTCTCGAGATATTATCTAATATTTATTAGTGTCTGCAAACAGAAACCTATCAACAATATAAACTATAACATTTTTGAAATTTATAATTTATACGAACCCACGTCGTGCGTCACAGGCCTTTGGCCCCTCTATCTGTGGCTCCCCAGACCAAACAATTGTTAATTGACATTTTGAGATATTTACAGGCGATTCCGCCATATCAAATTCCCCAACATGAAACTATTATCTCTTGATTCGTGCCACGGCTAATCTGAAGTAGTTGATTTTCAGTTATCACCGGATTCTAATAAATTTGATTTATGATCCATCCGAACGCATCGGAAATCAAAACGCCACATAACAATCAGAACAATCAGCAGCACGAGTGTAGGTAGCTACAGCTACTCGAAGCAACGCCACAAAATCAACTGCAAACACAATTTTACCCTTTAACCCAAACATTGTAAATCAACGGGGTATTAATGGATTTGGGTTTTTTTCAAAAGGGTTTTAGAGTTTTGGCGTTAACGATACAAAATTAGAAAGAAAAATTAAGGCCCTTCGGAAGGCAGGTGGAATCACGCTGACAAAGAGGGCTCAGCAGACACAAATAATTGAAAGAATTTATTGATGTTTTCGGGCGTAAAATTTATGACCGGTCGATCATATGCTGACGAAAATTTCGTTGGTGCCATTTGTCGCTGTCATTGTCTTTGGCTACGCATAAAGTTGGCAAGACAAGACTCGACCATAATGATAAGACATGATAAATGGTATAAAGTTCCCTAAACAACAACAGCAACAAGAAGTAATTAAATTAGGAAGCCATAAACAATCAGGCGCATACAGTGGAACACCCATATCGTATATCAAACTAGCACCAGTCGACACCAAACGACATTAGAGGTCATGACAACGATTGATAAGCGTTTTGAGTTTCGAAATAATTGCTAACTTCAAAAATTGAGTTTTGAAGACTTTCCGAATTTTGGTCTTCAAATTCCTAACGGAATTAATTTTGGAAAAATATTGAATATTGTATAGGCTCTAGCCTAGACAACTTGAAAATACATTATGACGAACGGGTTTAAGAATGATAATGCAACAACAAAATAAAAGTTTTGTAAACGACACCAACAACTTTATATATGTTTTTTTTTTCAAATTTTTATGGATATTTTTTAATAAAATTCAAATTTTACTTCAATATTTGTATTCTCATTTTGAAAATGTTAGTCCGATCGCGCCTGATCTATTTAAACAAACTATTTTTTTTTTGTACAAAACTCCTCCCAAAAATAAAAATTTGTGCAAAAAAGTCAGTTGAAGATATAACGAATAATCTGTACAAGTTGATACTTTCGAGTACATCCCAGCAAAACGACCACCGATCAAGTATAAAAGATCTCCATTGTGATTGTCATCACCAATGAATTTAACATGGTGTTGACATATAAGGAATGTTTCTCAAAATTGAAAGTTCTAAAGTTAATTGGCATTACTTTTCAACTCTATTTTATTTTCTTTTAAAAATATCCGGTTGAACTTTTGCCATCCGCATTTAATATTAAATTAAATTAGTATTAAAGTACACTATGCAACACAAATTTTACTGATATTATGCAGTATTATAAAATGAAATATTTGAAGCACGTTAAAAACTATTAATTTTTATTTATAAGCAAAAATGATTAAATTGTTATGTTATACACAAATAAACATTGTTTATTTAATAGAAAGTAATAGAAAAACAAACAATTTTTGTTTTCCCGACCCACGATTCGAACCTGAGACCTTCTGGGTGCAAAGCGGACAACTTCCCTCTGTGACCACATACTAAAAATTCGTTCCGATTCACTTGTGAAGACGGTATTCGTAAAATGTTACGGGACATTTGTTACAACATATTATCGACTCAAAAGCAAATGTGAAATGTAAAGCATTCGAATTCCAGCTATTTCGATAAAGTTATTTCTTCTCGGTATGGTAATACAACTTTTATAAGTATTCCATATACTGTGTGGGGATATTCATCGGAGACTTTCTGTCTAGAGTGCTTGGTGTTAGCATCCTGTTATCAGCCGTATACATATTTACATTTTTGTCTTGCCTCACGTTTTTTGAAGAGTGTTTGAAGGTAGTCTGTCGGGTGTTCAACACGACACGACTTTTTTGTAGTGAACTTATTAGACAACCACCCAACAACAATTACGAGTGGAAATGAATCTGTTTGTTGAGCCTCCACTGGTACATCTCATTCCCTCCATGTGTCTTATTATTCAGCGTCAGGTTATGATCGCGTCCAATAATCTCAATTCGGAATTGATTTTAAGTCAGGAAAGATGCACAATTAATATATTAATATGTAATTTGATGTAATTTAACCCATTACCGTCCTATGTCCCCATATGAGGACATTTGAAGAACTGTTTTTTCTGGGCGATAGTGGGCTAATTGAATTAAAAAAATTATTTAGACCTGTCTGCTGACAGTCTTACAGACAGGCTGGCAGACAACATAAATTTAATCAGCTGGCGATACGCAGACACTCGGCATAAAGCCGACACACGTATATTTAACCCATTGTCGGCTTCTGTTTAATGCCAAACACATGAACAACAGTTGTTTCTTGGCCTTAATGGGTTAAGTTACCCTTATCCGCACGGAAATATAAATATGTGCTGCATTTATAGTGATGTCTCGGTTATAGCTTTTCTCCCTGGTAATTGAAATTTTTTTTTAAATATCTGGACACAAAAGATTGGCGCCAATAAAACATAAAATAATATTTCAGAACTGATTAAAATTTAAGTGCTCCAATAAACTATTTAATCGCTTTGTGTGCCCATTTGAAACTGGAATCTAATTTATTCTTCTTGTCGCCCAGATAGAAATCCGACTGTCGGCAAGGTCATTCGCGTTGTGATGAGGCCGGCTCCACTTTTTGGACTTTGGACTAGGATTTTACTGAGCAAAAAAATCCACTTTCCAAAAATGTGGATATTTCAAATAATTATATAATTGATCACTTCGATGGGCGGCGTGTGATCCATACATTTTTATCAAACTGTTTTTTAAGTCTTTAATAATTCGTTTGTTTTTTTTTTTCTTAACCAAATTAAATATTGTTTATGTTTTCTTAATTATTTATTTATTTTTCTCTTTCGATTTATATAATTTCGTAATCACCTTGTGCCAAGCTTAAAATCACCAATAGGCTCCATAATTTTAATTTAAATTCCATTGTGGTCTTGTTTGTTTGTTTGTTTATATTGATTTAATTACAAAAATATGTTTTAGTTTTTTTCTGTTTGTTGTTATCAACTGCTCACACACATACACACGATTCGCTGATTAACCGTCAATTTAACTTGTATAACCGTTTGATAACCGTTTCACTTTTGATTGTTAACTTTGTAGCTCTGCTAATTCTTAGTGATGAACTGTCGCATTTAATTTTTCAAAATCAACTGAAATTCATTTGAATCCGTCCAAACGTTTTATATGTCGCCAATGTTGGCGCTGAATTGACCGAGCGGTTGGCGGGCCGGGCTGGAGGAACGTTCTTTTTTACCGCTGAATAAGCAAATAAAATGTTCTGTTACCAGAACAGAATTATAAGCCAACACCAGCAACAACAAAAGTGGCCAAAACTCTCAACATTAACGACGCCAGTTAATAAAGTGTTAGCGTTTTTTTTTCGGTTTTGCTGCCGATGAACTCTCAATTTGCTTTCGATCGTTTTATGGCTGACACCACGACGGTTCGTTGCTTGGCTGACTAGCTGGCTGGCTGGCCGGCTGGATTGGATGATCGGCGAGAGAATGACGGGTTCGTTCGTTGGTGTGCTTTTGCTAAATGCGATCGTGTGCTAAATTAAAGTTATTAACTGATTTTCATTATGTTTAACTAAAACACTCTTCGGCTTCTCTTTCGAAAAGAGAAAGAGCGATCGATAGTTGCTAATAAAAGTAAGAGTGATCGCAACACCAACAACAACATGACGACTCTAGTTTACGTCACAACTGATGGACGTTTTTTGTGTCGATAAAAACGCTCGATTAGAATTGGTGTGAAGCAGAGCGCCGGTTACTCATTGGGACGGGGTGCGGCAAAAGTTGCGCACCACGAAGTTGATAAAGTGTTGGATTGCTAGTTAATAACAAGAGAGTATTAAAAGACAGTGGACTTCTTGTTTTCACCCTCTATTTTCGGCAACTTCAAAATAAAGAAAGTTGTGACTGTGGAGGAGTGTTATCGTTCTTTGTCATAATTTTCGTTCCACCATTGCGTTGAACTTTACAACCATTTTTTTTGTCAAATTTAGAGTGAAGTGTGTGTGGGGAGTGTCTTAACCAACGTCCAGTTACATTGATCCTATTCCAATAATCAATACATTGTAAATATTCGTATATGAATTTGTATAGCAGTTATTTATTGCCTGAAGCGTAATTCTTATCGACAAGAAACAAGTTAAATCCAAAATAAATAAATACAATTTAAATACTTGTTCAAATACTGTCTGTGCGTATCACGCGCTTTCAATGACTCTTTTCATTTGTTAATAACACTAGACAACAGAAATTTTGCGGAGGGGCTTGTATACACTATTCCGATTTTGGAATTTTAGACTTATTTTATAATTTTTTTACTAAACCTCCAATTTTCGCCGAAGACGAAATTTAATTTTTTGGCGGGCCCATATGCACTCTAAAAAGTGAGTTTAAAATCACTATGGAAAAGTGTGTAATTTTTAGTGTAAAAAGCGATTTAGACATTTATTGTTTAATATTGTATTCCTTTAAGTGTACATAGACCCTATTTTTGTAATTTTAAATGTTTATTGTGTAAAAATAAACACAATTTGTCCATTCCACATCATTTTTAAAATAGTACACAAGTAAACACATCCTATTGAAAATTGCAACAATTGCTTTTAATATTGCACACAAAAGTAGTAAAGCAACTAACTATCAATATACACCAGTTCTCAGTAAACCATCGCACAATGATGCCATAAAACAAAACTATTACAAATAATAGAAGGAGCAAAGAACAATCATTAAACAACAAGTAGTGGAACGAAGTAAAGTAAAAAAGTTAAGATTTAAGCAAAATATATTCCAATTATTGTTTTTATAGAACTTAAGTATACTCTTAGATACCGCACTAATGTGTGACCTTAAACGGGTTTGGAAATATACAAACAAGTAAGGAAAGGCTAAAGTCGAGCGGGGCCAACTATATGATACACTCCACTTTCTATCCGAATACAATTCAATTCGGCAAAAAAGTGAAAACGGGAAGGATTTTTGTATGCCTCCTAATCATAGGCTTATATGACGTGACCCAATTTGTCAAATCGAGAAGAATATTTGTATCGGGGCTATATCCAAACATAGAATGATGTAACCCATTTACGCAATATGTTCTTCCAGTTCACTAATAACGTGTTATGAAATTCTCTGAAAATACATGGTTTCTGGGGAGGAAAAAGTCAAGCCGGGAGAGAAATTTGTATGGGCGCTATATATAAATCTGAACTGATCTGACCCATTTTCATTATGGGTGGAAATATAAGATATTTTTTTAGTGGAAATATAAGATATTTTGCCAAATTTGAAGAAAGTCTGTTAAAATATGTGGTATCTAGCGTGAAAAGAGTCAAATCGGGAGTGAAATTCGTATGGGGCTATATCTAAATCTGAATCGATTTTTTTTCAAAATCGATTTTTCGTTTGGTTCCGGCTACAATTGCGACCTGTATTTTGATTACAAGAATAGATGGACAGAAAGACGGACATTGTTAAATCGATTCAAAAAATCTAAATTCTAAGTCGATCGGTATAATTAACAATGGGTCTAACTCGCTTCCTTTTGTGTGTTACATACAAATGCACAAAGGCATTATACGCTCGTGGAGTGTATAAAAAATACTCCCCAAATATTTTTTCAATCGACGCAAAAAACGATCTGTGCAAAAATGCAGCTCGATCGGAAAATGTAAAAATCTCCAAATTCTATCTCGTACATTTCGTCCTAAAAATGTTCTGATTTGCCTATTTTTCCCAATAGCTTTATTGTAAAAGGTTTTGATCATCTTTGTTTGCTGATTTGACGAAACTGATTAAAAAATTAAAAATGATTAAAACATTTCACATTACAGCTATTGGGAAAATAATAGGTAAATCAGAACAGAAAATAAATCTAATGCATGAAAGGGAGACATTTCCAAATTTGCAAAATACACACTTTAATACAAGAATCAGTATAAATAAAAAAATATTTCAAAAATTTTTCAGAGCGTGATATTGATATTTCCCCGTCAGCTGTCACAGTCCCTGAGGTTTTTGGTTCGTATTACCAAAAAACAACACACGTACCAAAAAAGTATTAATTGTTTACAGAAAGTTAATAATTTTAGTTTTTTCGTTTGTATTTTTTGGTCTGTAATCAATATTTGATTTGAACTGGGATATTGTCCTGGCCCAAGACTATTTTGCATCTATATTTAATAGAATGCAAATTTATTTACAAATGGCATTTATTACCTGGCTGCAGACTACCACGATCATGATTTCGACCATGTCAAAAGTCTTTTCAAGTGGCATCGCAGCGAATTTTCAACAACAAACCTGGTCTCTATAAGGAGATGATTCCACCTGAAAAGACTTTTGACATGGTAGAAATCATGATCGTGGTAGTCTGCAGCCAAGTAATAAATGTCACCATGCCATTTGTAAATAAATTTCCGTTATATTAAATATAGATGCAAAATAGTCTTGAGCCAGGACAATATCCCAGAAAGTTAATAAAGTTAAATTTCACAGATATTAAAATCTTAGCGTAACACTTACAGTACAAACTGAAAAATAAAAAATATATATGTTTTATTCGCATATTTGAATTATTATTATTTAATTTTTTATTTAATATATACATATTATTATGTAATTTCTAAATTCATAATTATATATTCTATTTTGATACTATAACAGTTTCTTTCCTTTTTAGTCTAATGGTGGTAATTATACATTAAAAAATACAATTAAAGTAAATTTACACATTCAATGATGTAGTATTAATCATTCTATGTTTAAATTTAAACATTTGAAAAGTGGTAAATTTTTTACAATTAATCATAACTTGTGTTCTGTAAAAAATATTGAGAAAATTTCTTTTGTTGGTTTTTGTGCAATATCAATCAACAAAATAAAAAATAAAATTAACTTGTTTATACCCTCACTCCGCGGAGCCATTTGGGCCAGAAAAAATGTAACGCATTGAAGGGGTGACTTAAGATCCCGAGTATATTTGGCCAAATCCGTTTCACGACTTTTTAAGTTGTTCGAGCCATGTCCATCCGTCCGTCTGGCTGGTGTACACGACAACTCTCGAAAGGAACCAAGTAATCAATTCAAACTTTGCACATGGTAATATTTTCTCAAACTAAGTGTAAGTTCGAAGATGGACGGGATTACCACGCCCCTTCTGGAACCTCCCACACAAATAGCACATATTCCTATGTTAAATTAAAACGAATGTAACTTCCTCACCGATTTGTTTTTATAATTACTTTAAATGTACGAAAAATTGCGGGTTTTGCCACACCCCTTCCAGTACCTCCCACACAAATCATCCAAAACTACGTAAAATTAAACTTCTATATAGATGATGGGAATACTGTGAAATGTGATATTTGGCAATGCTTTTATAGAAGTTACACTCGCATGGAATATGGGCGAAATTGCCACACTCCCTCTGGAGCCTCCCACACAAAGTGCCATAAACTTTGGTTACAATAAAACCGACATAACATCCATACGGGTAGTCAGAATCATTTGCAATTTGATATTTGCAAATGTCTTTATAATCACTTTAAACCTAAACAATATTTACGCTTTAGACACACCCCTTCCTGTACCTCACACACAATTGTCTCTATCCTAGGTTATATTAAATCCTGTTGTTTGGAATCTACACTGAAATAATTTTCCTTCGTAATATTTAGCGATTTCATAAACGTTTTTTCATAAATATAGTGAATGTTTTCTTAATATGTATGAAACATTCATTTCATAAACATTTAATATTTCACAAAACAAATTTGTGAAATTTAGTTGCGGAAGATCAAAGAAATATTTCATTGTATTAAAGAAACATTTCTTAAAGATTATGAAATATGGCATAGACAAAAAATATTTGTGTTATGAAGTGTCTTCATAAATGTAATGAAGGATTTCATGGTTTTTATGAAATGTTTCATAACTTACAACTATATGTTTAGTGTGTCGACTTTATTCGGTATAATGCTGCAATTCTCATTTGTCCTCTGTTAACTCAGACATAAGTATGCGCCCTGATTTAGGTCAAAGATATACTCATTGCAAAGACTCTCGTAATGATGGTGTGTGTCAGACCTTTTTTTGCTTTTTTGTTTATATTGGAAACTTCGGTATAAACTATTAATATTTATGAAACTTTTTCATAAAATTAATGAAGTTTCTTTATAAAATCTATGATTCTGTTATGAAAAATAATGAACTTGTATGAAAAACTTCATTGAATGAGAAACTGCATTTCATAGCTTCTAGGAAATGTTTCATACAATTTATAAAGTGTTTCTTTGGCGACTTTTTAATGAAAAATTTCACTGAGGTAAAGACAAAATCAAAAACAGTATGAAGATAATTCTTTCAGTGTTGGCCTTGATATTGGACCATGTTTTTACAGTTGTCTTATAAATGTGGAAGCTTGGACCATGGGACACGAACCTCCACACAAATTATCCTGCCTTACGTTAAATTTAATTCCTTATAACTTCCATATATATGTTTTCTGAGAGTGAGGCTTACTTCTTCGACTATAAGCTTACTTCTTTCTTGGTTACCGCTATTCCGAAACAATCTGCATAATATCTAATAAGAGGCATATGTAGTACGACGTTTATTAGGCTGAGCGGTCAGATTTTGTTTCATTTTCTAATATCTGAAATGCTTTTTCAAGATAAACTGCATAAATATAGAAGTTAAGACCCTTCTTGTGGAAGAGTATGTAAATCAGGTTTATCGCTTCCGTCAACACCCACAAATAATATATATTTTCTTTCTGTTTATCACTTAATGATTGTATGTTTTTAAATAATTGTTTTTGAAACATACCATAAACGAATTTTTCTTATTCATATAGTTTTATTAAAATATTTGTTTGTTTTGCGAACTTTTATTTTCCTCTATACACACGCCGCAGTTGTTTTTCTTCACAACTCATTTATTTCATGCCAACCAATTCATTTTGTAGATTTGTTTACTAATTCGTATTAATCATTTAATGCCTTTTTGCAAAAGCTAACAGCTGAATTGCTATTTATATATACTTTTTTGTTTTGTATTTTTCCGATTTGTTTTTTAAATAAAATTAATTCAAATTACAAATTTAATTTTTTCATTTGTTTACAATACGCTATGGTATAATTCGAACATTTTGAAAAACCATGACAGACCCTAGAAATACGATAAATGTCCTCGAAAATCAAAATCGTTTATTGAAGAATTCAATAAAATGCCACAGATCGCCCAATTTAATCCATGAACATATCGTACGTTACACTTGAACCAAATGATATACGTCTGAAACAATAGGCACAATGCACTTAGTTTCAGTTTTTCATTTCCTCATCCAGTTGTCCCTTAAGATTATTTTTTAACTACGACAATTAAGCGATATATCGATAACATACCCAACAATTTGTCTTCTCATTTTGAAGTGCTCTATCCAAACATGCGGTCAGATAGCGCGCCCTCGGATATCATACTCTCCCCCGTATGTGACATTTATCGCAGTTTTCTTAAACATGATTGTTATCGACAATAAACGAGTTAATTCCAAAATAAATAAATAATCATTTAAAAATACCTGTTCAAATACTGCCAGTGCGTATCACGCGCTTTCGTTAACTCTTTTGCATTTGTTAATAATTAATATACAATTATTGTGTAAGTAAACAATTGATAAACACACACATAGGCAAATCCAAAATAAATTGTGAACTTGTGATAACTTGATGGAAATGAAGCTGAAACAAACACAAACCGTTATTGAAATAATAGTATAACATATAATTACACTTTGCAACAAGGAGGGAACATTGTGCCAGGGACCATTATATCAACACCATCAACTATGTTATGGACAGTTTTTTTCTAGTTTTTAAATATTTTTTCACAATTTATGACGACAGTTTCTACCAATTTTTTCCCAATTGTTCAGGAGAGCATACAAATTCTCTAATTTTAATAAAATTAATTTTTGGAGTTTTCCTACACCTATTTCTCAAAGAAATACATTTTTTTCCAGTTTAGGCGTGGTTTAATTATTTTCCGAAAAAAAACTACACAGCTACTTTTATTACGGACTTTATTTATTGAAGTTTCATTATTTCATACACATAGCTACTTTTATTGATAGAGATTTTGTGAAACTAGGAGCTCGATATGCATGGAGGCTTAAACATATCTTTAATTATCTTATATACTAATCTTTGATATAAAATTCATGAGTTTTATCCTTTTAAGATGAGATGCTGGAAATTAGAATATAAGTTACTTCACATGAACAAATATAGTAGTGGATCTAAACATTATCTAGTAGGACTAATTAAAAATGGTCTGTCCATAGTTTCTTAATTTGTATACCCTACACCACTGCATGGAATAGGGTACAATAAGTTAGATTCAAGCCAAATGTGTGTGTAACAAAAAAACTGATCGCAATTGTTGTGCGATCGCCATGAAATTTGACAGGAGATTTTTTCTACAAAATTTCCGATCAGATTTATTTTTAGATACATAATATGATGTTTTTCCCAAATTCGTACTTTTAAAGGACAAAATGGGAATAGAAGGATAAAAATGGTACCAACTAAACGACTATAGCTTGAATGATGAAATTCGGTGTGTACATTTCTCTAATTGCGTAGACATGTAAAATAAAGAGATTTTAGAAAATCGTACTCTAAAGGGAGTAAAATAGGAAAAAAGGGATAAAAATGGTACCAACCAAATGGCCGCAGATAGAATCATGGAATTCATTGTATACATTCTCAAAGACAATTCTCAATAGACAAAATAAAAAGATTTTTCCAAATTCGTACATTTTACGGCAAAAATTGGTTGAATCATGAAGTTAGGTTATCTTGCACTATGTACGTGAGATAATGGATTTTCAAAATTGTACATTTGGAATTAAAATAGAATGGAAATACAACCAAATGTAGCACCCACTATATACCAATATTTATGGTATTTAAGCTTTTTGAAAATAAAAATATAAGAATATTTATTTTTTGATTTGGCTTGAAGTATTATTTCGATATGTAAACGTATTGTTAAGTACTCGTGCTTTGAAATAATAAAAATGTTATATTTATGTATACAATTATTTTTTCAATATTTACATTTATATTGGTTTGGCTATATAAAAAAATGTATATTTTCCTGTAATGATACTGCACTTCTACGAAATTCGACAGCCTCCGTGGAAAGCAATCCATGATTATCGTATATGTGTTTTTTTTCATTTGAAATTTGTTCGTAAAAATTAGCTATGCATGTGCTGGAGAACACATAGCTACTTTTGTTAGTTGTTATACCTGAAACACATAGCTACTTTTGCTACAATCCGGACCAATTAAGATATCGCTTTCTGGATAAACGTATAATGAAAATAAATGCGACAATAAAAATGTTTTCGAAAAATTACACATAGCTACTTTTGCAACGACGGCGACGATATGTGAGAATATAAGGTGCACATAATTGTCCGTCCAGTGCGCAAAGATCCTACACCTAAACTAGTAAAACAGCGGATTTTTTATCAAGCGAATGAGTAAAATATTTCCAATAAAAGACTTACAATTTCTTTATTGATTCTTTGAATCGTTTTCATTGTTAGCATGTTATTTATATTTTGATACATTCGTCCGACAAAGGAAGGAATTTTGCAGTAAAAGAAAGCAGAAAGTCTACAGAAACTACTACTACTTTCTGCTGAAAAAGAGGCGGCAGATTTGTATCTGCTGAGATGGTAAACAGCTGTTTGCGGTTTTTACCAATATAGAAAATACTTTAACCATATGTACAAAACAGAATGACCACTTAAATGTACATGTACAGAGTAGGAGGGTATATATCATTTGGGACAGAAAATAAGTGTAACGCATTGAAGGAGTGACTTAAGACCCTAAGTATGTTTGGACCAAGTCCGTTTCACAACTTTTTAAGGTGTTTGAGCCATGTCCCTCCGTCTGTCTGGCTGGCTGGTGTACACGATAACTCTCGAAAGGAGTTGCAGAATCGATTAAAACTTTGCACATGGTAATATTTTTCCCAAACTTAGTTTAAGTTCGAAGATGGGCGAAATTACCACTCCCCTTCTGGTACCTCCCACACAAATGACCCATATTCCTATGTTAAATTAAAACCAATGTAACTTCCACACGGATATTCGGAATCGGCTATATTTTGGTATTTGATAAAGTTTTTATAATTACTTTAAGCGTACAAAATAAGGCGGATATTGTAATATCAGAAAAGTGTCTGCTGATAGGGAACAGACAATCGCTGCTTTTATTAACAGACTTGTTCTCTAAGTGTAGAACTTCTTTTTTTAAAGTTGCTTGAAAGTACATACATATATATTTTGAAGAAATATTACACAAAAAAGATCGAATTCTTCGGCGCTTAGCCCTTCATGCCCCGCATTTTTTTCTATGATAAATGAAGAAAATTGGATATGCTTGTTGACAGAGTATGTGTCTAAATATGATGTCTTATATATGTATGTATAAATTCGAATAATAAATACAGTTTTTTGTACTCGATGAAACGCAAGACGAAAAACACCTACAAATTTTAATTCCGAAATACCAAATAATAGGTATTTAAGAGTTTCGTCTTCCTACGTAGATCGAAGTTACTGAATTTGTTGTTTCTCTTTTGAATAAATACAAAAATACACAAAATAAAAAATATTAACTCTGAAAAATATTTGACACAAGTGAGAAATATGACAAAAAATTTCAGTAAGTTAAAACTCATTTCTTATTGTTTCGCAACTTTAAAGTAGATTTTCAAATAGAGCACTACACGCAGAGAAAAAATGCATTACGTAGAATCGAAATTTTAGACACGTGAACATCGTTTTTTGAGTTTCTTTTGTGAGAAAAATTAGTTTGTTTGCGGTAAACATATCATCACTTGTTGTAAATGAACAAAGAGAAATATGTTTATATCAATCAGTTTTCTTCGTTTGTCGAAATGGATTTGTATTATCATTACACGCTCCAAAAACATTTAGAAGTAACAGAGATCGTTGTTGTTGCATCTGTGATGAAAATAGGTCACATCGGTTCAGATTTAGATACAACTCCATACAAATGTCGCATCGCAAATGTTACATCTTAGCGCTCTAAAAATCACGTATTGCAAACGGAATCTACGAATAGCCACACCATATTATATTTGAATATCTGTTGTGAAAGTGCAATATGTGGGTTAATGTTTTGACATTATACAAATGCCACACTCGATTTCTATACTCAGAGAGGGGTATATCATTCGTTTGAATTGAAAGAAATTTAAAAATGCAAATTGTATTTTATTTAAAAATTAAAGTATTGTAAATACTTTCTTTTTTAAGTAAAAAATGAACATAAACATGAAAAATTCTTAGGTTACTCCAATACTTTTTCGCAAAAACGAAGAATTTCGTCTCGCCAATAGATTTTTACATAATTATTAATTCAGTTAAGCTACGGGTCAGCATCAAGCAAATTATTTGCTACTATTAAGAATGTTTTTCGATTTCATTATGGTATCATAGTTCTTATGGATTCTTATCTACACTTTTTTTAAATTACTAAAAGATTTTGTTATTAAATGTCCAAACATTTATTGTAGAATACTATTAAAAGTTTATAATATATTGCTCTGGTCAAATGTCTAGAAGTGGTATCTGTTAAATAAAATGAAACTTTTCCGAACAATTTGGTGTCCTTTAGCGAAATTAGCATTACACAATCCTGAAATTGGCACAATTCGTTTAGTTTTTTCGTATTTTTCATAACATTTGTCCGAAATTCAAGAAAGTGTCCACGATTTTTTATGTAACTTTCGCGTTTTCATGATTTTACTGCAAAATTAACATTTCAGACGAGTTATTTTAAAAACAACTTAAAAATTCTATATTTTATTGCTTCAGATAGTCTATGTAAAGAGTGATTTTTTTGAGGTTAGGATTTTCATGCATTAGTATTTGACAGATCACGTGGGATTTCAGACATGGTGTCAAAGAGAAAGATGCTCAGTATGCTTTGACATTTCATCATGAATCGTCTTATAAACGAACAACGCTTGCAAATTATTGAATTTTATTATCAAAATGCGTGCTCTGTTAAGAAAGTTCATTGCGCGCTTCCATTTTATGGTCAGTTTAATCGACCCACTGAAGCGGCTATTCGGGCTATTGTGACTAAATTTCGCACCAAATTTACATTGTTGGACATTAAACCACCAACACGCTTACGTAGAGTGCGAACTGAAGAAAATATCGCAGCTGTATCGGCCAGTGTTAATGATGACTACCAATTTTCGATTCGTCGCCGTTCGCACCAATTGGGTCTCTGTTACTCAAAAACGTGGAAATGCCAAAATTGGACTAAGCGGATGGACCACCTAAGACGCAGCCGCGGTCAACATTTAAATCAAATTATCTTCAAAAAGTAAATGTCATGGACCAATCTAACGTTTCAAATAAAGAACCGATGAGATTTTGCAAATTTTATGCGTTTTTTTTTGTTTAAAGTTATCAAGCTCTTAAAAAATCACCCTTTAGAAGGCTTTAAAAAAAGTATATGTTCGAAAGCTCTCTGGGGGGTTTGAACCCCCAAAACCCATCCCCTGCGCACGGCCCTGGATATTTAAGCTGATCAATCCAAACTCACAATAAAAATACATTTCAATTGGAAAATGTCGTCGTTGCTTTTATCAGACAACGATTCGAGGAATATAAGGCATAGAAAGCAACAAATCCGCCCAAGTTGGCTGACTTGTTAAAACTCGCTGCCACCAAAAAGCACATCCAAAGGTTAAAGTTGCAAAAATCTCGTAACATTAGGGTTGTTTTCTTTAAAAAGACTAATAAAAATTAAATTTTTGCTCAAAATAAAAAAAATATTTTTTTACATTGTCTCCAACTACAATATAAATATTTGTATCGAAACAAATTTTCCAAGAATATGTTGTGTCGATTTTTTGGACTTAGCCACGATAACCATAAATTTAACTTACATTGGATAATTATCCAGAATAAGTCCAATATTTTTAATATAAAATTATTGTTTCAAAATTTGTTTTCATATACACATTCATATTGCTGTTGGCGACAATTTTTTATAGTTTTTTTATTTTGAGTGAAATTTTAACTTTTTATTTAGGATTTTGTTATGACAGCTTATTAATGCAGTCTTGAAGGAAAACATACACATTGTCTGTATATTTAATATGTGATGACAAGTGGAGATTTTTTGTCTAGTGGTAGGAATAATTTTTGTTTCGTGGCAACTGACTTCAAATTTACTAACCCACAACTGTTAGCTGTCAAAGTATTATCTTTTTTTGGTTTGCAGCGCTTTACAGCGTAAATGACGTCATATTCAAATCTTGCGTGAAATTCGTACTAAATTCGAAATTGAGTTATGTTGGCTTACCTAATCTGGATGTCGCATATTTTCTCGTCCAACTAATCTTCTAAACCCATTTTGAGGAAGTGATCCAAATATCACTAAATACTACCGACTTCTGTTCTCCTCTAAATGGCTGAATCGTTTAGCCAGATCAGTTGTGGTCTAATCCACTTTTCTAAACCACAAATTGTTATGTACTTATGGATGTACGAGTATGTGTTCGCGTTCATGTTTTTCTGTTTTTTTTTTCTCGCAGTTCTAATTAGTTTTGTAAATTAAAATTTTCCTCATATTTGTGCGCACAACAGTCGAAACTCGTACGATTTGGCTTCAGTCTGCTTCACTTCTGTTATTTTGTGTATGTGTGCTTGTGTGAGTTTGTTCAAATTGAGTTGTTTTTTACAAGTTTTCCTTCAAATCGCGTTAAGGTCGCCTTAGTTTATCGCGGTGTAAATTGAATTGTTCAACAAAAAAAGTAAACCTCAAATAGAAATAAATAAATTAATTAATTTGTCCAAATAGCTGAGGTGGAAATAATTAAATCGATTGCGGACGTAATAAAAATGTATGTATAAATATCCAGTCCAGTTCTGTTTACAGAATAAGGCAATAATTCTAGCCTCACTATTGAGTGAATTTGGGAAGGGGGTATGCCAAGTTTGTTATTTCGTTTGCAACATCACAAACTAGAATATATATTGTGGATCATCAACAATATCTATTCATTTTATTATTCAGAAATTTTGAAAAGATTTCGAACTTGAGCTACAAAATAATAACACTATTGTGTATGTAATGGCATAATATTCCAAAAATCAAGACAATTTTTTATGGATAATATATTTCTTTAATTTTACTACAATACCAGTTTCCTTCAAAGTACTTTTAATATTTTGGAAATATAAATCCGATCACATCCGCTTATATATTAAACTGTTTTTGGATAGTACTTATTAAATTTTCTAATGATGGATATCAGACTCAGTCAGAGGGATGTGCTTGCCGTAATGCACTGAACTCCCTTCGCGTGTATGATGTATCCTTTCTACCCAGTTTCGAACAAAAAATACATCCGTAGTTCCCATACATCCTCGATCTCATGTTTTAAATGCTGTCGGCCGTATTATCGCTTTTTCCTCTTTCCCAAAATGTGCACATTATAAGTAAGATGTGTTCTCGCTACTCCCCTAAAAGTATGCGTTTTTAAAAAACACTTTTCGCTGCGAATCTTCGTTGGTACTTTATTTGGTACAACGTTTAACCATTTTCGTCTAACATCCCCCTTAAATGTAACAATTATGAAACAACCTTTTTATTCTTTTTTGTAACGCTTTGAAAAATCCATTTATATTGCGCTTGTACGTGGTCAGTGGAATTTACACACCGAATTTCACAATTCTAGCTGCACTACTTTGGATGGTACCATTTTTATAGTATTTTTTTTTTGAAAATAGGAGGATTAAAAATACAATTTTCGAAGAATTAATTAACGTTGTGCGTCTACATGGTCAGAGGAATGTTTATACCGAATTTCACGATTCTACCTGCAATACTTTGGTTGGTAGCATTTTTATCCCTTTTTGTACTGCTTCCCCTAAAACGTACAAATTTCGAAAAATTTTTTTTATTACGCTTCTACGTGGCCAGAGGAATTTCCACATCGAATTTTACGATTCTAGATGTCATACTTTAGTTGGTTGATCATTGTTATCCCTTCTTGTCCCGCTTCGACAGATCCATTTATATTGAGCTTTATGTGGTCAGATGAATATACACAATGAATTTCACGATTCTAGCTTTAATACAGTAATTTTCGCTTATAACGAACCCGCTTAAAACGAACTTTCGCCTAAAATAAAAATGATATTTTTGCACTGACAACACTGTATTACGCAGTTGAAAATTACAAAGCTAGAAGATGGACGTAGTAGCAGTTGGAAAGCAAAGAAAGTGTTTTTCTTTAAAAGAGAGAAGTATGAAATAATTAAACGATTACAACAAGGTGTAAAACAAAAGCAAATATGTCAAGAAATGGGCCTCAGCAAGTCAACAATTGCTACAATTTGGAAAAATAAGGACTTGGTGCTAAATAATTTTGAGCAAAACTCCTCAAATTTAAAGAAGGTTAAAACCCCTTCTTTCATGGAACTGGACCTACTAAAATGGTTTACTTAGAAAAGAGCCAATAATATGACTATATCCAATGCCGTTTTACAAGCTAAAGCACATTTGGAAAAAAGCTTAACTACTGCGATTTTAAGTGCAGCGAAAGTTTGATTGTTCGATTTAAAAGACGCCACAACATCACTAGTGGAAAAATTGTTGGAGAGGCGGCTGAAGTCAATGTTGATGTGGTCCATGATTGGTTGCAAAATAAGTGGCCAGATGTAAGAACAAATTATAAAGATAAGGACATATTTAACGGCGATGAAACTGGTTTATTTTATAAACTCACTCCCAATACTACACTGCGATTCAAAGGTGAGACCTGTGCAGGTGGTAAACTATCAAAGGAACGGCTAAGAGTGCTCGTAGTAGCTAATATGACGGGTACAGAGAAACGAAAACTTTTAGTAATCGGAAAATCAAAAAGTCCCACGGGCTTTAAAAACATTAAAAAATTGCCAGTTAATTA
Organism: Polietes domitor; assembly: GCA_947397865.1. Lineage (NCBI taxonomy): Eukaryota > Metazoa > Arthropoda > Insecta > Diptera > Muscidae > Polietes > Polietes domitor. The sequence continues at coordinate 91,755,349 of OX377619.1, read as the reverse complement.
CCAGGCTAATAAAACGGCTTGGCTTGGACATCCGAACTAGTTTACCCAGTTCCTTGAAGTTAGCTTTAAGCGAAAAGTTTAGTTGATACCTTTTTATGCCTTTATGTCCCGTATTTCTATATTTCCATAGACGTACATATTATGAAAACAATTTAACCAACCACGCATTTATGCTGCGTTGTCTACGTTGTTAGAGGAATGTATAACCGGATTTCACGGCTATAAATGCAATACTTAAATTGGTACCATTTTTATACCCTACACCACTTCGTGGTCTAGGGTATTATAAGTTAGTTTTCCGCCAAATGTTTGTAACACCAAGAAATAATTGAGCTAGACCCACCTTTAAGTATACGGATCGGCTTAGAATCGCCAGCTGAGTCGATTAAACGATGTCTGTCTGTCCGTCCGTCCGTCCGTCCGTCCGTCCGTCCGTCTGCTGTCCATCTAAGCTTGTTCGCACTCTACAGGTCGCAATTGTTGTCCGATTGTCATGAAATTTGGCAGAAGTTATTTTTTCTGGCCAAGGACCATTGGTATTGAATTTGGAGGAAATCGGTTCAGATTTAGATATAGGCCCCATACAAATGTCGGTCCCGATTTGACATTTTCTCTAGAAACCACATATTGTACCCGATTTTCTTTAAATTTGGTACAACATCTTATAATCTGACTAGAAACACCTATGCCGAAATTGGGTAAGATCGGTTCAGATTTAGATATAGCCCCCATACAAATGTCGCTCCCTATTTCACTTTTTCCGCTTTAGAAACCACATATTGTACCCGATTTTCCTTAAAATGGGCACAACATCTAATAATCCAACTAGAAACACGTATGCAAAAATTGGGTAAGATCGGTTCAAATTTAGATATAGCCCCCATACAAATGTCGCTCCCGATTTGACATTTTCCGTTCTAGAAACGACATATTGTACCCGGTTTTCTTTACATTTTGCAGAACATCTTATAATCCAACTAGAAACACGTATGCAAAAATTGGGTAAGATCGGTTCAGATTTAGATATAGCCCCCATACAAATGTCGCTCCCGATTTGACAAATGTCGCTCCCGAATTCACTTTTTCCGCTTTAGAAACATATTATACCCGATTTTCTTTAAAATTGGCACAACATTTTATAATCGAACTAGAAACACCTATGCTGAAAGTGGGTATGATCGGTTCAGATTTAGATATAGCCCCCATACAAATGTCGCTCCCGATTTGACTTTTTCCACTCTAAAATCCAGATATTGTACCCGTTTTTCTTTAAAATTGGCACAACATCTTATAATCCAACTAAAAAACCAATGGTGAAAGTGGGTAAGATCGGTTCAGATTTAGATATAGCCCTCATACAAATGTTGCTCCCGAATGTTTAACCGATTTTGGCCAAATTTTACATATTATATTTCACCAATAAACAGACATGGTGAAAGCGCGTCACATCGTTCCTGGTTTCAATATACCCCCATACAAATGTCCTTTCCGATTTAACATTTTTGTCAAACACATACATTTACAGAATGCAAAAAATCCTTCCCGATTTCAATTTTTACCGAATTGAATTGCAATGAGAATTGTTTGGGTGATGCCCATATGTCCATACTTTGGTATGACTTTGGTATACTACTGTATAATTTGTATTTGTCTGTCGGACAATTGGATCAATTACCATATTATTTACCATATTCGTTAAATTTGACTAAAGATGAATTTATAGCATATACATTATATTCATATAATTTATATAATTTGTATGAACTACATAAAATTGTTCCCATGAAATACCTGGGTTTAGTAATCAAAGTGAGGTACATACGCAGGAAGTGGTGTAGGGTATTATATAGTCGGCCCCGCCCGACTTTAGCCTTTCCTTACTTGTTTTTTGATAAATTTTTGTCTTTTCCCCACTTACAATTTTCGAAAAATCCATTTTTGCCGCGTATCTGCATGGTAATGGTAAGGTACACACCGAATTTCATTTTTCTAGCTACAGTGTTTAGTCAGAACGAAGGTTACCCCCTAAAAGTACGAATTTCGAAAAACTGCGTCTAACCACATTGGGGTACTACCTTCCAAGATTCATAACCATGGCTTCAGCCGTTTGGTCTGGGTTAAATTGAACAATTTTTCAATTAATCGGTGAATTGAATATATCTTTCGGATAATTGGAAATTCTTTGATTTCGAATAAACCATTAATCGACGAATTGGATACCCTACCAAACACGCATACATGGAGTTAATTTAATGATTTTTATGTCGATCAAGTTATCTCTCCTTTTCTACAAAAGAATATTTATTACTGAAATTCAAAATGAACTTTCAAGTTTGATTATAAATATTTTACTGAAATGTCTCTTTATTCAGTCGCTTCCATTACGATTCATCCAAATATGCTCCCAAAATACTTAAATATTACAAAAAGGGAACAAAAATGCAAATTTGTATTTATATGTTGAACACAAACAAGTTTTACTAAAGTCAAGACGGTGTACTAACTTTATCACATCGTCTGTAACGCCAAGAAATATCGATCAAAGATACCTGCAAGTATACAGATATTTGAGTATCGCCGTAAAATTCAAATCGATGTTCGTCTGTCTGTAAGCATGTTGGCGTTCAAACTAAACAGACGAAGATGATGGAACATCATAAAAACTGATGCGAATACACTCCGCAAGATTTCCATCTTGTTGTTGAAAACAACTTTTTTAGTTTATGGTTTAATATGAAATAGAAATGTGCATGGGTAGAGTGTTGCGTAGTGTATGGCAAAATGAGCCGGGCTGGACTTTTCTGTTTTTTTTTGTTTGTTTTTAACATACGCTCGTACCTATTTATTTGTCAATTAAAATCGTTTTGCATTTTCTGTGTGCGTATGTGTGTTTATGTTATTATTTGTGGTTTGGATTGTTTTTATTTTTTGGTAATACTCCGTGGAGTTTTTGTCAAATTTTGCATAATAATCACGTAAAGTTCTTTGTAAAAAACAATCGCTGTTACGTTTTACTGGGTTGTGTGCCCAAAATGTTTTTAACGTCTGAAATTACTATCGTTGTACAGTGGCTCCAATAAAATAAAGCGGGTGGGAGGTTTATATGAGAAGCTGGTTTTAGGCAAGACCATCAGACTTTGTTGTTGTAATCGCTAGTTTTTATACTGTGGCGAATTTAACAAAAAACTACATCAGGTGAGGCCGACTTTATGATACCCTACACTTTCTGTCTCATTAAAAGAATTTTATAACCAATTCCAGAAGCCTGCTAGCCCGAATGTACTAATCCAACTCGGGAGATACATTTGTGTGAGGCCTATATCATAACATCACTTAGATAAAAAGTATGTTATAAACAGCAGCGATAGTCTGCTGCCTATCAGCAGACACTTTTCTGCTATTACAACAGTTTTTCTGTCATAATAGCAGTTTTTCTATAATCTCTAATTCATACTGCTAAAGAGGTTGCAGTCTGCTAAAAATGACTGCTGTTAATTAAAATATAGAAATAGATAAAAATAGCGTTCATAATTTAAAAGCCTTTCGATGGACGGCGAAAACGGATTTTTGCTCCAAATTAAAAAGACAGTCGCAATATATTTTAGTGGTAATAAGTTGCGTTATAGCAACCCTTATTCTAAAGAGGGTTAGCCATACTGTTCTGTACATTAGGCTGGGTCGCAGTTCATACAAATGGAAAAACAATTTCCAGTCACCCCACGAAAATAAAGTTTGGATTGTCTAATGATGATTTTCAAAAGTTAGTTCCTACATCAAGCCGTCTGTGAGTTAAACGCTCCTGAAAATAGCCCTAAAAATAATGTTTATTTAAAATAAAAATATTGTTTTATTTTATAACCGTGTAATTTTTTGTGCTGCAATTTAAATGAACATTCAAATGTGGCATTTAAAACCAAGTACTGCCAACTTCAGTCAACTTCTCATGTATGTATTGTTGTCGCTCGTCTCTTTTTTACCCTTAAACCCACTGTGTAAATACATTGCTTTCTGTTCTTTGAACCCACTGGTAAGGTAAATATATACATAGCATGTGTGGATGGATATCATTCTGGTGGTATCGCATTCAACTTGAAACAGAAAACAAAGTTTGTTGACAATAATTTTAGGGCCAATAATTTTATAAACTTCGTTCGGGTGATATTGCGTTTGTGCACCAGTATTTATGGTTATATTTTGGTATGCGTGAGTGAGATATTTGATATGAGGGTATTGAAATGACAATTTTTTATTCCAAACTTCGAGAGACATTTTAATAAAACTGCTCTACGTTTTTATACCCTATCGGCAACTGGAATATCCGCAATTTGAACCCATTCTAAAGTTTGAATGTATACATATGATATGATACATATGACATAAAATAAAAAAATAAAACACATAAATTTGAAAGTGAACTTAAAATTTATATTATCTAAAGAGTGATTTTTTGAGGTTAGGATTTTCATGCATTAGTATTTGACAGATCACGTGGGATTTCAGACATGGTGTCAAAGAGAAAGATGCTCAGTATGCTTTGACATTTCATCATGAATCGTCTCACAAACGAACAACGCTTGCAAATTATTGAATTTTATTATCAAAATGCGTGCTCTGTTAAGAAAGTTCATTGCGCGCTTCCATTTTATGGTCAGTTTAATCGACCCACTGAAGCGGCTATTCGGGCTATTGTGACTAAATTTCGCACCAAATTTACATTGTTGGACATTAAACCACCAACACGCTTACGTAGAGTGCGAACTGAAGAAAATATCGCAGCTGTATCGGCCAGTGTTAATGATGACCACCAATTTTCGATTCGTCGCCGTTCGCACCAATTGGGTCTCTGTTACTCAAAAACGTGGAAATGCCAAAATTGGACTAAGCGGATGGACCACCTAAGACGCAGCCGCGGTCAACATTTAAATGAAATTATCTTCAAAAAGTAAATGTCATGGACCAATCTAACGTTTCAAATAAAGAACCGATGAGATTTTGCAAATTTTATGCGTTTTTTTTTTAAAAAAAGTTATCAAGCTCTTAAAAAATCACCCTTTATTATCGGTTAAAAGAACTATTTATAGCATTTTCTCTTTCCCGTTCGGAAGGCGACGCCCGCCATTCCCGCTGAGAATGGCGACGAATTGATTCTCCACGGTATTCGCGTACATTCTTCAGCTGGATATTGTCTAACCGTCGAGTATCCACCAATGTAAACTGGGACTCATATTTACGAATGGTACTATTTGTATCCCCCTGTTCTCATTGGATCCCTTGAAAGTACGAATTTGGAAAAACATTTTTATTTTTCGAGTACGAATTTCAAACCTTCCTTGTTTTTCGTGTCTACGCAATCAGAGGAGTGTATACACCAAATTTTATTATTTTAGGTGCAGCTATTTGGTTTGCACCATTTTTTCCATATTGAAAAAAAAATTGCTCACATACTCTACAATATTAGGCGCTATTATGGATATTTTCAGTCCTGGTGTGGGAATTTTTTCCCTTTGGAGCGATAACAATCCCAACCGATCTACGACTATAGGACGCACTTATGGAAAATTTGGACATGTCGTCTTAAAATTTTATATATATATACTTTATAGGGTCGCAGGTCGACATTTCAAGGTGTTACAAACGGAATGACAAAGGTTGGAGATTGAGGGTATAAAAATATTTTTTCAAAAATTATAATTTTTATTTTGTAGAAATAGCGCGAAAAAACCCTTTACCAATTTGACAATATAACTTTTTATTTGGAAATAGCTGGCATCTTGACAAAGAAAACAAGAAGAAAATCTATGAAGAACTGTAGAAGTTTTGGATAAATTCAATTAAGCAAAAACTTCGTAAAAAATGGCAAACGATTTTTTTTTCAAATACCATTACTTCTACAATAAAGGTCTACATTTGTCCAAAGGTTTCCTTCAAATACTAAAACTAACGATTTTGTTATATAATTTGAAAGGTTTCACGCTATTTAGCCACAAAATTAAAAAGTCATGATCGTTTTAACCCTCTCATGCCCGAATTTTCTTCTTAATAAATATATAAAACTTACTATGCTTTTCGATGAGGTATGGGTCTAAATTTGATTTCTATAGAGTGTTGGGGTTCATACAGGACATTTCTTAAAATAATTATACTGCAGATTTCGGTTAAACAAAAAAATATTTTTAAATGTTTCTTCATTTTAAAAATCTTTGATAAATATCTCTTCGAATAACAAAGACAGTTTTTCGTGTACTCGAAGAAATTCAATAAAAATAAAAAGAATTGCTAAACATTTTCGAATTACAAGAAACTCAAACAATTGAAATTTGAGACTTCACTTTTGTTTTCACCTTCCTACACAAACCAAAGTTACCGAATTTGTTGTTGTTAAATATTCCTTCTTACATATGTAAAAAAAAATTATTATTAATTCTGCAAAATATGTGATTTTACAGATTTTATATGACTAACTCGCAATGTTGCCTATAACATTGGGCATGAAAGGGTTAAAAGTAATGATTTTTTTAAATCTTTTATTATATTTATCCATAGATATTTTAGATGTAGAAAATAAAACAAAATTTTTCTGTTATTTTTTCTATTTTTAAAAAAAATCTTAATCTCTATTAGAAAAAATCTTAAAGATTTGTTTAAAAAAATCATTTTTTTGTGATTTGGAGTTGATTTTATGGAATAGTCAAAATTAGGAAATATACATATTATTTTTATGTCTCTCAAACCATTTTTATACCCCCCACCTCCAGGATGGGGGTATACTAACTTTGTTATTTCGTTTGTAACACCTTGAAAAATCGACCTTAGACCCTATAAAGTATATATATTCCTAATCGTATATGTATATATTCTAAGACGATCTAGCCATGTCCGTCCGTCTCTTGAGAGCACGCTGGCATCTGAACGAAAGGAGCTAGGACTTCAACAATTTCCATAAATGCGTCTTATAGTCGTAGATCGGTTGGGATTGCAATTGGGCGAAATCGGTCCAAAGGGAAAAAATTTTCCCTCACAGGGACTGAAAATACCCATAATAACCCCTTATATTATTGGGTATTATTTCAGTATATCTGATTGTACTTACTTGATACTGAGTATGCGCATTCACCCTATGACAAAAACGTGAACCATAAAGTAATTCTTATTCATAGGGGCAGAAATGGGAAAAAGGGATACAAATGGTACCTATCAAACGACAACAGCTAGAAACATTCTTCTAATTGAGTAGATACATAATATAAAAGTATTTTTCCAAATTCGTAGTTTTTTAAAGTGGAAAAAATGGGAATAGAGGGATAAAAATGATACCAACACCTAAAAGAATGAAATTCGGTGTATATATTCCTCTGAATTCGCACTTTTTGGGGTTAAAGTGGAAAAAATGGGATAAAAAGTGTACCAACCAAATGACGGCAGCTACAATGATGAAATTCGGAGTATACATTCGTCTGACTGCATATACACGAAAAATAAAAGGTCTTTCCAAAATTCATACTTTCAAGGGATACATTGGGAACAGAGGGATAAAAATGGTACCATCTAAACGGCTACAGATAGAATGATGAAATTCGGTGATTACATCCCTCTAATTGCGCAGACATGCAAAATAAGGAGATTTTAGAATGTCGTACACTTAAGGGGGTAAAATGGAAAAAAGGGATTAAAATTGTACCATTTTGAATATTGTAGTTTTATAAATATTGTTTGAATTGACTTGCCTAGCCTTATCAGTGTGTCTTAAAATAATTAAAATTTTATATTTATTTATAAAATTATTATTTCAATAATTTTATTTATATTGATTTGGCTATATTAAAAAAACATTAAATTTTCTTGTAATATTACTGCACTTCTACGAAAATCGACAGCCTCTGTGGAATGCAATCCATGGTGGAGGGTATATAAAGTTCGGCCCGGCCGAACTTAAAGCCGTTTTTACTTGTTAAAATACATTTTAAGTTCTTGACCTCGAATGTTACATAATTTCTTTAAAATCTATTATTATCGATATATATATATCAAATAGAAACTATATTCAAATTGCATAATTATGTTGACAATTATCATTCCTGGTCATTCCTATTACTGAGCGTGGGGAATAGATTATCGATGCTTATGAATCGAAATTTAATTTAATGGAAAACACCGAAAAAGCACTTTTTCATAGTCCAAACATTTCATTTGACACGATTCAAATAAAATAATTCAGCTTGGTGAATTGGAAAGTCCCAAGCGAATACAAATATAATTTCGATCAATCTGTGAACATTTGAGATTTCGATACAATACGTTTTTCGAATTTTGAAATGTAACTTTTCATCTTATCAGTGGCCCACGCGAAAAGATTTAGTTAACGTCTTATGTGTGTTACTATATGGTCACGCAAGCACAACGTGTTAACCCACGAAATGTTTGTAAATCTAAGAAATAACACCGATCGGAGTCATCATATCAAAAGTAAAGAAGCCACAAACAAATCAATCAAGAACATACGACATTAACTTAAAACATTTTTTATTTACAAAAAATGAAAACTTTGACCCACTGTAAAAATAAACTCAACTCTACTCAATATGGGCACCTCCCTAAAAAGGTCTACCAATAAAATGAAATCAGACCACACTAACACTTTTAACTTTATTCTTACTATTTGTATTATTATACTATTATTTATCCTTATTTCCCCAACATTTTTATACACTCCACGAGAGTATTATGTCTTTGTGCATTTGTTTGTAACACCCAAAAGGAAACGAGTTAGACCCATCGTTTATTATACAGATCAGCTTAGAATCACATTCTGAGTCGGTTTACCAATGTCCGTCTGTCCATCTATTGTTGTAATCAAATTACAGGTCGCAATTATAGTCCGATCTTAACAAAAATAAGTTTTGTGGATCAAGGACGAACGCTATTTAATTTGAGGCAAATCGGTTCAGATTTAGATATATCATCCATACGAATTTCACTCCCGATTTGACATTTTCCGCTCTAAAAAAACACATATTGTACCCGATATTCTTTAAATTTGGCACAATATCTTATAATACAACTAGAAACACCTATGCAGAAAGTGGGTAAGATCGGTTCAGATTTAGATATCCCATACAAATGTCACTCCCGATTTGATGTTTTCTGCTCTAGAAACCACATATTGTACCCGATATTCTTCAAATTTTGCTCAACACCTTATAATCTAGCTAGAAACACCTGTGGAAAAAGTGGGTAAGGTCGGTTCAGATTTAGATATAGCCCCCAAATGTCGCTCCTTCAAATTTGGCTCTACACCTTATAGTCTAGCTAAAAACACCTACGCAGAAAGTGGATAAGATCGGTACAGATTTAGATATAGGATAGAAGGTGGAACGTATCATATAGTCGGCTCCGCCCGACTTTAGCCTTTCCTTACTTGTTTATTATGAAACTTGAAGTTAACTTGTTCTCTTTTATTTCTATTAAAAGTTGAAGTGTTTTAACGAAAATTTCTACTTTTTTTACTACTCGTGGAAATATTTGTAGCGTCCGTTTTGTCGCATCCCTATTTCTGCTATACCTAATTAAAAAATCTAGGAGATAATTCTCATATTTCATAAATTTCATAATCAGAAATATTTCTATAAGAGTTTCAAAAGTACTTCTGTTTTTTGTAGCGTCCGTTTCAATATAAAGTTGTTTATAATTTTGTACTAAATCCTGGCGATATGTTTTTAAATTGTAGTACTCTTTAAATGCTTTAGAACACTAAAGTGGCTGATCGACTTTTTCAGTTTCTTTCTTGTTTTTGGCGAATGTCGCGTCCGGGCCACTTGGAGATGCCCATATGTCCTTTCAGAATTATAGGGTCGCTACTCTGATACAAAAATGCTGTTGGACAGTGTTATGAAATTCATTTTCAAGTTTGAATTTTAATTTTAATAAAGGTTTACTGAAAATATGCCGCAGCGACTGCTGAACGACAATCGCGTCCGAATTGAAGTACGTAGTAATATAATTTTTTTGTTAACTTTATATATATACTAGCTGGACAAACGGTAAAATTAAAATTAGGTTTTATATTGGTAATATATGTACCAATTTTAATCAAAGTACTTACCTGAGATACTAAATAAGTGGAAGAAGAGAACGTTAGTTTACGGCGAATAAAGGAAGAAATGTGAAGATCGGTCCAGTAGTTTATGCTGCTATAAAGAACAAACAAACAATCACACAAACAAACTTACAAACACAGATTCATTTTTATACCCTACACCACAGGGTATAATGTCTTTGTGCATTTGTTTGTAACACCCAAAAGGAAACGAGATAGACCCATCGTTTATTATACCGATCGACTTAGTCGATTTAGCGATGTCCGTCCGTCTGTCCATCTATTCTTGTAATCAAAGTCCAGGTCGCAATTGTTGTTAGAACTAAATGAAACTTTGCACAACGAAGTTGTATGGGATATGGACGAACGCTATTTAATTTGAAGCAAATGGGTTCAGATTTAGATATAGCTCCCATACACATTTTGCTTCCGATTTTACTTTTTCTGCTCTAGAAACCACATATTTTCTTCAAATTTAACAAAACGTCATATATTTTAACTAAAAATATCTCTGGTAAAAATAGGCCAGATCGGTTCAGATTTATATATAGCTCCCATACAAATGTCTCCTATGATTTGACTCTTTCCGCTCTAGAAACCACATATTTTAGCAGATTTTCTTAAAATTTTTCAAAACTACTTATATTTCTACTATAAACAACTCTGGTAAAAATGGGCCTGATCGGTTCAGATATATATATAGCGCCAATACAAATTTCGCCACTGAATTGATTATTTCCGCTCTAGAAACAGCATATTTGAACAGATTTGCTTAAAATTTGGCAAACCAGCTCATATTTCAATTACAAACATCCATGGCGAAAGTCAAATCGGTTCAGATTTATATATAGCTCTCATATAAATGACTTCCCCGATTTAATTCTTTCCGCTCTAGAAACCACATATTTAACAGATTTCATCAAATTTGGGAAAGCGTCATATACTTCAGAAAAACTATGCTAATAATTTGTTAGATCGTTTCAGATTTATATATAGCTCCCATTCAAAGTTTGTGTTCAAATTTCCTTACAAATACAGATAAATGTATGAAATTTGTAGTATATATATACCAGGTTCAAATGTAACGACCTTTTATGACCCTACACGCGCCCGATTTTAACCTTCCTTACTTTTTATATATCTATATATTATATATTATATTAAGTGGAAATAATATATGGATGGCAATGGAATAGATGACGTCAACAAAAAAAAAATTAGTTTTGAAGAAACGAAGACGCATGCAAAAATAAGCTGTTAATTTGAGATTTTAATATTTTAGATTTAAAGGCGAACTCAAATGTGGGAATTTAAAAAAAATCATATATGTGAGTCATTCCATGTCAAGCGGTACGGGTTTTTGACTTCGATAGCTGTGATTGTTTTGTATATGCATTCTTCACATAAAAATATACTTATTTTTGGAAAAAAATAGAAAATTTTTTTCACGAGTTATGGTCAATTCAACAGTGAAAAAATATTTTTTTACAAGGTGTGTTCATTCAACCGCGTGTAACTCCTGAAATCCTTAACTGATTTTAATGTACTACACCTTGTTTTGAAGGCAATATCAATTATTTTTAAAATATTAATATTATTAAAGTAGCCTTCATAGAATGTCGTTTTAGCGACTGCGTGAGTTTCGAAGTGGTGAAATGATGGGTTCTATTTCTTACGATTTTTTGTGAAATGGTTCAACATTTCAACCGATTCCGATTAAGAATAGATTTTCAGATCCAATTATTCGATTTTAATAATCGATTTGATCGGCGAGTTGAGAATCGATTTGAGCATCTTGATTAGCAATCACTTGAAAGGAGGATATCCCAATTAAGATATTTATTTTATTATAAGAAAAAGACTTTGTTTTATGTGAAAGTGATATTCGCAACATTTGTAGTCATAATAAGTTCCTCTAATTAAAATAATTATTGTTCGTCATTGTAGCGTAATAATCAATTTTTCGCCAAAATTGGCATTGCGGTCTTAACAAATCAAATTGTTGTTAATACAAAGTTTCATAATGCTGCCACTCAAAGTGACGCTATGGCGTGGGAGGGAGATCATGATCATCATGTGCTTCGCACCATGCAGTGCAAGTGGACCATTTAACACATCAGTGATAAGACCAAAGCTTTTAGCAAATAAATATTAAACATTGTAGTTTCTAATGAGAAAAACACTCATAAATTACACAATCCAGGAACGAGTGCATTAAACGTAGAATATCGGATTTTCTGATTTTCAAATACGAGTGGATCCCATCAAACATGTGACCGAACCGAAAAAGACCATATGTCGCCTGGTGTGTGCAGTGTGAAGCCGAGAACATTTTGTCATGCGCTTCGGTAGATTTTGGGGATTTTTAATTCGTTGACTTTTTGTATTTCCCTAAAACGACAGACAGCGAGAACGACGCGACACTGAGCTACTTCCCCATTAGTGGAGTTGTGTATGCATCTCACATATGGCGGCAGATTTTGTACAAATCAACTAAATATGGTCCGCCAGTTTGCTCGATCATAAAAAGAAACTTGTTTTGTGTTGCGATCCGTGTTTCTGGCCGATTGTGTTCGTACCTGTCTTGGCCAAAATGAATGCAAACAAAAATCACACGTTCTCATCACACAATCACACACAAAGAAATCGTTACTTTTTGCTTCTGCTGATATGACGTTACGGCTTCGACAGATGTTACTTCCTCAAACGAAACGGGAGGGAATTAAATCACTTGCCAAATTATTTATAGTTACAGCTAAACGGAAATGAAGTCCGAATGAATTTTCTGTTACATCCGTGTCGTCGATGTACTCACTTACATACATCAAAAGCAAGTACTAATGTGAACGTTGACTTCCCCCTGGTTCATTGGTCTACATACAAGTGGGGCCATATCAATTTCAGGATACCAATTCTCAATTTCAGTACCATCGAAAGTTAATGCCGTAGAACATTGATATCTCGTCGTATATATAAATAGCCAACGTCCGTTTGAGAAGTTCACTACACTTTTTGTTATTGTATATCAGGGATCTTAGGTTGCAGGTGGTTTCAGTCGTGCTTTGCTCATTCAAAATTTTAATTGTTAAACTCTGCACTGTCCACTACATTCTAGAATTTCATGAAATTTTATATCCATTTAATGCTTTTGACCAATAACAGAAAACAATTGACAGATTTTTAGTATTTGTTGATCATCTATTGAAACTTATTAACTAACTAAGCGATGTACTCATGTTCACCATGCAGGCCTAGTTAATATCCAACGTTGCCGCATTTATTCACCAGAGAATTCACATGTGACTGACGAAAATGCATTCACAATGTCTCTGTATCTGGTGAGGGCTTTGGGCTGGGGGCGTCAGTGACTGTGTTTAATATGGCGACATGGTAATCGATATCTTTCTACCAACATTGAATGATATTTAGGGTTTGCATTTTCTCGTAATTTTTATTTCCCGGGAAACAATACAATTCAATATTATTAGTTGCATTTTCTATAGCATTGTTTTGGGTGTATATCCGAAGACCGCTTAAAATTATTTTGTCATCCAACCTAAATAAAAGCGATGTGATCTTAATTATTTTAAAACAATTTTAATTTAAATTTGGAAATGATGGAAAAGATATGTGAAGAAATATATAAAAGTTTATACTGCATTCCTGCGGAATTCCGTAAAAATTTCCAGGGATTCGGGATATGAAAAGTATGCAAATTCCATGGAATTTTCCATCAGGAAATTCCAGGACGCAAACTCTAATGATATTGACATGGACGTCAGGTGGGTTCAAGAAGTTCGTGAAATACTTTAAGTACTACCAGAGACATTTCCTGGTTGCGTACTCTTTGGTTTCGGTGATGAGAATAGGAGCCCGATATTAAGCAAATTTAACATCATTGGATTCCTTTGTAAAATCTATTATTTGAAGCCTACATCCAGGCAGCAGTGCCGAAATCCAGCCACATTTATGTAAAGTATTTATAGAAATTTTCTAATACAGCCGATGAAATGGATTTTTATAGAGTGTTTTTAAGAGCTTAGAATGATTTTTTATTACAATCTGCCAGATCTTTCATTTATTTTTTTTTTTTAAATATTATTTCCGGCATATATCCGCCGCGGCTACGAGTCATGGTCCATTCGATCAGTCCCATTTTTGACTACTTTATCCAATAAATGTGGTCGTATGACTTCAATGGTGATATAGATATTGGCTTCCAATGCTTCAAGAATTACTAGTTTGTTTGTCGTCATAAACCAATGACTTAATATAGCCCCATGAAAAGTTAATACAGGGTTATTAATCGCACGAACGAGGGTCCCAGTGAACAGGACCACTTCTGAAACTAAAGTTGTCACCAAACTGATTTTGCAATAAATCGATTGTTAAGCGCGCTATATGACAAGTTTTTCTGTCTTGTTGGAACCAAATATCGCTGATTAATTTGTGGAAACAAAATATTAAATAGTTCGATAGCGCTCGACACCAAAATCGTTAACGGCTTACACTGAAAGAAAAATGCTTCATTACATCAATGAAACAGTTTCATTATCGTAATGAAATATTTCATTAACAATATTTTTAATGATATTTTGTGTCATTAATACAACGAAATGGTTTTCATTGATGCAATGAAATCTATTTTTTGTATAAATCGAGGCAAATATGGATAATATTATGAGAATCTTTGGCTGGGATATAATGTAGAGGATTAAATTTAGTATAACAATACTTGTTTAGTCGATAATATTAAGTTTTGTTTAATTATTCCGTCACAAACAAACTAATGAAACTCTTTCTTACCACCAATGTAACATTTCATAACCAGAATGAACTGATTTCATTAACGTGTTATAATTTTTTAGTGTGAGTATTTTTGGGTGGGATACAGGAAGTAAGAATAAATTCTCATTCATTTTATAGTTCACTTAGCTTAAGTATTTTGGTTTCTGTGCCAAATAATTGCTGCAAACTAAATATAGATAGTCTACATCCAAATAAGAAATAATAAGGGTATTTTCAGTATTAATTCTTTTTGATGCAGCAATGAAATATTGCATTATAAGAACGAATCAATGTCATTAAATCAATGAAACTATTTCATTGTTACAACGACAATAAATCATTAATGAATTTTTCGTTAATGAAACGTGTTTTTACATTGAATTGTATTAATGACACTTTACAATAATCTAACACTAATGAAACATTTATCATTGATTGTTAATTTAATGAAACATTTTACGTTATATCAATGAAGCTCTACGTTTGTCCAAAAACAATGACAGATTTCATTGGGGGAATGAAGCTTTTTCTTTCAGTGTTTAAGCGTGAAGAGCTTTATTCTCAACTTTGGTGTTTTTAGTAACCCCCAATGAAAATTTCCGGCAAATATTTTCGTAGAAAATTTAAACATTTAATCTTTATTCTACAAAAATGTTCTACTCAACATGCCCTTTCGGAATTATAGGTTTGCGAATCTGTTCCAAAAATGCTGTTGAACAGTGTTATTAAAACATCTGCATATATCAGTTGGAAAATAAATGTCCTGTAAAAAAGAGAAAATATCACCAAATAGAAAACTGTGTACACGGTTTATATTCCCGGGATTTCTAGTTTCATACAGGACCAATAAAAAATGTAAAATTGCCTCGCAGTGTAATATGCAATAAATATAATCAACGTCATAATCGAATCAATTATATTTGAAATATTAAAAAAATAATAAGGATATTAAATATTGCAATGCTTGAAAATATGCGAAAGTTTTAATTAACTTCATAATTGAAGCAAGTATTGTGGTAATTGGAAAATCAACATAAAAAAGTATTCAGACATGTACTTGGTTGCTGGTACCGAATATGCATCCATTTCATCACCCTCATCTCTAGGTCTTACAGTGATCTAATATATGTAGTAGCTTCCACCATGTAAACGAGAATTCCATTTCAATATCAAACATTCACAATGACATGTTTACAGCAGACACCGCAACAGATACATGTGCACGATTTGAAGAAATTCTGTGGATAATCGTAGAAGTTATGAACCTTTTTGTAAAATTAGATGTTATCGTACGTGAAGAGTCAATTTAAGCATAAACTTCCTGAAAAACGACACTATTTTTAGAAAAAAGCAATAACTTCTATGCTTATCCATCGACTATCTTCAAATTTAGCCTTGTTTTCTTCGTTATGATCTGTTATTTGTTTTTTGATCCATAGTGTATTTGACACTTAATTAGGGCTATAAATCTCAAAATGAAATTTCACCTCTCGCAAGTATACGCTTCCTGGAAACCGAATCGAATTGTTATTATTACAAATTAGTTTTGTTTATATTTTTCTCGATTGTTGATCAAATAAATATTGATGTAATGCTTGTTGTTATTTGCAACAATTGACAAATTGAATGGATGATCTACGCACCTCCCTCGATTGATGTCACAGTCCGCGATAGTATTCCATTGTAGCGTTGTTATCATCATTAATTTACCTGAATGCGATGAAATCAATTACATATTATATATGTATTTTATGTGTAATACTTGTGTGTTTACTTTCATTTTATTAATAATTAATTTGTTATCGATGACAACGCCGAATTCTATGTGTATGGCGACTATAATATTGTACTCTTTTATCTTGAGTTATGGGACAACCACAGTGTGTTTCCCCACGCTAAGTGAAAAGAATTTCCCAAACAATCAATACACGATGGTTCCATCCGTCCGTGTCAAATAAAGAGTCATGCTGTAATCGTACAGTATGGAAGAGATAAAAGTCCAAATTCACTGCACAAGTAACCGAAGCTAATAAAAAACAGCTCCCACTTCTGCCAAATTTCATCATAATTGTTGTTTATTTTGTGTTTTTTGCTCTGATAAAGAATGGATTTTTTGTTAGCAAAACGGAAGAAAGTCCAAAGTACATATCATTTCTACACCATGTTTATCCTAAAAGTGTACATTTCGAAAATCCGTTACCTTTAGTGTTCACACTGTCATTATTTTAGCTTAGTGCTTTTCATTACCATTTTGACCCTAAAAGTACGACTTGGGGAAAATTCTCTTATTTTGACCATCGTCGACCCGTTTTGCCATAAAAATATAAAATTCGAAAAAATCATGTATGTTACGTGTCTGCACAGTCAGTGGAAGTTTATGATTCTGGCTGCAACAATTTGTTCGGTGCCAATGTTATCCCTTTTCCTCGATTTTGAGAAAGGACACTTTTTTCGCGGTTACGCAGCTAGAGCAAAGTTAACACCGAATTTTATGATTTTAGCCACAGCCTTTTCATTGTACCATATTTATCCCCTTTCACTCTAAAAGTGAAAAATTAAAAAAAAAACAAGTAAGGAAAGGTTAAAGTCGGCCGGGCCGACTATATGATACCCTTCACTTTCTACGCCATTGCAATCATGGACCGATGATACCCTCTTTCACAATGTATATTTCCAGCTGAAATATAATTTGTTCTGATCAAACTCTTCTAAAATATGTGTTTTCTGGAGTAGAAAAAGTAAAATCGGCGACCCTTGTACATTGAAAGAAAAATAGTTCGTTGCATCAACGAATATTCGTTATTGCCATTTCGTTGCAGCAACGAAATATTACGTTCCCACAACAATCCGACACGATATGAATACGATTTTTCGTACTTTTCGTAGTTTCGCTCAAGCAACAATTCAATACTCGTTGATGCAACGAAAATACTCTCTTTCATTGTTTACATTAGAAAACATTAATTAATTCAAATAATCTATACATTTATAATTATAATCATTTTTATACAAATCCATATTATTTTCTCAAAATTTATTAAAATTAATGGAGTTTGGAATGAAACACTGCCTCAACAACTCATTCGTTGCAGCAACGAAACTGATATCGTTGCAGCAACAATTTATTCGTTTGTGCAACAATCGGAGACACACAAATTATGTGTTTTTCTAGTGTGTGTTTTTGAGATGTATACGATAGTAATTCTCATTTACGTTGTTGGAGTTCTGCCTTATGTAGTTGAGCTGCTGTTGCGAATAAGCACTTCGAAGTCCACTGTCGGTGGTCATCATGGAACTAATTTTCTAATATGAAAGAAAAATCAAAAATCGGTAGTCGAGTTGGTAGCGTGCTCGGCTATCAGCGTGGGGACAGAGGATCTGATCTGTCGCTGCAATAACTTGCTACAATGGTCTTACTCACCCCGGCTCAGTCCCTGGACCCAAAATTAGAATATAAATTTACTTTGTATTGTAATTCATAATAAATACAAAAATGAAAGAAAAACGTTCGAGGCCGGGACGAATTTTGTTTTTGAAAATCAACTAACGTCGACATTCGTTGCTGCACCGAAAATGTTTAATTTAATGCCACAAATATTTTCGAAACCACATTGTTTCAGCAAGGAAACCGCGTTGTTGTAGCAACGAAACATAATTGTTGCATCATCGAACATATTCGTTGCTGAACTATAATTTCCATTAAATCAAGATTCGTTGCAGCAACGAACGCCGACGTTGGTTGACTTTCAATGAGCAAATTCGTTGCAGCAACATACAATTTCGTTCCGGTTACGTACGTTTTTCTTTCAGTGTATATATTTCGAAATAAATGCCTTTTCTTCGATTTTATCTCCTAAAGGTTCACAAAATCCAATCAGTCAAAGATTTTTGATACAAAAAAGTAAGGAAAGACTGTAGACTATACTCCACACTTTCTACCCCATTGCAATTCCATACATTAAAAATGGAAATCGGGAAGGTTTATATATTTAATAATAATATTAACAGCGAATTTGTAAACACCTCCTGTATATTTCCATCAAAAAATTATCTTCGAATATATGAATTTGCAAATGACATTTATAAGCATATTTGTCTCATATTGAATTCTGACAGCATCGCTGTTTGAGACATTATGTATTTTTGTATACTTGTTTGTGCAAAGTTTTGATAAGATAGCATAGCATTCTCTATCGAATTCCTTGTGGTGTCCAAAAGAAAGATCAAAACAAACTTCACAATAATTTGGTAATTTAAATAAACAAGATTGGCGATTTAAGTGAATTTTCATTTGAAATATGAAAATAAGTATTTGAATTCTTATGGTTGAATGTTATTGA
Organism: Polietes domitor; assembly: GCA_947397865.1. NCBI lineage: Eukaryota > Metazoa > Arthropoda > Insecta > Diptera > Muscidae > Polietes > Polietes domitor. Next base: position 91,736,128 of record OX377619.1, on the reverse strand, counting down.
GTTTAATAATCTCAAAAAGTATACAACTAATATATAGAATGTTCCATTTTAGCTTACAAATAAAAATTTTTTTGAAATTTTAAAAACCGAGAACAGGTTTTTTTAAAATTATAAATTTTAGAACAAACCGAAAACCGGATTTCCAAAGAGGGCCGATTTTTGACATCCCTAGTACTTGATCCACAAAACTTACTTGTGTCAATTTTTGTTAAGATCGGACAATAATTACAACCTGTACATTGATTACCAGAATAGATGGACAGACTGGCAGACGGACAATGCTAAATCGACTCAGAAAGTGATTCTAAGCCGATCGGCAAAATAAACGATGGGTCTATCTCGTTTCCTTTTGGGTGTTACAGACAAATGCACAAAGACATAATACCCTAGCGGAGGGTATAGAAATATATAATATACATACTTTATGGGGTATTCAGGTTTTAGAAAAAGAATGACAAAATTAATACACATTTCGTCCTAAGGTGGAGGGTATAAAAACACAAATTGGAAATGAAAAACCCAAGGACGTTTGGTCTGACTGACAGTCTCATATTTATCCCTTTTACTTAATATTTCCTTAGAGTGTATATTTCGGAACCCTTATCTGCCTCTTCTTCGAAGAAGTTATGCCCAGAAGTTCACAAAAGTTATCGGTTCAAATTTTAATATTTTAGCTGCAGCTGATTTGATATGTTCTCAGTCTACTGATTTTTGATGTCAAATTAATTGAAATTAGAAATTCATACATATATGTTATAATATACGTAATGAAAAAGTTACCTCCTATATTCCTAAAAATGATCCAAATTCTTGGGTGATAGCTAGGTTAATAAATTGCTATTATTTTAAATGAAATTCTAATTTAAACAGTTCTTTATAATAGTTGGATTATTGATCATCGTTATCACGTCATAATACATATCACGGAGATAAGACTTTCCAAATAGTAGATAGTCGATTGTTGAAGGGGAACTGGTGAAGGGGGCACCGAGCAGATGGTCCACACGTCTTTGCCACTAAATATACTCGACTCCAATTACGCGTATGTGATTATACCCTTCCACGACGGTACTTATGCTCGTACATACAAACCCTCTTCCCACCCATTGACTTGTTGTACATTTGATTTTATCTGACAAATGTGTACGAACATTTCGCCTAACTCAATTAAAATTTCGTGTAAACACCAATAGCTCTTATCTGAGGCCGAGCGAAAATTCACACACTTCAACTGGCACCAAATCTTAATTGAAATGTTGTGGTGGAAACCTTTAAGGCCAACTTATTATGAGCGAAAAAGTATTAACGTGTGACAGAATTTCCTAAAATTAGCACTTGATTTAATTTTGTTTTATTGGATTCTTATGTTTCCACTTTAGTTTGCTTTGTTCTTGTCAACCCTCCAGTAGGAACACAAATAAAAATAATATGATTTATAACATTAACGTTTTTGCAAAAAACCAAGTGAGAAAAGAGCCACAACCGAGCGAGGCAGACCGCACGATACCCTTCAGCAGTGTATGTGGAAAAGCGAAGATGTGTTCAAACGGTGGGGCGACTAGATCAACTAGATCATCTTAAACCAATTGATCAGACGGAGAAAGGATATCGATAAATCGTATGTGGTGGCGGAAATCATAAGTCTAATCTTGGTGTTACAAACATTTGCTACGAAACGTACTCATGTTCGGCAGTGGTGTGGTGTAGGGTGTAACTATTAGTGGTTTTTAAACATTGCAGAAATTACGAGGGTTTCCTAAATAGAGCCATGAAGTCATAGATACGTGTGTTCACCACCTTCCCATTAACAATCGTAATTCACAATCTAAATACATTGACGCTGTTTCCGTGTTTCGATTTGCCTCTTTGGTGTGGATTCCAATCGAGATATCGATCCCGTGAATTTCGGAAAGCAAGCCATAGCGCGAAACATATGTTATACGTGTGCTACATATTTGATTTCGTAGATAAGACCCACGTAGGGGTTAAGGTACCTCCGCTAGCACTGCACTAAGACACTTGAAGTCCATCGGGGAACAGAGTCCGCGGCGTTAGGTCGCCGGTAGATTCCCATTATCTCGAGAATGTTTATCACTAATTCCGTATGTTTTCCGATTTTATTTCTGTATCAAATTTCTATTGATTCTCAGTAATTAATGTAAGTTTAATTAGAGAGGCACTTGTAAATGATCTTGATATAGAGCAGACCACATACGAAACGTTCGTTCTTGGCCATGAGGGCTGGGGCGAAAGAAAATTCCTAGAAATTTGAGAGGTACCACTTGTATTTCATTGTCGCTTTGCCTCTGTAATAGGCAAGTGGGGAGTCTTAATAGACGTTTGTCTAGCTACGAGTGGCTTTTCAAGGAAGTTCCGATGAAAGCATTGTCACGAGATATCTGCTGCTATATGAGAGTAATGAATCTTATCACATGTGGTTTTCAGCCGAAGCTTGAACTTCCTGGTGGCGATGTGATCATCGAATGAATTTGCTATAATTAAATCACTGAGTAATCAGGAATCTCTTGTAAACGAACTTTAGTTCAAAGAAAAAAAATAGAGCGAGTGAAGAAAACCGTCATCGCCCTATATACTTTCCGGGTGGGGACTCTCGCCAAAAAACGTTCACTGCATATACATATGCAGCACTTCTGTTGTCCGGAGTCTTGATTTGACCATACACATCCTAGGATGACAGAGTTGGTTGAATTCCTGGTAGAAACCTTTTCTAGAGTTCTACACAGATGGCATCAACTTTGAAGGAGCCTGTGGTGTGATTTGATAAGTTCCGTCTCAATGTTGTATATATAATGGCTCCCCACAGAAAATAATCCATAGGGCTCAAATCACAGCACCAAGGCTGCCAATTGACATCACAATTTCGGCTGATTATTCGATTTTCAAAAACAGTGCGTAAAATATCGATGGTTGCGTTGGCTGTGTGACATGAGACCCCGTTTGGTTGAAACCATTCTTCTTGAATTTTTGGAAACAAACATTTGGCAACGTAACGCTCACAGTTGGCGGTAACTGCGGCTCCTTGCTCATTTTCGAAGAAAAATGTCCCAATGAAGCCGCCAGCCCAAAATCCACGCCAAACAGTGATTTTTTTGATTTTCAATAGCCACGCGTGGGTTCTCTGAACTAATATGCGCCAATTTTGCTTATTGACATAGCCAACGAAAATGAGCTTCATCTGAAAACATGATTTTTCGTTAAAATTCTTTATCTCTTGCCAAACAATCTTCAACCCATTGAGTGTCTAGTAGCTGCTCGTATCAGTAATGCAAACTGATTTCCGAAACCATCCAAAAAACCGAATTAAAATGATGCTTATAAAGGGTGTTTTTATTGAGGTATAGAACTTCGAATTGAAATAAAACACAAGAAAATCGTTTTAATGTCCATGAATTTGGCTTTATTGGAAGGATAATTTTATGCCATTAATGTTTAAATATGACTTCGGGCATGTGGCCGCCGCGGCTGGCTCGAATATAGCCAATTCTACAGGTCCAATTTTCAACCACATATGGGGCCGTATGTTGGCAATAACGCCACGAATGTTGGCTTCCAAGTCCCCTAACGTTTCTGGTTTGTTGGCGTAGACGAGCGACTTCACATATCCCCAAAGAAAATAATCCAATGGTGTCAAATCACACGATCTTGGTGGCCAATTGACAGGTCCATTCCGCGAAATTATGCGCTCATCGAATGTTTCCTTCAATAATTCGATTGTGACGTGCGCTGTGTGGCATGTAGCGCCGTCTTGTTGGAATCACAACTCATCCACATTCATGCCATCCAATTCGGGAACAAAATAGTCGGTTATCATGGCTCTATACCGGTCTCCATTAACGGTAACTGACTCTCCAGCATTATTTCGGAAGAAGTATGGCCCAATGACTCCACCAGCCCATAGAGCACACCAAACAGTCAGTTTTTGTGGATGTAATGGCGTCTCAAGGGTCTCACGTGGATTCTCTTCACTCCAAATGCGGCAATTTTGCTTGTTGACGTAGCCATTCAACCAAAAATGAGCCTCATCAGTGAACAAAATTTTGTGATGAAAATCAGCATCGAGATGAATCTCATTTTCGGCCCATACACCAAAATCACGACGCATTGCATGGTCTCGCGGCTTTAATTCTTGCACAAGCTGGATCTTGTAAGGTCGCAAGCCAAGATCTTTGCGCAAAATCTTCCATAAAGTTGATGGACAAAGCTCCAATTGCTGTGCACGGTGGCGAATCGATTCATTCGGGTCCTCTTCAGCACTTTGCTCTACAGCGGCAATTGTTTCTTCGGTGCGCACTGTTCGACGTCTCTGCGGATGCGTATTATCACATAGAGTAAACGTAGTGCGAAAACGATCCATGGTTAACCGAATTAATTGCTCTGATGGACGATTATGTCGACCATAAAATGGACGGAGCTTGCGGTGAACTTCGCGAACTGAACCATTACTTTCGAAATAAATTTACACGATTTGCAAGCGTTGTTCTTTTGTCAACCTGTTCATGATGAAATGGCAAACCAAACTAAATATTAATCACTTGACAGCTGACAAAATGGCCGCCAGTTAAAAAAGTGATGCCAACTTAAAGTTCTATACCCCAAAAAAAAAACACCCTTTATTAGTAGTCATTTAGATCTTGTTTCACCAAAAATCAAGTGAGGTGAGACTCAGAACAACCTCGATAATTGAACCGTTCGTATCCATTTTCATCATAGATGTGTTTACCTGAAATATAAGGTGTTGTACGAAATTTGAAGATAATTGGTTGAATTATGTGATTTCTAGAGTGAAATAATCAAATCGGGAGTGAAATTTGTATTGGGAGCTATAAATAAATCTGAACCGATCTTGCCCATTTTACTTGTGCCAATTTTCGTTAGGATCGGACAATAATTGCGAACTGTACTTTGTTTACAAAAAATAGATGGACGGACGGACATTGCTAAATCGACTCAGAAAGTGATTCTAAGCCGATGGGTTTGACTCGTTTCCTTTTAGGTGTTACAAACAAATGCACAAATTTTACTTCTACGTAGAAACAGTGGTTAGGACAAGTCCTCAAAAAAATATCTTTAGAAAAAATGTTTCGAAAATTAAAAATTTAATAAATATACATACATATGTATCTTTTATTTTTGAATTAAGTATCAAACTTGAAAGGCGATCTCGAGCGATATGACGCTCATAGGCAAATGTCTCGAAAATGGGAATTGCAGAACACTTTTACTACTAATCAGTGTTTTTTGATACATATATATTTGTGAGCAAGAACCAATAAAAATTATACAGTTTAAAACTTTAAGATAAAGCTATGTCCATAAACTAAACTGAGCATATCAATAGCCTATACATTACGTAGATTTGATAACGAATCATGATAATATTTGATTGATTCTCCTCTGCGAAAAATCCGTGGATATAAAGATTTATTACAAGTAATCAACTATACAATCTGATAAAATTTAAATTGCTGTATGTTGGCGGAGATTGGTGAGATGACTTTGGTTAACTAGAGTCCGAAGATTCAGTGAATGGTTTTCGCATTTCTATGCCAGCTATATTTCTGTCGTTATCGTACAATCAAATTCCGCAAATGTTTGGCCAATATTTACAACAACTTTCAGGTTGTTGTAGAAAAACGGGTTAAGCGTAAATTCGATTTTCGTGAAAACCGGTTATAACCGGATTTTACAAATATGATCAATTAGCATTAACAACTCATCCCAGCATAGGGAGAGAAATGAAAAAGATGTTCATCTTGTGATCGGATGTAGTGAAAATTGGGATCTTCACCACTGAATTTAACATGAAGTTGTCATAGGAGGGATGCCCTTTATTTTGAAAGACTTAAAAGTTATTTTTTAGTAGAGGCAAATATCTACTTTTTCACTTGTTTTCATTTCTGTTTTAAAAATCCCACTGCTACCGGTGGTAGAAAAGCGGAATTGCTAATTGCACTCTAATCATATCAGCTATCCTCTGTGAATCGGTGGATAGCTAAAGCAAATCATTTTGTTCGGTAGAGCTGACAATAGGAAACTTAACAAAATATTTATTTAATATGAGCTAAGATATAACGCAAATGCATATTAAATTATTAATATGTTTAATTTTAGTAGTAAATAAATTAACACAACTTATTTTTACTGATATTTTGCAGTATTAATAAGAAAAACAAGTAAGGAAAGGCTAAAGTCAGGCGGAGCCGACTCTATGATACACTCCACTTTCTATCCTATTACAATTCAATTCGTTAAAAAAAGGTGAAATCGGGAAGGATTCTTGTATCCTGTAAATGTATGTGTTTGACAATAAATATGACAATGATAAATTGGAAAGGACATCTGTATGGAGTAGATTGAAACATGGAGCGATGTGACCCACGTGTATGTTTATAGGTGAAATATAATATGTAAAGTTTGGCCAAAATCGGTTAAACATTTGGGAGCAACATTTATATATATAAATAAAAGTATATCGAAATCTGAACCGGTCTAACCCACTTTCACCATAGGTGTTTCTAGTTAGATTATAAGGTGTTAAGCCAAATTTGAAGAAAATCGCGTACAAGATGTGGTTTCTAGAGCGGAAAATGACAAATCGGGAGCGACATTTGTATGGGCGCTATATATAAATCTGAACCGATCTAGCCCACTTTCGCCACAGGAAGAAAAAAAATTTATAGAGTGGAAAAAGTCAAATCGGGAGCGACATTTGTATGGGGGCTATGTCTAAATCTGAACCGATCTGACCCATTTTCACCATGACTGTTTCTAGTTGAAATATAAGATGTTTTGCCAATTTTGAAGAAATTCGTATGGGGGATATATCTAAATCTGAACCGATTTTCTTCAAATTAAATAGCGTTCGTCCTTATCCCGAAAAACTTCGTTGTACAAAGTTTCGTTTGGTTCTGTCTACAATTGCAATCGTGATTACAAGAATAGATGGACAGACAGACGGACAGACAGACAGACAGACAGTCGGACATTGCCAAATCGATTCAAAAAGTGATTCTAAGTCGATCGGTATAATTAACAATGGGTCTATCTCCCTTTCCTTTTGGGTGTTACAAACAAATGCACAAAGACATAATACTCTCGTGGAGTGTATAAAAAATTTCCCGAGCAACGATTCGAACCCGAGACCTTCTGGGTGCAACACCTTACCTCTGTTACCCTATACTAAAAATGCGTTCCCATTCACTTGTGAAGGTAACATATTATCGACTTTTTGGAAGTTGCTTAAAAGAACTTCCCCAAAAGCTGCGAAAATGCACATTTGGTTTTGAGATGTAATTAAAATGTGCTGCCTGGGGAAGTACTTCAAATTTTATTTGCTCGGATATAATAATGAAATTCAATATTATATTGTTAATGTTTGCAGTCCAAAGAGATTATTTGCCCCAAATTATTATGATTTTTTAAAAAGCCATCATTCAACAACAAATTCTGGTAGCAATTTTCGGTATCATTAGGCCCAAGGCTAAAGACATTCAAATATTATGCCCTACAACCAGCATGAAATTGACAAGGGCTTCTGGCTCTTTGCGACACACATTCCGCCCGGCCTACCGCTTCAAGGTCTTCTAGCAGGTCTATTCTACCCTTTTAAAAAGATCCGATTACTTTTATTATTTCTGGTGTTTAGTAGGACCTATTTCGTTAAAATTATGTAATATACACTCTAGACGGCCTTCTTTTTTAAGATATTCTCTGACGGTCCTTCTGTTCGGAGGGTTTCTAGAAAGCCTTCGAATACAAGGGAGAATGTAATGTTTTGCACACCAATGTATAAAAAAGGAATGATTGTGGAATAGGACTGGAAGGTCTTCTTACTCTTTTTTTCCGCCGCTGGGATATGAAAGATTTGTAAATTGTACACCATAACATAGTACCCTGGCCTGAGGCGGACGCTACTGGATATACTGCGGAACGTTTCACATAAATAACCCATCCAATTTGGCATTATATTACGCTACAGCCACATATCGTAAGTGATTAAATTTGATAAGTAACTTCAATGAAAACCAACTGATTTTAAAAGGAACGACTCCAGTGGTAAGGGAGATAGACCCATTGTTAATTATACCGATCGACTTAGAATCACATTTTGAATCGATTTAGCAATCTCCGTCTGTCTGTCCATCTATTGTTGTAATCACGATACAGGTCGCAATTGTACACAGAACCAAAAGAAACTTTGCACAACGAAGTTTTTCGAGATAAGGACGAACGCTATTTAATTTGAAGAAAATCGGTTCAGATTTAGATATATCCCCCATACGAATTTCACTCCCGATTTGACTCTTTTCACTCTAGATACCACATATTACAACAGATTTTCTTTAAAATTGGCAAAACATCTTATATTTCAACTAGAAATACCTGTGGTAAAAATGTGTTAGAACGCTTCAGATTTATATATAGCTCCCATACAAATTTCGCTCCCGATTTGATTTTTTCCGTTCTAGAAACCACAAATTGTATCAGATCGTCATCAGATTTGCCAAATCATCTTATATTTCGACTAGAAACACCTGTGGTAAACATGTGTTAGATCGGTTCAGATTTATATATAGCTCCCATACAAATTTCGCTCCCGAATTTATTTTTTCCGCTCTAGAAACCAAAAATTTTATCAGATTGTCTTCAGCTTTGGCAAAACATCTTATGTTTCAACTAAAAGCACCTGTGGAAAAATTGTGTTAGATCGGTTCAGATATATATAGCTACCGTACAAATTTCGCTTCGATTTGATTTTTTCCGCTCTAGAAACACATCGTATTCAGATTTGGCAAATCATCTTTTATTTCGACTAGAAACACCTGTGGTAAAAATGTGATAGATAGGTTCAGATTTATATATAGCTCCCATACAAATTTCGCTCCCGATTTGATTTTTTCCGCTCTAGAAACCACAACTTGTATCAGATTGTCTTCAGATTTGGCAAAACATCTTATATTTCAACTACAAACACCTGTGGTAAAAATGTGTCAGATCGGTTCAGATTTATATACAAATTTCGCTCCCGATTTGATTTTTTCCGCTCTAGTAACCACAACTTGTATCAGATTGTCTTCAGATTTGGCAAAACATCTTATATTTCATCTAGAAACACCTGTGGCGAAAATGTGTTAGATCGGGTCAGATTTATATATACTGCCATTCAAATTTCTCTCCCGTTTTGACTTTTTCTGCTCTATAAACCATATATTATATCAGATTGTCTTCAAATTTGGCAAAACATCTTATATTTAAACTAGTAACACCTCTGATGAAAATGGGTCAGTTCGGTTCAGATTTATTTATAACTTTATATTTATATTCGCTCGACTCTTCCCCCAGAAACAACGCATTTTCAGAGAATTTCTTCATATTGAGCATAACACGTTATACTTGAACTGGAAGAACCTATTGTGTAAGTGGGTCATATCATTGCATGTTTGGATATAGCCCCGATACAAATATTCTTCTCGAGTTGAGAAATTGATTAGGTCATATTAGCCTCTGATTAGCAAACATACAAAAATTCTTCCCTTTTTCACTTTGTTAGAAATTGGAGTGTATCACATAGTCGGCCCGCCCTTTCCTTATTTTTTGTTATGGGTTTGTGGAATCATCGGCCCATATTTCTTTAAAAATGAGGCCCGTGACGTGTTGTGCTACGACACACCTAATGACTGTATTGTGAAATCATCATGGTGAGTATCTAATTTCGCTTTAAGGACCTGCCAACTGCCCGTCCAGATAGTGTGATATCACATATCTGGATTTTTGTACCCTACACTACTGACTTTGTGCATTTGTTTCTAACACCCAAAAGGAAACGAGGTAGGCCAATCGTTCATTATACCGATCGACTTAGAATCACTTTTTGAATCGATTTAGCAATGTCCGTCTGTCCGTCCGTCTGTCTGCCCATCTATTCTTGTAATCAAAGTACAAGTCGCAATTGTTGTTAGAACTAAATGAAACGAACGCTTTTTAATTTGAAGCAGATCGGTTCAGATTTATATATAGCTCCCATACAAAGTGTTCTCCCGATTTTACTCTTTCCGCTCTAGAAACCACATATTTAAACAGATTTTCTTCCAATTTGTCAAAACGCCATATATTTGAACTTGAAACAGCTCTGGTGAAAATGGGCCAGATCGGTTCAGATTTCTATACCTCCCATACAAAAGTCTCCTCCGATTGGACGCTTTCCGCTCTAGAAACCATATATTTTAACAGATTTTCCTCAAATTTGACAGAACAACTTATATTTTAACCAGAAATAGCTCTGGTGAAAATTTGCCGATAGGTTCAGATATATATAACTCCAATACAAATTTCGCCACCGAACTGATTATTTCCGCTCTATATATAGCTTATTTGATCAGATTTTTTTCTAATTCGGCACATCGGCTAATATTTCAAATAGAAACATCCATCGCGAAAGTCATCCATGTCAGATCGGTTCAGATTTATATATAGCTCCCATTCAAAGTTTGTGTTCCAACTTTCTTAAAAATACCCTACATCACAGAGTATAATTACTAGGTGTAGGGTATCATATAGTCGGCCACGCCCGACTTTAACCTTCCTTACTTGTTTTTCGTTGGGGTTATGTGAAGTCAAGTCAGCTACGATTCAAAACATGACAGCCAACATTACTCGACAATGTTGGAAAGAGTGATTGAAGGTTGGACCTTCCGAAGAGACCAACATATGCATGAAGTCATCGTGAAAATGTAAATATTTATTAATACAATTCTTGATCAAATTTGACACATCATATTGTTATTCATATGGAAAGGTCTGAAGTGAATGTGGTTCGGTAATACCATCGAACAAATGTCCCTCTCTCGCAAATCAACCACTTGGTACACTACGTTAACCACAGTATGACCATGTTCTAACATCGTTTTAGTGTTAATTGTGCGGTATTAACTTAATTTATTGGGAAATCAACATTTGCCTTCTTATCTCACCAATTATCGAATATTTTCAAAGAACAATAAAATCAAAAATTGTACTTTTAATAAGAACACAAATTATTTAATACAATTAAAATAAAGACATTACCTCATGAAGTATGACTGTCGAATTTAGCGAACGCAGAAACGCCCTACTGCGATAAGGGGTCATATACATTTGAACAAAGGCTTGCACCAGCTAATGTAGGCGTGTCTGAACTTTATTGAAACGAGTAATGTGAGAATCATTATAAATTGACAAAATGCAAAAAATGTATGTCTGTACAATTTTGCTAGTCCCAGAATCGCGCATTGATACCAAATGAAACAGGAGACTTTGGACAATCTTACGGTAGACATTCTCGGGCCTTACTTACATTTCATCGTTCTATGTCAATTAATTTAAATTTTAGAATTATTATATAAAGAGTGATTTTTTTGAGGTTAGGATTTTCATGCATTAGTATTTGACAGATCACGTGGGATTTCAGACATGGTGTCAAAGAGAAAGATGCTCAGTATGCTTTGACATTTCATCATGAATCGTCTTACAAACGAACAACGCTTGCAAATTATTGAATTTTATTATCAAAATGCGTGCTCTGTTAAGAAAGTTCATTGCGCGCTTCCATTTTATGGTCAGTTTAATCGACCCACTGAAGCGGCTATTCGGGCTATTGTGACTAAATTTCGCACCAAATTTACATTGTTGGACATTAAACCACCAACACGCTTACGTAGAGTGCGAACTGAAGAAAATATCGCAGCTGTATCGGCCAGTGTTAATGATGACCACCAATTTTCGATTCGTCGCCGTTCGCACCAATTGGGTCTCTGTTACTCAAAAACGTGGAAATGCCAAAATTGGACTAAGCGGATGGACCACCTAAGACGCAGCCGCGGTCAACATTTAAATGAAATTATCTTCAAAAAGTAAATGTCATGGACCAATCTAACGTTTCAAATAAAGAACCGATGAGATTTTGCAAATTTTATGCGTTTTTTTTTTTTAAAAAGTTATCAAGCTCTTAAAAAATCACCCTTTACATATAAATATCTTAAAATTGCGCCGTCCTTTTTTATTTTCTGATCAAGTTTATAGTACAGAAGTTTTATATAACAGAAGTTTTTTTAAAGAAGGAATATATATCAAAATTTTCGTTTAAATGCTTCCTGGACATTTAAACGGAAACGGATTAGATGCTAGCTTTTGGAGAAAAGTGGAATAAGCTTAGAGCAGACTTTTTCTAAGAGTACCATTTTGCCAAACAAAAAACCTTTTTGGTGATGTTTGAAGAGTATCACTGAGTCGGCCCTGCCTGACTTCAGCCTTTTCTCACTTGTTTCGACTTTTCTCTGAGGACCTAGTAGCGGGCATCACATGTCCGCTATTCGGTCATAGTTATTTTCATTACTTTGCGAATTCAATTTAGTTCTGCCGCAGAGTGTACGTCCCACTCATAAATGATCGACATTATTGATGGCATTGTTTTTGTACGATTTCGATATGGAAAAAGTATACAGCATATATTGGACGTGCGATAGTATATATCACATTCTAATGTTTCCCGCTGACGGACCTCCTCCATTGGGTTGATTTATTATCGTCCATATCGCAAAGAACCAATGCACGATCAATATCGACTAAACGGGACGAGTTATGGGCAGATTTTGAAAATAATCACTGTCATAAATTGGAAATTTTTGCGAAAGCTAAACATTAAATGAAAGTAGCCGCCTGGATGCTATCGGATAGGCGACACGCTTTGTGGTATAATCACACAATGCAAATCTGAGATATACACCAATAGGATTGCCGACGCCAACTTATTTGTCTTTGTACCTTGCCGCTATCCGAAGTCTGCACAATATTGAGTTCAACTTCACCGGATTCGCATTGCAAACAAAAAATGGAAGTGTCGAAGAGTACTTGAAAATGATTGTAATTCGACAAATAAAAACCCTAATTTCCCAAGAATAAATCAAGCAACTGTACTGAAAGAATTTTCCTTCATAAAAGGTTTTTCATAAATTTAGTCAATTGCTTCTTAATTTGTATGAAAAATGAATAAATGAAATGCAATGTATCATACAATTTTTTATAAATATTTCATACGTCATAAAATAAGATTGTTAAATTAGTGAAACTTATTGCATTAAATAAAATCATCTTAAATATTATGAAATCTATCATAATCAATAAAATAGTTGTGTTATGAAATGTTTTCATAAATATAATGAAGAATTTTGTTGTTTTTATAAAACGGTTCATAACTTACAAATAGATTTTTAGTGTGTAGACTTTATTCGGTAGAATACTACGCTACCAGCAATTCTCATTTGTCCTATGTTAACTCTGACAGAAAAAAATATTTATGAAACTTTTTCATAAAAATAATGAACGGTCATTGTAAAATCTATGCAAATTTTAATAAATTATACTATTAAAATAAAGAGCTTGTATGACAGCAGTTCATGAAGAACTACATTTCATAGTGTGTATGAAATGTTATCGCAATTCTACTACACTTTTCATTGATTTGTGGGTTATGAACCATGCTTCATACATTTGATGAAGTTTTTTTTTTGGCGACATTTCAATGAATTTATCCATTGAGGTTATGACAAAATCATAAATCTTATGAAGATAATTCTTTGGGTGAAGGTTTAAGGTCATCTATAGGGTACTTCAAATCCCGCTTAAACAATATCCAGTAAATTTGAATTTTATGGAAATAGATCTACATTTGTTCCAGAGTTACAAGCCGAACCATAATTATTGACGACGGCGGCGCTGTTCGAAATGGGTCGGCGGCGGCGGCTTTCGGCTGATTTGCCGGCTCGTTCTGTCATTCATTAGTTTTTAAGGCAAAAAACGATTATTTGGGACAATTTATTCGAATTATTCGTTTTTCGAAAATCATGATTTTTTATTACTCGAACAAATACTTGACAAAAATTATTCGATTAATCGCGGTTGGACACTCTAATTGTTATCACATACAATAATTTTTTGGGAGTGGGAATCCATTCCCAAAATTTATAACATGGACGAATTTAATAAATATTTTTGTAATTACAGCTTTTCATGTGAGGCTTGAATATCATAATCCTTCCAAAGAATAATAATACTCTACCTACTTTGACACACTAAAGAAGCACAATAGAGGAGCTGTTGTTCATTGTTATTTATAGGAACACATGGCCACACGTACTGGAATTGACTTATATAAATGCGACTTTCAAATCAAAATACAATCATTCAATTTTCTATGGCCCTCATCATATAGTGGGATACCAAATTCAAAGAAAGATCTATATATTTCACAGCAGTAGGTTGTCTAAGTCGACATTTATATTTTCTTTTGCAATTTTAAGTGGGTTGTTAGTTTTGCTAGTAAGATTTGACTGAGTTAGAACTCCGTCAAATCACGGCGGCGTGGTTGAAGTCGATATGAGTCGATGAAATCGGCGGCGTGTTGAAGTCGATTTGAGCCGATGAAAACGGCGGCGGCGCGGCTCGTGCGGAAACATGCGGCGGCGGCGGCTTATCGGCTTAAAATCGGTCGGCTTGTATCTCTGATTTGTTCTACGCGCTATGCAACAAAAGGAAATAATTGTGTCCGCGAGCCATGACACCAACTCATTTGTATGGACAGTTTTTAAACTTTATTAAAATTAAATTTTCGTCGAAGGTCCCTTTAATATTGCACTACAATTTTTGGAATATATGCTTTGATTTTGACGAAAAAACAATCAAAATGCATATCATGTGATTTTTTTTATATCGTGATTTTTTCAAAATTTTTCCAAATCTGCGTATAATCGGAAAAATCGTGCAAAAATTTTAGCAAATCGGGTCTGTAGGAGATATGAAAACACCAGTGCATGCTCGTACAGGTCGTACTGCAGAAAATATTGCTGCTGCTCGGGATAGTGTACCGTCCACCTCTACTCGTCGTCGTGTCCAACAATTGTACCTCTCACGCTCGTCGTTGATGAACATTATGCATAAAGGCTTGCATTTACACGCTTACAAGGTGCAATTGACTCAAGAACTAAAGCCTTTTGACCATTCCAAACGTCGTCTATGATCAGAATGGTGGCAAGAAATGGCAACAGTGGATGATCAATTTTCGAAGAAAATCATCTTCAGTCAATAAGCAGAATTGCCGCCTTTGGGTGAATGCACCTACAAAGAGTGACTATTTGGTGTGGTTTATGGGCTGGCGGCATCATCGGACCGTTTTTTTCTAACATGAGGCCGGTCATGTTGGAAAATCCCGGCTATCGTGGGATGATAACGAACTTTTTATGGCCCGAATTGGTAGATATGGATGTGGACGATATGTGGTTTCAACAGGACGCTGCCATTTGCCACATAGCTATCTCACGTGGTGGCGATGACAATTGGCAGCCAAGATCATGTGATTTGACACCGTTGCACTTCTTTCTTTGGGGTTACTTTAAAGAAAAGGTGTACGTCGATAAGCCAGCAACAATTCAAGAGCTAAAGGATGAGATAATTCGGCACATTAACAGCATAGAACCTCAATTATGCCTCAGCGTCATCGAAAATTTGGACCGTCGGATGGACGTGTGCCGCCGAGGTCGCGGCGGCCATTTGGCCGATATCTTGTTCCATATATAATTGAGCGAGGACAATATCCCAGTTCAAATCAAATATTGATTACAGACCGAAAAATACAAACGAAAAAACTAAAACAAAGTAGCGTTGACTCGGCAGAAGTATTGCTGGGTAACTATACCTGCATATACACATACTTACACATATGCAACTCAATGAGATGCTTATAAGATGGGTGTGTACTTTATTACTTGGTGCGATTTTTTTTAACGCATATTCGGCAAGTGAACTGTGCTTCTCGTTCGTTTTTGAGAATCATTTCCTTAAAGAGGCCGGGTTTGATATTGAAAAGTCGCTGCGAAGCCACTTGACAAAACCTTTGACAGGTGGAAATCATGATAGTGGTAGTCTACAGCCAAGTAATAAATGTCACCATGCCATTTGTAAATAAATTTGTATTCTATTAAATATATATGCAGAATGGTCTTGAGCCAGGGCAATATCCCAGTTCAAACGGTACCAATATTATCATAATAAAAATAATTGACAATAATTTCCTAATTAATTTGTGTTTAATTCTAAATCAATATCGGCCCTTAAAATTTAACCACCCTTTATTTCCGCTTTAAACGTCTATGGTGAAAGCAAGTCAGATCGGTTCAGATTTAAATATAGGCGCCACACAAATGTGCTCCGCATTTGACTTTTTCGCTCTACATGCAAATATAATATTGTCTTTAAATTATCATAATATGATCCACCATCAATCATATTATGATCCCAAGTGATTCATAATATGATCAACTTGTAAACAAAATATGGTCCGCGAATCGTATCACAATTTCTAGATAGTTATAGTATGATACACCATTAATCACCTTGGGATCATATGATCTTCACGTAATCATATCATGATCATGTTATGTGTGTTATGTTTAGGGTTTGGGGTCCGGGAATTCCCGAATCGTTTTTCCCGGGAATTCCCGGAAAATTTGGGACGGGAATTCCCGGGAAAAATTTTTTGATTTCCCGGGAATACGGGAAATATTAAATAAATATTTTATTGATTATTTTGAGCATTAATTTACATTTACAATATAAATTAGAAATTTGAGATATATTTCAAATTCATATATTTACATTACTGACAATAATAATGGGTATTTGTTTATTACTACAAACAGAACATTTTAAATTCGCTAAGTACCCATTTTTTGCGAAACCCACCCAGCTAGGGGAATACAAACTTTTTGTGAGTATATGTGCAAGATCTTTATTGTGAAACAAAAATATCATACCGACAATACTATGGCTGACATAATGCCAATACTTAATGTCGTGCTGGTTATACTTTAAATTTCTTGTTTTCTTAGAAGAATCGAAAAATAAAAGGTGAAAATCTTCTTAAATAACAATTTACTATACATATGAAACCAGTAAGAAATTGTTAAAAATTCGGATACATTTAACATTTTTCATCTGGAAACTTTCAAGAGAAATCAAACATGAATAGAAATATATCCTGCGGTATTTTAAATAACCCTTTGTAAGAACTAATTATTTATTTAATATTAATTTTTTATATTACTTTTACATTTTAGAATATTTTACTTTGTTTCTGTAAATTTTTTATATGAATCTTCTAATTTAATTAAGTCTTGACATTCTCCGAGTTATTTGTTTCCTTAATCATTTTTAAATTTTGAATCTAGTGTAGTCACTTGTGACTTCAATATAAATGTCCAATTTTATGACGCCTTTAATTATGACGATTAGTCTAGAGTAAAACATTTTGACAAAAACATTCGCCTAAATAGTATCAGTATTTGAACCTATTTTTTATTTATTACTACAATAATAAAAAGTATTTATTTTTAGATTATTATTATATTATATTGTCCTTCTCGATCACTTACAATAAGAGACTTGATAAGGTGGCAACATTTTTATCCATTTTTTTCTTAAGTTAATCAACAAGAAAAATCTGTCAGCAACATTATGAGAGTAGTAAATTCCATACAAAAAATAAGCTGGTAAGCCCAACCGAACAGGCCTATAGTTTAATAATCAGAAATTACATTCATATTAAAAGCTATTAAAAAGTACGAAACCTTGAAATAGTGTACACGGACGTGTATGGTAGGCGTTAATATGTTAAAATAACACACCAGTTACTAAATGTTTACATTTTAAATCATATTGGACATACCTAAAATAAATTATTTTTTCCCGGGATTCCCGGGAATGAAACTTTCCATTCCCGTTTTCCCGGGAAATGAAAAAAGTCCGGGAAACCCCAAACCCTAGTTATGTTATATTGCTATATTTATATACCCCACGAGAGTACTATGTCTTTGTTTTTATAACACCCAAGAGGAGGCTAGATAGACCCATTTTTAATTATACCGATTGACATTGAATCACTTTTTGAATCGATTTAGCAATGTTCGTCTGTCTGTCCATCTATTCTTGTAACCACGATACAGGTAGCAATTGTAGCCACAACCAAACGAAGCTTTGCACAGCGAAGTTTTTCGGGACAAGGACGAACGCTATTAAATTTGAAAGAAAATCGGTTCAGATTTAGATATAGACCCCATATGAATTTCACTCCCGATTTGACTCTTTTCACATTACAACAGATTTTCTTCAAAATTAGCAAAAGATCTTTTATTTAAACTAGGAACAGCCATGGTGAAAATGGGTCAGATCGGTTCAGATTTATAGATAGCCCCCATTCAAATTTCGCTCCCTATTTGACTTTTTCTGCTATATAAACCACACATTTTAACAGATCTTCTTCAAATCTTGCAAAATATCTTATATTGCCACTAGAAACAGCCATGGTGAAAATGGGTCAGATCGGTTCAGATTTTTATATAGCTCCCATACAAATTTCGCTCCGGATTTGACTTTTTCCGCCCCAGAAACCACATATTTTCACCGAATTTCTTCAAATTGATTGTGAAAGTTAGTCACTTCATTCCATGTTTGGATATAGCCCTGATACAAATATTCTACTCGATTTGACAAATTGGACCAGGTCATATTAGTCTGTGATTAGGAAACATACAAAAATTCTTCCCGTTTTCACTTTTTTACCGAATTGAATTGTATTCGGATAGGAAGTGGAGTGTATCATATAGTCGGCCCCGCCCGACTTTAGCCTTTCCTTACTTGTTTTGCAATGAATACATATAATTAAAAATGATTATGCTACAATGAAATTATGATTCTTGTACAGATAGTTGTTCACAGTATTTACGGTTGTAATAACAGCTTTGAAACGTTCCACCGTTGTCAAGTATCAATGAATTAAAAGGGATAGCAAAAAGTAAGTGTGTACCATTCAATAATTTGTATTTTAACCTTCTTCTTTGTCTAGTGTTCGGCAACTGCTAGGGCTAGCCCAATTCTGAAAGATATAGAAAAATAAACTATTAAATGCTGAAGGACATTGAATAGATTTTGTACAGATCACAAACATCTTCTGTGTCCTTTATGTATTACAAATCGTTTTTTATATATTACATTGAATCGAACAATGTATTTATAGTGTATTTTTAAATGTTTTTCCTATTATCTTGAAGACCTTCACTGTAAACATATTCTGTTGGCGTAGTGGATCAACTGCGCAATACTATTTGGTAAATTACAACGATGGATTTCAATCTAACTGGATTTTGCAAGCAAATGTAAACTTGACCATAATATGATTATTAAACAAACATAATACGGGATTTTGGAAATAAATTTGCTGGAATATTAACACAAAAAGGGTGATCTCTTTCAATCACCACACACTTGACACTATAATTAGCTTTGCTACTATTTTTTGGAAATTTGTAAGTCACATGCATTTGATTTTTGTATAATGTTTGTCACACGTTTAAATAAGATTACAAGACGTCTGCATCCTGAACTGAACTTAGACAAAAATATAAGTTTCTCCGTAAAACTGATAATTGTATGATTGTTGTTAACTTGACAATACTCGTTTTCGCAAATATACAATTGCTTTTAACAACCATATTTTTATTTTTAAGGATCACAATCATATTATGATAAAATATCAACTATATTATGCTTGCCCAAACTATATTATTGTTAAAATTTAGTTAAGAACAAAATAATATGATTGCGACAAAAAAATAACAATATAACAATAGAAGATGACGAAGTATTAATCTCCTTTGACGTGGTTTCCTTGTTTCAGACTAGACCAATAAATCTAGCCATTAAGACGATAGAAGAAAAATGGGACATACTTGAAAAATATACTAAAATACCATCGAAATATTAACCATCTGCATCAAGGATTCGAGATATTTTAAGTATGACGGCAAGATATACAGACAACCAAAAGGGATCACCCGCTTCTCCGGTGATAGCAGCATAGTGAGGGAGAAATTACTGGACGCATCAATTACGATTATGAATCAAAAGCCAAAATTCTTGAACAAGTATGTGGACGACCAGTTTGGAATAATAAAGAAAACTATATGGGAACACATTATTTATACTTAATTCCTACAACAGACAAATTTAATTCACGTTGGAAGAGGAATTTAACAACAGAATACCATTAATAATTATCGAAGGAAACAAACTTAAGATAGATTGGTACCAGAAGACAACCGCATCGATTGATTAAAAAACTATCATTCTAAACACCCAAGGAGGACGATCTTAAACACAGCGACCAATTTTATATCAAGAGTTTAAAAAATAAATGACAAGGAATTCCATAACATCGAAATCGAACAGGCAGAAAATACACAATATATTAAAAATGAATGACTTCCCCAACAAAATCATTAAGGGTTTACTAAAACGAGCCATGCAACAAAAGAAAAATAATCAGGACACAGCAACACCAAAAATATATAAATCAATGACTTTTATACCTGGACTGTCGGCAGAGATGAGTCTGACATATGCCAAAAGGTATATGTCGGTACAACGAAGACAAAATTAACAAGTAAGAAGGCGTTAAGTTCGGCCGGGCCGAATCTTATATACCCTCCACCACGGAGTGCATTCCACAGTATTACCGGTAGATTAAAGGATGTCGACATAGAAGTACAGAACCATATTACGAAAATTGTGATATGTTTATGCACATTGCTATATTTGATTACTATTTCAAACTATAATGTATACTTATGCTCACTGTTTAGCATCTACTACTATAAATAAATACAATGCTGTAATTGTGAAAGTAAACATGCCGAAAATATTAGGCGATTGTCAGTCGCCATTAGGGAGAAGCATTTTCAGATACAGACAAAGTGACTGCATTATTTTGATAAGAAAAGTACAAATTTTAAAGATATTTCGTGATATCAACTTCAGCGGTTTGGAAGGTCCCATTTTTATCCCTCTTTTTCAATTATATCCCTTAAAAGTACGAATCTCGAAAAATCCCTCTATTTACGTGTCTATGCAAATAGAGGGATGTACACTAGGGCGTACCTCAAAAAAAAAGTTCGCCGTACACCTTCAAATATGAAGTATTATTGAAAGGTAGTTTCAAAAAAAATTTTTTATTTTTTATGCCGAACGTAGGGGTCGCGCTTTTACATTTTTCTATATAACTTCTGCATTTATAAACAGATTTTAAAGTGTGATACATCGATGTTTTTATCTCGACGAGGCCGATTTTTTTGTCTTTGAAGTCATTGAGCTCAAGCACCCCCTTCTGGTACTTACCCATCATATCTCAGTTGCTACTACCCTAATGTACCACGGTTGGATAAACTTCTAGACGATTACTATAAATTGGTTAAAAGTCCATTGAAATGCAATGTAAATGAGTGGAATAAATTGTTCTCAATTTCGCGTTGTAAGTGTGGCATAGAAAGAAATGTTCCATGCAGTTGCACCGCCTCTGATAAAATCCCAGACCACGGCTGATGACTTTGGATAATGTTTATCATATGATGTCGATGAAAAATTGCGGTGTTCAAACGTGCTCAATTGTTGCACCATCAAAAGCGGTATATACCGAGTTCAACAGTATTGGGTATCAACCAGGCAGCGATGAAGAGCTAGAATTTGAAGAAAATGTTGGCGATTCCTCAGAGAAGATTAAAACAACATTTACGGTGGCGGACATTTCTTTGCGTAATTTTAGTTCGGCTTTGGATCGCAGCGATACTTCAGTTCGCTACGGTGCCTTGCTTGCGACCATGTTAATAAAAGATTTAAAATTGTCTATTGCCGCAAAAGCCAAAGAAGAGTTATCTGCAGAAACAGCCGAAAATATATGTCAGTTCTTTGAAGGGCTTATCATCAATAAAAATAAAATATTTCGAGAACGTGTGAAGTTCCGTAAGGAAGCAAAAGCGGCGGCCAAATGCCATCAATTATTAAAGTGTATCTCTTTCGATGGCAAGAAAGAGCCAACTTTGAAAAAAGTAACCGAGGCAAATGTGACGCGAAATATTGTTTTAAATGAAGAACACATCACCATTGTAAAAGAGCCTGATTCCAAATTCATTGGTTATGCTACGCCCACTTATAGCTCTGCTTTGGGGATCCAGAGGAGCATCGTGGATTACTTGAGTCGTGAAAACTTCAATTTGGATGACTTAGTTGCCATAAGTTGCGATGGAACTGCTACCAACACTGGGTACAAAAGTGGAGTCATTGTGAGAATGGAACGCCATTTACAGAGACCGCTGCAGTGGTTCGTGTGCCTTTTCCACTTCAACGAGTTACCATTTAATGCGCTGTTAAGATCATTGCTTGGAAAACAGAAAGGACCTGGAATCTGGCCCGGAAGTATCGGAGAAGGCATTCAAAATTGCATACACTACCCTGTAAGTTTAATATATTAATAGTGTTTCGTGTCCGTGTGTTCCGTATACTTTACTTGTGAGCATTTTATTAATTAATAATTCGCATATTTTGTTGCTTATTCCGTTTGGTCAGGTCAAACAAAATTTCGAACGCATTACAATGGGAGAAATGCCAGCGAACATAGATGGGTGGAATATTCGAGGCGACCAGCTTTACTTGTATCGTATGGTTCGAGCCGTTCATACCGGAGAATGCGATGAAAAATTAGCCAGCGAGAAGCCCGGCGCTATTTGCAAAGCGCGCTGGCTAACAACAGCCTCTCGAATTCTGCGCTTTTATATGACGTGTACGCAACCCTCGATGGTATTGAGAAAACTGGCTCAGTTCGTTGTGAAAGTGTATGCACCATTCTGGTTTCTTGTAAAAAGCCAACCACTGGCAATTCACGGAAGTCGGAATGTTTTCCTTTATATATGTTGGATTCGTCAGTTGCCAAAAGATATTCAAGAGGTCATCCGTCCGTTCATTGAAAATAACGGATATTTTTTTCATCCTGAAAATATTTTGTTATCGATGATAACAGACCCAGATCAACTAGTGCGTTCAGATGCCTATGATAAGATTTTATCAGCCCGCAATGAAGCCACGGGAAGCATTCGACAAATGTTCGGTCCACCAGTTCATAATTTTATCAATTTTGATAGTGACTCATATTTCAATATGATCGATTGGAAACAATTTGAATTGACTGAGCCGCCATGCTTGCAGTTTTTTTCGCAAGAACAGTTAGAAGCATTCCAATTTTCAGAAGAAATTATCGATTTACCAGGTTAGCACAAGAAAAACTTAATTTGATTGCTTTCTTTGCTGAACTCATTTATTTTCACAGATTATCCATGCCATTCTCAAAACACCGAGCGTTTTGTTCATGTTGTGCATGAATCAGCTATGGCGGTCACCGATGAGCAACGCATGGGCCACATCTTTTCTAAACTTGAGAGCCGCCAAAAATACACCCAACTTGAATCGCGTCGAAATATGGTTGATTAAAATTTTAATTGTACCTTAATTTTTATATTTATTGTTCTAAGAATTGAAATATGATGCGTAAATAGTAGAAGGGGGTTGTTGAGGTCAACGACTTTAAAAACTGAAAACCTGTTATGTGCGGGACAAAAACACCAATATATGTATTACACTTTGACAACCGACTGTAAACATCGAAGATACAAAGAACAACTTATAAATACATGCAATGCTCTCGGTAAAATAAGAAAAAAAATAGTTTAACACTTTTTCTGCTGGGAAAATCGACATACTTCGTTAGGAAGAGTTTCATGATTTTATGCGAGCTTTAATTTTCTGATATTAGAGTGGTACATTAGGGTAGTAGCAACTGAGATATGATGGGTAAGTACCAGAAGGGGGTGCTTGAGCTGAATGACTTCAAAGACAAAAAAATCGGCCTCGTCGAGATAAAAACATCAATGTATCACACTTTAAAATCCGTTTATAAATGCAGAAGTTATATAGAAAAATGTAAAAGCGCGACCCCTACGTTCGGCATAAAAAAATAAAAAAAATTTTTTTGAAACTACCTTTCAATAATACTTCATATTCGAAGGTGTACGGCGAACTTTTTTTTTTTACTTGTAACCTGGTACGCTCTAATGTACACACCGAATTTCATGATTCTAGCTGTTGTCGTATCATTGGTACCATATTTTATCCCTTTTGTCCCATTTCACCCGCTAAAACATTAATTTTCTTTGTGATGCTTCCAAGCTACAAGAGGAATGTCCGCAACAAATTTCAAATGTATGAAAATCAGAAATTTAATTAATAAGCCAAGGCTACCAATATTTGTATACCATGTAAATATATATAATGGAAATAATACTTCAATTCATAAAGTAAATATAAGGCAGCAATCATAAATACCCTAAATATTGGGGGATAGAGAGTGTATTTTCAGCTGCAGTCCTTTTTTTGGTTGTATTTCCATCTATTTTAAATTGATAAGTATACATTTTGAAAATACCTTATCTCTCACGTACGCAGTATAAGACAACTTCATGATTCTACCATTTTTTGTCGTAAAAGCAACAAAATAAAGTACGAATTTGAAAAAAAAAATATTTTACGTGGCTATGCACTCAGAGGAATGTATATACCCAATTCCATGATACTATCTGCGGTCATTTTGTTGGTACCATTTTTATCCCCTTTTTCGCATTTTACTACTTAAAAGTACGACTTTCGAAAATTTCATCATTCTAGCTGTAGCCTTTTAGTTGGTACCATTTTTATCCCTCCGCTCCCATTGAATCCCTTGAAAGTACGTCAGAGGAATGTGTACCGCGAATGTGTACCATTTGTTTGGTACAATTGTTATCCCTTTTTCCATCTTACACCCTAAAAAATTTCCTTTATTTTATGTGTGTACGCAATCAGAGGAATATATACACCGAATTTCATTATTCTAGGTGCAGCAGTTTGGTTGGTACTATTTTTATCCCTCTATCCCCATTTAATCCCTTAAAAAAGCAAATTTAGAAAAAATACTTGTATATTATGTATCTACTCTATTAAAGGTATGTACACGCCAAATTTCGTGTTTCTATCTGTTGTCGTTTGATAGGTACTATTTTATCCCTTTTCGTGCCCTTTTATGCTATAAAGTGAATTCGCATTGCAAATATCAAGTAAACACAAGCTATTATGTTCAAAAATCATGCTGAAATACTCTAAATATTAGGGGTATTTTCAGTCCTTGTGAGGGAAAAATTTTTCCCTCTGGGCCGATTTCGCCCACTTTCAATCCCAACCGATCTGCAACCATAAGACACATTTAGGAAACCTCCTAGCTCATTTCGTTCGGCCGCTATCGTGCTTTCAACAGGCAGACAGACGGACATGGCTATATCGGCTTAGAATTTTACCACGACCCAGAATATATATACTTTATGGGGTCTCCGATGAATATTTTAAGGTGTTACAGACGGAATGACAAAGTGAATATACCCCCATCCTGGAGGTGGAGGGTATAAAAACTAGACTTTCATCACACAAATCTTGCCATAAAGGCACCTAGACAGCACTGTACACTAGAGCGTACCAGGTTACAAGTAAAAAAAAAAAGTTCGCCGTACACCTTCGAATATGAAGTATTATTGAAAGGTAGTTTCAAAAAAATTTTTTTTATTTTTTTATGCCGAACGTAGGGGTCGCGCTTTTACATTTTTCTATATAACTTCTGCATTTATAAACGGATTTTAAAGTGTGATACATCGATGTTTTTGTCCGATTTTTTTGTCTTTGAAGTCATTGAGCTCAAACATGATTCATGATTTTATGCGAGCTTTAATTTTCGATTATTAGAGTGGTACATTAGGGTATTAGCAACTGAGAAATGATGGGTAAGTACCAGAAGGGGGTGCTTGAGCTCAATGACTTCAAAGACAAAAAAATCGGCCTCGTCGAGACAAAAACATCGATGTATCACACTTTAAAATCCGTTTATAAATACAAGTTATATAGAAAAATGTAAAAGCGCGACCCCTACGTTCGGCATAAAAAAATAAAAATTTTTTTTTGAAACTACCTTTCAATAATACTTCATATTCGAAGGTGTACGGCGAACTTTTTTTTTGAGGTACGCCCTACTGTACACAGACTGGACATAAACCAAACGATGTAAATGTATTAGTGGAAGAGAAAAATTGCTTCAGACGATATGCACTAGAGATGCTTTACATTACTGACGCTGCAAAGAGACTTAATTATAAAACTGACACCGATAGATACTCTCAAATGTATCGATACATTATCAAAAAACACGGACGAATCACGAGCTAGTTGATAATAAATTTTCACAGTGGACAGCCGTATAATTTGTATTTTTAAATTTAAATGTAAATATCAATGTTTTGTTATTGTTTTATAAAAATGTGAGAATAAAATGTGTCTTTTGTTAGATCCCCTGAAGATGACTAACGATGTTAGTCGAAATATTGGGCAAAAATAAATAAAATTTAAAAAAAATATCACGCTTTTTTAATTAGCAAGGACCTTGAGGCGGACTACACCATAAACTATTAAAAATATGATTGTTGAGAACATATAATAGTTGCCGTGATCATGTCCAACCACATTTTTCTTTGCGTGTAGGAACCAGATATTTTAATCGATTTTCTTCAAATTCTATTTCAACTAGAAACATCTATGGTGAATGTGAGTCAGATCGATTCAGATTTAAGCTGATTTTAGATCGATAGCTCCCGTAACAGTTTCGCTCTCGAGTTGACTTTTTCCGCTCTAGAGACCACATATATAGTACCCAAACAAAAATCGTTCCCGATATCACTTCTTTCGCCCGACTTTAGCCTTTCCTTACTTGTTGTATATAAGAAACCAGTGTTTGAATTTGTCAAATTAGTAGATTCAATTACTACTATAACTGATGTTGCCCCAATCACCAAAATTGTAATACACATAAATAGTCACACAAATTCTAGACTCTAAATAGTGCGTTTAAAATTTAAATTTATAAAATGAAGTATATGCAATACTTGTTGAGTGTGTGAAAAAGTGATTTTTGAAAATTGTGACAATTTTGTTTTAACTTGCACGCAAAAACCAGTAAATTAACTTACGCCAAGACTCACTAATTCTCAGTAAACTAGCGTACAGTGAAGGTCTACCATGATCGAAAAATAAAAAATATGTTTTTATTGGCAAACAAAATATAATTAAATAAATTAAAGACCAAAGACCGGAGCTTTTTCATTCATGTTTTTTCTCTTTTTATTTTTAAGACAATTTTTGCTTAACATTTTGCTTCACGGAGCAAGAGCTCTCTTTTGACTAAATATTTGTTACAGCAATAACTAACGCCAATAATATGATCTATAATAAAGATCTGAGACATAAAGAAATTTATGTCGCATCAGTTAACGTCACGTCATGTTCCACATTATAAAAGCGTAAAAAGTTTGATAAACCCTCCAAATTGTGAAACAAATCAAATCATTTAAAAAATTGTTTTCTTCTTTTTAGTAAATGTACACAAATATAGTTTGAAGTAAAAATAATTCCAAGTTTTTCCTTGTTTTCACCCCTTTGAAACGTACGACAGTCACGTATGTAACCAGTGAAATGCCCATATTGCAAAGATAGCAAGCTCTAGATAAATTATAATAAATACTTACAATATTTATTTAATGATGCATACGTGTAAAAATTGTGGAAACAGTGAAATCACTACTTTGTTATCAAATAACTCCAGACGTACATAGATTTAAACAAAATGTTAATTTTATATGTCTACGTGCCAACGTGTGTAAAAAAATATATTCCAATTATTGATTGTACGAAGCGCATATACAGTGATGGTCAGCTAATTAGTTCACCCCTGACATGTTTTATTTTAGTTAAAAAATCAACGTAATCAATGAATTTTTAAGTTATTTTATTAGGTAGACAAAGAAAAAAATAGTCTTAATTAAAACAAGTAAGAAGGCGTTAAGTTCGGCCGGGCCGAATCTTATATACCCTCCACCACGGAGTGTATTCCATAGTATTACCAGCAGATTAAAGGATGTCGACTTTACATAGAAGCACAGTACCATATTACGAAAATTGTGATATTTTTATGCACATTACTATATTTGTTTACTATTTCAAACTATAATGTATACTTATGCGCACTGTTTAAAATCGACTACTATATATAAATAAAATGCTGAAATTGTGAAAGTGAACATGCTTAAATATTAGGCGATTGTTAGTCCCTCTTTTTAATTATATCCCTTAAAAGTACGAATTTCGAAAAATCCCTCTATTTTACGTGTCTATGCAGTTAGAGGGATGTACACACCGAATTTCATGATTCTAATTGTTGTCGTATCATTGGTACCATCTTTTATCCCTTTTTGTCCCATTTCGCCCGCTAAAACTTTTATTTTCTTTGTGGTCCTTCCAAGTTACAAGGGGAATGTCCGCAACAAATTTTAACTGTATGAAAATAAGAAATTTTATTAATAAGCCAAGGCTACCAATATTTGTATACTACTCATAAAGAAAATATAAGGGAACAATCATAAATACCCTAAATATTGGGGATAGAGAGTGTATTTGCAGCTACAATCGTTTGGTTGGTTGTATTTTCCTATCCTATTTTAATTTCAAAAGTATAAATTTTGAAAATATCTTATCTCTCACGTACGCAGTATAAGACAACTTCATGATTCTACCAACGAATACGAATTTGGAAAAAAAATATTTTACGTGGCTTTGCAGTTAGAGGAATGTATACACCGAATTCCATAATTCTATCAGCGGCCATTTTGTTGGCTCCATTTTTATCCCCTTTTTCCAATTTTGCCCCCTCAAGAGTAGGACTATCTAAACTCTGTTTATTTTACGAGAGGGATGTACACACCGAATTAAATCATTCTAGCTGTATTCGTTTAGTTGGTACTATTTTTATCCCCTGTATCCCTTGTATCCCTTGAAAGTACGAATTTGGAAAAAACGTTTTACTTTTCGTGTCTACACAGTCAGAGGAATGTATACTCCGAATTTCATGATTCTAGCTGCTGTCATTTATCCCCTTTTTCCATTTGAACCCCAAAAAGTACGAATTTTGGAAAGTTTTTTTATTTTACGTGTCTACGCAATCAGAGGAATGTGTATATCGAATTTCATTATTCTAGGTGCAGCCGTTAGGTTGGTACTATTTTTATCCCTCTATCCCCATTTAACCCCTTAAAAGTACGAATTTAGAAAAAATACTTTGATATTATGTATCTACTCTATTAGAGGAATGTACACGCCAAATTTCGTGTTTCTATCTGTTGTCGTTTGATAGGTACCATTTTTATCCCTTTTTTGTCCCATTTCGCCCCCTACAAATAAACATCACTCTATGGTGCCCTTTTATGCTATAAAGGGAATGCGCATTGCAAATATCAAGTAAATACATGCTAATATGTTCAAAAAACATGCTGAAATACTCAAAATATTAGGGGTATTTTCAGTCCTTGTGAGGGAAAAATTTTTCCCTCTGGGCCGATTTCGTCCACTTCTTCATCCCAACCGATCTACAACCATAAGACACATTTAGGAAAAAATTGAACCTCCTAGCTCATTTCGTTCGGCGGCTATCGTGCTTTCAACAGACGTCTGTCTGTCTAGATCGCCTTAGAATTTTACCACGACCCAGAATATATATACTTTATGGGGTCTCCGATGAATATTTCAAGGTGTTACAAACGGAATGACAAAGTGAATATACCCCCATCCTGGAGGTGGAGGGTATAAAAATGCTGAAAATTCATTCCAAATTAGAACACCCTGAAGAAGGGAATAAAACATAACTTTTTCTTCCGTTTTCTTTAGTATTTTGTTGGATATCACTTTTGCTTAATCGCATGTTCCAATCGTCTTGGTATACTTTCAGCCAGTGACTGGCATATTGCTGGCGATATTGAATACCATGCAGCGCTGAGTTCGATCAGATTTTTTTGGTTTTTGACATCATTCCACAAATTTTCAATTGAATTGAGATCTGGATCTTTGTGCCGGCCAAGGTAATACATACACTGAATGATACTCCAAATATTTTTTTACCAATCGTGAGGAGTGCTTGGGATCCATATCATGCATAAATATCCATATAACATATAAATTGTCATCAGCAAAAGATATCATTAGATACTCCAACATATACTTGGATATATGCTGATCCATATTTCTGTCAATCTTAGTAATTGTCGCACTCCATGCCATGTAAATGCTGCCCATAGGATTACACTTTGTGTATTTTTTTAAGTCATGGCAATATAACCATATACAGAACTACTGCGTGATAGTCATGCACTTTTTTATGGGTCCCCAAAGATTTGCAAACCGTTTGGAATTTTTATTTACTCTCTGAGGCAAAGTTTTAGCTCTCGCCATAAAAATATATTTGTAAACATATAAAATCAAAAAAACTTCATCTTCAAGGTCAACATCGCAAATGTCGTCGGTCAAATCTTATAGTCTGTAGTGTGCGTAGGTAGCGTATACGTGCTGTTGATTAAGGATAATATCACTCATACGCACTGTAGGCTGGGTAGCCGTCCATACAAATGTAAAAAAAGTTCCATTCACCCCACAAAAATAAAGTTTAGATTGTTTAATAATGATTTGCAAAATATTTCGTTCCTAGATCAAGCCATCTGTGAGCTAAACGCTCCTGAAAAAAACCCTAAAAATCATGTTTTCCGGTGAGATAATAGTCAAGCACTTTAAATATAAATTTTGGTTCTTGCCTTAGAGTAAATTTTTGGTCGAATTATTGGACGTTTATAGTATTTTTTGTGGATTTTCACAGTGACTACTGAAAACTTTTTCGTTTTTAGAAAATAGCTGCAGTCAATGCCTTCCGAATGATACCTAAATGATGAACATCGGAATAAAATTGGCGAAGCAGTGCTCATTTTTGTAAAAAGTGTTTGAACATTATGGCTGTGAAAACCATCGCCTGTATTAAAATATTTCACAACAATGGAGTCAGTGACGTCATTTTTCGTCCGTTATTCACCATTTTGGCCTCATTCGAATGGTATTGATTCCTCCTATTTATTTTTCATTACACCTCTTACAAAACGTTTCCAAGAAATATGAGTTTTTTGCTGTCACCTTGAAAACACGCAAAAAAATCAATATAAACGGCGAATAATTTTACCAATGAATTATTCTTAGACAAGAATAAAAAATTTTAAAGCGCTTTCAAGGGTCCATTAATTCAGAAACAATTTTGGGCAAAAATGCAACATAAAAAAATTACACTAGAAAAACATGATTTTGCGATTTTGACCTTGAAGATGAAGTTTTTGAGAATTTGATCATTTTTGGCAAAAATGCCCCGAGGCCCCAAATCTGTGGGGCCCATGGAGGTTTGTGCTGCCCATCTAAGATATGTTCATTTATTCAGCGGCGGATAGTTTTTATTCTAATGGCTAAGACATGTTCGTATATCCAAGGATGTTATAAAAGGATCCTTCTTGGCATACGTAGCAATTAATCTATCTTTTTCAAGAACAAGAAGAATTTTTACGCATTTTGACATTTATTTTATTTCTTGAATGTGGCCATTTGACTTCCTAGGCAACAATTGAGTTGTCGAGGCACATATTGTGCAGAACGCATTTATACTTTCCGTTGATCCGTGCACCGGAGTGTTTTTGTTGTAGGGTCTTTCAATAGCGTTCCTTTTATTACTAAATGGGATCTTCAGGAATGGCTTTAATTTGTGGCTCCTACTTTCTGAAACCCAAGCGTTTCGTTTTTCTCAGTGGAAGTCTTCTTGAAAACGTCGGTGTCCCGCATCTCGTCCATCAACATGAGGATAATGTCACCTGAAAATTTCCTATAAATTTGTAATAGAACTTACATATGTACATATGCATATACATGTGAAATTAGTATATTCTGGTCATCTCAAAAACATTAGAGCTGCCTCGGGGGTCTAGAAATTAGCATTCCTCCAAAAAATGTGCGCGTTGGAAAATTTATATTTTTCGACAACACACAAAAGCAACCCCAAATATTGATTGTTTACATTATTTTTTCGAATTTTGTTTTCAGTTATTTCAGCTGAGAAAAAGTTGTGTCAACTTTTTTATTATGTGTTAGAATTTGGATATTTAACGCTTTTTTCTCGGCATATTTGCAATTATTTGTGGATTTTTTGATCTGGCAATATTTTCATTCACTCACAACACGTAAGGCTGTGCGAACGAAAAGTCAGAAGATAGTGGGTCGCTTTTTGATGCGAAAATGAGTGACTGGCTTTCGTTCGTGGGTCTGGCAGTAATTGTATTTTCATTTGAAAGTCTCATTTATATAAGTCAATTCCAGTATGCGACTATGCGTTCCCATAAAAAATCAATAAACAACAGCTACTCTAAGCAAAGTGGGTGTTTGGAAGGCTATATCGTCTATATACCATTTGCACAGTTCGGACACTGTTTTGAAGTATGAACCTTATTATTATGCTTCTTTGGTGTGTCAAAGTAGGTAGAGTTTTACCATTCTTTGCAAGTATTATGGATTATGATATTCAAGATGTCTGGTCAAATGGCTCAGATGAAAATCTGAATTGCAAAAAATTTATTAAATTCATCTAAATTTTAAAAATATATAATATAATATATATATAAATATATAATGAAATATTTGTATGTGATAATAATATGAAATTATGTGAACTTTGGCTAATATTAACAAAGAACTACTTTCCAAAAAGCTCATTTTCATCTCGGTGGCTATGTCAATAAGAACCCTCACGTGACTAATGGTGTGGATTTTGGTCTGTACTGAAAAATTGGGTTGAACGGATGAATACTGCCGAGCCAGTCGTGGAAGTCATATGAATGATAAATAAAACCAGAAATTTGAAAAAATGGTCAGTACTTTTTTATAGCCGATTCTAATTCGAAATAAATGGCCCAACCTATAGCTTTTATATGTATATATTGTTTTCAAATGTCACTAGATTTATGCAAAAATCATGATGTGCAAATTACATGTCAATTCAAATATTTGATTTTTTAAAAGACTTTTTTAATAAATACCGAAAATATTTTTTCCTTCATAGCTTCAAAGCATATTTAGTATATTTTTAGTAAAAAAATAAAATACTATTTTAAAAACAACCAAACATAAACAAAACGTGATGTAGGTGTGCTAATCAGATGACCAACACTGTATGTTGGCATCAGAACAATAACTAACAATAAAAATTAAAAAATGAAGCACTCGTATTTGCTGTGTTAAATATATAATTATTAAAAAATTTCTTAGATCCAGAGCAATCTTATAAAGTCAAAAAAGCATCCGCAATCACAAAATATTTTTTCAAAATAATTATGAAGTATACTTGCGTATAATGTATTGAACCTTATCTTTTCCTTATAAAGAGTGATTTTTTTGAGGTTAGGATTTTCATGCATTAGTATTTGACAGATCACGTGGGATTTCAGACATGGTGTCAAAGAGAAAGATGCTCAGTATGCTTTGACATTTCATCATGAATCGTCTTACAAACGAACAACGCTTGCAAATTATTGAATTTTATTATCAAAATGCGTGCTCTGTTAAGAAAGTTCATTGCCCGCTTCCATTTTATGGTCAGTTTAATCGACCCACTGAAGCGGCTATTCGGGCTATTGTGACTAAATTTCGCACCAAATTTACATTGTTGGACATTAAACCACCAACACGCTTACGTAGAGTGCGAACTGAAGAAAATATCGCAGCTGTATCGGCCAGTGTTAATGATGACCACCAATTTTCGATTCGTCGCCGTTCGCACCAATTGGGTCTCTGTTACTCAAAAACGTGGAAATGCCAAAATTGGACTAAGCGGATGGACCACCTAAGACGCAGCCGCGGTCAACATTTAAATGAAATTATCTTCAAAAAGTAAATGTCATGGACCAATCTAACGTTTCAAATAAAGAACCGATGAGATTTTGCAAATTTTATGCGTTTTTTTTTTAAAAAAGTTATCAAGCTCTTAAAAAATCACCCTTTACGTTTATCCACCAAAGCAATTTTCGATGTCTTCTTTGGTTCAGATTGTAGCTAAAGTAGATATGTGTTTAATGTAGGAGATTCCAAAATAAATCGACAAAGTTGCAGACCCGAGATCCACCGATTTGAAAAAAATTTGGCACGTTTGCTACGAATTTTGGCATTATTCAATGTAGTTTTCATTTACACTACTTCACTACACTACTTCAAGTTGAATTATTGTCCGCATGCACCAATAGATTATAAAAGCTTAGGTATCATCGGAAAGCTTTTGACGACTGCTTTAAAACAACATGGTAATTTGTCCATGCCCTGGCGGAACAATTCCGACAATTTTCTATACAACCTGTCAAAATTTTAGGATAGGATCCTTGAGGACCAAAAAATCACATTTTGCGATCAATACCTTTCCATTGAGCCCTTTCAAAGTTGTATTTCCAATAATTGTTGTAGAGTAAGTTCCACGGCGACCACAGTTTACTGACACTATTAGTTTTTAATGTGTAAACGGGAAGGATTTTTGTATCCTGTAAATGTATGTGTTTGACAAAAAATGTTAAATCGGAAAGGACATTTGTATGGGGGTATATTGAAATCTGGAACGAAATAGGCGAAATATAATATGTATAATTTGAACATAATTTGAAATTTGGGAGCACATTTGTATTTGGGCTATATCTAAATCTGAACCGATCTTACCCACTTTCAACATATGTTTTTTTACTTGGATTATAAGCTGGTGTGCCAAAGAAAGAAAATCGATTACAATATGTGGTTTCTAGAGCGGAAAATGTCAAAT
Source organism: Polietes domitor (assembly GCA_947397865.1). Taxonomy (NCBI): domain Eukaryota; kingdom Metazoa; phylum Arthropoda; class Insecta; order Diptera; family Muscidae; genus Polietes; species Polietes domitor. The sequence goes on along the minus strand of OX377619.1, from coordinate 91,701,375 downwards.
CGGGAGCGACATTTGTGTGGGGGCTATATCTAAATCTGAACTTATTAGTGCTAATTTGTGTTAAGATCGGACTATAATTGCGACCTGTAATTTGATTACAACAATAGATGGACAGACAGACGGACATTGCTAAATCGACTCAGAAAGTGATTCTAAGTCGATCGATATACTTAATACTCTCGTGGAGTGTATAAAAAATGAGTTTTCAAATTGAACGTGAAAAGGGTTGGATTTAATTATCAGTTTTTATAATTTCGCAAATGTTATGCCATGTTATTTTTGCATTGTTGTTTATTTACTAAAGTTGTATTAAAAATTAAATTGTCAAACATCTAGCTGTGTGTGTATAAATAAATACAAAACTTATTAATGTGTAGGCAACCCTAATGTTTCAAATCGTTGTAGGAACATTCGTTACGCTGGTAGTGATTTCAATAACTGTAGTATTTACACCGCTTTCAGTGACTGAACAGAATAGGGGTACAGTGTGCGATAACAAAAATGTAATAACAATTTATTTTTTTTGCCCAAAATAAAAAAATATTGAAATGGGCTCAAGACCATTTTGCTTCTATATTTAATAGAATGCAAATTTATTTACAAATGGCATGGTGACATTTATTACTTGGCTGCAGACTACTACGATCATGATTTCGACCATGTCAAAAGTCTTCGCAAGTGGCTTCGCAGCGACTTTTCAACATCAAACCCGGCCTCTATAAGGAAATGATTCTCACAAACGAACGAGAAGCACAGCTCACTTGCCGAATTTGCGTTTAAAAAATCATTCTATTAAATGTAGATATGCATATATATGGTCTTGAGGCAGGACAATATCCCAGTTCAAATCAAATATTGATTACAGACCAAAAAAATACAAACGAAAAAACTAAAATAAAAAACAAGTAAGGAAAGGCTAAAGTCGGGCGGGGCCAACTATATGATACACTCCACTTTCTATCCGAATACAATTCAATTCAGTAAAAATTGAAAACGGGAAGGATTTCAGTATGCTTCCTAATCATAGGCTAATATGACCCGACTCAATTTGTCAAATCGAACATGGAATGATGTTACCCACTTAGACAATAGGTTCTTCTAATTCAAGTAAAACGTGTTATGCTCAATTTGAAGAAATTCTCTGAAAATACGTAGTTTCTGGGTCGGAAAAAGTCAAGCAGGGAGCGAAATTTCTATGGGAGCTATATATAAATGTGACCCATTTTCACCATGGATGTTTCTAGTGGAAACATACGATATTTTGCCAAATTTGAAGAAAATCTGTAAAATATGTAGATTCTAGAGCAGAAAAAGTCAAATCGGGAGCGAAATTTGTGTGTGAGCTATATATAAATCTGAACCGATCTGACCTATTTTCTCTACAGGTGTTCCTAGTTTAAATATAAGATATTTTGCAAATTTGAAAACAATCTGTTAAAATATGTGGTTTCTAGAGCGGAAAAAGGCAAATTGTAAGTGAAATTCGTTGAAATGTTGAAATGTGTGGTATCTAGCGTGAAAAGAGTCAAATCGGGAGTGAAATTCGTTAGGGGGCTATATCTAAATCTGAACCGATTTGACCCACTTTTACCACAGATGTTTCTAGTTATACACTCCACGAGAGTATTATGTCTTTGTGCATTTGTTTGTAGCACCCAAAAGGAAACGAGTTGGACCCTTCGTTTATTATACAGATCGGCATATAATCACTTTCTGAGTCGATTTAGCAATGTATGTCTGTCCCTCTGTATTTCTGTCTGTCCATCTATTGTTGTAATCAAAGTACAGGTCGCAATTATTGTCCGATCTGAACAAAAATTGTTACATGCAAGTTTTCGTATCAAAGACGAACGCTATTTAATTTGAAGTAAATCGGTTCAGATTTAGATATAGCCCCAATACTAATGTTTGATTTTTGCTATCTAGAAACCACATATTTGACCCCATATTCTTCAAATTTTGCACAACGCCTTATAATCCAACTAGAAACACATACAATGAGACCGAGTAAGATCGGTTCAGATTTAGATATAGTACTCATAGAAATTTAGCTCGCAATTTGACTTTTTCCGCACTATACCTGATTTTCTTTATCTATATCTCCATCTTATAATCCATCACACATCTTACAAGATCCATGATTTTTTCACCGAATTAAATTGCGATGGAGTATAAAGTAGAGGGTATTCATAGTTTTTTTTTAATTTGACAAAAAAATTGAGTTTATAAATTTTACGCAATTTAGTTTAAATGAGTAAATTTTATTTGATTTGAGTAAGTACGATAATTTTAGCAATTTTCCTTTGAAAAATATTTGGCTATTAATACTGAATTTTTCTGTCCGCATAAAAATACCTATTGTATATGTATATCGTGATGATATGAAAGCGAATGTTAATAGGTATTTGGAGCGTTATTTATTTAATTTTAATTTTTATTGATAGTATTAAATACTGTATAACAAATTCGTTTAAATTTAATTTTTTGTGTCATTTTCTTTTTCATATACATTATTATATATTTTTTCTGACCAGAAAGCTTTCGAAGTCATCATAAAGTTAGTGAGCACCCACATATTAAACGTCCGAGACATTTATAAATAAATATGCATTCCTAGTTAAAATCAAATACTAAATATTTTTCAAAGTACTTCGAATATCCCCACAAAAATCCCTTGTCCCCATTTCATATTTTTTGTCCTCTTGACCATCAAAAAATTCTCATGGTTGGGGACAAACTTTCTTTCCATTTGTTTGGGGAAGTCCCGGCGAAAATAAGATGTTTAGCCAAATTTGATAACAATCTGATAAAATATATGGTTTCTAGAGCGGAAAAAGCCAAATTGGGAGCGAAATTTGTATGGGGGCTATATATAAATCTGAACCGATCATGGGTGTTTATATTGGAAAAATAAGATGTTCTACCAAATTTGAACCAAATCTGTTAAAATATGTGGAATCCAGCGTGAAAAAAAGTGTAATCGGGAGTAAACTTCGTATGGGGGCTATATCTAAATCTGAACCGATTTTCTTCAAATTAAATAGCGCTCGTGCTTATCCCGAAAAACTTCGTTCTGCAAAGTTTCATTTGGTTCTGGTTACAATTAGAGTTTTCATCCCGGGATTTCCAGCGGGAAAATTCACGGGAATTCGCATATTTTTGATTTCCCATATCCAGGGAAGTTCGTACGGGAATCCCGCTGGAATTCAGTAGAAACTTTTACATGTTTCTTCGCACATTTTTGCCTGTAAAACACCATATGAAAAAATTTAAAATCCGGAGAAAGTACATTTTGCCGAAAATAAATGAAGTCAGTCGTTTGGAAATATTTTAAACAATGCTATAGAAAACGCAAGTAACAATATTGTATCAAAAAAGTCAAAAAAGCTGTCTAAAAAGAGAATTTAAAGTTTTCGTAGCAGGACAAAGAACAGAAAATTTAAACAATTGTTTTAATGCTCTACTGACTATTAAGCCAACATCTGTTGAATGTGACCGATCGTTCTCGGTCGCGTCCACATTTTCCTATAAAATAAATAATATCTGATGAGGCCATAAATGCATTGAATGCTCTTAATTCAAATATTACGCTTACATATGTATATACATACAGTGGTGGTCACGAATTTAGCACAGTCACCACATGTAACTTTATAAAGCAAATATTTCAACTTCAACTTTATGTTTTATGACCGGTATTTTTTCTAAAATATTACGTGCGATAAGATGACCATTTAACGTTGTTTTTGTTCGGTTCTTATGCTGCATTTTAGTTTTATGCAATTTAAAGTACAAATAATACGAAAAGTGATTGGATAGTAATTTAGCACAAATTTAAAAAACTTTAATCAAATCGGAAAAAACTGAACCAATACATTTTATTATAAACTTAATATTTGGTTGGATAATCGCTATTTTGAGTAATAGCTGTACATCTTCTGGACATTCTCTCCACTAGAGGCATAAAAGACTTCATTGGAGTAGCATATCAGGAATTTTGTGTTTAATTCAAGAAATCGGGCAAATTTTTGGGTTTTATTGCTATAATATGTTGTTAAAGTCCATTCCATAGATTCTCAATAGGATTGAGATCCGGTGACTGTGCTGCACCATTTTTAAAAATCTATTTTGTTCAGCCTCAAACAGCTCTTCACTGGCGTTAAGTGTGTTTTGGTCGGTTGTCGTGTATAAAACGCCACTTAATTGGCATGTCTTTATCTGAATATGTTATCATAGTATCACCAAATAGATTTTTGTAAATATTCTGATCCATTAGTGCATCGATTTTGTGTATCGGACAAACGCCGCACTGTGTCACGAGGCTGGCCAAAAATGGTTAAAGTCAATGTTAGAATTTGAACGTTTTTGTATTATTATATTTTTTTAACACTCTGGTTAGATGATATCTAAAATATCTTATTAAAATGTTTACAAATTTTAAAGTTATAGTGGTTCAAAGTCAAGGTTTGTGTACAGCATACGAAATTTATGGGAAAATCCCAAATTTCATGTTCATTTATAATACTAAAAATTTAAGTATTTGAATGTAACGGCTACCAAAATTTTTAACAGGGTGGTAAGTGATGCTTCTAGTTATAATTACAACACTGTTTTTGTTTACAAATATTGATCATATGTCAGATCCCGTTAGAAAAAGATAGTAGTGAGACATTGTCAAGATTTTTCAGCAACAGCGAACTTTCATAGAGAATTTAAAAGAAAGTAGAGATAACACTTTTCCAATTTTTTGGTATTTTGTAGCTACAAGTATGTATTTTAATATATTTAAAATTCAGCTGTTCGATTTTGCACGAATTTCTTTTTTGATTGTTTTTCAGTGTCAACCTCATTGCGGATTCGCACTATTTTTTGCAATTGTGGCTAGAGATAAAGCAAAACAGACCATGCGATGTTATGCATCATGTTAAAGATTTTGTCGAAAAGCATTTTAAACGAGTATTATTAGAAAGTGAAAAACAGAAAATAAAGCTTACTGTATTAAAATTCTCTAAGAATTGGTGTAAATATCATCGCATTATAGACAGATTTGAAACTGAGTTGAGTGACTGGCTAGATAGCGAACTATTTTGTGAAATCATTTGTAATGTAAGTATCCGTGTAAAGTTTTGGTATTGCAAGAAAACTTAATTATTTTATACTATATTAGGAAGCAAGTACAAGTCGTAAAGGCCGACCGAATGTTTCTTATGAAGAGGGTTCAATGCGAACAAAAAGGAGGCGAGTGAAGGAACTTGTCGCTTCTACTTCATCTGAAGCTCTTAAAAAAGCCGCAGAAAGGTTAACAGGTTCAAATACTAATGAAAAATTTCTGTTGAAAGTGCTCTAGCATTATACATTGATATGGATTTATCTATGAGGCAGTACAATATGATGAGGAAAGTAGTAAATTCTATTCACAAAGATTGCTTTCCATCATACTATATGATTGCAGAGGCTAAAAAAAGGTTTTGCAGAGGTACCCTTACAGAAGATTTTGGATAAAACCGTAAGAAGCATTTTAGATGTTAATGATATTGATACCAACAATGATATAGTCCTGGAATGCAAGTGGGGATTTGATGGCAGTAGTGGGCATAGTGTATACAAACAAAAATTTCAAGATGAGGAAGCTAGTGATGAATTTATGTTTGTAACTTCCTTCGTTCCTTTACGTTTGTTGGATCGGGCAGATGACCAAATAGTTTGGGAAAATGATAGACATTCATCTTGGAGGTTATGTAGGCCACTTAAAATTATTTTTACAAAAGAGAATGCAAGTGTAATACAATCAGTAAGGGATAGCATAAATACAGAAATTGAAGGTCTATTTACATATAATTACATTTCAAAAAACAAAAATCTTAACGTTCACTATAAAATGCAGTTGACAATGACAGATGGTGCAGTTTTAAATGTATTAAGTGGAAACAGTAGTAGTTCAAGTTGTGCTTTATGTGGAGCTAAGCCATCTGAAATGAACAGCTTATCGATTTTCGAAAGGCCTGTGAATGAGCAGTGCTATCAGTACGGATTGTCGACATTACATGCATGGATCAAATGTTTTGAATGCATTTTGCACATTTCTTACAAACAGCCTATAAAGAAATGGAGAGTGGTAGGAGAAGAAGATAAAGATCAGGTTGCTGAGCAAAAGAGAAGTATTCAAGCTAAATTTAAGTCTGAAATGGGTCTTATAGTTGATAAGGTTAAGACGGGGTATGGCACAACGAATGATGGCAATACTGCAAGGCGCTTCTTTTCCAATGTCGAACTTTCAGCTTAGATTACTAATGTAGATGTAAGCCTAATAAAAAAATGTTCTATTATTTTAAGAACACTTTCAAGTGGTCATTATATACATACATCAAATTTTGAAAAGCTTTTAAAAGATACAGCACTTTTATATATCAAATTATATCCTTGGTATTATATGCCTGCAACTGTGCATAAAATTCTAGTTCATGGTATAGATTTTATTAAATATTCCACTATTCCCATTGGAATGTTATCAGAAGAAGCAATAGAGACAAGTCATAAAATTATAAGAAATGCAAGATTGAAACATACGAGAAAAATAAGTAGGATTGCCTCCATGGGAGACCTAATAAATTATCTTATTCTGCAGTCAGAGCCATCAATTTCGATGCATGGTCAGAAAATACTTTTACTTTTACTTTAAAAGTGATATAAATGATCTGAAAGAGTATTTAGTTACAAAAGAAAGATTTCAGAGCATAAAAACAGCGAATCTGGTAGAATCTGAAAGTGATGACAGTGATAGTTGTTAATATATTTTGATTGCCTGTAATACCTACTATATATATATTTTATGTATGTATGTATATTGAATATGTTATGTTAAATAAATAAAATTCATGTTTTTAAATTTCTTTTCACTGAATTAATAATTTTTGTAAAATTTTGCTCTTATATGATCACAATTTACAAATTAAAATAATTTTTACTAAATATATTTACATGCAAAATTTCAATCTTGTCGGATCGGAACAGATAAAAATAGGAAACTTATTGAAAAAGTTAAAAAAATGTGAAAGAGGTATTGACAATTTTCGTGGACAAATTGCATCCTTTACGTATCAAGGATATAAGGGTGGTGGGCGTGTTCTTTGAGATAATGGCATATTACTCAACACAGTTATCAGTTATATATTAAAGACACATCGAGCCGAATTTGGTTCAATTCCAACAACAATTTTGGAAAATCGATTTCTTTTATTTCAGGATATATGGGAGGTGAGCGAGTCCTTTGAGATAATTTCATATAACTCACCACAATTATCAGTAATATATCAGAGACAAATCGAGCCAAATTTAGTTCAATTCCAACAACAATTTTGGAAAATATAAGTTTTTTTCATTTCAGGATATATGGGAGGTGGGCGAGTTCTTGGGCCGATTTTTTCAAAACTTCTTTTTTTTCCTTTCCTACTTATAATAGTAATGTGTACCAATTTTCATTCTTCTACGATAACTCCTTCTATTTTTGGCCGCCGTTTATATGAAAACACGACACTGTGCGCCGTGTCCAGAAAACGCAGTATACATCATTAGATTTTCGCCAACAAGCTTTAACGTCTCAGATTTGTACTTTGGGTTGTGCTGCATGTTTGGAGGGCACACTTCGTATTGTTTCCTATTAGATCCGCACCGACAAATGTTCGATTCGCCAATCCAGGCGATATTTTCCCAAAAATCTTGGATTTTTCTAAATGATCCTGAGCAGATTAAATTTGACACTGTAAGCCATATTTTGATACTTATGTTGAACAATGCAGCCAAGTAAATTTTTTCCATTGGTTCTTCTTCTTATGGTTCATGAGGAAATGCTAATGTCAATTTTTGCCGAAAAATCTCTCTGAATCACAGCTGAGCTTTTAAATGGATCTGCTACGCAGGTTCTATAAATTAAAAAATCCGATTTATTGCTTGTTTTTCTCGGCGGAGGACATTTTGCAATATTTTTGAAGCTCCCATAAGTGCCAATATTGCTTGCACAATCTGTCTGGATCAATTTATAATGTTTGCAATATCTCCAGCGGTACTTCCACTGTCGTTCAATTGCATAATAACCTGACGCTGCGCCTCAATGCACACTTCTTTCCTTTAGCAATATCTAATTATAATTTTTGTTAAATAATAACTTCCATTTGAGTAAAAATTACCCAAACATACCAATTAATTAATTTAAACGCAAAAATAAATAGAAAATAACAACTTTTATCAAATGTGCTAAATTTGTGTCCAGCCCAGATTACGAATTACTTGCAAAAACATGAGAGTACGAAGAAAAGGCACAAAAGAATTCGAAAAAAAATTATTGGGCTTACTGATCACTGTGACCACCACTGTAATTTCATTAATTTTGAAACTTATTCAGGTGCGTTGTGAAATAAATATTTATTTTATTTTACTTTAATAAAAAGTGAATGTTCTATTTGAAAAAATAAGATTAACTCATGGTAAACAATATGCTGACGATTTTCTGTGCTGTTCCGGGATCCCGAGAAATTGAAAAAATAATTCCCGTTTCCAGGGAAGTAAAAAGTACGGGAAAATGCAAACCCAATTGCGATCTGTACTCTGATTACAAGAATAGGTGGTCAGAAAGACAGACGGGCGGGAATTGCTAAATCGATTCAAAAGTGATTCTAAGTCGATCGGTATAATTAACAATGGGCCTAACTCGTTTCCTTTCGGATGTTACAGACATATGCACAAAGACATAATACTCTCGTGGTGTGTATAAATATATATTTGTTTGTGTGTACGAGAAGGTTTGCATGATAGGATAGCTTCCCTTTCCGCATTGGAATTGTTCAAACAAACGAACGCAAACCTTTTTCATTGCAAACCCAGTGAAATTATGTAAATTGGATTTTTGTTTGATTCAGGTACCCGTATGAATGCGGCATGACTTGCAGCTCCCGTCCCAAACAGGTAAAACGAACAATTAAACTCTGTTAAAATATGGTTATATTTGCGGGGAATTTATTAGATGTTTATCACTGTGTTTATCTTGTTGTGTATTGTTTCCTTTAATTATTTGCAATATTTTTGGCATTTGTATTTGGATATTGCGGCGTTAAGTGAATCATCGTTTTGCGGAACGAATTTATCAGAGTAGAGTAAAGTTAACAACAATTTCCATTCCTAAATGTGCTTTCTTCAGGCGGACAAATGTGTGTACAATGTACACGTGAAGACTGTATTTTCGAATTTCGAGATGAAACTTTTATGTTATCAACGGTCGACAAGAGGAGATTTAGTGGACGTCGTATGTGTAAAACTTACTATCTAGCATTTCCCACACCAGGTCGATGCCCAAATATTTACGCAGTTAAAAACAAATTTTGGTAGGACAATCCCAAAGAATGAAAAACTAAATTCGTACATATAAATGTTGTATGAAAAGTCTAGTGTCAGTGTTGTATAGTCTTCAGGACCGTGTACAGGATTTTCCCTTGAGAAGGTTGTTCATATAATTTTACAAAAAGTAAAGGAGATATAGAAATTAAATCAATATAAAACATAGATAGTATCGTAACGTCTAAAGTCGTGTCTCCTCGTTTTCGACAACATAATAACCAAAATGAAATGTATTATTTATTTTCTACAATATTCTTTTGAATACAATTATTATTTGAATTAAAATTTAAGTTGTAAGCCTATATACCTGTAAAATATGACTTTTAAATTCAAATCACTCAAACATGTAACGGACGAAGATACACCCCTGGAGGTGGCAACACTAGTAACATGTGACATACGGCACAATGAATGGAAACAATGGTACACTTTCCCTTTTGTTTCAACGCTGCCTGTCATATGTATAGGCGACCGTCGGATGTGTATAAAAGGAGGTGCATGCGCCTTATTTACTCGGTTCACCAGTGGTCAACCACAATGTAAGTTTCACTCCCTCAAACAAAACAACTTCTAATCTTGTGGGGAGCTTTGCGGTGTGGGGTGTATGAGACTAGGAAAAGTGCTAGAAGCAAATCACTCTGCCCTTCTCCTCTCTCCAGCTTAATGAAGCGTGGAGCAACTGTGAATAACTCAATTAGTTTAAGATATATTTGAGTTTACATTGTTAGATTGTTAATTAAATTCCAGTGCAAAAATTATTATAAAAAATTATTCAATTTATATATCGAGGGCATATACTGAACAAAAACATAACTTTTCAGGAGAGCGAAAAAACTGATTTTCTCTTTAATTTTAAGAGCAATAATTAATCATTCTTCCACAGTTTAATCTAAAACAAGTAAGGGAAGGCTAAAATCGGGCGGGGCCGACTATATGATTTCTATTCGAATACAATTCAATTCGGTAAAAATGTGAAAACGGGAAGGATTTTTGTATGTTTCCTAATCATAGGCTAATATGGGAGCTATATATAACTCTGAACCGATTTGACTCATTTTCACCATGGGTGTTTGCCAATTTTGCAGAAAATCTGCTATAATATGTGGTATCTAGAGTGAAAAAAGCCAAATCGGGAGTAAAATTCGTATGGGCGCTATATCTAAATCAGAACCGATTTTCTTCAAATTAAATAGCGTTTGACGGACATTTCTTTTGAGTGTTACAAACAAATGCTCAAAGACATAATACTCTCGTGGAGTGTATAAAGATTACTAATTGGTACGATTAAAAAGTTTTCGAAATTTCCATTATTCGCGGTTTTATGGTTCATAGCCACTTTTGCGTGTTTTAAATTGAGCACTATGACTGTTGAAATAAGCACATAGCCATTAATGCTCAAATATATACATAAACAACACTTATTGTAAATTTGCTGGAAGTTGAAAGTACGATTTGCCCTAAATCTAGAAAGGTGTTTTAAACAAAATCGTTGTAGCGAATTATAAATTTCGGTTATATGCTGTTCCATTGTAGAACTTTTTTATTTATTTTATTTTTATGTTCATATGCAGTCACAAACTAACAAAATTTATATGACAGATGACATCCAAATCTGAGAATAGATTCGAGAAAATGGTTCATAGCCTCCAAAAAGCGACGATAACATTTCGATTTAAGATTCTTTCTTGCTACTCTTAAAATGATTTATTTGGATAATTAATTCACGAAAGGCAAAACACCAATTGTACAAGTAAAACTTAACTTTTATCCACGGACATAGCCATCAATAATATTTGTATACCCTTCACCACAGAATATAGACCTATATATATTATTGATCGTTATAAAATGCTAAGACGATCTAGCCACATCCGTCCGTCTGTTGAAAGCACGCTACCATCTAAACGGAATTTTCCATAAGAGTGTCTTATAGTCGTAGATCGGTTGGGATTACAACTGGACGAAATCGGTCCAAAGAGAAACAATTTTCCCTCACAAGGACTGAAAATACCCCTAATGTTTTTTTGTTAATATATCTGCTTAAATTTACTTTATATTGGGTATGCACATTCTCCTTATAGCAAAAACGTGCACCATATAGTGATTCTTATACGTAGGAGGTGAAATGGGGGCAAAACGTGATAAAAATGGTACCTACCAAAAGACAACAGCTAGAAACATGAAATTCGGTGCGTACTTTCTTCTAATGGAGTAAATGCATAATCTAAAAGTATTTTTTCCAAAGTCATACATTTAAGGGGTAAACTGGGAATAGAGGGATAAAAATGGTAACAACCAAACGGCTGCACCTAGAATAATGAAATTCGGTGTATACATTCCTCTGACTGCGCAGACACTAAAAATAACAAGGTTTTTCAAAATTCGTAGTTTCAATGGTACCTACTAAACGGCTACAACTCGAATGAAATTTGGCGTTTCTAATTCTAATTGCGTTGTCATGTAAAATAAATAATAAAGAGAGAAAAGTGGTACTTTTAAGGGAATAAAATGGAAAAAGGGGGATAAAAATGGTACCAACCAACTGGCCGCGGCTAGAATCACGGTACTCTGATTTTTCCAAATTAGCACTTTTTTAATTTTACTGCATAAATATGTAGAATCATGAAGTGCACTATATACATGAGAGATAATGGATTTTCAAAATTTGTACTTTTTGAATTAAAATAGGATCCAAATACAACCACTATCACGCAATATTTAAGGAATTTAAACTCTTAACCCTTTTTGAACTGACTTGAAGTATTATTTCGATATATACTTGTTGGTAGCCTTGTCTTATAAGCGCGGTTAAAAATAATTAAAATTTTATACTTATTTTTAATTTTTTTTTTAATATTTTTATTTGTGTTAGTTTGGATATATTAAAAAATTTAACATTTTCCTGTTATGTTACTGCACTTCTACGAAAATCAACAGCATCTGTGGAATGCAATCCATGGTGGTACTTGCTTTTATTATTCGTGATCGAATGAAAGTAATTTTTGGTACTATTTTTGCACTGTTAGGAATTGTGAGATTTTTACAATATATAATGAATTTCATTTCTAAAGACACTGGATTAATAAGGAATAACATAGAGATAGCAATAGGAGGTAGCAATGTTACAATATATTCAGCCTTTAAAGCTACTAACAATCGCCAGGTAAATTCTATGAGGAATTCTTTAGTCAGGCTATTCAGGATGCAGGGCACTGTAATGTAAGTTGGTCAAAAAAATTTAAATTCAGTCAAGTTACCATTAATCTACCACTAAAGGAACATAAATGAATGACTCTCAAACGTAGTTGTAGAATCGTGGAATGCCATAGAATATTGTAGGGTGCCCTGAACAGGGAGATAAGAGAAATTAGAAATAGTGGATTACGTATTATGTAATTCTTATGACATGTTAAAGCACATATAAAATATCATCAATCCTATATATTCCTGACCTCATAGAAAGTAGAAATCAACTGGAAAAATTATTTTGTTTTATTTTTAATTGCTCACATTCTAACGGACAAAACAATGTTTATGTGTAAATGCTCAATGGATTAATGAAAGTTAAAATTATAGAAGATTATCCACAAAATACTATGAAAAAATTGGTCGCAACTTTCGGACAAAATGGCTGTAAGCAAGTGTAATTAATAGATTTTTTATGCTATAGCAGTCGCCATGCATCACAAGAGCGCACACAAAAAAGAGTTTGCTTCAGCGTTATCAAAAATATTAGGTTTCATCGATAATAGTTTACGAGTAGCTCGCTCGAAGGTGTCGTTTAAATTCCATGCAGTATAAGTGTTATTGGTGCGCTATCGAGATATCATAACTGGTCTGAAAGTCATTTATTCAATGCAATTTTAGTATCGAATTTCTATTGGTTTTGTAATTGATGAATGTTTAATTTCATTTTAATTAGAAAACCACTCGAAATGATAGCAGTGATATGCAAGAAAAATGCATTGATTCCTATTGATTTTATCACAAAGTATTTGTTTACAATCTAAAGACAGACGAACCTTCAATTTGAAGAAAAAAGATTCGTAATGGCAATAGGCTGTTCTTGGTCATACAATTTTCTTCAGAGTTTGAAGAAATAAATATTAACAAAAATTCTGAACGATATTTATTGGCACAACATTTAAGTAACATAATTGTTTAAATTAAATAAAAATACATTTAAGTTCACACGCTGGTATCGCACCTAATGTTAAGCAACCCATGAAATCATAATTCCAAGTATCGCAATCATAGCTGCTGAACCCTGTGCCAGTACACCGGCACTGTAGAGATGATCCTCACCGCTCTCGTCCAGATCGAATTTATTGCAACCGTCTGTAGTGCATACGCGACATCCTACCATGGTGGCGCCATTGGACAACGCCTGACAGGTCAAAAATTTATTGGCATTGAGAAGGGTGGTGCAACCACGGTTGGTAAATACAGTGTTGTTAGCTGAAAAAGGGAACAAAAAAACAATATGGAGTCAAAATTGGTCGTATTCATTTCAAAATGTACAAAATATTAGGATTTTTCAATTTCATACTTTTAGGGATTTCTGTCTTTTATTAACTACTTGACTACACTTTAAGAATTATTTTGCTACGAAAAGTTGTTAAAGATCGACCTATAAGTAAGCGTGATCTTTAGTAATAACCGTCTGAAAATGGACCCATTTCAAACGCCGTAGTTGGGCGTAGAAGTCTGTACTATTTTCCCTATACTGATAATCAAATATGAGCCTGAACAATATCCCAGTTCACATCAAATTTGATTACTGACCGAAATAAAACGAACGAAAAAACAAGTAAGGTAAGGCTAAAGTCGGGCGGGGCCGACTATATGATACCCTACACCACTCCCTGCGTATGTACCTCGCTTTGATTACTAAACCCGGTTATTTCATGGCAGCAATTTTATGTAGTTCATATAAATTATACAGTTACTATAAATTCATCTTTAGTCATATTTAACGATTGGTAATTGATCCAATTATCCGACAGACAAATACACATTATGCAGTAGTAATGGATGAATCGGACCGACATTTCAAAAGGAGGTCTATAACAACATTTTGGGCGTGGTCCAAAACATGAGCCTATATATTTCTCATTCACGGTAGGTATTCCTAGTTGAAAAATATCATGATCTGCAAAATTTGATGAAGATCCGATGTAAGATGTAGTTTCTAGAGTTGTAATAGATCAGAATGGTGCCCCATTTGGGTTATACCAAAGTATGGATATATGGGTATCTCCCAAACAAGTAAGGAAAGACTAAAGATGGACGAATCCGACTATATGATACACCCCACTTTCAATCTCACTACAATTCAATTCGTTAAAAAAAGTGAAATCGGGAAGGATTTTTGTATCTTGTAAATGTATGTGTTTGACAAAATATATTAAATCGAAAATGGCATTTGTATGCGGGTATATTAAAACCTGGAATGATGTGACCCGCTTTCACCATGTATGTTTATTGGTCACATATAATATGTAAAGTTTGGCAAAAATCGGTTGAACATTCGGGAGCAACATTTGTATGAGGGCTATATCTAAATCTGAACCGATCTTACCCACTTTCACCATAGGTGTTCTTAGTTGGATTATAAGATGTTGTGCTAATTTTAATGAAAAACGGGTACAATATATGCATTTTAGAGCGGAAAAAGTCAAATCGGGAGCGACATTTGTATGGGGGTTATATCTAAATCTGAACCGATCTTACTCACTTTCACCGTAGGTGTTTCAAGTTGGATTATAAGATGTTGTGCCAATTATAAAGAAAAACGGGTACAATATGTGGATTTCAGAGCGGAAAAAGTCAAATCGGGAGCGGCATTTGTATGGGGGCTATATCTAAATCTGAACCGATCATACCCACTTTCAGCATAGGTGTTTCTAGTTCGATTATATTTAAATGTTGTACCAATTTTAAAGAAAATCGGGTACAATATGTGGTTTCTAAAGCGGAAAAAGTGAAATCGGGAGCGACATTTTTCGGACAACAATTGCGAGCTGTAGAGTGCGAACAAGCTTAGATGGACAGCAGACGGACGGACAGACGGACACACAGACAGACAGAGGCCCTGAAACAGTCTGTGATACCTCAATGCCTAGAAGAAGACAAATCGAAAGAAGGAAAGAAAACTTCTGGTGGAACAATGAAATATCAGCTCTCAGGAAAGAGTGCCTGAAGGCTCGGCGCAGATACCAAAGGGGACGAATAAAGCCCGACTTCGAAGCAAAAAGAGAGACATATCACAGAGTCAGACAATACCTGCAGAAAGCGATAAGCAGAAGCAAATCGGAGTGTTTTAAGAAACTTTGTAACGAAGCTGACTCCAACCCATGGGGCAGTGCATATCATGTCGTAATGTCAAAGATAAAAGGAACAAAATCGGCGCAAATAACGTGCCCTGCCCTAGTCAGCAAAATAGTAGGTACACTATTTCCAAAAGGAGAACCGTACACGGACGATCTGGGTAGCGATAGTATATCGGACCATGTACCAATAACTGAGGACGAAATTCTGAAATTAATCCCGAAAATAGGAGACAATAAAGCACCAGGGCTAGATAGTATCCCAAACAGAGCACTAAAGATTGCGCTAAAAACAATGCCACATCTGTTCGCAAAAGTATTCAATAAAAGCCTGAAAGATTGTGTATTTCCGAAAGAATGGAAGAAACAGAAGCTGATCCTTATACCTAAACCAGGTAAAACACTGGGAGAACCTCAGTCGTATAGACCAATATGCCTCCTGGATACAATAGGCAAGTGTCTGGAGAGGTTAATATACACTAGACTGCTTACTGCGGTCGAAGAAGCCGAAGGTATCTCACAAATGCAATATGGCTTCCGGAAGGCGAGGTCAACGGTAGATGCCATAAATTTAGTGGTGAATGAGGCGAAACAGGCAATCTAAAGCAAAGGAAGCAAGCGGAAATACTGCGCTGTAATTACATTGGACATCAAGAACGCTTTCAACTCAGCGGGTTGGAGGCACATAATAGTATCGCTGAGGAAACTTAGAGTGCCGGAGTACTTAATTAAAATTGTGAAGGACTATTTCACAAACAGAATATTGTGGTATACAACAGATAATGATATAGAGTTCCAGAATATTACGGCCGGTGTCCCACAAGGATCGGTCCCAGGACCACTACTGTGGAACATCATGTACGATGGAGTGTTCAGGCTTAAAATACCGGGAGAGGCGAAAATTGTCAGCTGCGCTGACGATATCGCAGTGATAGTCCAAGCTAGATATCTGGATGAAGTACAGCTCTATGCAAATGAAGCCATCCAAACTATTAAGAGCTGGTTGAAGTCGGTGAACTTAAGCTTAGCTGAACACAAGACAGAGGCGGTGTTGATAAGTAGCAGAAGAACAAGCGAGATACTAAAAATTCAGGTTGGATGAAGCGAAATTACTTCCACCGAAGCAATTAAATATTTGGGGGTGATGATCGATAACCGATTAAACTTTAAAAAACATACTAACTACTCGTGCCAAAAGGCAACCAATGTGGCAAACGCGTTGGCCAGGATGATGCCAAATGTAGGAGGTCCTCGGCAAAGTCGAAGAGTATTGCTGTCACGAGTGACAAACTCAATACTACTTTATGGAGCACCTATATGGGATAGATCACTGAGCTGTAGCTCCATAAAGGACATGTTGTCCACCGACGAAGTTGTCTTCGTGTCTGTAGTGGATACCGTACCATATCCCTGGAGGCATCATGTGTGGTAGCGGGCATGTTCCTCATAGATATAACCGCTAGAGAATTTACAAAAATATACGAAGAAAAAAACGAAAACCCCGAGATGGATTATAGATCTATCCGACAAACAGTACGAGGAACGTCAGTTCAAATTGGCAACGAAGATGGGATAACTCTCGCAAAGGGCGGTGGACTCATAAACTGATCCCTAATATTGAAAGATGGATAAACCGCAGACACGGAGACGTTAACTATAATTTAACACAATTCCTAACCAGACATGGTGGATATAGAAGCTATCTACACCGCTTCGGACACGACACTACGCCAAGGTGTCCAGCTTGCCCTGAACAAGACGAAAACGTATTCGTAGTAGTATTCGTATGCCCCAGATGTGAGGAAGAGCGTGCGAGACTACAGATGCAAATAGGAGTCATACTATCTCCCGAAAATATAATAGAAGTAATGCTTATATCTGAAGGAGAGTGGAACGGTGTAAATAATTTTGTAACATAAAAAAAAAACAGACAGACATCGTTAAATCGATTCAGCTGGTGAAACTTTTTCTTAGATTTAGTAAAAATTTACTTGGTTTGAGGAAAAACTTACTGCAATGTTCCTCGGATTGAGTAAATATTTACTTGGATTGAGGAAAATTGAACTAGAATCAAGTTCAAATCATGTACTACTTTCGAGGAAAAGTTCGAACTTGATTTTAGGAAATATTGCTTTAGCTCTATATGAAGTTCAATTTTCCTAAGTTTTAGTTCATTTTATCTCAGTAAAGGGTTCACTTTTTTCTGAGTGTGGCCTTCTACGTAAAGCAGACAACATCTAATTATATGGTATGTGGTTTTTGCCTTACAAATTTCTAATATACAATAGAAATTCCTTTGACTTAAAAAAAAATAATTTTAGATATGTTTAATTGATCTCTCTGAAGACAGATAATCTCGGATATACTCCCCATGAATCTTACCATAATATCTGTACATATAACAAACGGGTTCGTCGATTTTCAATAATGATCCGTCCGAAGCTCTCGACTGGCGACTGACATCAAATGACTTTGGGTCTTCATATTCCATGTAGTCATAATCGTCGGGCTGTTCAGCGGGCTTCACAATTAGCGTAGAAGTTGGAACAACTTTAGTTGTGGTGGTAGATTCGGTGGTGGTGGCGGTGGTGGTTTGACTCTGTGTCTTCGTAGTATTCTTAGCTGTGGTGGTTTCTTTCGACGTTTGACTTTGCGCCTTCGTAGTATTTTTGGTGGTGGTGTTCTTGGTTGAATCAGTGGTGGCGGCGACAGCCGTGGTTGCCTTCACCGTTTGACTTTGGTTCTTCGTAGTCGTCGGCGCAGTTGTACTTGTGCGTTTATCCGCAGATGCGCCGCCGTCATCATGTGCCTCCATACTATATTCATACAGATAGTCTTCGTTATCAACGGCCGCGGGAGATTTGGGCGTCGTTGACGTTGTGTTAGCCACCGGAAGTTCTGGTACCGAAGGTTTTAATGTTGTTGATGACGCACCTGCTGCTGCTCCAGATTGTGTTGTCTGAGTCATATCGACTGATATTTCTCCACAGATGCTGAGTTCCTTGAAGTCTTGGTATTCGTTGCAGTCTTCGCAGACATAACACTGGAGACCTTGAAAATAAAATGGACAGAAGGAAGATTAGAAGCGGAGGGTAAACAGCAATGAAATTATTTAACATTTGTGCCGTATTAAAATGAGTAAACAATCTTATGCAGAACCAAGTTCAACCAGGCCGAAAGATATATCCGCTACGTGAGTGTAAAGTTCATTAGGCCGGGGAATATTAAAGCACACCTCAAGACAAGTTCGAAAAAGTCAAACAACATGGAAAATATTTTTATTGCTACTGTAAATGCAATATACTTACAGCGATATTTAATATATATTAGGCATGTTCGGTTGGGCTTACTAGATTACAATTAACAGACTTGATAAGGTGGCAGCGTTTTTGTCCTTTGGTTTTTCTTATAGCCTTTTCAGAATGCTTGTGCTGCTATGTAAAATCTATCTGAAATGACATAAGGGATTTACAAATGTCAGATCTCATACAACTTTGACATTTGAAAATCGGTCTTATGTCATTTTAAGTAAACATCAATTGATTTCGCATTCAGTATGAAAGTGCTATTAAATGAATCAACAAGAAAAATCTAGCAGCACAAGCAACTCTCTTGTTTAGCGAGTAAATTCCATACAAATTAAGCAATCGAATAGGTCTATTTCCATAATTAATTTGTTTCTTTTTTAATAAAAAAGCAAATGAGTCATTCCATGTCAAGCGGTACGATTTTTGAACTGCGATTGTTTCTTTTCATAAAAATACTGTATACATATTTTTGGAAAAAAATTAGAAAATTTTTTCACGAGTTTTTTTCATTGTTAAATTGTACATTAACAATGAAAAAAAAAATACAAAATGGTACGTTCATTCAACAGCTTTTTACTGTTGAAATACTCGACCGATTTTAATGTACTATACCTTGTTTTCAAGTTAATTTCAATTACTTTTAACTGAAGTGGTACGTAAACGCCCCTTAGATATTTTAGAGTTTTTATAAATTAATTTCTTTTATTTTGATTTTCGAAATGATTACATTAATCGAGTTTTTTTTTTTTTTTGAAAATTTAAAGTAGGGTTCTTAGATGTATTTTTTAGCCACTGTATGAGTTTGGAAATGGGTTTTATTTTTATAATTTTTTTTTCAAAATATTTTTTTTGCAAATTCAACCAAAATTTCAATGAAAAATCATCAGAATGATATTTTTCGATATTTCATAAACACTAGGTATAAAAACAATGAAAAAACAAGTAAAAACGGCGTTAAGTTCGGCCGGGCCGAACTTTATATACCCTCCACCATGGATTGCATTCCACATAGGCTGTCGATTTTCGTATAAGTGCAGTAATATTACAGGAAAATATATTTTTATACCCTACACCACTTCGTGGTCTAGGGTATTATAAGTTAGTTTCGCGCCAAATGTTTGTAACACCAAGAAATAATCGAGCTAGACCCACCTTTAAGTATACCGATCGGCTTAGAATCACCCGCTGAGTCGATTTAACGATGTCTGTCTGTCCGTCCGTCTGTCCGTCTGCTGTCCATCTAAGCTTGTTCGCACTCTACAGGTCGCAATTGTTGTCGGTCGTATAGACCAATATGCCTCCTGGATACAATAGGCAAGTGTCTGGAGAGGTTAATATACACTAGACTGCTTACTGCGGTCGAAGAAGCCGAAGGTATCTCACAAATGCAATATGGCTTCCGGAAGGCGAGGTCAACGGTAGATGCCATAAATTTAGTGGTGAATGAGGCGAAACAGGCAATCTAAAGCAAAGGAAGCAAGCGGAAATACTGCGCTGTAATTACATTGGACATCAAGAACGCTTTCAACTCAGCGGGTTGGAGGCACATAATAGTATCGCTGAGGAAACTTAGAGTGCCGGAGTACTTAATTAAAATTGTGAAGGACTATTTCACAAACAGAATATTGTGGTATACAACAGATAATGATATAGAGTTCCAGAATATTACGGCCGGTGTCCCACAAGGATCGGTCCCAGGACCACTACTGTGGAACATCATGTACGATGGAGTGTTCAGGCTTAAAATACCGGGAGAGGCGAAAATTGTCAGCTGCGCTGACGATATCGCAGTGATAGTCCAAGCTAGATATCTGGATGAAGTACAGCTCTATGCAAATGAAGCCATCCAAACTATTAAGAGCTGGTTGAAGTCGGTGAACTTAAGCTTAGCTGAACACAAGACAGAGGCGGTGTTGATAAGTAGCAGAAGAACAAGCGAGATACTAAAAATTCAGGTTGGATGAAGCGAAATTACTTCCACCGAAGCAATTAAATATTTGGGGGTGATGATCGATAACCGATTAAACTTTAAAAAACATACTAACTACTCGTGCCAAAAGGCAACCAATGTGGCAAACGCGTTGGCCAGGATGATGCCAAATGTAGGAGGTCCTCGGCAAAGTCGAAGAGTATTGCTGTCACGAGTGACAAACTCAATACTACTTTATGGAGCACCTATATGGGATAGATCACTGAGCTGTAGCTCCATAAAGGACATGTTGTCCACCGACGAAGTTGTCTTCGTGTCTGTAGTGGATACCGTACCATATCCCTGGAGGCATCATGTGTGGTAGCGGGCATGTTCCTCATAGATATAACCGCTAGAGAATTTACAAAAATATACGAAGAAAAAAACGAAAACCCCGAGATGGATTATAGATCTATCCGACAAACAGTACGAGGAACGTCAGTTCAAATTGGCAACGAAGATGGGATAACTCTCGCAAAGGGCGGTGGACTCATAAACTGATCCCTAATATTGAAAGATGGATAAACCGCAGACACGGAGACGTTAACTATAATTTAACACAATTCCTAACCAGACATGGTGGATATAGAAGCTATCTACACCGCTTCGGACACGACACTACGCCAAGGTGTCCAGCTTGCCCTGAACAAGACGAAAACGTATTCGTAGTAGTATTCGTATGCCCCAGATGTGAGGAAGAGCGTGCGAGACTACAGATGCAAATAGGAGTCATACTATCTCCCGAAAATATAATAGAAGTAATGCTTATATCTGAAGGAGAGTGGAACGGTGTAAATAATTTTGTAACATAAAAAAAAAACAGACAGACATCGTTAAATCGATTCAGCTGGTGAAACTTTTTCTTAGATTTAGTAAAAATTTACTTGGTTTGAGGAAAAACTTACTGCAATGTTCCTCGGATTGAGTAAATATTTACTTGGATTGAGGAAAATTGAACTAGAATCAAGTTCAAATCATGTACTACTTTCGAGGAAAAGTTCGAACTTGATTTTAGGAAATATTGCTTTAGCTCTATATGAAGTTCAATTTTCCTAAGTTTTAGTTCATTTTATCTCAGTAAAGGGTTCACTTTTTTCTGAGTGTGGCCTTCTACGTAAAGCAGACAACATCTAATTATATGGTATGTGGTTTTTGCCTTACAAATTTCTAATATACAATAGAAATTCCTTTGACTTAAAAAAAAATAATTTTAGATATGTTTAATTGATCTCTCTGAAGACAGATAATCTCGGATATACTCCCCATGAATCTTACCATAATATCTGTACATATAACAAACGGGTTCGTCGATTTTCAATAATGATCCGTCCGAAGCTCTCGACTGGCGACTGACATCAAATGACTTTGGGTCTTCATATTCCATGTAGTCATAATCGTCGGGCTGTTCAGCGGGCTTCACAATTAGCGTAGAAGTTGGAACAACTTTAGTTGTGGTGGTAGATTCGGTGGTGGTGGCGGTGGTGGTTTGACTCTGTGTCTTCGTAGTATTCTTAGCTGTGGTGGTTTCTTTCGACGTTTGACTTTGCGCCTTCGTAGTATTTTTGGTGGTGGTGTTCTTGGTTGAATCAGTGGTGGCGGCGACAGCCGTGGTTGCCTTCACCGTTTGACTTTGGTTCTTCGTAGTCGTCGGCGCAGTTGTACTTGTGCGTTTATCCGCAGATGCGCCGCCGTCATCATGTGCCTCCATACTATATTCATACAGATAGTCTTCGTTATCAACGGCCGCGGGAGATTTGGGCGTCGTTGACGTTGTGTTAGCCACCGGAAGTTCTGGTACCGAAGGTTTTAATGTTGTTGATGACGCACCTGCTGCTGCTCCAGATTGTGTTGTCTGAGTCATATCGACTGATATTTCTCCACAGATGCTGAGTTCCTTGAAGTCTTGGTATTCGTTGCAGTCTTCGCAGACATAACACTGGAGACCTTGAAAATAAAATGGACAGAAGGAAGATTAGAAGCGGAGGGTAAACAGCAATGAAATTATTTAACATTTGTGCCGTATTAAAATGAGTAAACAATCTTATGCAGAACCAAGTTCAACCAGGCCGAAAGATATATCCGCTACGTGAGTGTAAAGTTCATTAGGCCGGGGAATATTAAAGCACACCTCAAGACAAGTTCGAAAAAGTCAAACAACATGGAAAATATTTTTATTGCTACTGTAAATGCAATATACTTACAGCGATATTTAATATATATTAGGCATGTTCGGTTGGGCTTACTAGATTACAATTAACAGACTTGATAAGGTGGCAGCGTTTTTGTCCTTTGGTTTTTCTTATAGCCTTTTCAGAATGCTTGTGCTGCTATGTAAAATCTATCTGAAATGACATAAGGGATTTACAAATGTCAGATCTCATACAACTTTGACATTTGAAAATCGGTCTTATGTCATTTTAAGTAAACATCAATTGATTTCGCATTCAGTATGAAAGTGCTATTAAATGAATCAACAAGAAAAATCTAGCAGCACAAGCAACTCTCTTGTTTAGCGAGTAAATTCCATACAAATTAAGCAATCGAATAGGTCTATTTCCATAATTAATTTGTTTCTTTTTTAATAAAAAAGCAAATGAGTCATTCCATGTCAAGCGGTACGATTTTTGAACTGCGATTGTTTCTTTTCATAAAAATACTGTATACATATTTTTGGAAAAAAATTAGAAAATTTTTTCACGAGTTTTTTTCATTGTTAAATTGTACATTAACAATGAAAAAAAAAATACAAAATGGTACGTTCATTCAACAGCTTTTTACTGTTGAAATACTCGACCGATTTTAATGTACTATACCTTGTTTTCAAGTTAATTTCAATTACTTTTAACTGAAGTGGTACGTAAACGCCCCTTAGATATTTTAGAGTTTTTATAAATTAATTTCTTTTATTTTGATTTTCGAAATGATTACATTAATCGAGTTTTTTTTTTTTTTTGAAAATTTAAAGTAGGGTTCTTAGATGTATTTTTTAGCCACTGTATGAGTTTGGAAATGGGTTTTATTTTTATAATTTTTTTTTCAAAATATTTTTTTTGCAAATTCAACCAAAATTTCAATGAAAAATCATCAGAATGATATTTTTCGATATTTCATAAACACTAGGTATAAAAACAATGAAAAAACAAGTAAAAACGGCGTTAAGTTCGGCCGGGCCGAACTTTATATACCCTCCACCATGGATTGCATTCCACATAGGCTGTCGATTTTCGTATAAGTGCAGTAATATTACAGGAAAATATATTTTTATACCCTACACCACTTCGTGGTCTAGGGTATTATAAGTTAGTTTCGCGCCAAATGTTTGTAACACCAAGAAATAATCGAGCTAGACCCACCTTTAAGTATACCGATCGGCTTAGAATCACCCGCTGAGTCGATTTAACGATGTCTGTCTGTCCGTCCGTCTGTCCGTCTGCTGTCCATCTAAGCTTGTTCGCACTCTACAGGTCGCAATTGTTGTCGGATTGTCATGAAACTTGGCAGAAGTTATTTTTTCTGGCCAAGGACCATCGGTATTGAATTTGGAGGAAATCGGTTCAGATTTAGATATAGCCCCCATACAAATGTCGCTCCCTATTTCACTTTTTCTGCTTTAGAACCACGTATTGTACCCGATTTTCTTCAAGATTGGCACAACATCTTATAATCCAACTACAAACACCTATGCAAAAATTGGGTAAGATCGGTTCAGATTTAGATATAGCCCCCATACAAATGTCTCTCCCGATTTGACATTTTCCGCTCTAGAAACGACATATTGTACCCGATTTTCTTCAAAATTGGCAGAACATCTTATAATCCAACTAGAAACACCTATGCAAAAATTGGGTAAGATCGGTTCAGATTTAGATATAGCCCCCATACAAATGTCGCTCCCGATTTGACATTTTCCGCTCTAGAAACGACATATTGTACCCGATTTTCTTCAAAATTGGCACAACATCTTATAATCCAACTACAAACACCTATGCAAAAATTGGGTAAGATCGGTTCAGATTTAGATATAGCCCCCATACAAATGTCTCTCCCGATTTGACATTTTCCGCTCTAGAAACGACATATTGTACCCGATTTTCTTCAAAATTGGCACAACATCTTATAATCCAACTAGAAACACCTATGCAAAAATTGGGTAAGATCGGTTCAGATTTAGATATAGCCCCCATACAAATGACGCTCCCGATTTGACATTTTCCGCTCTAGAAACGACATATTGTACCCGATTTTCTTTAAATTTGGCAGAACATCTTATAATCCAACTAGAAACACGTATGCAAAAATTGGATAAGATCGGTTCAGATTTAGATATAGCCCCCACACAAATGTCGCTCCCGATGTGACATTTTCCGCTCTAGAAACGACATATTGTACCTGATTTTCTTTACATTTTGCAGAACATCTTATAATCCAACTAGAAACACGTATGCAAAAATTGAGTAAGATCGGTTGAGATTTAGATATAGCCCCCATACAAATGTCGCTCCCGATTTCACTTTTTCCACTCTAAAATCCACATATTGTACACGTTTTTCTTTAAAATTGGCACAAAATCTTATAATCCAACTAAAAACCCTATGCAAAAATTGGGTAAGATCGTTTCAGATGTAGATATAGCCCTCATACAAATGTTGCTCCCGAATGTTTAACCGATTTTGGCCAAATTTTACATATTATATTTCACCAACAAACAGACATGGTTGAAGCGGGTCACATCGTTCCTGGTTTCAATGTACCCCCATACAAATGTCCTTTCCGATTTAAAATTTTTTGTCAAACACATACATTTACAGGATGAAAAATCCTTCCCGATTTCAATTTTTTTCCGAATTGAATTGCCCATATGTCCATACTTTGGTATGACTTTGGTATACTACTGTATAATTTGTATTTGTCTGTCGGACAATTGGATCAATTACCATATTATTTACCATATTCGTTAAATTTGACTAAAGATGCATAAATTCATTATATTCATATAATTTATATAATTTGTATGAACTACATAAAATTGCTCCCATGAAATACCTGGGTTTAGTAATCAAAGCGAGGTACATACGCAGGGAGTGGTGTAGGGTATTATATAGTCGGCCCCGCCCGACTTTAGCCTTTCCTTACTTGTTTTAATATAGCCAAACAAATACAAATATTAAAAAGTTAATTTTATAAATAAATATAATATTTTAATTATTTCAAACCACGCTTATAAGGTAATGCTAAATAAATATTCTTATATTTATATTTTCAAAGCCATAAATATTGGTAGATAGTGGGTGCTACAGTTGGTTTTATTTCCATTCTATTTGAATTCCAAAAGTACAAATTTTGAAAATCCTTTATCAGGCGTGCATAGTGCAAAATAACCTAAGTTCATGATTCAACCAATTTTTGCCGTAAAAGAAAAAGTACGAATTTGGAAAAAACTTTTTATTTTGCGTGTCTATGCAGTCAGAGGAATGTATACACCGAATTCCATGATTCCAGCTGCGCCCATTTGGTTGGTACTATTTTTATCCCCTTTTTTCATTTTAACCCTAAAAAGTACGAATTTTGAAAAATCGGTATATTTTACTTATCTATGCAATCAAAGGAATGTATAGACCGAATTTCATTATTCTAGGTACAGCCGTTTGGTTGGTACCATTTTTATCCCTCTATTCCTATTTCACCCCTTAAAAGTACGAATTTGGAAAACATACTTTTATATTATGTATCTACTCAATTAGAGGAATGTACACACCGAATTTCGTGTTTCTAGTTGTTGTCGTTTAATATGTACCATTTTTATCCCTTTTTTGCCCCATTTCACCCTCTACAAATAATAATCACTTTATGGTGCACGTTTTTGCTATATAACAGACATATTCAAAAAACATGCTTAAATACGCTAAAATATTAGGGATTTTTATTGGTATTTTTAGTCCTTGTGAGGGAAAAATTTTTCCCTTTTGGCCGATTTCGCCCCATTTCAATCCCAACCGATCTACGACTATAAGACGCATTTATGGAAAATTTGAACGTTCTAGCTCCTTTCGTTTAGATGCTACCGTGCTTTCAACAGACGGACGACGGACGGACATAGCTAGATCGTCTTAGAATTTTATGACGATCAAGAATATATATACTTTATAGGGCCTCAGGTCGCTATTTCAAGGTGTTACAAACGGGATGACAAAGTTAGTATACCCCCATCCTGGAGGTGGAGGGTATAATAAGTTATGGGTTTTTTCATTTTTGTAGTGTGCGATTGCACCTTCAGAAAGAATAAAAATAATATATTTTTTTCGTTACCTATTTTTCATTCTATTTACCTTGTGTTGAACAGATTATCATTCTGATGATTTTGATTTTGGAATTCTGTTGATGTTGCAAAATAATCGTAAAAAATAAAACCCATAATTTCACCACTTTCAAACTCATTCAAACATTCGACACTAAAAAGAGACCATTTAAAAAAATGGAATAATGTAATCATTTCGAAAATCAAAATAAAGAACAGCTACAACGTACCTCTTCAACATTTTGAAAGTACCTTCAAAACAAGGTATAGTACAGTATTTTTGTGAGAAAATACATACACAAACTTTAAAAACAATCTTTCAAAAATCGTACCACTTGATATAGCAAAATGTTCATGGTTTTAATTAAGAGAAAACGGATGGCATTGTACACTGACTAGCAAACTTTTGACTGATATACTTAATTACTTTAGCTATTTTTATTAGTAATACATAAGGTTAATATCGATGAAAAGTTTTATCTTTTATTTTGCACTGAACCAATACTCAGGGATGTCCCATATAAATGCATTATATTGCGTTAACGGTTGGAAAAAGAGGAGAGAGGTAGTAATGTATATTAACGTCAGGCCGGATGTTGATTCCACATATGGGTTGAGCGGCCGGCTGTCCAACCGACAGCAAATGGATGTTAATTCCTGGAAAGTCGCGTATATATCCTCACCTGGATAAGATAACGTATATTCGAAGAAGAAGCGCTATAAAAGTATCAATAGAGCAGTGACATATAGCGTTCCAAGAACAAAATAATTTGCCAGAAAATGGGACCTTGGAAAATCTCCAGATATAAATGAATCAATTTTAGTAAAATACAAAAATATTTACATTAAATTTTTATTTGTGATGATTTTTTTCAGATTGTAGTACCACCCCATTCTGAATAAAAGTGAAACAGTTTTACAGTTTGACCACAGTGGTCCCAAATAGATTTTTATGGATTTAATTGGGTAGAGTATGGTATCCAAGAACCCAAGATCTAACTATAGTTTAAAAAAATAATAAAATAAACCAAAAATATGAAAAAAGTCGGCATATTACCGATATATCGCTTAGTTATCGAGTTATTGGATGTTCAAGTTTGGAAAAATCAGTAAAAATGATTTTTTTTGTAAAATAAAAATAATAATATTTTTCGATAACTATCGTACTTATCGTAATAGAAAATTAGATTTTTGTAATTTTTTACTATTGTTAGCTCATTTAAGTGAAAAAACGAAAAATTAGCTTAAAAACGATAACTTTTAAGTTATCGAAACCAAAAATATCGGAAAACTGGCTGACACTCAAAAATAGACAGAAAAAGTAAAATATTTCGATAACTGGCGCAGTTAACGAAATATTGTACAATGTTCCCGAAAAAGGTGGTCCACCCCAAAAAATAACTTTCAAATGATTAGCCCACAAGCACACGTCTGTATTCAGTAGGTCCGTACAATGGGAGTAATATATAATATAATATTTTATATTGTGGGCTACAATTTTTGGAAAAAGATTGAAAATGACTGAATCAAAGACGCTTCCTCATCTGCATACACTTTTAAAAACTTTTCTATTATAATAGTTCCAATTTAAATATATACAGTGGAACAATATACATTAGATGAAGCAAGTGTATACCCGGAAAGTCTGAATAATATGTTGCCTCTAACAAGAACGTTGCCTCGAAGAGAGAACGTGTAGATGCTTGGTTTGAGGAAATAGACAATATGATGGACAATTCGGATGATGAATTTGAGCAATAAGCGATATATACTGTATTTATACACCGTGATATGGTTTCGAAAGCATTTTTAAACCCCAACAGAATAAATAAGTTTTGCCAAATACTACAAGTAAACGAAAATAACAGCTTATAAAGGGTGATTTTTTAAGAGCTTGATAACTTTTTTTTTAAAAAAAACGCATAAAATTTGCAAAA
Organism: Polietes domitor; assembly: GCA_947397865.1. Taxonomy (NCBI): domain Eukaryota; kingdom Metazoa; phylum Arthropoda; class Insecta; order Diptera; family Muscidae; genus Polietes; species Polietes domitor. Next base: position 91,672,150 of record OX377619.1, on the reverse strand, counting down.
TCTCATCGGTTCTTTATTTGAAACGTTAGATTGGTCCATGACATTTACTTTTTGAAGATAATTTCATTTAAATGTTGACCGCGGCTGCGTCTTAGGTGGTCCATCCGCTTAGTCCAATTTTGGCATTTCCACGTTTTTGAGTAACAGAGACCCAATTGGTGCGAACGGCGACGAATCGAAAATTGGTGGTCATCATTAACACTGGCCGATACAGCTGCGATATTTTCTTCAGTTCGCACTCTACGTAAGCGTGTTGGTGGTTTAATGTCCAACAATGTAAATTTGGTGCGAAATTTAGTCACAATAGCCCGAATAGCCGCTTCAGTGGGTCGATTAAACTGACCATAAAATGGAAGCGCGCAATGAACTTTCTTAACAGAGCACGCATTTTGATAATAAAATTCAATAATTTGCAAGCGTTGTTCGTTTGTAAGACGATTCATGATGAAATGTCAAAGCATACTGAGCATCTTTCTCTTTGACACCATGTCTGAAATCCCACGTGATCTGTCAAATACTAATGCATGAAAATCCTAACCTCAAAAAAATCACTCTTTATTTTCCCCAAAATATAAATGAGTAAATACGGATTTCATGCAGATATGAAAAAGTATTACTTTTCGTAAAATCTCCTTAAATGAAATCACGGAAAAACTTGATAATTTGTATGCAGGCCCGTGCGCATGATTTTCCCCAGGGGGGGGGGGGGGGTTTTCACCTACACTCATAAAAAAGTTAACCCTATAATGAGTTAAAATTAACTAAAAATTAGGAAATCTAGTACATTTTTACTAAATATAAGAAGAATTTTGCTGAAGTTTTCCTAAATCTAAGTAAATTTTTCCTAAAACCAAGTAATTTTTTACTAAATTTAAGCAAAATTTTCCTAAAACTAAGTAAATTTTTACTAAATCTTAGTAAAATTTTGCTGAAAATTTCCTAAAATGACAACATGAAATATTTCTCAAAAGTAAGAAATTTTTATTAGATGAAAAGAAATGTTTTTAAGTAAATCTACTACCCTTTCTCTAGCAAATGAACTATTTACTATGGCTTTGAAAGAAGGAAACTTTACTCATACTTAGTTAATTTTCCAACTTTTTAGGAAATTTTTGCTGGAGAGTTTGGAAACCACTCATATTTTATTGCCAGGATCATCGAGAAATATTTTGATACATTCGTCCGACAGACATCGTCACTCAAAGGAATATGTCAGTAAAAGACAGCAGAAAGTCTACCGAAAGAGCAGATTTTCTGTTGTCAAAAAACAGACAGCAGAGTTGTATCTGCTGAGATGGTAAACAGCTGTTTGCTGTTTTTAGCAATATATATGTATATAATAAATATATTATAATATAAAAGAAAAAGAAAAAATATAATATAATATAAAAGAAAATTCGAGCTAAACTCGCTTATGAACGCTTATCTATTATTATATTTTAATTAACAACAGCCAATTTTAGCAGACTGAAATCTTTTTAGCAGTGTCAATGGTGATGTAAGATTGCAGAAAACTGCTGTTATGCCAAAAAAAACTGCTGTAATAGCAGAAAGTGCCTGCTGAAGGACAGCAGACAATCGCTGCTATTATTAACAGACTTGTTCTCTAAGTGTAGAACTTTTTTTAAATAGTTGCTTGAAATTAAATACATATATATCGAGGGCTTATATTCATAAGTGGCTATGTAAAAAACACAACATTTCAGGAGAGCGAAAAAACTGATTTTCTCCCTAATTTGAAGATAAATTATTAATCTTCTTCCACAGTTTAATCTAAAAAGGATTACTAATTGCTACGATTAAAAAGTTTTCGAAATTTCCTATTATTCGCGGTTTCATGGTTCATAGCCACTTTTGCACGTTTAAAATTGAGCACTATGAATGTTGAAATAAGAATAAGATTTATTGTAAACTCCATAACTTTTTTCATGAAATCTTGGCAATGTTGTATAGAAAATGCATTTTCTGTGATGTACACAGCGAATTTAAAGATTCCAGCTTCATCCGTCAGATTGGTCAGATTGGTGAAAAATTCAAAATTCGCCGTTGCAATTCCTTATATTTTAACTTTCTTCATTCATAATTCTGAAACTTTTCATACACAAATATTCCCCATGAAGTCAGCAATTACATGCCAAAGAAATATTTTGGTATTCTCAATATAATAAAAAGTTACGCCGGTTTTTCTAAATATACTTTTCACAATTTTTGACTTTACAGCCACCATTTTTCCTATTTTAGCCTGATAACAGGGGAATCAAAATGCTATTAACGCGAAATGATGGAATTTGATAGTACGATATGCCCTAAATCTAGAAAAATGTTTTAAACAAAATCGTTGTAGCGAATTATAACCTTCGGTTTTATGCTGTTCCATTGTTGAACTATTTTGTTTCTATTATTTTTATGTTCATAGCCACTTATGCAGTCACATACTAACGTGCGAGGGGATAGCCAAATCAAAAAATTAAAAAACGGCTTTAGAAAAAAATCTTTTCCAAATTTATATGACAGATGACATACAAATCTGAGAATAGTTTGACATCAAGAACTCATTTTCGAGAAAATGGTTCATAGCCACTTTTGAATATAAGTCCTCGATATATATTTTGAAGAAATATTACACAAAAAACGAACAAATTCCTCGGCGATGTTGTAAATGAACAAAGAGAAATAAGTTTATGTATATCAAACAATTTTCTTCGCTTGTCGAAATGGATTTGTATTATAATTGCACACTCCCAAAACATTGGAAGTAACAGAAACCGTTGTTGTTGCATCTGTGATGAAAATAGGACACATCGGTTCAGATTTAGATACAGTTCCATAAAAATGTCCAATCGCAAATGTTACATCTTAGTGCTCTACAAGCATCAAGCAAATTATTTTCTTTTATTAAGAATATTTTAGATTTCATTATGATATCATAGTGATTCTTATCTACTCTTTTTTAAAATTACTAAAATATTAAATATAAAAATTTCCAAACTTTTATTGTAGTACACAATTAAAAGTTCATAAGATATTGCTCTAGTCGAATGTCAAGAAGTGGTATCGGTTAATTAAAATGAAACTTCCGAACAATTTGGTGTCCATTAGCGAAATTAGCAGTACACAATCTTGAAATTGGCACAATTCTTTTAATTTGTTTGTATTTTTCATAAACTTTGTCCGAAATTCAAGAAGTGTGCACGATTTTTTATGTAATTTTCGTGTTTCCACGAATTTACTGCAAAATTACCATTTCAGACGAGTTATTTTAAAAAGACCTTAAAATTTCTATATTTTATTGCTTCAGAAAGTCTAGAAGGTTTTAAAAAGTATATGTTCGAAACCTCTCTGGGGGGGGTTTGAACTCCCAAAACCCCCCCCTTGCGCACGGCCCTGTTTGTATGGCATATAAGCTCCAACATAAACTATGGTTTATCGGTTTGAAAATTTTAACATGGTCTCAGTAATTCCCTTTCAGGTCTCAACAGTAATTCCCTTACAGTGGGTATACAATGTTATGCCGAAAGGCTCCTTGATTAAAGGAAGGTTTGATGTATTTAGTTTGGAATGGTAGGTCAAGCTACACTATACCTACCATATACCATTCCAAAGAGTTGTTACTCCGTTCGGAGACCCATGGTCTACTTTGATTTGAATTTGTATCTATTTTCTATTACGTACTATTTTTTATTTAAATATGTATTACTGTTTTTATGGCCCTATGTTCCACAAGGAATTACAATACAGTACAGTGCATGTGTAATAATAAGTACGTTAAGGGAACAGAGCCACTATTGTGGAATATAAAACTAAATACTCAATCGAAATAGGTATATTCGTCACAATGTTCGAGGTAACCTCTACATAAATTGAACTTACTTAAAAAAGAGAATATTCATTATCAACTTCATTAGAAAATTGCAAAAAAACTATAATGAATCGAGTTATAATTTATTCATAATCCTAAATATTCGGCTTCGGCTAATCGGCCTTTTTTCCGACAATATCCCAGTTCAAATCATATAATTTTGAAAACCTTTGTAGCTATACATACATTCAATTTTTAACTATCGAGTTAAATTTTTAACTCGATAACTAGTTATCGATTACTAAGGCAAATATTGATAACTAAAAAAGTTATAGATTTTTATCTTCTAATTTTTTATCTTGAGCAAATTGGAACGAAATTTTAACATCCATCAACTTGATAACTAAGCGAGATATCGATAATATGCCGACCATTTTTTCTTATTTTGAGGTTCTCTATCCAAAATATGGTCAGATCTTAGGGCTTCGGATATCATACGTTCCTCTAATTAATTCCGTAACTTCTGAACGGAAAAAGGTATCTGGAAGAAATTTCACATTCTATCGATCTCATCAACAGAACATTTCATGCACCAGCCAAATGTGAATTTTGCACAAAGACCTCGCATTATTCGCTTACAGGGTCCAGTCGACGCTGCACACGAACAACGCTTCTTAGTTCGGGCCTTAAACAAGATTATTTTTGTTAGTTTTAAAAAATACTTGGATTTCAACCACTCTTTACAAGACTGATACGTAGCAACATAGTTGGGGGTGTTGCTAACAGCTTGAGCAACTGAATACACCGCCATACCCACTTAGACTGTAGAATGTAGATGAAACTATTTCGGTGTGTACATACATACATACATACTTACATAGATAAACAAAGTTGTTATCACTTGTTCTCTTATCATGAGGGTAAGTGTGTACATACATACATACATACATCACACATTTATGTATGTACATAAATGTACAAAGTATCTATGCATGTACGGACAGATATTCAAGTTGTACAAACAAATGTTCGTCGATATGTCTGGCTGTTTAGTCGCGGTTTTGTTTTTGGGCACGTTTCAATATTTGCCCAGTTACTAGTCGTCAGCACGAGTGTTAGCACTTTTCTAACAATTCCTGACCTATTCACTAAAGGCAGGGGGAAAATAGGTGACTCGAGCACAGCAAAAAATATCAGAAATAAACCCACTTTCAATTTGCATACCTATGTAGGTTAGGATCGGCTAAGATTTTCGCCGATTTGAACTTGGGCCACACTAAAATTGTCGTTTGACAATAAATTTAGATGGCATGTGATGCTAGATGTGGCTCAGAAGCACATGTTTGTTTGCAATGTGAACTTCATAGGCCTAAATTTTGATATACCCCGTATACAAAGCACATACTGATTTGACCGTTTTAAGATCTTTTTTCAATGGATTTGTGTGAAATTTTACTCCATTTAAGTTTTGGTCAAAATGGTCAAGGGGGTCAAGGAAAAAGTTGCTGCGGTCACACACCAGAAATAAAGATTGGGTAGTTTAATGATGATCTGCTAAATATATCTGTCTGTGTGCCAAACCATCTGTGTAATACCAAAAATTGTCCAATAATTTTTCTGAATTAATACACCTTTGAAAGTAAAATACACATTATTATACACTCCACGAGGGTTTTATGTCATTGTACATATGTTTGTAACATCCAAAAGGAAGGGATAATTGTTAATTATACCGAAGGGCTTAGAATCACTTTTTGAATCGATTTACCAATACCCGTCTGTGTGTAGGGATGTCAAAAACCGAAAATTTACAATTTTGATTTGAACTGGGATATTGTCCTGGTTCAAGACCATTTTGCATCTATATTCAATAGAATGCAAATTTATTTACAAATGGCATGGTGACATTTATTACTTGGCTGCAGACTACCACGATCATGATTTCGACCATGTCAAAAGTCTTTTCAAGTGGCTTCGCAGCGACTTTTTAACATCAAACCCATCCTCTAGAAGGAGATGATTCTCACAAACGAACCAGAAGCACAACTCACGTGCCGAATTTGCGTTTAAAAAATCGCACCAAGTAATAAAGTACGCATGCCATTTTACAAGCATCTCAGTGAGTTGCATATGTAAGTACAATTACAATTTTTAAAAAATCGGGTCTCGGTTTTTAATATTTGAAAAACTGGTAACCGATTTTTTATTTATAAGCTAAAATGGAACATTTTATATTATTTTTATACTTTTTTGACATTGTTGAACACGAAAACATTGAACCATAAAAATTCAAATACTTTTTTATATTTTAAATGAAAGTTCACTTAAATCGCCGATCTTGTGATCCGGCGAAACCGGTTTTTTATTTATAAGCTAAAATGGAACATTTTATATTATTTTTATACTTTTTTTGACATTGTTGAACACAAAAACTTTAAAGAATTCAAATACTTTTTTTGTATTTTAAATTTAAATTTACTTAAATCGCCGATCAAATTATTTTGATCTTTCTTTTGAACACCACAAGAAATATGCTGGAGAATGCTATGCTATCTTATCAAACATTTGCACATACAAGTGTACAAATATGCATTATATCTCAATCAGCGATGCTGTCAGAATTCAATGTGAGACATAACATTGATGGAAATATACAGGTGGTGTTCACAAATTCGCTGTTAATATTATTAAATACACATTTCGTACCTTTTCTATCTCCATCACTGCTCTCAAGTCTCTTCTTGTTTACTGCCATAGTGATATGTTTCAATTTCGCGCTCAATTAGATTTTCGATATTATTAGACGTGAATGTTGGATCGAATAAGACATGATTCCTTTAGGTATACACCAATAAAAAATTATCAATAGCAGTCAATGCCTTCGATGTTGCACACCAAGCTACAAGCGAAGCTATTTGGTTTTTTTTCAACGCCACAAATCAATATTTTGGGAAAATCTTAAACCTTCCGGTTTCCCCGGTTTGTCGAAAATGTAAATTAAAAAAAAACCGGTCGATGGTGTCGGTGTTAACACCGATTAACCGGTTTTCGGTTTTGACATCCCTAGATGTGTGTCTGTCCATCTATTCTTGTAATAAAAGTACAGGACGCAATTGTAGCCAGAACCCAATCAAACTTTGCTCAACGAACTTTTTCGGGATAAGGAAGAAAGCTTTTTATTTTGAAGAAAATCGATTGAGATTTAGACATAGCCCCCATAGGAAATTCACTCCCAATTTAACTTTTTCCGCTCTAGATATGAAATCACATATTTTAACAGATCTTCTTTAAATCTGGCAAACTATTTTATATTTCAACTAGAAACACCCATGGTGGAAATGGGTCAGATCGGTTCAGATCTATATATAGCTCCCTTACAAATGTAGCTCCCGGCTTGCCTTTTCCCGCCCTAGAAACTACGTATTTTCACCGAATATTCTTCTCGATTTGACAAATTGGGTCAGGTCATATCAGCCTATGATGAGGAAACATACAAAAATCCTTCCCGTTATCACTTTTTTACTTACACTTTCCTTGTATTCGGATAGAAAGTGGAGGGTCGGTCCCGTCCGACTTTATCTATTCCTTACTTGTTATTGGTCGACATTGGTCGTATTATTGTACGTTTAGAAATTTTTTTGTGGTTTTCGGGGCATTATCGTGTACAATTTTAGAGGCACTGCTGCATGCAAATATAGAATCAGCGTTGCCGTTGAGAATTTTCAAAGTTATATTAAAAAAAGTATCAAATTTTTTTTGATTTAAAAATTGCTTGAAACAAAGTAAAAAATCATATTCAAATAAAGAACCTAAAACAAAATTAATAATTTATAAGAAATTCAATAGAATAATCAGTAAAATATTAGGATTATTTACACATGAAGATTTATTTAGGTATCCATTTTTCTAGGTCTGTTGCTATGAAATTAAGAGCTGACAGCCTTTCATCACTTTAAAAAATGCAAAAGGTATCAAATTTAGTATCAAACAAGTAAAAACGACGTCCACCATGGATTGTATTCCATAGAGTCTGTCGATTTTCGTTGAAGTGAAGTAATTTTACAGGAAAATATAATTTTGTTAATATAGCCAAGCCAAAACAAATATTGAAAAAATTATTTTATAAATAAATATAATATTTTTATTATTTACGTTATTACGTTTACACTATATATATCGAATTAGTACTTCACGTCAATTCAAAAAATAAATATTCTTATATATATTCAAAAAGATTAAATACCATTAATATTAGTAGATAGTGGGTGCTACAATTGGGTGTACTTCCATTCTATTTTAATTCCAAAAGTAAAAAATGTTGAAAATCCATTATCTCACGTACACAGTGCAAGATAACCTAACTTCATGATTCTACCAATTTTTGTCGTAAAAATTAAAAGTACGAATCTGGAAAATATTGTTATTTTGTGTCTATGCAATCAGAGGAATGTACACACCGAATTTCGTGTTTCTAGCTGTTGTCGTTTGATATATACCATTTTTATCCCCTTTTGCCCCATTTCACCCCTACTAGGAGTTATTATGGGTATTTTTAGTCCTTTTTTTTTTCATTTGGGCCGATTTCGCCTAGTTGCAATCCCAACCGATCTATGGCTATAAGACGCATTTATGTGGAACGTCCGCTCCTTTCAACAGACGGACATTCGGACGGAAATGGCTAGATCGTCTTAGAATTTTATGACAATCAAGAAAATATATTCTTTATAGGGTCTCAGGTGTTACAAACGGAATGACAAAGTTAGTATACACCCAGCCTGGCGGTGGAGGGCCATGACCCACAAAAGTGTCATTTTCATACTTTAGTATCACCAACGGCAACGCTAACGCCTAAAAGTATGTTACGTTCGATTTCCTACCGATAAAATGAATCATATGGGCGCATACAAATGTCCCTCCGATATTCATTAGCATCGCGCTAATGACAAACTTGCCAGATAAATATTTTCCATGTCCCCAAAGGAGCCATGACAACTCCCCAATGATTTGCAAATACAAAAAATTCAACTAAAACAAAATCAAATTAGGCATGATTTGTTGATTTGTCAGCAATCAGGGAATATTTTGATCATGTTATGTCGTGAACATTCTCCATATTTAAAATTGCAGTACATTTCGTTCTCGTTCGTTTAATTTATTGATTGCAAGTGAATAGGATAAGAATGAATTAGCAAATCAATCAATTGTCCTATTGATGCAAAAAACTAATTTTTACTTAATTTGAGTAGGCTTTACAGGCTTTGGTTTAATCATTTCAGCAACAAAATGTCCACAATATTTGTTGTCTGTGATAAATGTCGCAAAATTATGGTAAATTTGGAAAAATAAAAAATGCAATATTAGGGCTGTTTTTCTTTAAGCCGGGATAACAATCTGCGATAACAAAAACTTTAATAAAAATTTAATTTTTTGTTGAAACAAAAAATTATTTTTTCACATTGTCGCCAACAACAATATAAATATATGTCTCAAAAGAAATAGGCTAATAAAAAATTTTTAACACAAAATAATTTTTTCAAAATTTGTTTTCACACACACATTGATATTGCTTTTGGCGACAATTTTAAAAAAGAATTTTTTATTTGAGTGAAATTTTAACATTTTATTTAGAATTTTGTTATCGCAGCTTAGTTATCCAGTCTTAAAGAAAAACAGCCATATTGATCAACTCGACCCATACTCATACCTTCAACTGTAGCTGTGATGGTAACACCGATCACAATGGACATCACAATCACTTGTCTCGATAACATTATGGCGACTCTTTCGTTCCAAGCACTGCTTTAGTCAATTTCTCAATTCGAGTCTTCCGGGGGAATATTTTCGCCACCCAACTTTAAAGACACTTTAACCGACAAAGGTCTCGAGAAACACTGACTGGCAATGAAACGTTCTCCAATTAAATTCCAAAAGACGAATTCATTTGCGTCTGTCTGCTCGGTATTCGGTGATGAATACGTTGTTGGAAATGCGACAAAAAAAGAATAACTTTGCAATTTGGTCCGATAAAATCTTTGTTAACATATCAATAACACGGAAGATGCTAGGCAATAACAACAACAACAGAAGGTACAACAAAGACGAAGATAGGGAAAATTAAAAAGTGCCATTAAGAAAATATAAAAAAAAAAAACAAATGATAATTTGTTCACTTTTACTTCCAAGTAGTCACTGCACTGTGGTTTGCTAATGTTTGTTTTTCGAAATATTGCGTCATAACATGAACGAGGACGGCAGAATTTTATATACTCCCGCCAATGCCTTTAGTCATACGTGTCGGAATGCCGGTTCGAAATTTATACACCCTCCAGCCGGCAGTTTTAAGTAGAAGTGACAGTTGAAATATTGGACCAACTTTTTATACAACTTTGTATTGGAGAATCTAATAATTCTAATAATTAGTCGATTAATCGTTTATTCGAAAAAAACGAATTTCCAATTCGATTAACCGATTAATCGAACAATTGTCTACTAATAATACTATCCATCGATTTTCTTAGAAAATTGATAATTTCATTCATAAAAGATTCGACTTACAATTACGCTCCTAACCCGAACATCTTTTGTGGATTTTGATTTGTATGTATATGCTTTTCTTTAAATTTTGGCTGAAAAATATCTTTTTGCATGTAAAATAGTTCCAGTACCAACAAGTATAATAACATCTGTCCCATTTTACAAATGTGAAACATAAACCTGAAAAAAAATAAAAAATAATGTTATTCAACTTTTCAAAGCCATAGTAATCGGTAGTTCAAATTTAAAATGTTAAATAGCCCACCCTATAAATAATAATATATCTTTTATTTTTTCTTAATTACCTGTAATTTTTCATTAACAAAAACGTACCTCTTTCAGCAAAAAGAGAGCTCCCAAAGAAGTGAAAAAGATGTTCGTTCATTTTGTGATTCGGAAGTAGTAAAAATTGGGATCTTCACCAATGAGTGTTGCAAAGGAACCACTTTTTCACTAGTTTCTATGGCACTCTAACCATCTCAGCTATCCTCTGTTGCGAGTGCTGAATAACTAAAGCAAACCATTTTGTTCGTTAGAACTGACAATAGGAAACTTAACAAATTATTTGTTTAGTATGTACTAATAAATAACGCAAATTAATATTAAATTAAATTAGCATTAAATAAATTAACACTACTTAATTTTACTGATATAATATGATATAATATAGTATTAATAATTAATAAAAAAATAAATATTTGAAGAACATTAATAAAACAAAAAATTTTATATTTTTAAGCGAAAATTTTAAAAATTTTCAAATTATACAAAATACATATATACATAAACATTGTTTATTTAAAAAAGTAATTAAAAAACAAATAAGTTTTTTCCTGAGCCACGATTCGAACCCGGGACCTTCTGGGTGCAAAGTGGACTCCTTACCTCCGTGACCTCATACTTTCCATTCACTTGTGAAAATTCTATTCGTAAAATGTTAACATATTATCGACTTTTTTGAAGTTGTTTAAAAGTGCTTCCTCAAAAGCGGGAAAAATGCAGCTTTGGATTTTGAGATGAGATTAAAATGTGCTTCCTTCGGACGTATTCAAACGAATTTTTTTCTTAAAGCAAGTACATAAATAAAATTTTGAAATTTTTCTCAAAACACTTACAAAAAAATTACTTGTTACAATGAAAATATTTACTTGCAAATATGAAGCGAATGCTATTCAACAAATCAAATATATGATTTTGATTATGAGTATGTAAAACTCACATAAATAATTGAACATGAAATAATTCTCAAACATTCATCACACTTTTGTCATGAAGACGTGAGCTAGTACTCCGTGATTGTAACGAAGTATTTAAAAAGAAGAAGGAAGTTCCGGCAAACGAACGAGAATTCCGTCTTAGAATTAAACAATTATATACCACTGTGCTGGGTTCTGCTATATACATCACATGATGACTCAAACATTGATATGGTTTAAAGACTCCTAGAAAATCGCATATGTTCATTAGTATTACAAGACATAATTTGAATTGTTTATTCATTCCAAGCAGGTAAAGATTTGATCAATCATTTATTGGAAGAAGGTGAAAGAATTGCGCATTTTTAAAAAGAACACTACGGAAAAATTCTGTGACTAGTCCTTGGTGGGCAGGTGCTGGTTTCAATCCAAATATATTAGTGGCAACCGGTCACTTACAAGGGTTTGTCATTGGAGTGAAGAGTTGGCCTCCTGTGGTATGACATGGAAATGTCGGATATGGTTCTTTACTTCCAATCAAAGCACATGGTTTGATTTTTTGTTTTGAAAAAGTTAATTGCGTCGAGTCAACCTAAAGCTGCCATGGAGATCTCAGACTTTGGGAGCTGTTATGTGATAAATTCTTATCGACCTATATCAGGGTAGGTACGTCTATAGCACCAAATTCTCCTAGGGAATAATGATTTAGAGCTCTATGATGGCTTCCACGGTGGTTTCAAACCACTTTTTCCGAGGAGTCATGTTATTAAATTTTGACTTAGGCTTCAAAATGTCTGTCTTTCAATTGAATTATTAATAGGATATTTAAAATATTAAAGAAAATTAAATTAAGACTTATTGAAGCCATATCTCAAAAATATATATTTTTTCATTTATACAGATTGTTGTACTAGCGTGTGTATTTTGCAAATTTGGAAATGTCTCCCTTTCATGCATTAGATTTATTTTATTTTCTGCTTTACCAATTATTTTCCCAATAGCTTTATTGTGAAACGCTTTGATCATTTTTAATTTGTTATTATTTTGAAATTTTGGGAAAAACTAAAAAAATGAGGTCAGATTGATCACATCCTTTTACAATAAAGCAATTGGGAAAAATTAGGTAAATCAGAACATTTTACGACGAGATATAAGAGATCGAATTTGGAGAATTTTATCATTTTCCGATTTAGCCACATTTTTCTAGCGTTTGAATAAAGGTGCTATGGGAGCAGTAACTTTTTAATTTCCAAACATGTTTAAACTATACACTAGTGTGGCATCTGAGAATATACTTACGTTTTATACAAACTATAATTGGAACACATTTTAGCTTAAATATAAACTACTTTGTTTCTATACTTCTTTTCACTACTAGTTGTTTAATGATTGTTCTTTAATACTTCTATTATTTGTAATAGATGTGTTTTTTGACTTCACTGCACGATGGTTTACTGAGAACTGGTGTGCATTGATTGGTTGCATTGTGGTGTGCGTCGGTTGATTTGCTACTTTTTGTGTGCAAGATTAAACACCATCGTTGCAATGTTTAACATGATATGTTTCAAATTCAACAATGCTTGTGTACTATTCAAGAGATGATGTAGAAATGAACAAATTACAAAAATAGGGTATATGTACAAGCAAATGAATGCAACATTAAACAATAAACGTTTAAATCACTTTTTATACTATATCAACAACATTTTTATATTTACACTAAAAATTATACACCTTTCCATAGTAATTTTAAACTCACTTTTTAGAGTGCAGGTGGTGAAAGTGATTCTAAGTCGATCCTTTTGGATGTTTGAATAGTGGAGGGTATAAAGAGATGTAACAGAAAAAGTTCAGCAGAAACAACCCCAACTCATTGTTGTTCTGGGTGGTTGTCCAATAATTTCATGGAGAAAACAGCTGTATCCAAGGCCGTGCGCAGGGGGGGGGTTTGGGGGTTCAACCCCCCCCCCCAGAGAGGTTTCGAACATATACTTTTTAAAACCTTCTAGACTTTCTGAATAAAATATAGAATTTTTAAGGTCTTTTTAAAAACACTCGTCTGAAATGGTAATTTTGCAGTAAAATCATGAAAACACGAAAATTACATAAAAAATCGTGGACACTTTCTTGAATTTCGGACAAAGGTTATGAAAAATACAAACAAACTAAACGAATTGTGCCAATTTCAAGATTGTGTAGTGCTAATTTCGCTAATGTATACTAAATTGTACGGAAAATTTTCATTTTTATTAACCGATACCACTTCTTGACATTCAACTAGAGCTATATCTTATGAACTTTTAATTGTGTACTACAATAAAAGTTTGGTAATTTAATAACAAAATCGTTTAGTAATTTAAAACAAGTAAGGAAAGGCTAAAGTCGGGCGGGGCCGACTATATAATACCCTACACCACACCCTGCGTATGTACCTCGCTTTGATTACTAAACCTTTATTTCATGGGAGCAATTTTATGTAGTTCATATAAATTATACAGGTACTATAAATTCACTTTTAGTCATATTTAACGTATATGGTTAATAATATGGTAATTGATCCAATTATCCAACAGAAAAATACAAATTATACAGTAGTAATAGATGAATCGGACCGACATTTCAAAAGGGGGCCTATAACTACATTTTGGGCCTGGTCCAAAACATGGGCCTATATATTTCTCATTCACGGTAGGTATTCCTGCTTGAAAAATACCATGATCTGCAAAGTTTGATAAAGATCCGATGTAAGATGTAGTTTCTAGAGCTGTAATAGATCAGAATGGGACCCCATTTGTGTTATACCAAAGTATGGACATATGGGCATCTCCCAAACAAGTAAGGAAATGCTAAAGACGGACGGACTTTCTATCTCATTACAATTCAATTTGGTAAAAAAATGAAGTCGGGAAGGATTTTTGCATCCTGTATGTGTTTGACAAAAAATGTTAAACCGGAAAGGACATTTGTGTAGGGGTATATTGAAACCTGGAACGATGTGAACCGCTTTCACCATGTATGGTTATTGGTGAAATATAATATGTAAAGTTTTGCCAAAATCGGTTAAACATTCGGGAGCAACATTTGTATGAGGGCGAAATCTAAATCTGAACCGATCTACCCACTTTCACCATAGGTTGGATTATAAGATGTTGTGCCAATTTTAACGAGTACAATATGTGGATTTTAGAGCGGAAAACGACAAATCGGGAGCGACATTTGTATGTGGGCTATATCTAAATCTGTACCGATCATACCCACTTTCAGCATACGTGTTTCTAGTTCGATTATAAGATGCTCTGCAAAATTTAAAGAAAATCGGGTACAATATGCCGTTTCTAGAGCGGAAAATGTCAAATCGGCAGCGACATTTGTATGGGGGATATATCTAAATACCTAAATACCCTAGACCACGAAGTGGTGTAGGGTATTATTAAATTCATCTTTAGTCATATTTAACGAATATAGTTAATAATATGGTAATTGATTCAATTATCCGACAGACAAATACAAATTATAAAGTAGTAATAGGATGAATCGGGCGCCTATAACAACATTTTGGACCTGGTCCAAAACATGGGCCTATATATTTCTCATTCACGGTAGGTATTCCTAGTTTTTTAAAAATATCATGATCTGCAAAATTTGATGAAGATCCGATGTAAGATGTAGTTTCTGGAGCTGTAATAGATTAGAATGGGGCCCCATTTGGGTTATACCAAAGAATGGGCAAATGGGCATCTCCCAAACATGTAAGGAAAGGCTAAAGACGGACGGAGTGAAATCGGAAGGAGTGGAAAATGTCAAATCGGGAGCGACATTTGTATGGGGGCTATATCTAAATCTGAACCGATCTTATCCATTTTCAGCATTGGTGGTTCTAGTTCGATTATAAAATGTTGTGCATATTTTAAAGAAAATCGGGTACAATGTGTGGTTTCTAGAGCGGAAAATGTCAAATCGGGAGCGACAATTGTATGGGGGCTATATCTAAATCTGAACCGATCTTACCCAATTTTTGCATAGGTGTTTCTAGTTGGATTATAAGATGTTCTGCAAAATTTAAAGAAAACCAGGTACAATATGTCGTTTCTAGAGCGGAAAATGTCAAATCGGGAGTGACATTTGTATGGGGGCTATATCTAAATCTGAACCGATTATACCCAATTTTTGCATACGTATTTCTACATGTATTATAAGATGTTCTGCCAAATTGAAAGAAAATCGGGTACAATATGTCGTTTCTAGAGCGGAAAATGTCAAATCGGGAGCGACAATTGTATGGGGGCTATATCTAAATCTGAACCGATCTTACCCAATTTTTGCATAGGTGTTTCTAGTTGGATTATAAGATGTTCTGCAAAATTTAAAGAAAATCGGGTACAATATGTCGTTTCTAGAGCGGAAAATGTCAAATCGGGAGCGACAATTGTATGGGGGCTATATCTAAATCTGAACCGATCTTACCCAATTTTTGCATAGGTGTTTCTAGTTGGATTATAAGATGTTCTGCAAAATTTAAAGAAAACCAGGTACAATATGTCGTTTCTAGAGCGGAAAATGTCAAATCGGGAGTGACATTTGTATGGGGGCTATATCTAAATCTGAACCGATTATACCCAATTTTTGCATACGTATTTCTACATGTATTATAAGATGTTCTGCCAAATTGAAAGAAAATCGGGTACAATATGTCGTTTCTAGAGCGGAAAATGTCAAATCGGGAGCGACAATTGTATGGGGGCTATATCTAAATCTGAACCGATCTTACCCAATTTTTGCATAGGTGTTTCTAGTTGGATTATAAGATGTTCTGCAAAATTTAAAGAAAATCGGGTACAATATGTCGTTTCTAGAGCGGAAAATGTCAAATCGGGAGCGACAATTGTATGGGGGCTATATCTAAATCTGAACCGATCTTACCCAATTTTTGCATAGGTGTTTCTAGTTGGATTATAAGATGTTCTGCAAAATTTAAAGAAAACCAGGTACAATATGTCGTTTCTAGAGCGGAAAATGTCAAATCGGGAGTGACATTTGTATGGGGGCTATATCTAAATCTGAACCGATTATACCCAATTTTTGCATACGTATTTCTACATGTATTATAAGATGTTCTGCCAAATTGAAAGAAAATCGGGTACAATATGTCGATTCTAGAGCAGAAAATGTCAAATCGAGAGCGACATTTGTATGGGGGCTATATCTAAATCTGAACCGATCTTACCCAATTTTTGCATAGGTGTTTCTACTTCGATTACAAGATGTTCTGCAAAATTTAAAGAAAATCGGGTACAATATGTCGTTTCTAGAGCGGAAAATGTCAAATCGGGAGCGACATTTGTATGGGGGCTATATCTAAATCTGAACCGATTAAACCCAATTTTTGCATACGTATTTCTACATGTATTATAAGATGTTCTGCCAAATTGAAAGAAAATCGGGTACAATATGTCGATTCTAGAGCAGAAAATGTCAAATCGAGAGCGACATTTGTATGGGGGCTATATCTAAATCTGAACCGATCTTACCCAATTTCGGCATAGGTGTTTCTAGTTGGATTATAAGATGTTGTGCCAAATTTAAAGAAAATCGGGTACAATATGTGGTTTCTAAAGCGGAAAAAGTGAAATCGGGACCGACATTTTTATGGGGGCTATATCTAAATCTGAACCGATTTTCTCCAAATTCAATACCGATGGTCCTTGGTCAGAAAAAATAACTTCTGCCAAGTTTGATAACAATCGGACAAAAATTGCGACCTGCAGAGTGCGAACAAGCTTAGATGGACAGCAGACGGACGGACGGACGGACGGACGGACGGACAGACAGACATCGTTAAATCGACTCAGCTGGTGATTCTAAGCCGATCGGTATACCTAAAGGTGGGTCTAGCTCGATTATTTCTTGGTGTTACAAACATTTGGCGCGAAACTAACTTATAATACCCTAGACCACGAAGTGGTGTAGGGTATAAAAAGTGTAGATAAGAATCACTATGATATCATAATGAAATCTAAAATATTCTTAATAAAAGCAAATAATTTGCTTGATGCTTGTAGAGCGCTAAGATGTAACATTTGCGATTGGACATTTTTATGGAGCTGTATCTAAATCTGAACCGATGTGTCCTATTTTCATCATCCAATGTTTTGGGAGTGTGCAATTATAACACAAATCCATTTCGACAAACGAAGAATACTGTTTGATATACATAAACTTATTTCTCTTTGTTCATTTACAACAACTGATGACATGTTTACCGCAAACAAACTAATTTTTCCCACAAAAGAAACTCAAAAACGATGTTCACGTGTCTAAAATTTCGTTTCTACGAAATGCATTTTTTCTCTGCGTGTAGGTCTCTATTTTAAAATATACTTTAAAGTTTCGAAACAATAAGAAATGAGTTTTAACTTACTAAAATTTTTGTTATATTTATCACTTATGTCAAATATTTTTCAGAGTTAGTATTTTTTTTGTACATATGTAACAAGTATTATTCAAAAGAGAAACAACAAATTCAGTAACTTGGATCTACGTAGGAAAACGAAACTCTAAAATACCAACTATTTGGTTTTTTGGAATTAAAATTTCTAGTTGTTTCTTCTTGCATTTCATCGAATACAAAAAAACTGTATTTGTTATTCGAATGTATACATATTTAAGATTATAAAAATGAAGAAACATTTCCAAATATTTTTTATTTAATCGGAATATGCGTATAAAGATTTTGAGTAAACATCCTGTTACTCATGTCCTATATAAATTAAAAACCCCGAAACTCTTTAGACATCCTATTTAGACCCATACTTTGTCAAAAATCATATCCAATTTTCAGCATTTATCATAGAAAAAATGCGGGACTGAAGGGTTTATCGCCGAGGAATTTGATCGTTTTTTGTGTAATATTTCTACAAAATAGATATCGAGAGCTTATATTCAAAAGTGGCTATGAACCGTTTCCTCGAAAATGAGTTTTTGTCTGTCATATAAATTTGGAAAAGATTTTTTTCTAAAGCCATTTTTTTAATTTTCTGTTGGTTATCCCCTCGAACGTTAGCTTGTAACTATTAAGTGGCTATGAACATAAAAATAATAGAAATAAAATAGTTCAACAATGGAGCAGCATAAAACCGAAGGTTATAATTCGCTGCAAATATTTTTCTAGATTTATCGTACTATCAAATTCCATCATTTCCCGTTAATAGCATTTTGATTCCCCAGTTATCAGGCTAAAGAGTTTGCAGTAAAAATAGATTGCATATAAAAATAGATAGGCGTTCAAGAGCAAGTTTAGCTCGAATTTTCTTTTATATTAGCTTGGGACAATATGCGTATCACATATAGGTTCCGCCATCTAACGTTTTTTTTTTTCAACTATTCAACCGTTGGAATATTATTTGTGGGGTGCCCGAGGCAGCCATTTGAATGAAATTATTTTCCATTATTAACCGGAAGGATTGTACTTTCAAATAAAAAATGAAATTTGAGAAAATATTCAGTAGTTTTTTTACAGCATTTAAAAAAAGTTATTTTGCGGACCCTATATATTGCTAAAAACAGCAAACCTCTTTTTTAACAGCAGAAAATCTACTCTTTCAGTAGACTTTCTGCTTTCATTTACTGATATATTCCTTTCAGTGTACTGATAGATGGATTACTGAAATGCAATTTTGCCGACAATGTCTGTCAAAATATTTCTAAATAAATAAATAAAATACGAGTGGTTTCCAAACGCTCCAGTCAAAATTTCCGGAAAAGTTGGAAAATTAACTAAGTATGAGTAAAGTTTCCTTCTTTCAAAGCCATAGTAAATAGTTCCTTTACTAGAAATATACTACCCTAGATTTACTTAAAAACATCTCTTTGGATCTAATAAAAAGTTCTTACAATTAGTAAATTCAAACTTATGTGGAAGAATATTTTCAAGGTTTCAAGTGAGAAAAAAATCTGAAATTTTTTGTATGGAAAAAATTCCATTTAGGAAATTTTAACTTAAAAACAGAGACTTATTTCTTAAATACTTTATGAATTATTCTAAACAACCACTGCTAAAGCGCCTATCTTGCCTTCACAACAATAATGAAGTAATAGCTCAACTCCTTATGACAGAGGTATCATGAAACTTTTGAGAAGTATTTCACGTTGTCTTTTTTTGCATCAGTTTTGCATACTCTGAAGCAAAACTATTTGTTTGATTTTTTTAGTTAAATTGAACTTATTTTAATTTCACCTTTTTTCCTTGTATAAAATAAAATTTTCCTCAGTTTAAGTAAAAATTTACTCGTTTTGAGGAAAAAAATCAGCAAAATTGTCCTCAGTTTGAGTAAATATTTACTTGATTTGAGTAAACATTTACTTAGTTTTAGGAAATTTTCAGCAAAATTTTACTAAGATTTAGTAAAAAATTACTTGGTTTTAGGAAAAATTTACTTAGATTTTGGAAAAATTCAGAAAAATTTTACTTATATTTAGTAAAAGTGTACTTGGTTTCCTAAATTTTAGTTAATTTTAACTCATTATATGGTTAACTTTTTATGAGTGTAGATGAAAACCCCCCCAGGGGAAAATCCTGCGCACGGGCCTGGCTGTATCGTCTTGAATCGGCCTCCTCCTCATCAGAACACTCTTCAAAAATGCTTTGCGCTGAGGTTTTCCGATGTGGAGACTTTTCTTAAAGCACTGTTTCTACGTAAAAGCGAAATTAACAGCATTTGCAGCCATCATAAGTACATTCAACAGAACATAATAGTGGGTGTTATCGGACTTATATTTCCAGAATGTAAAAGGTACCTTCACGAAAATTGGAATTTTAATAAAAAATGCTGTAATATCGACATAGCCCTTCGGAAAAATTTTTGTTATATAGTGTAATTATTATTTATAATGATACCTTAATAAGTGCAGTGCATTAATAACTTTAGCAGTTGTCAAATATTGTATAAAAAATGTTTATAATATTTTGGTTATTTTTATTTTATCGGTTATTCTAATATGGTCATTCTATTTATGGTCATAAAACGTCATGGGATGGATTACTCTGCTTCTAGAGTTTGGACATTTCTGGTGAAGTTTTGAATAATATCAATTTCAAATGGTACTGAATGTCGTTTAACCTCTCACACACAATTCCTTTTATTCAGTTTTAAAGGTCAGAGAGGCTTAATAGCAAACCCTTTACGAAAATCTCAATTCATGAACTTTCGCCTGCGACGAATTCAGCTTCTTAATCTCTAACCCAAATTGAGTTGGCAACAACAATTTGCACTTAATTTATTTAGAAATAAAGTGGCTTTATTTAATTAAATTTTATTTTGTTCAAACATTTAGTACATATTGGCTTTTGCTTTCGTAACATCCATGACACATGCAGACATGACACATTTTCTTAATGTTATTTGCAGTACTTTGTTCATTTGTTTATTAAATATATCGTTTTTTTGTTTCATATGAAATCCTAACAATTTTATTGTTCTAACAATTGCTTATTTTCGCTTTAATACTTTCACACTTTTATTTGCTTCGTTTTTATTTCTATTCTAACATTTATTCGTATTTTGCCTACTTGTTCGCCATCATCCATTGATGATCTTCATGTTCAACTCTATTTAAATGTATTAATATGTTAGTACAATACAATACAATGGGTAAGTACAGTGGATCAAAGCAACAATGGGGTATTGATCGATAAATAGCTTTTAGTTTTATAAACATCGGATCACATAATAATCTAATAAATACCTATTTCAAAACTCATATGCATATCGTTACCTTAATTCTATATGTATTTCAGTGTTTTCTATCGAAATATGTAATATGCGATTTTAGAATTAAGGTGACGATTTGTAAAATTGAAATCAAATAGCAACATCGAATAAAATCAACTTTTCCAAAACAGTTGAAAATATCCAATGTATTTATAAACAAGTAAGGAAAGACTAAAGTCGGACGGGGCCGACTATGACACTTTTTATCGGTGAAAAAAGTGAAATCGATTTATAGAAGGCAAAAGTTAAATCGGAAAGGACATTCGTATGGTCACTATATTAAAAGCTTACACAACTTTCACCATATACAATGTGTATGTGAAAAGTATGTTGTATCAATCTTGACCAAAATCGGATAAAGTTTGTTGTCTAGATCGTAAAAACGTCTCATGGAGAAGAACATTTAAATCTGGGCTATATCAAAATATGGAACGATGTAAATCACTTTCACTATATGTGCTTCTAGTTAAGCCACATTTGAAGAAAAATTGGTTTAAATATTTGGCTTCTAGAGAGGAAAAGTCACTTCAGGAGCGACATTCGTCTAGGAGCTTTATATAAATCTGAACCGATCTGACCGATTTTCACCACATATAATTCTAGTTGAAATATATGGCGTTCTGCCATATTTAAAGAAAATCTGTTAAAATATGTGGATTCTAGAGCGAAAAAATTCAAATTGGAAGCAAAATTTGTATGGGAGCTGTATATACATCTGAACCGAATGATTCAAGTTCAAATGTTTAGGAGTTCTGCCAAATTTTGAGAAATTCGGTTCAAATATGTGGTTTTTAGAGCGAAAAAAGTCATATCGGGAACGACATTTGTATGGGGGCTATATATAAATCTGAATCGATCTGACCGACTCTCACCGTAAACGATTCAATAGGGGAAAAACTCAAACTGAGAGCGACATTTGTATTGGAGCTGTATCTAACTCTGAACCGATCTGACTCACTTTTACCACTAATGTTTCGGGTTAAAATATAAGGCTTTGTGCCAAATTTGAAGAAAATCAGTTTAATTATTTGGAACGCAAAAAGTTAAATCTGACCCACTTTCACCACAGATGTTGCAAGTTCAAACATAAGCTTTGTGCTAAATTTGAAGAAAATTGGTTAAAAAGCGTGGTATCAAGTGGGGAAAAAGTCAATTCGGGAGCGAAATTTGTATGGGAGCTATATCTAAATCTGAATCGATCTGGCCAAATTCACCATAGATATTTACAGCTCAATTATAAGGTACTGTGCCAAATTTGAAGAAAATCGAGTACAATATGTGGATTCTAGAGCGGAAAATGTCAAATCGGGAGCGACATCTGTATGGGGCTTATATCTAAATCTGAACCGATTTCCTTTAAATTAAATTTGGTTCGTCGTTGGACCGCACAAGTCACTTTGCGAGCTGTACTTTGATTACAAGAATAGATGGATGCGCGGACGGACATTGTTTAATCGATTCAAAATGTGATTCTAAGTCGATCGGTACACTTAACAATGGTCCTATCTCGCTTCCTTTTGGATGTTACAAACAAATGCACAAAGACATAGTACCCTAGTGGAGGGTACAATAAATAGAATAGTTCAAAAAAGGAGCAGCATAAAACCGAAGGTTGTAATTCTCTACAACGATTTTATCGTACTATCAAATTCCACCATTTCGCCCATAATAGTATTTTGTTTCCCAAGTTATCTGGCTAAAATAGGATAAATGTTGGCTGTAAAGTAAAAAATTGTGAAAAGTATCTTTAGAAAATCCCGCGTAATTTTTTTATATTGAGAATACTAAAGTATTTTATTTGGCATTTATTTGTGTCAGAATTTTTTCAGAAATCCAGATAGAGAAACTTAAAAAGAATCCAATTACAACCGCGTATTTTGGATTTTGAAACAATTGCAGCGAATTTTGCGACTGGCTACATATATGTTACAACCGACATTGTTTCTTAATACACATTCAACAAAATATCCAATTTGCATTTTTTGTTTAAAATTTGCAAAAAAAATCTGGTGGATTTGAAATATTCAAAATTTCTTCTTACTTGCTGTGTAGTTTTTTTTATACCCTACACCACTTCGTGGACTAGGGTATTATAAGTTAGTTTCACGCCAAATGTTTGTAACACCAAGAAATAATTGAGCTAGACCCACCTTTAAGTATGCGGATCGGCTTAGAATCACCAGCTGAATCGATTTAACGATGGCTGTCTGTCCGTCCGTCCGTCTGCTGTCCATCTAAGCTTGTTCGCACTCTACAGATCGCAATTGTGGTCCAATTGTCATGAAATTTGGCAGAAATTACTTTTTCTGACCAAGGACGATTGGTATTGAAAATCGGTTCAGAGTTAGATATAGCCTCCATATAAATATCCATATAATTTATACTATTACTGCTGTAGAATGCACATTTTACATGGGATCATGACCACATTTTCAGGATCGTGTTATATTTGAACTAGAAACAGCTACATGGGTCCATGCTTTGATATAGCCACCATACAAATGAACATCCGATTTACAATATTATTGCTCTAAAATGGACATTTTACATCGGATCTTGATCAAATTTTCCACACAATGTTACATTTATACTAGAAACACGCATTTTGAAAGTCATCTATATAGGTCAATGTTTTGTTATAGCCCCATGCAAATGGGCCCCCGGTTTAAACTATTATCGCTCTAGAACCCACATCTTACATTGGATATTTATAAAACTTTGCAGATCATGTTATATTTCAGTAAAGAATACCTACTTTGAAAGGGATCTATAAGGGCCTACTTTTTAATGTAGCGCCCTTACAAAAGGGCCCCTTTTTTATTATTACCTCTCTATAACCCACATTTTACATGGAATGTTTTCTAAATTTTGCACATTTTATTATATTTCAACTAGAAACAGCTACAATGAAAGTCAAATATATGGGTCCATATTTTAGTATAACCTCCATGCAAATGGGCCCCCATATTGCTTTATTACAGCTGAACATTATATATTTCAACTAGGAATACCTGCCGTGAATGACAACTATATAGGTCTATGTTTTTGGCACTGGCCCAAGTTTTGTAATAGGCCCCCTACAAATGTCCGTCCGAGTTATCTTGATTAATTTTTCCACATCATGTTATATTTATTTTCAGAATGCCTGCCTGTCTATGTTTTTAAATTCAATTGTGCCACCAATTTTTATTAAATGCTTTACATTACCATGGACCATATTAGTGGACCGTTACGCAAATATATAATCACCGCTCATATGCACCTTCCGATTTGTTTGTAACACTCTGGATTACAGCCAATCTTGATGAAAATTATTTAATATTTTTCACTAGGTGCAGCTACAGTGAGACTAGATCACAGCGATTTTGTTTGTGTAAAATAGTCACTTAAACAACCTGGGTTTAGTAATCAAAACGAGGCATATACGCAGGGAGTGGTGTTGGGTATCATATAGTCGGCCCCGCCCGACTTTAGCCTTTCCTTACTGGTTACAAAATGCTTTGGTTAAAAAGTTAACCGTATAATACTGGAACCTTATTATATCCGTATAATACTCGAACTTTATATTTTCCTTTCCATCTTAAAATAGCAGAAACTAAATTTAGTAGAAATTAGACCACGAAAAGGAGACACACAGATCGTCTTAAATGGCTTGGAAATGGCTTTTCCAATGAAGTGGAACATAATCTGAAATCTGTATTAAGTAACATTTCGAACATTTATGGATATTTATAAAACTTTGCAGATCATGTTATATTTCAGTAAAGAATACCTACTTTGAAAGGGACCTATATTGGCCCACTTTTTACTGTAGCGCCCTTACTAATGGGCCCAATTTTTATTATTACCTCTCTATATCCCCCATTTTACATGGAATGTTTTCTAAATTTTGCAGATTTTATTATATTTCAACTAGAAACAGCTACAATGAAAGTCAAATATATGGGTCCATATTTTGGTATAACCTCCATGCAAATGGCCCCCATATTGCTTTATTACAGCTGATCATTATATATTTCAACTAGGAATACATGCCGTGAATGACAACTATATAGGTCTATTTTTTTGGCACTGGGCCCAAGTTTTGTAATAGGCCCCCTACAAATGTCCGTCCGAGTTATCTTGATTAATTTTTCCAGATCATGTTGTATTTATTTTCAGAATGCCTGCCTGTCTATGTTTTCAAATTCAACTGTGACACCAATTTTTATTAAAACCTTTACATTACCATGTGGACCGTTACGCAAATATATAATCACCTCTCATATGCACCTTCCGATTTGTTGGTAACACTCTGGATTACAGCCAATCTTGATGAAAATAATTTAATATTTTTCACTAGGTGCGGCTACAATGAGTCTGGATCACAGCGACTTTGTTTGTGTAAAATAGCCCTTAAACGACCTGGGTTTAGTAATCAAAACGAGGCATATACGCAGGGAGTGGTATAGGGTATCATATAGTCGGCCCCGCCCGACTTTAGCGTTTCCTTACTTAATACTGGAACCTTATTTTTTTCGTATAATACTTGAACTTTAAATTTTCCTTTCCATCTTAAAATAGCAGAAACGAAATTTTGTGGAAATTAGACCACGAAAAGGGGACACACAGATCGTTTTAAATGGCTTGGAAATGGCTTTTCCAATGAAGTCTGAAATCTGTATTAAGTAACCTTTCGAACGGGGTATACAAAATTGAAATCGGATGACACTAACATACGATTATACGGTGTTTAAAATCACTCGCTTTATTTAAAAATAAAAATTAATAAAAAATCGCAAAAAAATGAATTTGAGAAAATTAAAATTTTTCTCCTACTCTTTTTTGGATAAAACACACTTCACGGATATATAATATTATGAACAACGGACAATAAGGACCACTTCATTGGACTAGTAATCACAAATCGTGGTCCAATTTCCTCAAAAATTCGTTTCTGTTATTTTAAGATAGAATGGAAAAAATTTGCCCCCTACAAACATTTAGAATGTATTTTGAAAAATCTCCTTTAGTACTTGGGCCACTCTAGTGTACACTGATTCTATAGTGTACACTCTAGTGTACACTATCGAATCAAGCTATTTATATTTATGTTACATCTACCTGTATGCGTATTCCGCGTAATTGGAGAGGTTTATACGACTTGAGTATTAAATTTTAAATGAATACAGCAATTGCTATAGAGAAATTAAATAAATGTCCTTCAGAATATATTGGAGTTTTCACATGTGTGCAAAGATTTATATTTTCTTATTGTCCCATGACTACTTTGATCCACTGTCTATATGTTATATTTATGCATTTTTATGTTTGTATGACTTTTTATGCATTCTTATAATAAAATGTGTCTTATGTCCGTTTTATTGGTGTTGAGATTTCACAATTAGTTTGTTTCTTCCTTTTTATTAATCATAAAAAATTAAAAAAGGCATTAAGGTGAACAATAATAATAATAATTATAATTATAATTATGAGTAATAACAATGATAATATTTAATAATACAAATTTGATTTTATTTATAACATTTTGTTGTTTACCGTTAATTATCCCTTAAATATGTATGTATTTATGTATATTATTGTTGTTTTTAATTATTGTATTTTCCCGGAAATAAACACATATGTATGATAGGGGGTATCCATTTAAATAAAGCCAGAGTTAGCATTGCTGTTTTATTTATCACCTCATTGGTTAATGAGGCTCTGCTTTTCGCATACCCCTAATGCAGTTGCAGTTGATTCATTCATTATATGACCTATTTTCTGGTGTAATTAATTTATTCGTTATTAAATTAATTATATTGGTATTAAACTTACATTGATTAAAGCGTTTATTTGATTTCATCATAAATATTGTTTTCGGCTAGAGTTAGTGGGACTTTCATAAATTGTTGATGGGTAACTTTTTTCTTAGGACTTCCTCCACAATCATACTGTCGTTACGCCAATTATAAAATAATGAAGGGTTGTTTGGGTTAATGCTTATAGGGCTTAGATTTAAGACGAAACCTTTATGTCCAAACTCACTACTTCACAATTTTCTGTTGCAGTGAAAATGCAAAATAAATCACAAATATATTTTTTATATTTGTAGTGAAGATTTCACAAAAAACACAATATTATTTAAAGGAGCAATGTAGTCCTAGTAGTTCCACTGTATCTGACTAAGAATGGAACTCTCTGATGAATTCCGTGTTAAATCAACGAGGAATTTTCGAAGATCTTCCGATTTTGCTCACTGAGATTGTGAGAATATTTTGTAGTTTAAAGAGATCGTATTCTGTTCGTACTTTACACAGTTCAGGTCCAAAAAATACTGTCGCACGGTATTATTCAAAAATAAATAACAAACAAATTTACAGTCCGTTTATATTTACTCTGTGAAGAAATTCACATGTTGATTAAAGAAGTTGTAAGTCTTTGTGGAAAGCAAAAAAATTGTGACCGAAGCGAGTATCGAAGCGGGGATGTCAGATTTGTAGTTCGTAGGATCGGAGAATTAAGATAAAGTTGAATAAAAGGCAATGACACGCACGACATTCAAATTTCGTCAATTCCATGAACTGCCAAAACTATTTTCCAATTAAATGTGCAATTAGAAAATGTTGGGTTTTATTCAAATATTTAATTGTGTGCTATTTTGTTGAAATTATCAGGTGCACTTTTCTTCTGTATTAACAAAAAAATATTTAAAATTTGAAATATGTTGTAACCAATGAAATATTAGAGCAATGCTGTTTTTAGGTGAAAGAGACATTTGCTCATAATTACCTTAAATTTAAGGTATTAGTCGCATCGATCGGGCTTATACTTAAAAAGGGTACCTTTATACCGCTATAATGATTTCCATCCTGTGAAAGGTTTCGTCAGGTTGCTTCGCAGCGACTTTTCAACAACATATCCTCTTTAAGTAAATGATTCTCACAAACGAATGAGAAATCGTTCCCGATATCACTTTTATACCCGAATTTAATAGTAATGAGATAGAGAGTGGAGGGTATCATATAGTCGGCCCGCTAAAGCCTTTCCTTACTTGATTTAATTTTTATTTGGTAAAAACATAAAAGATATGACTGTTGGAATAAACCCTCTTCCTCTACGCAAAATAAGTAGCAGAGTTGGCACAGTTTTGAAAATTTCTTCTAACATAATACGTTCTTTTTCGTCTACAATGCCAAATACGTTCAGCTCATTACATCAAAATCGTAAGACCTTAAAAAATGTCTCGTTGATGAAGTATGGCGTTCCCGTCATCCATCAACATTATATCTCTGAAAGTTCACTCGAACACATTGAATAACACTGAGCAGCAGTGACAGTTCCAATTCCGGCTTTCAACGAGGATATATTACGTGTAGTCTACTGTACTCTGTGGTTTCTATGGCACCTCACCTAAGTCCTCATTACAATCGTCTCTCTTCGTAATATTTAAGAAGCGATTTCATAAATATTTTTTCATAAACGCAAATATTTGTTTCATAATATGTATGAAAATTCGTAAATAACACGAAATGTTTCATAACATTGTTTCATAAGAATTTTACACTTCATAAAAAATTGATAAATAAACATAAATAGAAAATAGTTTAAAAATATCAAATAAAATTGATCTGCATTAAATAACAATTTCTTAATGATAACGAAGTTCGATTATTAGAGAGTAATGAAATATTTGTCATAACTACCAGTGAAGTATTTTATTATATTTATGAAAGGCTTCATAATACGATTTTTTTTTAATTTTTTGTCTACTTGCCTTAATAGACAATTTACTCTTATTTCTTACTTGCAAATGTTCGCCTTCAATGTCACCACATGTAGATTCAACCGCATTTCCACTTTCATTGTTGATGAATAAACTTTTTCCGTATTGACTCTGCTACTATTTGTAGGGATTATCCTATCCCAATCAGGCCGCCAGTGTTATTCGCTAGTGTTTGTGGGCTATCAATATGACTGCGAGCAATGCGTTTTACATTATTTTTCGATTTGATATTCTAATTGTTATTTTTAATAATTATGTACGATAATACATTTTGCATAAAATTGCATTGGATGTGTCGCCGCTATGCAATGTCAATGTCGGTGACACCAGCTGTAGCTCGTCATACATCTAATAAGGCCTATTTACATACATCGTTTTTTGTTTTTGTTTTTACTTCGATTATTAATACTTTCTTTTTTAAATATTTTATGTACATTGAGGAAAATTATAGATGAAATTTGTTTTTAGGTCGAGTCGATTGAGATTTACACAAAATACAAAATTTGAAAACAAAAAAAAAACACAAACATCTGCAATAAAATCTAATTTAGTTCCTTAAACTAAAACCATACTTAACAACTCAATAGTAAATGTTAACGATTGCTGTAGGGTGTCTCTAGATGCTCTAGACGCCCTGCTTACACTAGTCATTATGGTTTCACCACAACCTGTAGGCGGCCAACTGCTGGAGCTGTCCCGACATTAGGGCCGTGAGCAGTGCAGCACCGCCACCGACCACTGTCAATATGCTGCTCCTCATACTGGTGGCGCCATTGCAATTGTCCGTTTCACAAATCGAACAGTGGAATTCTTTGTCATCTTCAGTGGGCGGTTGCTCCGTGCGGCGTCCGTTATTGTAGTTGTTGTTGTTGCTGTTGTAGCTCTGGGAACCAACCCGTGTGTCTTCGTTCAACGCGCGCAGCTTGGACCGCAATATATTGCAGGCATCCGATTCGCCCGTATTCAGCTGACAGAATCGTGCCGTAACCAATCTATTGGTAGTACCTGAAAAGGTCGATGGTCAAAGGTCATGAGAAGTCCAATTAACAGAGTTCCGAGTACTTACGTTCTCTGGCCACCACCTTTTGACAGTTCATCAGCGGACTTTTATTGTCTCCTTTGTCGAAATATGCAAACTTGTTTAACTCGAAAAGCCAGGTGTTGATCGATCTCATCTTTTGCAGAGTGCATTCCTGCAAATAGTGGGAGGACACAATGTTAATTAGAATCATTTATGGCATATGAATGACAGGTTAGCGAATCATAAATAAGAAGTAAGGAAAGGCTAAAGTCGGGCGGGGCCGACTATTTTTATTTTTATTTTTATTTATTTATTATGAATTACAATACAAAGTAAATTTATATTCTAATTTTGGGTCCAGGGATTGAGCAGGGGTGACTAAGACCATTGTAGCTAGTTATTGCAGCGACAGACCAGAGCCTCTGGAGTGAATCGAACCCACGACCCCCACGCTGATAGCCGAGCACGCTACCAACTCGACTACCGCGCTCCAGATGGGCCGACTATATGATACCCTACATCACTCCCTGCGTATATACCTGGTTTTGATTACTAAACCCAGGTGTTTTATGGGGGCGGTAAATAATATAGGGTCCGCAAAATAACTTTTTTTTTTGAAAATGCTATAAAAAAACTACTGAATATTTTCTCAAATTTCTTTTTTTATTTGAAAGTACAATCCTTGCGGTTAATAATGGAAAATAATTTCATTCAAATGGCTGCTGAGAGCACCACACAAATAATAGTCCAACGGTTGAATAGTTGAAAAAAAAAAACGTTAGATGGCGGACCCTATATTTATCGAATATGGCAAAATTAATTGACTGTAATAAGTTGAATCTGAAGTGTTATGTAAACAAATCAGAAACTGCGTATTTTCTTTGCGTAATGCTCCACTTTTGCTGTAAGTGTTCCTAACTGAAATATAATGTGATGTAGAAAATATGTCTAAAATCGGGATCCATGGTAGGGCAGTTGTATTTGGAAACATTGACCCATATGTTCCAATTTTCGGGTTGGTATTCCGAGAGTAAATATAACATGATCTGCAAAGTTTGATCATCTACTGATGTAAAATGTGGACTCTAGAGCGGCAATAGTACAAAATGGAGTCCCATTTGTAAGGGCGCTAAATAAATAAGTGGAACCTTATAGATCACTTTCAAAGTAGGTATTCTTTATTGAAATACAACATGATCTGCAAAATATTATCAAGATCCAATGTAAGATGTGGGTTCTAGAGCGATAATAGTTTAAACCGAGGCCCATTTGTATGGGGGCTACACCAAAACATAGACCTATATAACTGGCTTTCAAAGTAGGTGCTTCTAGTCTAAATGTAACATTGCGTTTTAAATTTGATCAATATCCGAAGTAAAATGTGCAGTTTAGAGCAGTAATATTGTAAATCGGACGTACATTTGTATGGGGGCTATATCTAAACATGGACCCATGTGTTCAACATTCCCGTTAACTGTTTCTAGTTGAAATATAATACTATCCTGAAAATTTCGTCATGATCCCATGTAAAATGTGTATTCTAGAGCAATAATAGTGTAAATTATAGGGAAATTTCAATCTAAATCTGAACCGATTTCCTCCAAATTCAATACCAATCGTCCTTGTACCAAAAAATAATTTCTGCCAAATTTCACGACAATCGGACAACAATTGCTACCTGTACACTGCGAACAAGCTTAGATGGACAGCAGCGAACAAGCTTAGACGGATAGACATCATTAAATCGATTCTTAAAGGTGGGTCTAGCTCGATTATTTCCTGGTGTTACAAACATTTGGCGGAAAAATAACTTATAATACCCTAGTCCACGAAGTGTTATAAAGTGGGTATTAACATATTGTTTTGTTGTTGTGGGCAGATTTAAACAAAAACTTATTTTTAATATAATTTTGCGAAATTTCCGAATATCATATCATTTCATTTTCAACTTCTTCATAATTTATAGGACTTTCAAATAAAACAAACAAAACGAAGACATCTTCCCATATGCAATTTGAAAACCTATAAGGTACACTGAACGAATAATCCTCATAATATTTATGATTTTGTGATAAACTCAGTGGCAATTTTCATTAAAAAGTCGTAAAAAGTAGAATTTCTGAAACATTTCTTTGAAATATAGTTCTTCATTCAAATTCATTCATACAAATTCATTACTTCATTATTTTATAAAGAAACTTCATTATTTATATAAGAATGTTTCATAAACATTAATAATTTATACTGAAGTTTTCAATATAAACAAGACAAGTAAAAAGGCGTTAAGTTCGTCGGGGCCGAATCTTATATACACTCCAATTGTGATGTTTCATTATTATAATATTAATAGTCTTCTACTATATATAAATATAAAATTTCAAGAGTAATCAAAAAGTGAACATTAGTCAGCATTCTTCAAAAATGTGCCCTAAATATTATTAGGTAGAAACAATTTCCCTCAAGCTCGATTTTCCCCATTCGCAATTTCTTGATTCCAACTACAGCCTAAATGTCTGTACCATTTTGATAGGAAAAGTTCTAATATTGAAGATCCAATATGTTTCAGGGCGGAATATACACACATAAATTCATGATTTTAGCTACAACCGTTTAATTGGTTTAAAAGTACCAATTTAAAATTGGCACCTCTTATTTCCCGCATCTACACAGTGCAAATACTGACTATTATAATTTTAGCTTTAGCCGCTTGATTTGTGCCAAATTTAATCCCATTTAGATCCAGAAGGTACGAATATCGAAATATATCTTTATTTTTCGCGTCTACGCAATCAAAGAAATGTACATCATTATAGCTGCAGTCGTTTGGTTGGTACCATTTTTATCCCCATTCGACCCGTTTTCCGCCTAAAAGTACAAATTTCGAAAAAAATCCTTTTGGTTCCCCTCTTCAAAGTCAGATCAATGCATACACTGAATTTCATGATTTCAAGTTCAGCGGTTTGGTTGGTTCCACTTGTATCCCTCTTTTCCAATTACATTATTTAAAAGTACGGATTACGAAAAATCCCTCTGTTTTACGAATCTAGGCATGTACATACATTCCAAATTTCATATTTCTAGCTTTTGTTGTATCATTGGTACCATTGTTATCCCTTTTTGACTATTTTCAGTCCTTGATAGGGAAAAATTCCCTCTGAGCCGATTTCGCCCACTTTCTGTCCCAGCCGATCTGCAACCATAAGACACATTTAGGGATACTTTGAACCTCCTAGCTCATTTCGTTCGGAGGCTAGCGTGCTTTGAGCACACAAACAGACGGACAATGCTAGATCGTCTTAGAATTTCACCACGACCAAGACGACGAATATTTCATGGTGTTACAAAAGTAATGACAAAGTGAATATACCTCCATCCTTAGGAGGAGGGTATAAAAAGCAAAAAGATCTGACTTGTTGACTAACAAGTCGATGTACACCAGAATCTTTGCAATGAATATGTCTTTTGTACATACTTATATCGGAGTTAGCATAGGGGAAATGAGAATTGCTTGCATTCAAACGAATAAAGCCGACACACTAAAATCTATTTGTAAGTTTTGACAACAACCAAATCGTTCATAATATTTATGAAGACATTTAATAACACAAATATTTTATTGGTTATGGCATATTTCATAACCTTTAAGAATTTTTTATTTTAAAAAAATTGTATGAACATTTCACTTTATTTAGGAATTTTCATACATATTAAAAAATTTACTAAATTTATGAAAAACCTTTTATGAAATCGCTTCATAAATATTTTGAATTTCAGTGTACAAAGACACCGTCACTGCTTTTAAAATCATTTAGTACTACCCACTGCCAATGAATTCTGACATTTTCGTTGACAATCGTTTTAAAGGCAATTGTATGGATTTGTTCGCCAAAAGGCATAGGTCATTACCGCCAACCGCCCAATATAAAATGAAATGCGGCAGCCAAAATATGCACCAATGCATGGGAGGTCAGCCACCATTTAGGTCAAACAAGAGCCGCATTCGAGCAACAAATGTAGAAATGGCCTTCCGGAGTGCAGAAGAAGATGGCCATAAATTGAATTTATGAAAACAATATTTTCGTTTCTTGTGCAACGGAGAACTGCGCAAAAGGAAAGAAGCTGACCTTTGAAGACAAACATTTTTTATTTATTGCAATATTTTCCGTTCTGTCGTGTCTCATTAGATTGTTTCCCATTCTCTGGTATTTAAGGCTCACAAATAAAAGCGATTTACACTAGGGAGAGTTTTTGGGAGTTATTACACTGAAAGAATTATCTTCGTAATGTTTATGATATTGTCATAGCCATTAAAAAGTCGTCAAAGAAACTCTTTATAAAATCATTAAATTGTTAGAATCTTTACAACTTAAAAGGACTTTAACTTACATCAGTGTACATGCTTATATCCGAATATTTGTAATCCAAATATATTCTCAAGTAAGTATTTGCAAGTGATTTATGGGATTATTTCAAAATTTGCTAAAAATCTATAGAAATGGTTTATTGCCTTCTTTTAAATCATCATTTTTTTCAAATAGGGATAATTAAGAGGTGATAACAAAAAGTAAATAAAACTTTATTATTTCACTTAACACCAAAATCGAACAAAACAATTTGAAAGAATCAATTTTGTATACATTTTTTTGGACTTATCCTTGAGAAACGTCAACATATTGTTTTATTTAAATTATTAATTAACATAACCACTTGTTATCTCGGCTTAATGAAAAACAGTTCTAAAGGCTTAAATATGATCAGTTCTTAGATTTAATTCTTCGCATTGTTTTCTTCCCTCGGAACTTACTTCCCGCGTTTCTTGCCATTACCACAAAAAGAATGTTGTTGACGATCGACCATATGATCTTCAAGACAGCGCAGTCCACATCTCAAAAACAAGTAAGGAAAGGATAAAATCGGGCGGGACCGGGGCTATATCTAAATCTTAAGCGAGTTGCTTCAAATTAAATAGCGTTTGTCCTTATCCGGAAAAACTTCGGTGTGCTATGTTTCATTTGGTTCTAGCTACAATTGTGACCTGTACTCTGATTACAAGAACAGATTGACAGACAGACGGACATTGCTAAATCGATTCAAAAAAGGCGATCGGTATAATTAACAATGGGTCTAACTCGCCTCCTTTTTGGGTGTTACAAACAAATGCACAAAGCCATAATACCCTCGTGGAGTGTATAAATACATTACTGGTGTTGCTGGTAACGCCATCACTTCCATTCTTGGTTTTCTTCAGTTGTCAACTCATATTTGTACTGGAACAGATGGCAGTCCTTGCGCAAATAAATATTTAAATTCATATACATATGTGTTTTAATTAATTTAAGGTCCACCTATCTGGTGTGAACTCAAACGAACTGAAAGTATATATTTTTGACATACTTTTAAAGTTGTTTCTTTTCCCAATTGTGTTTAAATCTATAAATTATTTTAATTTTATAACAAAAATTTAAGTTATTTATTTTATTCGTTGTATACTCAAATGTCAAAATCGAATGAGCATGAAAGTTGGGCAACTTTACTTTTCGCTAATTGCAACGGTTTCAAGCACTCAGTTTTTAATGCATACTTTTAGGAATACTCAAGTAACATACCAAATACCAGTGTTACCTCTTGTCGAGTATTATTTTTTTCGTGTTGTGTTTCATATACAAAAGTAAAAAATATTTTATAGCTTTCTAACATATCTGTTGCTGCAAAAATTGAAAATGTTTGATGATGCTTAGAGTTTCATTTGAACAGCAAAACATATCGGACGTACTTTTATTTTGCTGTCAGAAAAATAAAAAAATTTTCTTCAGAATTTTTTTTCAACAAGAAATTTAATTTTCCCTGCTAATTTTTTCTCATTTGGAAAAAATCTACAATTAAATAGAATAAATTGAACATTTTATATTGTGATTCAAATCAGTGCTGGAGGAAATGGATCCTTCCATTTCTTCGGACCGGTTGAAGCAGAAAAAACCGCCCGATAAGGAGTTGGGAAGTCTTTTGAGGAATGCTGTTTTTCAAGACTGTTCTACTAGCATTCAAGATGAGAATACTGCTTTTTACAGAGCATCTATGGATCAAGATTGTACGAACATAAGTATGAGTAATTCGTTAGAATCCCTTAACTCTCACAATGGTTGTGAAAGGAATGTGTCAAAGTGCGGAAATTTGAATGCAAGCTGCATAGATGTCTCATTTGGTGCAAACTCCATTGATGTGACGCAGGAGAAAGCTACACATGTAAGTGGAATCACTGACTCGCAGACATCTCATGGCTTTGAGGTGCCGAATAAGAAGAAACGCTCATTTGTAGGCGCCTTTAGAGCAGATTTGCCATCCGGTAATTCTAGAAATAAGAAATGTAATAATGTTGATAAGGAACAGAATAGATTTGCCATTTTAGGGGACATTGATATTGAATCCCAACATGTCGAGCCGATTACATCTAATTTGAAAAATTCATCTTCAGTTAGGACTGCTGAAAGGGAAGTCACATACGAGAGGCGTTCGTTTTGTCCTCCGATTTTCCTCTTCAATGTGAAAGATCTCAAGGCTTTAATTGACCAGTTGAAGGCGAGAAAAGTAGTGTTTAGGATTGTAAACAAGTCACGGATTGTACACGCGGAGATGATGACCCTTCTTAGAAATAAGAAGATAGAATCTTATTCTTTCACTCCTAAGGAGTTGCAGAAAACGACTCTTGTTATCCGTGGGTTGCATCACAATATGGACGTGGATGTGGTTAAATCGGCCATTAATGATATTGTGCCAAATTCGGTTGAGACGGTTTCGAAATTCGAGGAAACATAATGTCGATACGGGTCTATACCTGGTTACGCTTTGCACTGGTGGTAACGGGGGTGAAGTCCGCAGTATTGGTCAGATTGACTATCAGAGGGTAACCTGGGAAAGGCCGGATAAGAAACAACGTGAGGTTCAGTGTTGGCGGTGTCAGAAATGGGGACATATGTCGAATAATTGCAATCGCTCGTTGGTTTGTGTGAAATGTGGCGAGGACCACCCACCAAGGGAGTGTTCTATGGAGGTAGGCTCTACCCCCTTTTGTGCTAACTGCAGGACTCAAGGCCATACATCGAATTGGAGAGGATGTCCGGCTTATAGGCAGTATGTTGAGATTAAGGAACTCACTAGGAATTCTGGAAAGAAAATTAAAGAACAGGCTTTGACGAACGTGGCTGTGGCAACTCAATCTAGTTTAGTGCGACCGGATAATTTGTTTTCTGATATTTTGAGATCTCGCCCTGCGCTACCGGGTTCTACTGAGAAACCACCTCTGATTCAGGAATTTTTGAAGATCGCGAAGGAACTGTGCGGACAGGAGAATATTGAAAGTAAGGTGGAACGTTTTGTTAGGAATTTTAAGAGCTTATCAAAGGAACAAGCTAAGCGGGAATGCTTGGGCTTGTTGAAAGAGGTTGTGCAGACTTATGGTCCGTAGATTTTTTAACCTTCTCACTTTTAATGTAAGATCACTAATCCACGCTACTCGGCGTGTTGATCTGTTAGATACCTTGAATTATGGTTGCATCGATGTTGCTTTTATTCAAGAGTCTAGGCTAGGTACTGGTCAGGGATTTTCTCTGGGGAACTATATTATGGTTAAGGATAATAGCGAATTAGGTGTTGGTATTTTGCTAAAATCTTCTTATAACTATTCTAGAGTGAATATTCCAGGCATCCCATTTCCGCATGTTTTTATTCGAATTGAGGTATTGGTGGACGGTTCTTTGAGAAGATTTTTATTCGGTTCTATTTATATCCCATGTAACTTTAATGGCGGCCGATTGCGTGACGGCCTTTCGACCATCGAACGTTTTTCCAGAAATTTTGATGGGACATTCGTTGGTGGGGATCTAAATTCGAGACACTCTTCCTGGGGCGATGTGTCAGATAATGACAATGGCAACAATCTTCTCAACTGGTTGCAATTGAATTCACTTTCCTTTGTTCGCATTTGTAATTCTTTTCCTTCTTATCCCAATGGTTCTTCTTTTCTCGATCATTTTTTGGTTTCCTCTGATCTTATTGATACCTATTCTTCGAATTATAGAGTATCTAGTCTTCCTTCTTTTTCAGATCACTTTCCTGTTAAATTGAGTTTAGATTTTCCGAATTTTGATATAATTGTGAATCAACCGCATTCTTTTGCTTATTATGAGAACACTGATTGGAATAGATTTCGCCATGACATTAGTTGTGATCTTCTTAATTACTATCCCCCAATTGACCGTAATTTGAGTAATGTCGAGATTGATCACTATGTGGAGGAATTCACTACTACCATTAACTTTATTGCTAATATGCATTCAGAGAGACGTGTGTATAGACAGTGCAAATATATTTTGTCAGATGAGCTGAAGAGATTGTATAGGATTAAGTTTTCATGGCAGAAGGAACTTAAGAAATTATATAGGAGACATTTGAACAGATCGAGCTCTGAGTATGTGCTTCTATCGAAACAAATTCAATTGTTGGGGATAATGATCAAGGAACGTACAGCTCAGGTGCAGGCGCAGACTTTTAAATCTAGATTACAGGGTATTCGACCAGGCCCGAGAGCATACAGGCAGATATTTAACGTTATAGGTAAGAGGAAGACTTCCCTTGCGGGGGACTTGACTGTTGATGGTATAACTATTACCGAACGTTCGCGGAAACTTGACGTCTTAAGAGACCACTTTGCTGGTGTTTATAGCGGGTCTTCTCCCATGGAGGATTTGGCTGATATTGAACGTTGTATAGGGTCCTACATTGCAGATACTCCTCCTTCAATTACTAGTTTTTCTGACGGAAACACTTCACTGAATGATCAAAATTCATCAGTATTTATTTCCACTAAGTTCCTCTTTGATTTGGTGAAATCTCTCAACGGTAAAAGATCTTCTGGTTCGGATAATATTTCTAATTTTCTTATTAAGAAGTTTCCTGTAAAGGCGATTGAGTTCCTAGTTATAATTTTTAATAATTGTTTGAACAATAGTTATTTCCCTGACTGTTGGAAGGTGGCGAAGGTTATCCCGATACCGAAGAAGGCCAATGTTACTCGGTTGGATAATTTGAGACCGATCTCCCTGTTATCGAACTTAGGAAAATTATTTGAGAAGGTAATGAGAGTGAAAATGGATATTGGAGTTAACACTGATTATATTCCGGATTATCAGTTTGGCTTCAAGGCAGGACATTCAACGGAACATGCATTGCTAAAATTTCAGGATGATGTCGTTTGTAAATTGAGGCAAAGGGTATGTACAGTAGCAGTGTCACTAGATGTGGAAAAGGCTTTCGACAAGGCTAACCACGCCGGTATAATGTACAAGATGACGAATATCGGGTTTAATCCCCACATGGTCAAGCTTTGTCGGAGTTTTTTTGACAACCGGAAATTTTTTGTTCAATGTGAGGGGTCGGAGTCGTCGCTGGCTGAGGTACGTTGTGGTGTCCCTCAGGGTTCTATTTTGGCGCCGCATTTCTATAACATTTATATGAGCGATTTCCCCCATCGATTTCAGGGATGCCAGGGGATTCTGTATGCGGATGATGCTTTGCTTTATGCTCACGCAGAGTCTCCTGACATTGCATTACTGAATCTTTCCCGTTATCTTGTGGTGATTAATGACTTTTTCTCACATTGGGGTATAAAGATAAACACTTCAAAGTGTCAGGCAGTTTGCTTGAGGAATGCGTCGGTCAAATGCAAGACCTTTGTTGTGCCACAGAGCAAGAACCTCAGGTTGTTTCTGAATGGACAGGAAATTCCTTTCACTGATAGTTTCAGGTATTTGGGTGTACACTTCACGAAACTGATGAAGTTTAATAAGCATGCAAGGCTGGCCCTTGAAAGGGCAAATAGAATCAAGGGTGCGTTTTCACGGTTATTGACGAGTAGGTCCTTACCAGTGGAAACTAAACTTTTGATCTATAAGGTGAGCATACGACCGCTGTTGCTGTATGCATTCCCAATTTGGTTCATCATTTCGCCAACGGTGATGAAGGAATTTTCTGTTCTGGAAAGAAAAATATTGCGTTTATGTATCGGCAAAAGTTTCCGGTCTGTGAACAGACGTTATTCGAATGAATATATTTATGAAAAGGATGCCGTTATTCCGTTACCGGCTTATGCACTGTATAGAATATCGTCATTTGTTAACCGCCTTCCGTCGGTCCCGAATTCTCTTATTGGCGACATTATTGACAATCAGGCTCTCTTCAACTGGTCTAACACCAACTATCTCTCACCACTCGGTATTAGTGAATCCGATTTGCTTTTTAGTTCCCTTTCAGCAACTCCGAATTTTTACATGATGTCCATGTTTGGCTCTCATCGAGGTTAGCGTATTCTCGTAATGAATTTACTTCTACACTTTCTTTACTTTTTTATAATTTTAGTTTATATTTTAGTTTACTCTTAGTTTTAAGATTTAGTTTATAAGATTTAGTTTTAATGATATATTTGTAAGAGTCTAACCTCTCCGTTAAATTAATGCCGGGAGCAAGCATGTAATATCTAATTTATAGCTAACACATATCGATTAACGTAACGCTTTCCTGTAAATATAAAACACGAGTTGTAACACCTTTTATGTCCATTAAAATAATACGCAATAGTTTTAAGAATTCCATTATAACATTTTTTTTTCTCTCAACTTGTCATATAATTATAAAAAAGTCTCAATAAACTTCAACTTCAACTTCAACTTGATGATGCTTAACATGCAAAATACATGAAGGAAAAGGGCAGTTTTAAAAGTTCTTTGAGACCAACTAAAGAATGTAAAGAATAATACGGAGGGCCCGCGTACAAAGGAAACATTTTCAAAAAGGTTGCAGCGCGAATTAAATGCAATTTCTTCAACTGTCTTCGAATTCCAGTATAATTTTAAATAAAATTGGAGCCATTATAGAAGTACACAAAGTCGCTACTAAGTTCCGCCCGCAGAAAGCAGATATTACAGTTCGCGAAGGATTGTATGTTATGTTTTATACCTCCAGATCAATTTTACTAACTTTCAATATCGATGACTTGTATGGCTACAATTACAAGAAAATATTTGGTCCCCTTTAATTTATTTTTCAGATTTTTTACTTACAAATCTCAGGACTTAACAACGAGATTTGAAAACTGTTTGAGGAGGGTTGACAGGCAAAATTCATGAATGAACTAGAAGTGAGTTCTTTGAATCAATAAAGTCCTTGACCGAAATATCATTGATTTTTCGTCCCAAAAAGTAGTATGACTAACGTGACCATATCTTATTGGACAAAACGCGGAATTTTGTAGATAAAATGCGGGATCGTGAAAATCTAACCAAAAACGTATATAAAAAACTGAGGTATATAATTATAAAGTAAAATGGTTGTGTTTAGAATATTTATGCAGCCAGTATGTGTTCAAGACAAAAAATACATTTTCCAATTTCGTGCTTTTAGGGTCGCAATACGAAAAGGTGACAAACATACAAATGGCTCTATCTGGAATCAATAACTTCATTGACTGTTAGGATTGCAAATAGTTAAAACTGGTTGAGAGGCATCAAGTTTTTGCCTAACAAGGACCGAAAATAACTTAATAAATAAAGAATATTTAGAGTATCTATTTAAGCACATTTTTTGAAGATTCCTGTCAAATTTTGAATACACTTGAAATCTACACATAATTTGTATTTAATAATGTAATAATAGTAAGCACTAATAAAATGAAAAAGCGGAAAAAACGCGATTACGCGGGATTGAAAATTTAAGCGGGGCTGGGCATCAAAAAGCGGGATAATCCCACGAAAGCACCTTAAGTATGTCCCATTACTTTAAAAAAAGTAGGCTAAGTATAGAATATTGTATTACAATGTAAAACCCTAAAAATAAATTGATAAATATATAGCTTTGGACAGTTTCAAGTCGCTTTGACAGTGGTGCACTATTGTCATAGCGACTGTCGTGCTGTGTTTCTCTGAATCGGCTTTTTATTTCAAGTGAGTCTATCATAAGTTAAAGGAGAATGACCATCAGTTAGGAGAGACAAAGAGGTGTCTTCAAATAATAGGTATAGGGTGGACCATTTAACATTTTAAATTTGAACTACCCATTACTTGGACTTTGAAAGGCAGAATAACATTAATCTTTTTTTCTGCATTCCATTTGACATTTCC
This sequence comes from Polietes domitor, assembly GCA_947397865.1. Classification (NCBI taxonomy): domain Eukaryota; kingdom Metazoa; phylum Arthropoda; class Insecta; order Diptera; family Muscidae; genus Polietes; species Polietes domitor. The sequence goes on along the minus strand of OX377619.1, from coordinate 91,629,901 downwards.
CAATTTCAGACTAACTCAATTTGAACCATGGAAAGATACACAATCGAGCAAAGCGTTAAAGTTATTCAGGCTTATTATGAAAATGGGCGTTCAAATCAAAATGCATATCGTGCACTTCGAAGATGATGAGGCACATTTTCACCTCAGTGGATTCGTCAATTAGCAGAATTGCCGCATTTGGGCGAATGACAATCCAAGAGTGGTTGTCGAAAAACCAATGCACCCACAAAGAGTGACTGTTTGGTGCGGTTTATGGGCTGGCGGTATCATCGGGCCGTATTTTTTCCAAAAAGAGGCCGGTCAGGCAGTTACTGTGAATGGTCTCCGCTATCGTGAGATGATAACGAACTTTTTATGGCCCGAATTGGACGATATGGATATGGACGATATGTGGTTTCAACAGGACGGTGTCACCAGCCACACAGCTAACGAAACAATGGGACTTTTGAGCGCCAAATTCAATGGCCGTGTTATCTCTCGTGGTGGCGATGCTAAGATCACGTGATTTGACACCGTTGGACTTCTTTCTTTAGGGTTATTTGAAAGAAAAAGTGTACGTCGATAAGCCAGCAACAATTCAAGAGCTAAAGGATGAGATAATTCGGCACAGAACCTCAATTATGCCTCAGCGTCATCGAAAATTTGGACCATCGGATGGAGATATGCCGCCGAGGTCGTGGCGGCCATCTGGCCGATATTTTGTTCCATACATAATTGAACCATACCAATATTATCATAATAAAAAGAAATGACAATAATTTGTGTTTTATTCAAAATCAACATCGGCCCTTAAAATTTAACCACCCTTTATTTGTTCTATTATTAAATGATAAAGTTTAACCTTTCCAATAATTTCCAGAAATTTTAAAAAATGATCAGTAGTTTTTATAGCCGATTCTATTTTAAAATTTTAAATGGCCCACCCTATATATTGGCATCAAGTCTGTTTCTGTTTTTTGTTGTTGTTTCGAGCCATTTCTGTGAAGGTAACGTCTATATTTCGTACTGCTCTTTCATAAATGTTTTGATTGTATTTCAAGACGGTCATAAAGTTTTGGAAATATCTCAAATGGTTTGCGTTTTATTTAAAAAAGTTGTCAAGTCCTTATTGGAAAACCCTTTATATCCCCATCTTCAGTGCACAAACTAAACGATTGTTATCTTGAGATTAGTTCATGATGAATTCTCAAACCACACTAATCCCTACATAACCCTGGACTATCAAATCGGTTATCACTGGTTTGACAAATCAACATACCTCGCTTCAAAAAACAACACAGCCCAACTACGCAAAGTAAAGTTTTGGCTGTACTTCGGCCAGGTTGAAAGATCTTCTCCTCTGGAGAATGTCCAAAACGAGTTACTCCAGGATTAAAGATTTTCTACTCTGGGATATGTCTAAAAATCGGTGCTTAGTATAAAAACGGAATTCTGAATTTGTATCATTATTCTTCGTTATTTTTTCACCATGAAAAGTTTCTAAAAATTATGACTATCTATTGTATTTTCATTACAAATAACAAAGACAACACGCTCCATGCTCGGTATTTAAACCCTGTTAAGGAGGTAGAGCCGATTGAAAGGTATCATATATTTCCCCGATTTGAGCATTTGCTCACACAATATTCGATGCTGGCAATAAATTGAGCTGAACATACATCCATATATAAATTTATAGTACAAACACAGATTGAGTTCAAAGTAATAAAGGCAAGATACGTATTACAATTTTCGAACAATCCTTTGGAATTGTGTTGGTTTTTGAAACCGATTTCGACAATATGAGAAAGTTAACAATGTACGAATGAATGTAGCTCCCATCTCACACATTTGAATTTGGATTTGAATTCGACAGAGTGGCAAGAAAGGATGTTTGTGAATTGTTCTCTAACTTTCGAAGCAATAAACTTTGGCAATAAATTCTAAATATCTAAATGCCGTGTGCCCTTATCTAGGAGCGATTCCATGTGTGCCACATAAAGGCCATAAAGGATTTGAGCGTCGGCAACATCTTCCGCCTGCTGATGATCTCTGCACATCCGATTCGATTTCATTAATAAGGATACAACAAATTTGTTTTTATGATTCACGAAATATCGCCGTAAATCCCAACACATCTACGAACGTATTCCGGAGTAATTGCAGGTGATGGTAACAGCCGCCGCCTGGTTCTTATCTCCAAAAAGGTGCTGTTTAATGGCGCAACGCATATGAGTATTTTCGCCATTAAACGTCGTTTTTTATTTTTTCTTAGATTCGCATAAACGGATATTTCTGCATCTCTTTCCTTGCGAGGGAAAACGTACGTTTGGCGTGAAATAGAATATTTGCCCAGCCCTTTAAACGAAAATTTATGGTGATAATTTAAATTATAAATTATTAGATATTTTGTATTCACGTATCCATTCGGCATGCGTGAGTTTGTTCACACATCCATACGTAAGTATGCAATTGCGAATATTGTGGAAATTATTTACTTCTTGCAGGGTAATTATCGTGTCAATTTATCTTCCTTATGTCATTTGAAAAATGCCAAGAAAAGCACAATATTTGAGCCAGAGAAAAAAGGCGATGAATATACGTTTAAGGTTTATGAAAAAAAATATGATTTCTAGAGTAGAGGAAGCCAAATCAGGAGCGACATTTGTATGGGGGCTATACATAAATCTGAACCGATTTGCCACACTTTCACTATGTTTCTAGTTGAATTATAAGGTACTGTGCCAAATTTGAAGATTATCGTTTAAAATATGTAGTCTCTAGAGCGGAAAAAGTAAAATCGAAATTTGTAATTAAATATAATTCGTCCTTGGCCCGCGAAGATTATTTGTGAAAATTTTTGTTACGATAGAACAATATTTGCGACCTGTACTTTGATTGAACAGAGAGACGGACATTGATTAAGTCAGACTCAGAAAGTGATTTTAAGCCGATTTGTATAATAATTTCGTTTCCTTTTGGTCGTTACAAACAAATACACAAACCCTACCCTAGTGCAGAGTATAAAAATGTCCCTTAAAATAATGGTTAACTATTTTTTCCAACATAAACGCAAATTCCCTAAGTGGACAAACTATGATCAAAAAGTTGGGATAGTTTTAATAAAACTGTCTTCATGCCTTTTGTAGTGGCAGAGATGTGGTAATATTTTCTGAAATAAGAAGTAGAAATGGGGACGTGAGAGATTTTTGACTCTGGTTCACACACGTTCACGAGGAAAAAATTGTATCAAGAAAATTTTTTAGTTAGTCACATTCACCCATGCTCACGTGAGCAAAAACAATTAAAAATGGCATTAAGTTCGGCCTGGCCGAACTTTTTATACCCTCCACCATGGATTGCATTCCACAGGGGCTGTCGATTTTCGAATAATTACAGTAACATTACAGGAATATGTTAAATTTTTTTAATGTAGCCAAACCAAAACAGATAAAAATATTGTAAAAATAATATTATAAATAAATATAAAATTTTGATTGTTTACACTATATACATCGAAATAATACTCCAAGTCAATTGAAAAAGCTACAGCCGTTTGGTTAGATGTAAAGAGTGATTTTTTTGAGGTTAGGATTTTCATGCATTAGTATTTGACAGATCACGTGGGATTTCAGACATGGTGTCAAAGAGAAAGATGCTCAGTATGCTTTGACATTTCATCATGAATCGTCTTACAAACGAACAACGCTTGCAAATTATTGAATTTTATTATCAAAATGCGTGCTCTGTTAAGAAAGTTCATTGCGCGCTTCCATTTTATGGTCAGTTTAATCGACCCACTGAAGCGGCTATTCGGGCTATTGTGACTAAATTTCGCACCAAATTTACATTGTTGGACATTAAACCACCAACACGCTTACGTAGAGTGCGAACTGAAGAAAATATCGCAGCTGTATCGGCCAGTGTTAATGATGACCACCAATTTTCGATTCGTCGCCGTTCGCACCAATTGGGTCTCTGTTACTCAAAAACGTGGAAATGCCAAAATTGGACTAAGCGGATGGACCACCTAAGACGCAGCCGCGGTCAACATTTAAATGAAATTATCTTCAAAAAGTAAATGTCATGGACCAATCTAACGTTTCAAATAAAGAACCGATGAGATTTTGCAAATTTTATGCGTTTTTTTTTTTAAAAAGTTATCAAGCTCTTAAAAAATCACCCTTTATTTCCATCATATTTTAATTCCAAAAGTATAAATTTTGAAAATCCATTATCTCTCGCGTACATAGTGCAAGATAACCTAACTTCATGGTTCTACTAACTTTTGTCGTAAAACCAACGAAATAAAATACGGATTTGGAAAAAGCTTTATTTTTAGTGTCTACGCAGTCAGAGGAATGTATACACCGAATTTCCACTTTATCCTTTAAAACAACGAATTTCGAAATATCTCTTTCTTTTACGTGTCTACGCAATCAGAGGAACAGACGGACGGACGGACATGGACAGATCGTGACCAAAACAAAAGTCGTTTTCGCGGCCAACAATTCAAACTCGGATTTCAGCGAAACCTGTGGCAATATTTCAATGTGGCTAATTTTAGAATGTTGCGCACTGATGTCTCTTAAAAATGGTTTTGATTATATCCAAAAATTATTAATACTTTTTTGTAATTTAACTTTAAATCCTGCGGATGCGTATTATCACATAGAGTAAACGTAGTGCGAAAACGATCCATGGTTAACCGAATTAATTGCTCTGATGGACGAATGGACGATTATGTCGACCATAAAATGGACTGAGCTTGCGGTGAACTTCGCGAACTGAACCATTACTTTCGAAATAAATTTGCACGATTTGCAAGCGTTGTTCTTTTGTCAACCTGTTCATGATGAAATGGCAAACCAAACTAAATATTAATCACTTGACAGCTGACAAAATGGCCGCCAGTTAAAAAAGTGATGTCAACTTAAAGTTCTATACCTCAATAAAAATCACCCTATATAATTGTTTTGCATTAATTAAATTTGATTGTTTCTCTACGAAAATATGATAAAACAAAGTGTACAAGAACTTTTAATTTTCTGGTCTTGGTGGACCTTTCTGCGGAAATGACCATATGTACTTTATAGGGTCTCAGGTCGATATTTCAAGGTGTTACAAAAGGAATGACCAACATAGTATACCCCCATCCTGGAGGTGGAAGGTATACAAATATTTAATAAACATTTGTTAATTTTGAGTATTTTTGAAAATAAAACGTTTTTGTACCGGAAAATAATCAATTTTGCTTTCGATTTTAAAAACGGGTCATTTGGGAAGTTTTGTCATAAGAAGTGTATAACTTCTGATTCAAGTAGTACACTCGCACCAATTGATTTTTTATAACAATATAAATAAGTTGAAAATACTGTTAATACCGCTAATAAAATGCGAATCCATCCTTGCCAAAAATATGAAATATGTTTCTTGTAAATCAAATAGCTCGGGAGATATGCTTGTTGATATCAGATAGCTCTTAAACTAATTGAGATACACACACATGCATCGTACTTTTTGTAAGTATTCGCTAGCATTCACTATAAAATTTGCACGTGGCCGAGATCTTCAACTGAGGTAGCCAACAAATCAGCTAGAGATTCAAAATATTATAAATAATCTGGAAAACATCTGCACTATAAGCATACAAAATATCATCAACATAAATTTGTCCGTTCAAGAGTTACAGAAGAATTATTTTAAAATGTCGATTTGGCAAATGGCGAAAAATTTGGTTCATACAAATATCGGTTCATATAAATATACTTCCTGATTTGGTGTTTTATCTCGTTCTATTTTGGATAGATTTTCCACTTTCCCTTACCCAGGAACATCTATAAAGAAAATGGCCGTCATTGAAATGTTTTTCCCGACTTGATTTCGTAGCGCCTTAGAAGTCTTAATTTTTAATTTTGCAACACTATGCATTTTGGATTAATAAACTCAAATATTATATATATATATATATATATATATATATATATATATATATATATATATATATATATATATATATATATATATATATGTATATATATATATATATATATTACTTAAATATTTTAACTTAAAAATTTTTCGTCGAAGGTAACTTTACTATTTTTTTTTATGAAACTACTAGCAGTGCCCTCTGCTTCACACGCGGAAAAGTCAGTTATTTGTTATCAGTTTTATCCATCTATGTTTTTTGATAGTATTTATTAAATTTTGGATATAGATAAATGTAAAATAGTAATTTGGAAATCTCCTATTGGATAGCAATCATACACAGTCAGCTGAATTCCGTTCGTATGTATAATTTTTTATCATTTTCTACCCAGTTTCGAAGCAAAAAATTACAACCGCAGAGCCTCGATCCATTGTTTCTAGATGCAACTGGCCATTTTATAACTTTACAAAAAGTACACACTAATACAAATCCAATTTTACTACGCTTCTACATGGTCAGAGGAATTTGCACATCAAATTTCACGATTCTATCTGTAATACTTTAGTTTGGTACCTCTTTTATCCCTTTTTGTGGTGCTCACCCCTTAAAAGTACAAAATTCGAAAAATTCATTTATATTCCAAGTCTACGTTGTCAGAAAAATGATAATACCGGTTTTCACGAATATAGCTGCATTGCTTAAATTGGTACCATTTTTATACCTTTTTGTCTCTTTCCTCCCGTAAAAGTACAAATTTCGAACTATTCCTGTTTGTAGCTCGTCTGCATGGTAGGTGCAAGGCACACACCGTTTCATGTTTCTAGCTACTGCCGGTTAGTCAGGGCGAAGGTTCGATGTTTATCCATTTTTGTCCCGTTTCTCCCCCTAAAAGTACGATTTTCGTAAAACCCTTCCTTAGTCCGCGCCTCCGTTATATTTCATGGATCTGGCTTCAAGTATACAGGACTATGGACTAAAATACTGGGTTTAGTAATCGTAACCAAGTATAAGCGCTGGTAGTAGTGTAGGGTATATATAGTCGCCCTCCCGACTTTAGCCTTTTCTTACTTGTTATTTCATGCGTTGTTCTTGTCGTTTATTTTTCTAAGAGAACTCTCGAGTTAGTCCTATAAAATCTTTAAAATCATACTTTTTGCAGAATTAATAATGTTTATTTTTGTTTACATATGTACCAAGGAATATTTAAAAGGGAACCAACAAATTCGGTAACTTGGGTTTGCGTAGGAAGGTGAAAACAAAAGTGAAGTCTCAAATTTCAATTGTTTGAGTTTCTTGTAATTCGAAATTGTTTAAAAATTCTTCTTATTTCTATAGGATTTCTTCGAATACAAGAAAAACTGTTTTTGTTATTCGAAGAGATATATATTAAAGATTTTTAAAATGAAGAAACCATTTAAAAATATTTTTTGACATGAGAGGGTTAACAAAGACTTTATGGCCTCAGCCGTTTGGTCTGGGCGCTGATCAATGATAAGTCAGTCAGTAACGCAACTCTTTAATATATATATATAGATAATCCAGATCACGTATGTTTAATTAAATGTAATTATGAAGAGTGGTCATCGAATTTTGAAGGCCATACCCATTTATAGGGCGAGGCTACCAAAATTATTATGTAGCGCAGCAGTGTTCGGCTATTTATCTAAATACATACATAGACAATGCATGAAGTGAAATCAAAAAATCTGTATAAATTAGCAATCTTCAAAAAATTTACCTAAGCTTTAGTCTTATTTTCAGTCGCCGAAAGATTTCCCTTTCCTTTGGGTCCGATTTGGCCCTTTATTTTGCGAGAGTACGCAGTCAGAGGAATGTACACACCGAATTACATGATTTAATTTCAGCCGTATGATCGTACCATTTTTATCCCTATTTTCCCACATCATCCCTTAAAAGTACGAATATCAAAAGATGCATTTATTTTACAAGTCTGCGCAGTTATAGGGATGTAGAAACTGCATTTCGTGTTGCTTGCCTTACTCGATTTTACGCCTCCTATTGTGTAATGCTAGTTTTTATTAAATTAAAATTCAATTTGTTTTCAGTTTTCCGGAATTGTAACAAGTGAAGATATCAGAGCTTCCTCATTTCGCAATGAAAGTTCTTGCTGGGATATATTTACTGCCTGCTTTTAATGACACCAATTAAATTTGATTGGAGAACTGTTGCAGAAAACCGTCCGAAAGGTAGTTAGTCTCGATAAAATATTAATTCAATTTATGCCAAGTTAGTTGTGAATAAATTTAAATACATTGGGTATATAAAGGAACACACACGAACATATTCGCATAATATAATCGAAATCGATATAAATAGAGCTGCAGTTCGTGCTCCGGGCGAACAGCACAGCACACAGACACTGACACTATCAATCAAAATCCTGACACAGACGAAATAACGAGCAACATTTCCTGCTCTACGAACGAGCAGGTAATCATCCTACCACTGAGGCAGGCACTGATGGATAACAGGTATCCTGGTATGCTCGGTAGGCATGTCATGGATTGGATGGAGAATATGCCACTCGATGTAAGACAATATCAATAAAACATTGATGACTCTTTAATGTGATTTTGAACGACTTTCTAGTGGAACGAATGACAATTTACTGAACAGCCAGTCCGGATGGAGTGTGTTCTATGAACTCACAGTTGTGAACATAAATGGGAACGAGAACGTGGTGGCTAACCGAGGCCGCAAAAGGGGATCCTTGAGAATTCATTTAAATGCAAATTTCAACTGTGGACTACTCACTCTGTTCAAAGTTAATTCCTCTCTTTCATTGTATTTCTGTATTTCTTTATTTCCATTGTTAACAAGGAAACCACAAAGACTTGATAAACAAAATTTTATATTCACGACAAAATTATTCAAAGATAAAGGAATCGTGAAAAGGAAACTCCCCCCGCCCCGGCCATATAGCAGACCTTTTCCTTAATTTGTCTGCCCTTATTTTTGGGATTCGAAATGTGTAAAATCATGCTGTGAACACAACGAAACATGTGTTGGGGAGCGCAGTGGGCATGTGAGTGGGAGGTCCATGAAAATATACTGTTAAAATATGCCAAGATTTAATGGTGGCAGCACAAAAAGGTCAACCGTGTCACCTGTGAACCAAGAACAAAAACCGTAAAACAGGTCAAAAGAATTTCCCAAATCTTTACACACTTTCCCCGCATCTCATCACTAGCGTGTATGTGTTTTTGTGGGTGGGTGACAAACGAAGTCAATGAATGGGAAACACATTAACAGAAATATACAGTGGCGCATGTTTATAGAGAATATCGGCTAGAAGGCATTTATGTTTAGAACCAACTAGTTTGCTAACATTTCTCAGATGAATTACTATCGTGGTATAAAGACAAAACGAAGACATGGCCAAATAAATATAAGGACATGCCCATTTGACTTCAATTCATTAAAGTAAAATAAACATATGGAGCTCGCTGCACAGCTCATGGACTTAGAAAGTACCCCTGTAGATACACCGTGCGACACTTATTTTAGGTCATGAGTTTGTCTATAAAATTCCGAAATTTGATACCAAATATATTAAACTCGGTTTTCTGGAGGCCATGTTGCTCCTAATTCAATTGAAGGAGATAATCTACTATGAAAAAATGTTCAAAAAAGGAAGAAACAAAAATAAAATTTCGGATAAAATAAATAAAATTATTCCTCATCGTAATCCTTTTGTAACAGTTCCTTTTCGTGAAACATCTCGTCATCATTGATAAACAGTTAGGATAGTAATAATATTTCCTAAAATAAATAATGAATTGTAATATTGATGAAATCTTTTTACTATATCTGATACAAGTCTCAGGACTTGCCATATTTGAAGGATCCCAGCAAAAAGAGAGCACCCAAAGAAGTGCAAAAGATGTTCATCTTGTGATTTGGAATTAGTGAAAATTGGGATCTTCACCAATGAATTTAACATGGAGTGGTCATAGGAGGGATGTCCTTTATTTTAGAAGAGTTATTTTAAAGTGTTGCAAGGGAACCACTTTTTCATATGTTTCCATTTCAGTTTTAAAAAATCCGCCGCTACCGGTGGTAGAACAGGGGACCTTCCGGTTGCTACTACGGCACTCCAACCATCTCAGCTATCCTCTTTTGTGAGTGCTTAATAACTAAATCAAGCCATTTTGTTCGTTAGAAATGACAATAGGAAAATTAAAATGCTATTCGTAAAATGTTACGGGATAATAGCATATTATAGACTTTTTTGGAAGCCGTTTAAAAAAACTTCCTCAAAAGCGGAATTTCGAGATGCGATTTAAATATGCTTCCTACGGAAGTACTTTCATTTTTTGTTGGGATTTAATTATTCAACAATTTATTGTAATTTTTGTGCTTGAGACAATTTCTCACAAATAAAATACTACTACTCCTTGGTAAATAAACCAAATGATGGGTCTATCTACCCTCCTTGTGGGTGTTACAAAAAATGCACAAAGCACTAATACCCTGGTGGAAACATATCTTGAGTCGCGTGATTTTTTGCAGTTCATTACCCACTGTACCTTCAGTACAGTTCTATGAATTGGTTATAACTACACTTGACTGTATTAAGTTATAAAATATTTGATAAAGGTCTCAGCACAATATTTAAAATGGGGAACACGGAGAAGGACGGACGGATATACAGATAGAATTAAAACTTTAGCAAATGTAATGAAAATAGAAAATTAATTTAATGACAATAAGGTCACCGGCACTGCACCTCTGTCATATAGCAAATAATTGAAAGGGTCCAATAGGAGAACACAAATATGGTATGAGGGTTCAAGAAAAACAAGTAAGTAAGCTTCAGTCGGCTAAACCGACTTATATATTAGGGCACGATAATTTGTGTGTATGGTATTCCGATCATCATTAAGAAGTTGTAACAGCTTTAATTTACGTAGATTTGCGTGATTTGTATGGGAAGTGGTGGAAAGGACGTGCACACCAGCCAGACAGGCGGACATGGCTCAAACACCTTAAAGAGTCGTGATCCGTTTCACGTCCAAACATATTTAGGGTTTTTAATCACTCCTTCAATGCGTTACACGTTTTTTCTGTCCCAAATGATATATACCCTCCTACTCTGTAGATTGAGGGTATAATAAATGTGCAGATTACTTTTAGAAAATGTGTTCTGACATAGACTCCTTACAAAAGCGTCAATTGTCTCTGGCTTGTCTGCGTAACACTTATCTTTGAGGGCACCACACAAATAATAGTCCAACGCACATAGGAGTATTTCACATGTAAACCCGGACAAAATTGAAAATAGTGAAGTTAATCCTATTGCACCTAAAATACACTTTTTTTAACCTTCGATAACCGTTTTATCAAAAGGCGGGGGTCTGCCTTCCCTCAACTCCCCCGCACATGCACCACAGCATCAATCGTAACCCAGTCAACGTACTGCACGCGTGTCTTTATTCTCGGCGCTCTCGTTTATGTTTATCAGTTTTCTATGCTAAAATGGCTTCGTGTAGCAAACAACAGGAGATAAACTATCCCGACATGGATATAGAAGGTAAGTAATATATACTGAAGTATATTTTATTATGTTTCTTCCGAATTCTCTACTTGTATAGCTATAAATAAAGAGCGGCACTTTTTGACTCGTTTTTTTAAAGGAATTTTAAATACATTAGTGTTTTTGTTTATGTGTCGCGCCTTGTCGTAGACTCTAAGGAAGTAAAAACATGAATAAAAAGTCCCCCCAACGCACCCCATATTTTTTTATAGTACTTCAAACTGTATGGGGAAGATTATAATTATATTGACAAAGCTATTTTTTTTTGTTTTCTTTTGTCATAGATCCTTCGGATAGAGTGAAAAAAATCACCAGAATGGAGCTTTATAATATTATTAAAGAGTTCAAAGGAAAGATGATTGAAGAAAAATTTTCGTTGTTGGAAGAAAGACTTGCGCAACTAACTTCATGTCCACCCGAAGAAACTAGTGTTCTTACCCGTTCTTTGAAATATTTCAAGACCAGTTTCAAAGAAAGGTGGTCGGCAGCGCGCAATACTGATAAAAGATTCGTAGAAAACAATATGGAATGGCTTAATGTATCACTGGAACTACCAGCTTGGACCCACAAAGCAGGCCGACCCAGAAAAGAATTCGGAGAATTGTGTGATCAAAGCAAGCGTCGAAGAACAAACGAATTACGAGACCGGGTACCTGTTGCAGAATTGACGTACGCTGCAAGCGTGAGTCAATATACTTCGAGAAATGTTGACGCGTCTAAGATTATGAAAGATATTACGTCAACGCCTACCAGAGCTAAAAAGTTCCGAAAAGCAATATCGTCAGCTAAAAAAGTTCCAATTGCGAGAAAATACACACCACAAGAAGCATTAGCGTTATTTGTAGAAGGAAATTTTACAAGAGGGCAGTGGGAATTAATACAAGGTGGCCGAAAAGAAATCTATCCTTGCTATTCGCTTTTACAAAAAGCGAAAAAGGAGTGTTATCCTGACACTGAATTCTGACAGTTTCCACGACGAAGATGATGAGAACCAACTCAACTGTGAACTCGGAGACAGTGATTCAAATTGATTTTTATACCCTCCACCACCAGGATGGGGGTATATTCACTTTGTTTTTTATTGTTTTTCTTTTAAAATAAATGCTTTTTAAAATAAATGATGAATTATTGACTTTTATTTCATAAAATAGCAAAATAAAGTATAAAATAATTTTGTCCGGTTTTACATGTGAAATACTCCTATGTGCAACGGTTGAATAGTTGAAAAAAAAAAACGTTAGATGGCGGACCCTTATTATACCTACATTGCACTGAATGCCAATGCAATGTTTTCATGCTATTGCGTTTATTTGAAGTAGATGACAAGTCCGACGATCTAATCATTTTAGTTCAATAAATCAATCCTAAGCTAAAGCTAGAGGCCAGTAACCTCTTGACGTGGAAGATAACACTCGGAAAAATGGCATTCCTAAATCGAAGTAAAATCATACTCCAATTATTTCAAAAATATTACTCCTGTTTAGTAGAAAATTCCTTAAAAGTGGGAAAACTAATAAATGTCAAAAAAAAATTCACAGTCATAGTATATAATTCATTTATTACATCTTTTCAAGATTATAATCAGAACATACAAATTTATATTAAGAAATGTAAAATCATATTAGGAACATATAAATTCATAATGAGAATTGTAGTTTATATTAAAAACTATTAATTCATAATGGGAACATACCAATTCATAATGAGAAATACAGAAAATCCAAATTCATAATCAGAAAATATGAATTCATAATGTGACCATTGATAAAATATATGTTTCAATCGAATAATCCATATCTGATTATGAATTTATATTTTCTCATTATCAATTTGGATTTTCTCATTTTGAATTTATATTTCTTATTATAAATTTGTATCTTCCTATTATGAATTCATATTTCTCAATATGAATTTACATTTCTCATTATGAATTTACATATTCTGATTATAAGTTACATGTTCTCATTATAAACTTGAAAAGATGTAGAAATGGGGTAGTAAATGTACTTAACATCATTACAATTGATTAGATTCACTTACAATTGATTAAATTCATACATGTGCTCAAGATAATTGCCTAAATTTTTAAAAAAGAAAATAATGATAAAATATTTTGTATGGAAACAATTAAACTTAGGTCATTTTAGCTAAAAAATATTGTGAAATCATAAACATCGAAGTGGCCATTCGAGAGATCCCTTGAAAATCGGAGCAGCCTACAATTTTCTGTATTTCTTCATTAGCCCTTCCTTAATTGTGAAAACTGTCTATGATAAATTAAGCATCGAACACCCACTTTTACACTCGACACCGGCGTGTAAATGTGTGGCAGCCTTTACTCCGAAGCCTAGAACTCTACGCGTCTACGCCAAAACGCACGTCGCACGGTGGGCCAGATTCATAGTTTTTTTTTGACAAAAAGTACGAGAACAATTTAATCGGGTTTTTTAGAATATAGACATATTGAATATGTGGTATTCTCCGCAAAACGGATCAGAAACTACACTTAGATTTTGAATAACGTTTTTTGTCAATTATAAAACTTTTACAAAGTTTATAAGAAAATTAAATTATTTTTAAAACTAATTAATTAATACATGAATAAAAGAAAAATTAATTTCATACACTGAAAAAAGTTATTTTAGTTTCTTAATGTAGCAATATTCATCAGCCACCCTGTATATCTGAATCCTGGATAGAGAAAGTTAAAATACATGCAATTGCAGCCGCAAGTTTTGGTTTTTTCAACAATTGAAGCGATTTTCGCGACTGACTTCATATATGTTACAAGCGACATTGGATTCACAAACAAAAATTCAATAGTATCCCTAGCTAGATCGCAAGAAAATGATAAAACAAAAATGTCATGCATGGAAATCATTTTAGCCATATATCCCGCAAAAATTAAAATTTTCTAAAAATATCCAATTTTTATTCTTTATATACCGTGCCCTATTGCAATATCAACTTTATGTAAAAATTGGAAAATACACTTTTTACAATAAATCTTATTTACATATTTGGGCATTAATGGCTATGTGCTTATTTCAACATTCATAGTGCTCAATTAAAATAAAACCGCGAAAAATAGGAAATTTTGAAAAATACTCCGTTTCAGTTTTTTCTATATCTTTCGATTCGTATGAGATCCCATGAATTTGGTTTGGGCTACTTCAAAGCACCTTGGTTTAGTAATCCTAACCAGGTAAAAGCGCCGAGAGTGACTTAGAGTAGAATATAGTCGGGCCGCCTGACTTTAGCCTCTCCTTACTTGTTATTTCATGTGTTGTTGTTATCGTTTATTTTTCTAAGAGAGCTCACTTAACCCGAAAGCATGCGTAGGACGGGTGGTCCTAGGGGCCCATATTTTCAGTGTGGCTATAAATATTTTTTTTGGCTTTTTAACTAAAAAGAAATTGGGGTGGCTATAGCCCCCCAAGAAGAATACCCCTCCTACGCCAATGCCCGAAAGGACATGGAAAGAGTACAGATCGTATGTATTTGTATGACCGCTATATGGTCACGCATGATCATCATTTCGAAAATCTACGAAGCTTCGCTAAAACAAAACATTTTCAATTTAGTTTTGAAATTATTGAGAATTGTTAGCAATGAACAAAAATGAAGCAACAACTAAATCAGAAGTTCGTTTCGAAAACTTGCTGTGTTTAATAAAATATTGATCATAAATGAATGGCTGTTACCCTTTAACCACTAGTAACGAGATATAACATATTTTGTTATGAGAATTTTGGTTCTAGTGTAATTTTAGGCTGAGAAAAATTTATCTGAGCTCCTTTTGACGAAAATTGCGCCAAGTGGAAAATTATAAACTATGTTTCTATGACAAAATTACTGATTACACTCAGCAAAAAGTATGTTTTAAAAAAAGTTTACTAAAACTGGGTCACTGAACTTCGTATGGTGCTTAAGAAATATTTCCTCGTATCAAGTACAAACTTTTCTTTGCACGTAGGACTTGATTTGAACTTGATTCTAGTTTAATTTTTCCCTAAAGCAAATGAAATTAACTCAAACTGAGCAAGATTTTGTTGAAATTTTTCTGAAAATTTTTTTAAATTTTTACTCAATTGAAACGAGGCAAAATGGTACACATCAAACTAAAACAATTTTTTTGAAAATCTTACTATTAGAGTAAAATAAGGTAAGATGTAAAAATGATCCAAACATTCTTTAAGTGTTTACAAATTACCATAGTATGGTATAATGGTGTTGTGATTGTAGAAATTTAATCACAACTTCCTTTTTTCCGTGCTTTATATAAGGTTACTTTCTATATATGTTTGTGTGCCACAAAATTTGAAATCAATTTTTGAAAGCTTTTTTCTCAACCAATTTTGCTCAAATTTTGCACACTTAATCATTTTCGATGACAATACAAGGAAATGGAAAAATTTGACCAATTGGACAAAGGGGCGTGGCACCTCCCATACGAAGTTAAAACCTATTATTGAATATTGTCAGTTCTATGACACCTAGAATGCTGAAATTTTGTGTAAGTGCATCTAGCATCAATTCGCATAGTTGTGCCAAAAATGGGCGGTATTGGAAAAGTGGGCGTGGCATCTCCCATACGAAGTTAAAACCTGAATATTGTCAGTTCTATGACACCTAGAGTGCTGAAATTTTGTTTAAGTGCATCTAGCATCAATTCGCATAGTTGTGCCAAAAATGGGCGGTATTGGAAAAGTGGGCGTGGCATCTCCCATACGAAGTTAAAACCTATTATTGAATATTGTCAGTTCTATGACACCTAGAGTGCTGAAATTTTGTGTAAGTGCATCTAGCATCAATTCGCATAGTTGTGCCAAAAATGGGCGGTATTGGAAAAGTGGGCGTGGCACCTCCCATACGAAGTTAAAACCTATTATTGAATATAGTCAGTTCTATGACACCTAGAGTGCTGTAATTTTGTGTAAGTGCATCTAGCATCAATGTGCATAGTTGTGCCAAAAATGGGCGGTATTGGAAAAGTGGGCGTGGCACCTCCCATACGAAGTTAAAACCTATTATTGAATATTGTCAGTTCTATGACACCTAGAGTGCTGAAATTTTGTGTAAGTGCATCTACCATCAATGTGCGTAGTTCTGCCAAAAATGGGCGGTATTGGAATAGTGGGCGTACCACCTCCCATACGAAGTTAAAACATATTATCGAATAGTGTCAGTTCTATGACACGTGTAGTGCTCAAATTTTGTGTAAGTGCATCTAGCATCAATGTGCGTAGTTGCGCCTAAAATGGGCGGTAATGCAAAAGTGGGCGTGGCACCTCCCATATGACGATAAAACCAAAATTACACCTACTGTAATTTTGTGTAAGTGCATCTAGCATAAACCTGCGTAGTTGTGCCAGAAATGGACGGTATTGGGAAAGTGGGCGTGGTACTTCACATACGAAGTTAAAACATATAATCGAATATGGTCAGTAGGTGTCATAGACCTAGAGTGCTGAAATTTTGTGTGAGTTGATCCAGTGTAAATAGTTGTGCAAAGATGGGCGGAAAGTGGACGTGACACTTCCCATCTGAAATTAAAACCGGTTTTAGAGTATTTCGACACCGAGATGGGCGGAAAGTGGCCGTGACCCTTCCCATACGAAATTAAAACCAGTTTTTTAAGTATATTCTACAACGATCTTCCTATATTGTTGTGTGTGTTTATTTAGTTGTAACCTGCTTAGACAATATGCAAATGGGCGGGATTTGAAAGGCGCATTTTTGATTCGAACTTTGTAAAATTACACGTTTTCTGTGGATTTTCTTAGCACAACAGTAAAGAAAGGTTATAACTAGTAAATCAAAAAAAATTCTTTTTTCAAATCCATGCTTTATGCAAGCAGAATTCTATTGGGCCTAGAAATTCTTTTTTAGTTATCTTTTGTAGAAGGAAAAATTACTGTTACGTTTTTAAATATTTTTTTTATTAATTATTATTATTATTATTTATTATTATTATTATTATTTATTAACGTAACAGTAATTTTTCCTTCTACAAAAGATAACTAAAAAAGAATTTCTAGGCCCAATAGAATTCTGCTTGCATAAAGCATGGATTTGAAAAAAGAATTTTTTTTTTTGATTTACTAGTTTAATATTAAAAATGTAGTGTATTCAAACGCTTTCCAAAACCGAATGACGAAATGTAATACATAAAATTTGATTATAAATTTCAAATAAAAAATGTCACTATGTTGAAACAAAAATAAAATTTCAAAGTTAAAAATAATAAAGTAGATACATATATTTTTGTTCCCAACAATGGTATGAACTACGGGATATAATGACATATGGTAAAATGGTATGAACTACGGATGGAGACAAAAGTGATTATAAAAACATTTTTTTCAAATATCAAATTGCAATCGGTTTTATTTCAAAGGGGTGTGGCAATATCTCTTCACTTCAACTAAAGTAGATATATGTACTTAAATTTATGCTAAGTGAACTTATAAAAAATACTTCAGTATATTTAGAAAAAATAAATGAATAGTAGTTTGCCAAGACTTTCTTCTGAAGTACTCCAAATATTATTCTAAACAGCGAAGGCTAGGTAGGCGCATTCGTAGTGATCCTGATGAAATAGCTCAACTCTTTATGATATAAGTAACTTGAAAGAGTTGAGTACTATTCATTTGTCATTTTTGATATGCGTTTTGCATACTCTAAAGCAAAATATTTTCCTCAGGTTTAGTTAAAGTAAACTTTTTATACCCTCCACCTCCAGGATGTGGGAATACTAACTTTGTCATTCCGTTTGTAGCACTTTGAAATATCGACCTAAGACCATATAAAGTATATATAATCTTAGTCATGATAAAATTCTAAGACGATCTAGCCATGTCAGTCCGTCTGTCAAAAACGTGCACCATATAGTAATTCTTATTCGTAGGGGGTGAAATGGGACAAAAAGGGATAAAAATGGTACCTATCAAATGAAGACAGAAGCCCAAAATTCGGTGTGTACATTCCTCTAAATGAGTAGATACATAGTATAAAAGTATTTTTCCCAAATTCGTACTTTTAAGGGGTAAAATGGGAATAGAGGGATAAAAATGGTACCAACCAAACGGCTGCGCCTAGAAAAAATTTAAATTCGGTGTATACATTCCTCTGATTGTATAGACACGTAAAATAAGCGGTTTTTTTGTACTTTTTGGGGTTAAAATGGAAAAAGGGGATACAAATTGTACCAACCAAATGACTGCAGCTTAAGTCCTGACTCCGTAGATACGAAAAATAAATGGTTTTTCCAAATTCGTACTTTCAAGGGATACAATGGGAACAGAGGCATAAAAATGGTACCAACTAAACGGATAAAGCTAGAATGATGAAATTCGGTGTGTACATCCCTCTATTTCCGTAGACACGTAAAATAAAGAGATTTTAGTAAGTCGTACTCTTAAGGGGGTAAAATGGGGAAAAGGGGATAAAAATGATGCCATCTAAACGGACACAGGATGACTTTTACGGGAAAAATTTTTTGAATCATGAAGTTGGTTATCTTACCCTTTAGTACTTTTGGAATTAAAATAGGCTGAAAATACAACCCACTGTATCACCCACTATCTACTAATATTTATAGTATTTAAGCTTTTTTGAAGATTTCTTCTTATATTTACTTTTTGAATTGGCTAGAAGTATAATACTTCGATATATAGTACTAGCTGACCCGACAAAAAATGTCCTGTCCATATTTCAATTAGTTTGTTTGTGATCGTCGTGTGAATTTTTGAAAAGATATTACAAATGCTTAAGCAAACCTGGAATGAGAACAATTTTGTGCTCAGTGATTATTGTATCGATTAACGTTTGCTGCCATATATATTCAATTTAGTGATACGTTCATTGATATCCAGTTCAGATTACGCCAATGGAAGTGTCTGCATGTTCGCTTAAGTAGATTTTGAACAATGTTTAGAACATAATGGGGAATATAATGCAGAAGGTCGACATTTCAACGGCGATTTTGCTATTGACACTATCAAGCAAGTGTTTTGAATATAATTATTCAATTCGTCGTTCTGCAACTCGAAACACTTGAGAGTATTTATTTTAAATGTCATGATGTGTTCCACAAAAAGCAAAAATGAAACATTAATTTAGTTTATTGGGTGGAGTAGGCCGTATAATCACTGGTAGTGATTGGCAAAAATTACCAAGAGAGTAATTGCACACCCTGACCATTTTGGATTGTTTCATTAATAGACAGCGGATTTTTAAAAAAGAAATCTTATTGGATTTCTAACATAATATTGGTTATATCGATTCATTTGTGTTACGTCGTCATTCAATTATACCCATGCTCAAAATATAATAATTTCGGTCTAATTTCTCCAGAGACTTTATGTGAGACATCGTATGTTCATTCCGAGCGATCAATTTACGTTACTACAAAACCATGATCACCGACACAGTTCTTCGGCATTGCACTTTGGATTTTTTCAAAATATTGGCTGCAATTTCAGATGGAGCCGGTAAGCCGGTGGTTCCAATGTGATCACCCAATGGATAATCACTTCAATTCCATCGTTCACAACTCTCATGAGCTTCATATGTTAATTGCCGATTTAACAGCGGAGAGTGCTGTCAAAATGTTTCGTGTCTTCGTGCTTTCCTTTAATTAATTTCCCCATTTCTCAGTGTCATTGCAAAAAATAATCTGATATCTGAGGCGATAGTCTTACAGTGAATTTAAAAATTCGGTTGTCAACATAATTTTCACTAGAAACGGTGGATTACCAATTCAATGTTTTTCGCAGCCAACATATAGGGTCCGCCAAATAACTTTTTTTTGAAAATGCTATAAATAAAACTACTGAATATTTTCTCAAATTTCTTTTTTTATTTAAAAGTACAATCCTTCCGGTTAATAATGGAAAATAATTTCATTCAAATGGCTGCTGAGGGCTCCCCACAAATAATAGTCAACGGTTGAATAGTTGAAAAAAAAACGTTAGATGGCGGACCCTTTAGTGTGTTCCCTCAACGACACACGAACTGAAAAAATCTAAATCAACGTTCGCAATATCGCAAATATCGCAAGTTGGACTAATATTAATCGCATGTCTTCATTCAATTCCTCATTGTGAATTTCAGAAATGTCCTCTTTGTATTTGGTTCACGAGTCGGTCAAAATACGTGTAAGTGAATTTCCCCGTTTATTTGATGACTGATTACGAACTGCAATTATGAACCAAACAAAAATAAATCAATAAAATGTCGTTGTCGTTCTTATTGTCAGTTCTGACAAAAAGTGCATAAAATATAAAGATTTTTTGCATTTTGTCGGAATTTCTGTGTTCCGAAAATTTTCGCTGAATAATAACGAATATAACATAAACGAATTTCACATATCCATTGTTTAAATTGAGAATTATAGCCTTGAAATCATTAAAAAATTCTCTAGAAAATTGCACTTTCAGTTTTTTAAATATTTTCCTATTTTGCGGTCAACTATCCAAAAGTTTTTTCATTTTAAAACCTAGTTTGGACTATCACGAACAGTTTGCAACAAAAATCAGCCAAATCTGTTCAGCCGTTCTCAAGTAATGCGATTAATAACAAACATCATTTCATTATACCCTACACCACTTCGTGGTCTAGGGTATTATAAGTTAGTTTCGCCCCAGATGTTTGTAACACCAAGAAATAATCGAGCTAGACCCACCTTTAAGTATACCGATCGGCTTAGAATCACCAGCTGAGTCGATTTAACGATGTCTGTCTGTCCGTCCGTCCGTCTGCTGTCCATCTAAGCTTGTTCGCACTCTACAGGTCGCAATTGTTGTCCGATTGTCATGAAACTTGGCAGAAGTTATTTTTTCTGGCCAATGACCATCGGTATTGAATTTGGAGGTTCAGATTTACATATATCCCCCATACAAATGTCTCTCCCTATTTCACTTTTTCCGCTTTAGAAACCACATATTGTACCCGATTTTCTTTAAAATTGGCACAACATCTTATAATCCAACTAGAAACACCTGTGCAAAAATTGGGTAAGATCGGTTCAGATTTAGATATAGCCCCCATACAAATGTCGCTCCCGATTTCACTTTTTCCGCTCTAAAATCCACACATTGTACCCGTTTTTCTTTAAAATTGGCACAACATCTTATAATCCAACTAAAAAACCTATGGTGAAAGTGGGTAAGATCGGTTCAGATTTAGATATAGCCCTCATACAAATGTTGCTCCCGAATGTTTAACCGATTTTGGCCAAATTTTACATATTATATTTCACCAATAAACAGACATGGTGAAAGCGGGTCACATCGTTCCAGGTTTCAATATACCCCCATACAAATGTCCTTTCCGATTTAACATTTTTTGTCAAACACATACATTTACTGGATGCAAAAATCCTTCCCGATTTCACTTTTTTACCGGATTGAATTGCAATGAGAATTGTTTGGGTGACGTCCATATGTCCATACTTTGAAATGACTTTGGTATACTACTGTATAATTTGTATTTGTCTGTCGGACAATTAGATCAATTACCATATTATTTACCATATTCGTTAAATTTGACTAAAGATGAATTTATAGCATATAAATTATATGAATAAAATTTATATAATTTGTATGAACTACATAAAATTGCTCCCATGAAATACCTGGGTTTAGTAATCAAAGCGAGGTACATACGCAGGGAGTGGTGTAGGGTATTATATAGTCGGCCCCGCCCGACTTTAGCCTTTCCCTACTTGTTTTTATTATATAGATAAATATATTAGTAGCCTTGCGTTATAAGCGTGGTTTGTTATTATTATTATTTTTTTCAAAATTTTTATTTGTTTTGGTTTGGTTATATTAAAAAATATATATTTTCCTGTAATGTTACTGTTCTATTACGAAAATCGACAGTCTCTGTGGAATGCAATCCATGGTGGACGGCCGAACTTAACGCCGTTTCTACTTCTTCTTTTTAATAAGTACAATTTTAGTCAGGCGGAGTACAAATGTACTTGGTTTGAATAAAAACTTATTTGGTTTAAGAAAAATTTTCGTGAGATTGAGTAAAAATGCACTTGGATTGAGGAAAATTTTCTTCAGATTGAGTAAAAATTTATTTGGTTTGGCTACAAATTTACTTATTTTGAATAAAATTGAAGAAAATTTTTGGAAAACTTTCCTCAAGTTGATTTGAGTAAATTTTCTTAAAAATTTTCCTCTGATTAAGTTAATATTTACTTGGTTTGAAGAAAAAATATACTTGCTTTGAGGAAAATTTGGACTAGAATCAAGTTCAAATCATGTCTGATTTTCTGCTACTGGATATGAGAAAATATTGCATTAGCGCTAGTTCAATTAAACATTATTATGATGGCTACACATGTTTTCAAGCACCTTCGCTTTCATATAGACAAGTAATTTAGAAACAGTCCCCAAAAAATTGATTTCATATTCTAACGAAGAAAGCAATGGCTACAAGTAAAAGAACTATAACCAATTTAGAATTTTGGCCCTCTCTGTATACGCAAATCATGATATCTAATCATGATTTTTTATTTTTTTAATAGAGCGATAGCCCACTTTATAGTTTCGATAACTAAATATGTATGTAAATATGTATGTAAATATATATATATACGATATATATATATATATATATATATATATATATATATATATATATATATATTTATTATTTCGGGATTCGCACTGATACAAAACCAAATATGAACAAACTTTGCTCTTTACCTTGGGAATATCAAGATGGCGTGTTACCCTGTTTGAAGTTACCATTGTCAAATTTATCACCTGCTAACATCATCCACGTAACTTTAAAATCAGAATAAAGAAAATTGTTACAAGAAACTGTTGCATCGGTTGAAAAGATCATTTCGAGATCATTCCCCAGTTATTTATTGTTTTTATTGGGGCGTATTGATTAAACGGATTTAAATGAAAATTGGCCCTGTTCCCATTTCGCTAATTCTGTCTTGTTTTTATGTTGCTCATTGGAGCGTGTAAAACATCTTGCTCATTATTTGCGTATCAATTTCCTCCTTCCAATCCATGCCATAAACAAAAGTTAAACATCAGGGCACGAGTTTAAATGGAATAAAATGTATCCTTAACTTTGTAGGAATCTGGAAAATTGAGATTCCCTTCCCTCACTACCCTTTTTACTAGTTTGCCCAGCGGGCAATTACATTGGGGTAAATATTTCAACAAAAATTCCTTAAGACAGTCCTGAGAATCAACCACATTCAGTCACACACGTTAACACGAGGGGCGTTTTCGCAAATGTAATGAAGTGAGAGGGTAAGGGTGTGTGTGTAATAAGGATTACTTGCTTACCTCGGCCACTATGCTGCTGTTCGATTTCAAGTCCGCACAGCCCGGATTAATGCCGGAATCGCAGACGAAACATTTGATTGCAGAACCTTCATTTGAAAATTGGAGAAAAATTTTAGTCGTTGTTGTTATTGTTAAAAGTGTTTTTATTTTATTAGAATTTGATGTTGTGGATATCGGCGTAAAGCACACCGCAGGCATGGAAGCATCACCAGCACGCCACACACGCACGCACGTACACAGAGATAGACGCGGACACATCGCACATCGCCAGGATGAAAGTAATTCACCGCACACCGACACAGGCACACATAGACAAACACAAAGATATTGAAATTGAAAATAAAGAAAAGATTAGAGAGAAATACACAATTTGTTGGTTTATTTATTTATTATTTTTTAAACTGATTAAAAAACTTTTTAGTCAAGCCCTGGCAGAGAGGGTTGTGTTCTTTATGTTTAATGTTGGCGGGGGAGGGAGAGGGCAACAAACCGTTTGAAATGAACTGCAGGAACAGGATCGTTAGAATTGAAAATTTCACTAGATTTTGATTGATGAGATTTAAGGCCATTTTTATTGACAATTTGTTTTTTTCTTTGCGTAAATAATATTCACAACTTTTATTTGCTTTGTTTTTCTTCTTCTTCTTCTTCGTAAGCTTGCTTCAAAAATAAGGCTTCAATATGCAGATTATTGTAATTGTAACTGAGCGTTTCGGGTTTCAAATGTATTTGGCCGTTTCTATGCAAGTCCGATTGCCGCCGTATTCAACCGTTCCATTTAAGAGTCAACAGAAAACTGAATTGAAATCCAAAGCATGGCAAACACTCCACCACACACGTTTGGATTGTCTTCTATTAGACCAACAGCGACTGAACCGAACCGAACTGAAATGATGTGAAGTGAACAACAACAGCAGACGTACTACACATCCTGTCGTGTATTTGTGTTGTTCCTTCGGCTGTTAGCTCGGTTCGTATTTCGTAATCGTCTCTATGATGGAGCCATCCATGTAAAGGAAGTGTGGGAGGAGGCATGGCATGCCAACATTCAACCATAACCGCCACAAGTTTATTGAATGAAAAATTATTTGTTTCATCCGAACCACGGACCGACCGACCGACTGAGCAAACGACCGACCGACCATCATCGAGTTATGAGTGCCGTTGCCTTTGCCTGGCCGAATGTGCTTGTTCTTGGCTGACTGGCTTGCTGGTGTCCTTACATGTGTTCCCAGCACTTGCAAGTGTATCTTCTGGTGGGACGAAATGTACTGGCAGTATGTGGGAGTACTTCTCTTTGGCGCCACTATTTGCCAGCGTCTGTTGCTCAAGCAGATGCCGCACAGTGCTTTCAAATCGATATTTTTGGAAATAATTCTGTAACTTTTGAAAGGAAAAAAATATCTTGACGAAATTTCTCACATTATTAGAGCAGATGACTTGCCCTAGCTTTTTTGGATAAACTCTAAATTCAGCGCACTCTCATGGCGTCAAACAGCGATTAATCTTCTAACTCTAGGTTGATCAATGATTTTTGAAGCACTAAATGTACAATGTGGTCCAGCCAGGCTGAAGGAGAAAATGCATTAGTACCACAGTTACCTAAAGAGATCTGAATTATTTTGCCGCATCTGCCATATCCGTATAAAATATATGTAGGTAATACAATTATCCTTTCGTCTTCATATATGAATATGATATTGGAATCCATAGTGTGGATCACGTTTACTGTGAACCTGTTGGGATACCTCGCGAGTTAATATTTCTGGTGTTGCATCCTCGGATATGATCCTGTTGCTATGAATCTCTCCTGCAACATATCCCGTTCTAGTGTCTTTTTTACTTTGACTGATCATTTTCACTAATATGATGCAACTATCAGTTCAACAATGATATCATTGGTTGAGAACCCTACATTTGTAGAATTCAAGGAACCAGTTATTAGATTTTTTGTCTAAACATAAAATTACACTACGTCTGGCCAGAAAAAATAAAAATATAGATAAAATACGGAGGTTATTGACGTTTGAAGTTAAGAAACACAATGTTTGATTTCTGTCACAAGAAAACAAGTAAGGAAACGTCATTTTCTACGCCACCTCGGAGTGGATTTTGGTATATATTCTATATCGTGGGCCAATGAGACCTACTTTCACAATATATGTTTCCAGGTGAAATATATCGTGTTCAGTTCAAAATCTGTAAAAATATGGGGTTTCTAGTCAAATCGGGAGCGATATTTATTAGGAAGATATATATAAATCTGAACCGATTTCATACATTTTCTCCCTAGATGTTTTTAATTGAAATATGTCAAATTCGAAGAAAATCTGTTAAAATATACGGTTTCTAGTGCGGAAAAGTCAAAAATGGAGTGAAATTTGTATGGGGGATATAAATAAATCTGAACCGATTTGATCCATTTTCAGCGCAGATGTTTCTAATCTAAATATAAAGTGTTATTCCAAATTCTTATCAAAATCACTTAAATTATGTGGTTTCTAGACAAGCAAAAGTCATATCGATAGCGAATTTTGTATGGGAGCTATATCTAAATCTGAACCGATTTGACCCATTTTCACCAGACATATTTCCAGTTCTAGTATATAAGGAGTTGTGGCAAATTTGTAGAAAATCGGTTGAACTATGAGGTCTCTAGAGTGGAAAAGTCAGATCGAGAGCGAAATTTGTATGGAAGTTGTATCTAGATTTGTGACAAGTTTGATTTTTTTTTGGTTTTCAGAGCAGAAAAAGTCAAATCGGGAGCGACATTTGTTTGGGGCTATATCTAAATCTGGACCGATTTTCTTCAAATTAAATAGCGTTCGTCCTTGGCCTGCGAAATTTACTTGCGCAAATTGTTGCGGCCTTACATTGATTACAATAATAGATGGACAAACAGATAGACTTACGGACATTGCAAAATCGAGTCAGGAAGTGATTCTAAGCCGATCTGTATAGTAAACTATGGGTCCATCTCGTTCCCTTTTGGGTGTTAAAAACAAACGCACAAAAACATAATACCCTAGGATGTCCTGACCCCAAGTATGTCCTAAATCCCTAAATATAAAGTACACATTTTGATACATTACATTTGTATTGCACGTCAAAGTAATTATGTATATACCTTATTTGATACATTGGATGGTACCATTTTAATCGCTTTTTGTTCCGATCTACTATTTAAAAGTATAACTTTTGAAAAGTCCTTTAGAGGTCAGTGGAATATACACACCAAATTTCGCAAAAGGGCGGTGGTAAAATTTGTATCCCTTAAAAGTACAAATTTCGAAAAATCCCTTCTTATCTCGCATCTACGATGTAAGACGAATATACACATCGAATTTCATGAAAAGGCAAAGGTACCTTTTTTATCCCATTTTTCTTGTTTACCCTTAAAAAGTACGAATTTCAAAAAATTCCTTCATTTTGTATTTCTAAGCATTTTGAGAATGAATGATTAATGTAGGCCCAGCCGTTTGGTACTAATGTTAACCCATTTAATCACTTAAATGTACAAATCTCGGAAAATTCCTTGTTACGCGGTAAGACGAATATACACTCCGAATTTCATGATTGTAGCGTCAGCACCTGTTTAATACACTTTACCTGTTTACCATGCGTGCAAAATTTCAAGATTGTAGGCCCAGTCGTTTGGTCAAGGTGGTGGTACAATTTTTAACCCCTTAAAAGTAAAATTTTCGGAAAATTCCTTGTTATCACTCATCTACACAGCAAGGCGAATATACACACCAAATTTCATGATTGCAGCATCAGCCGTGTTTATGGTACCTATTTATCCCTCTTATTCATTTTGCGTTTCTAAGCATTTTCAGGGATGTACCCGCCAAATTTAATGATTTCTGCTCTTTCTGTTTGATTGGTACCATTTTTATTACTTTTTTTACCCAACTTCACCCACAAAAAGTACGCATTTTGCAAAATATATTCTTGGTCACATTCTTGCTATACAAGTAATGCCAGTTCCGAATTTCAACATTCTAGGCCCAATCGTTTGGTTTGGGCTGTGGTACAGTTTTTATCCCATTTAATCTCTTAAAAGTACAAATTTCGAAAAAATCGTTCTATGAGGAATTTGCATACCAAAATTCAAGATTGTAGGTCCAACCGTTTGGTCATTGTTGTGGAACCATTTTTATCCCTTTTAACCCAATTTTACCCCTTAAAATTACAAATTACGAAAAACTCCCTTCATATCTGGTCTCTACGCTGTAAGAGAAATGTACACACCAAATTTCATGATTCTAGCTTCAGCCATGTTGTTTTTACCATTTTTGTCCCTTTTGACCCATTTAAACCCTCAAAGTACGAATTTTTCAAAAGTCTAGAGGAATGCCCATACCAAATTTCAAGATTCTAGGCCCAGCCGTTTGGTTATTGCGGTGGTACCATTTTTATCCCTTTTTACCCCATTTTACGCCTTAAAAGTATGAATGTCAAAAAATCCCGTCTTATCACACCTCTACACTATAAAAGAAATGTACACACCAAATTTTATGATTCTAGCTCTAGCCGTTTGGTCTGGGGAGTGATCAGTCAGTCACTCAATCACTCAGTCACTCAATCACGCAACACGTTTATATATATATATATTAAATTTATATATTTGGTATTTGTTAAAGCTGTTATAATTACATTAAGTGTACAAAACTACCCACCATGGTTATGCCACGCCCCTTCAAGTACCTCCCCTACAAATCAACCTAAACTACATAAAATTAAAGCAGTTGTAACTTAAATGTGGATGATCCGAATACTCTGAATTTTTACGCTAATATTTTTTATAGACATTGCTTTCACCTGCAATATGGGCGATATTGTCACATCCCTTCTGGTACCTCACACACAAAGTAGCATAAGTTTTGGTTAAAATAAAACTGATATAACTTCCATACGGATAGTCGAATACAGTTTCAATTTTATATTTGAAAATGTTTTTATAATCACTTTAAATCTGTAAATTATTTATGGTTTTGCCACACCTCTTCTAGTATCTCCCACACAATTGTCCCTATCCTAGGTAAATTTAAATTCTTCTACTATTCCACTATAAAAATGTTATGCTGGGACCATGTACCTCCAACCTTCTAGTACCTTACACACAAATCACCCGGCTCTAAGTAAAATTTAAGTCCTTATAACTTCCATACATATGTTTTTCTTCCATATATTTTGCGATTTTTGAAACATTTATTGTATTTGTATTGTATTTTCCGCTTCTTTATATTTCTTTCTATCAATCCAAGAAGAATAATCCCGAAAAAGACGAAAAAATTAGTGTCATATGGACTTTAGTTGATCTAAGTTAATTTCAAAAAGGTTTCTGCATAATCTTGTATATGTACGATAAAGTCTAACTAACAAAATACACCCAAAAAAGCCTATTCCGAGTGAAAAATTGCTTGTATATACAGCGAGAGTCATTAATATTCGGCATCCGCATTGGCGTAAGATCAGACACCTTTAAACATATACATTTCTTTATACTTTCAATTCTCCCAATTGATAAAATAATAAGGCAAAAACGTGTTTTTGTGAGCATTTTTAGTATTTAGGTGGATATATTTTCTACGATTTTTTTGGTATAGGGAACTCGAATTGTATCCCATTCTTCATGGAACTGGTTTTTCTGGGAATTGGAGAGAACGATGGAGTACTCTGTGACCATAATGAATTAAATGTTGGTCACATCGGACAATGCTATCCTTCCCGATGAGACTTCCTACTTAACCGATTTCGTCATATTCAGTTGATCTTCGGACCATACTTTTTCAAAAATGTGACTGGTTAACCAAAAACACCTAATTGTTTCCGATATGATAATCCACTTTGTGAGTGTCTAAATTACATGATATTGATGTGGGCGATGTGATACGATTGGTACACGAGTAATTGAATTGAGAAATATCCGGTTTGATGGCAACAAGTTGCTGTAGCTCTTGTCATAAAGAACAAAAATTGTGAACATATGAAGTCAAAAAACTTCATCTTCAAGGTCAAAACCGCAAAAAACTTAAAAAATTCGATTTTTCTCCTGTTCATGTCCATAGGTAGCAAACCGTTCAAAAATCAAGGAAATAATCAACTACAAAAATGTACATAAGATTTCAGTAAACAACTTTCTAGAACTTTATGAACTAGGAATGATTCTTAACGCCGTTTATGTAGGAAAAATATATCTTACAGGACTGTTTCTGTTAATGGCCAGTCAGACTACCGTGCGTATGAGTGATATTATCATTAATGAACAGCACGTATACGCTAACTACCCACACTGCTGCCTATAAGATTTGTTTTGATTTGACCTTGAAGATGAAGTTTTTTTGTTTTTTTTTTTATATGTTCACAATTTTTGTTCGTAGCTACAACTTTGCCTCAGAGAGTAAATCAAAATTCCAAACGGTTTGCAAGATATGAGCCTGAGAAAATGATAATTTTTTTACAAAAATGGCCTCAAATCTGTGGGGCCAATAAAAATGCGCATGACTTTTGGCAAAACTGGGAGACACGGGTCTTTTTTGTTTTATCTCGTATTGGTGTCCGTATATGGTTATATTTCCATGACTTAAAATATTACACACAATGTAATTAACAAATTTTGTCATTCGAAACCACTGTGTCAAATACAAACGGTAAAATAAAATTCACCATTTCCCAGAGTTACAAAATTCCGCCAAATTAATTTCTAGGAGTTCAGTAGTATAGATTACAAGGGAAAAATGTTGCCACTTTGTTGTGTGTTTTGAGATACTGTGCGTGGTTGGCGTTGTTGCTATTGTCTCTCGGTTAACTTTGCAACATTAAAGGAATCCAACAAAGTTTTCAGAAATATTTGTATACACAAAGTATTTTGTCTTACCTTGAGAAAGATGGAATGTTTCGTAGTTTTTTCATTTTCATTTACGTTTTTCTATCTTCATCTTTTTCATCTTCACATCTAGAGAGTCTGTGTCGTCGATTTTACTCGTTGAAACCTAGAAAAAGGATAATGTTTTCTTGTTATTGTCGCCGTTCTTTTTTTGATATTTTCTGGAGGAGGAATAATTTCATCGAAACAGGCAGGAGTAGATTTGCCGATGTGGTATTTGCCAAGTTCTTATTAAACCTACAAATAGTTTTCGTGTTGTGTTACCTGGGCTGATGGCTCAGCACAAATTCTGTCTGCTTGTCATGATGTGTTAATTTTCTTTTTTACTATCAAAACTTTTGCTTGGGAACTTGAATCAGGAAAAACGCAGAGAAGTTTTTCTATTTGACGAGTATCGCAGAGAAAGTGTTAGTGGCAGTTATTTAGTTACCAGAAACGACTAACAATCACCCTCCCTACCCGGGTAAGTCAACAGCAAAAGACTTTCGTAGTTCTTTCAGGTCGCACCGAGGAATCAGACATATCATAGAAATCCAAAGAGACAGAACCCCAATCCCAAGTCCCTTAAGTAGAGTTAATATTTTCTCCGACCTTTTGAAGTCCCGTGAGAGCTGGAAGGGTTTTAAATGTCGTGGGAGTTTCAGTTAATTGTAACATTATCAAATGTATAATTGTGATTTTAATCTTAACAAGTAAGAAGGCGTTAAGTTCGGCCGGGCCGAATCTTATATACCCTCCACCACGGAGTGCATTCCACAGTATTACCAGCAGATTAAAGGAAGACGACTTTACATTGAAGCACAGTACAATATTACGAAAATTGTGATATTTTTATGCACATTACTATATTTGTTTACTATTTCAAACTATATTGTATACTTATGCGCACTGTATAAAATCGACTACTATATATAAATAAAATGCTGAAATTGTGAAAGTGAACATGCCTAAATATTAGGCGATTTTCAGTCGCCATTAGAAAGAAGCATTTCCAGATACAAAGAAAAGTATAAATTTTAAAGATATCCCCATTCGTCCCATTCTCCGCCCAAAAGTACAAATTTCGAAAAAAAACCTTTTTCGAGTCTTCATAGTCAGAATGTATACACCGAATTTCATGATTTCAACTTCAGCGGTTTGGTAGGTTCCATTTTTATCCCTCTTTTTAATTATATCCCTTAAAAGTACGAATTTCGAAAAATTCCTCTATTTTACGTGTCTATGCAATTAGAGGGATGTACACACCGAATTTCATGATTCTAGCTGTTGTCGTATCATTGGTACCACATTTTATCACTTTTTGTCCCATTTCGCCCGCTACAACTTTTAGTTTCTTTGTGGTGCTTCCAAGCTACAAGAGGAATGTCCGCAACAAATTTTAACTGTATGAAAATAAGAAATTTAATTAATAAGCCAAGGCTACCAATATTTTTATACTATGTAAATATATATATAATGGAAATAATACTTCAATTCATAAAGTAACTATAAGGCAGCAAACATAAATACCCTAAATATTGAGAAATAGAGAGTGTACTTTCAGCTACAGTCGTTTGGTTGGTTGTATTTCCATCCTATTTTAATTTCAAAAGTATAAATGAAAATACCTTATCTCTCACGTACGCAGTATAAGACAACTCCATGATTCTACAATTTTTTGTCGTAAAAGCAACAAAGCAAAGTACGAACTTGGAAAAAAATATTTTACGTGGCTATGCAGTCACCGAATTCCATGATTCTATCAGCGGCCATTTTGTTGGTACCATTTTTATCCCCTTTTTCCAATTTTGCCCCCTCAAGAGTACGACTATCTAAAATCTCTTTATTTTACGTATCTACACAATAGTACTCACGCAGACGTACTCACTGAATTTCATCATTCTAGCTGTATTCGTTTAGTTGGGACTATTTTTATCCCCTGTATCCATTGTATCCCTTGAAAGTACGAATTTGGAAAAAAACGTTTTATTTTTCGTGTCTACGCAGTCAGAAGAATGTATACTCCGAATTTCCTGATTCTAGCTGCTGTCATTTGGTAGGTACTATTTTTATCCCCTTTTTCCATTTGAACCCCAAAAAGTACGAATTTTGGAAACTTCTTTTATTTTTCGTGTTTCTATCTGTTGTCGTTTGATAGGTACCATTTTTGTCCCATTTCGCCCCCCCCTACAAATAAAAATCACTCTATGGTGCCCTTTTATGCTGTAGAGGGAATGCGCATTGCAAATAGCAACTAAATACAAGCTAATATGTTCAAAAAACATGCTGAAATACTCTAAATATTAGGGGTATTTTCCCTCTGGGCCGATTTCGTCCACTTTCAATCCCAACCGATCTACAACCATAAGACACATTTAGGAAAAAATTGAACCTCCTAGCTCATTTCGTTCGGCCGCTATCGTGCTTTCAACAGACAGACAGACGGACATGGCTATATCGTCTTAGAATTTTACCACGACCCAGAATATATATACTTTATGGGGTCTCCGATGAATATTTCAAGGTGTTACAAACGGAATGACAAAGTGAATATACCCCCATCCTGGAGGTGGAGGGTATAAAAACAAGTAAAACTTTGTAACCAAAGCATCATCATTGAATTATTTTTTAAGTGGAAAGAACTAGTTATTGTTTAAATATTTAATATTAATATTTCTTATATTAAATTAGTTTTTATAACTGGAATAGAATAATTAAAACAACTACTTTAAGCTGGCTGTAAAAAAAATTATGGATGGATGAAAATAAGTTGTTTTAATATTTTTAATTTAAGCTGCAATCACGTTTATAAATATTATAGAGTAAGTATCAGGAATACCACCATGCAACTTAAGTCCACCAAAATATTACAGGGGAAATATAATTAAACAATTGCAAAAAACTGATTTTTACGATTTTTCTTAAAATTAAGCAAACAAATTATATTCCACAAAAAGTTACGAATTTGTTAAAACTACCTTATGACGAAAACCCCGATATTTGATTTGACCATAGTTTCTCAAATTTCATAATTTTGAAAATCGGAAAATGAAGCTTTATTTTCCTTATTCAGAAGTAAAATTTTGCAAACTTTCATTAAAATCGGAGAACCCACGGAAAATTTATGTTTATGTTTCACATGTAATAGGTAAATTAAAGAAATGATAAATTCGGGCCGACTATACGATACCCTGCTCTACCCCTTTGCCTTTACAGGCGGAAGTAGTTACTAGCGTTTTTATTTTATTTTGCCCCACTTTCGATCTCACCAACTTCAACATGTTTGCGGCACGGCAATTTCCAACCGAGGTCATATTTTTTACCCTAACCTCACACAAAAGTGAGGTTATAGCCGGGCGGGACCGGCTATATGATACACTCCACTTTCTATCCAAATACAATTCAATTCGGTAAAAAAGTGAAAACGGGAAGGATTTTTCTTTGTTTCCTAATCATAGACTGATATGATCTGACCCAATTTGTCAAATCGAGAAGAATATTTGTATTGGGGCTATATCGAAACATGGAATGAAGTGATCCACTTTCACAACAGGTGAAAATACGTTGTTTCTAGGGCGGAAAAAGCCAAGCCGAGAGCGAAATTTGTATGAGAGCTATCTATAAATTTGAACCGATCTGACCCATTTTTAGCATTGATGTTTCTATTGAAAATGTAAGACATTTTGCACATTTGAAGTAGATCTGTAAAAATGTGTGGTTTCTCGATCAGAAAAAGTCAAATCGGGAGCGAAAATTGAATAGGAAGCTATATATAAATCTGAACCGATCTGCCTTATTTTCACCGAAGGTGTTCATAGCTTAAATATAAGATGTTTTGCCAATTTTGAAGACAATCTCTTAAAATGTGTGGTTTATAGAGCGGAAAAAGCCAAGTCGGGAGCGAAATTTGTATGGGAGCTATATATAAGTTTGAAGCGATCTAACACATATTCACCGCAGGTCTTTCCAGTTGCAATATAAAATTTTTTGTCAATTTTGAAGAAAATCTGTTAGAGTATGTTGTATCTAGAGCGGAAAGAGTCAAAACGGGAGTGAAATTCGTATGGGGGCTATATCCAAATCTGAACCGATTTTCTTCAAATTAAATAGCGTTCTTCCTTATCCCGAAAAACTTCGTTGTACAAAGTTTAATTTAGTTCTGGCTACAAATGGGACCTGTACTTTGATTACAAGAATAGATACACAGACGGCCGGACAGACAGACAGACAGACGGACGTTGCTAAATCGATTCAAAAAGTGATTCTAAGTCGATTGGTATAATTTACAATGAGTCATCACTTCCTTTTGGGTGTTACAAACAAAAACCTGAACGAAATGCCTGGCTTAATGATTTGTCATCAAAATCGATTTCAAGCAATATTATTATAATTATTTTACTTCCGATGTTCATTGGTATTAGATTGGTATTGAAATATACACATAACATACGAAAAAGTTTTCAGTTGTCACTATGAAGCCAACAAAAAATTTTTCTAAGAGAAAAATAACAAGTAAGGAAAGGCTAAAGTCGGACGGGCCGACTTTCTATCCCATTGCAATTCATTTCGGTAAAAAAGTGAAATCGGGAAGGATTTTTGTATGGGGCCCTAAACATGGACCATTGTGCCCCACTCTCATAATGTATGTTTCAAGGTAAACAATAATCAGATAAACACTTGGAAGCAACATTTTTATGGGGCCTATATCTAAATCTGAACCGATCTTACCCACTTCCACCATAGATATAGCTAGCTGGATTGTAAAGTGTTGAGCCAAATTTGAAGAAAATGGAGTAAAATATGTGGTTTCTAGATCGAAAAAAGCCATATCAGGAGCGTCATTTGTACGGGGACTTTATCTAAGTCTGAGCCGATCTTATCCGCTTTCACTACAGGTGTTTGTAGTTGGATTATAAGATTTTGTGCCAAATTTAAAGAAAATCTGGTACAATATGTGGTTTCTAGAGCGGAAAAGTCAAATCGGGAGTGACATTTGTATGGGGGCTATGTCTAAATCTGAACCGATCTAGCTCGCTTTCAGTACAGGTGTTTCTAGATGGACTATAATATGATGTGTCAAATTTAAAGTAAATCGGGTAAAATAAGTGGTTTCTAGAGTTTGTATGGGGGCTATATCTAAATTAAATAGCGTTCGTCCTTGATCCGCAAAACTTACCTTTGCCAATCACTCAGAAAGTGATTTGATCTGTATAATAAACTATGAGTCTAACTCGATTCCTTTTGGGTGTTACAAACAAATGCACAAAGACATAATACCCTAGAGAAGGGTATACAAATAAACTGATTTCCAAACTATTGAATTCTAAAAATTGTCTATTTCTGTTTTGTTCAGTTATGTACGAGTGATGTTTTTATATCATCCACCAGGGTATTATGCCTGCCAATTTGATTGCAACACCCAAAGGGACACGAGATATACCCATTGTTTATTTTTTCGATAAACTTAAAATCACTTTCTGAGTCACTTTGTTAATGTCCGTGTGTCTGTCCATCTATTGTTGTAATAACAGTAGTGGTCGAAATGGTTCCCCGATCCAAATGGAACATTGCACAAACAATGTTTTCGAAACGCTATATAATTTTAAGCGCATAGATATAGCCCTTACACACTGAAAGAAAAATATTTTATTACATCAATGAAACAGTTGAAATGTTTCTTGGATGTAATGAAATGTTTCTTTACCGTAATTATACATTTCATTAACAATATTTTTAATGATTTGTTGTGCCATTAATACAGCGAAATAGTTTTCGTTGCTGGAATGAAATCTGTTTTTGCATTTTTGGTTGACATACAAGTAAGTTATAATTCTCTTTCATTTTGTAGTTCACTTCAAATTAATTAAATTAAAAATTTTTGACTTAGCCTGGATAATTATCCAGTGAAAGTCAAAATTATGGTTATCGAGGCTGAGTCCAATAAAGTCAACACAAAATATTTTTTTGAAAAATTTTATTGATACATATTTATTTATTTTATTTATTTATATTGTAGTTGGCGACAATGCGAAAAAATAATTTTTTATTTTGAGCAAAAAAGTAAATTTTTATTAACGTTTTTGTTATCGCAGCTTGTTATCCCGGCTTAACGAAAAACAGCCCTATTATTTCTTTCATAAAACCCAAAAACAGACCAAACTCATTTAAAATCCGAAAAAGCGAAAAAATTAAAAATAATATATATGACTGAGTGCCGCGAATGCATTAGTATTTACATATATATAATTTCCTATTTTATGACGTTTTTTTATGAGTTGAGTCTTTTTATAAAGAGTGATTTTTTTGAGGTTAGGATTTTCATGCATTAGTATTTGACAGATCACGTGGGATTTCAGACATGGTGTCAAAGAGAAAGATGCTCAGTATGCTTTGACATTTCATCATGAATCGTCTTACAAACGAACAACGCTTGCAAATTATTGAATTTTATTATCAAAATGCGTGCTCTGTTAAGAAAGTTCATTGCGCGCTTCCATTTTATGGTCAGTTTAATCGACCCACTGAAGCGGCTATTCGGGCTATTGTGACTAAATTTCGCACCAAATTTACATTGTTGGACATTAAACCACCAACACGCTTACGTAGAGTGCGAACTGAAGAAAATATCGCAGCTGTATCGGCCAGTGTTAATGATGACCACCAATTTTCGATTCGTCGCCGTTCGCACCAATTGGGTCTCTGTTACTCAAAAACGTGGAAATGCCAAAATTGGACTAAGCGGATGGACCACCTAAGACGCAGCCGCGGTCAACATTTAAATGAAATTATCTTCAAAAAGTAAATGTCATGGACCAATCTAACGTTTCAAATAAAGAACCGATGAGATTTTGCAAATTTTATGCGTTTTTTTTTAAAAAAAGTTATCAAGCTCTTAAAAAATCACCCTGTATATGGGATATCTATACGTCTATGCTCTACTACTGCGGCAAAATACGCTCGTGGTTCGACCTTTTGGGTGGCAGTCAGAACTTAATTTGATCCAAATGGCTTAATCACCATAAAGATCTTAAAACTTTTCGTCTGTGCGTTATAGGAATAAAATATTTTCGAATGTCATGAAGAATGAAAACAATCGCAAAATACAAAATTAGTTCCACTGTTCTGGTTCAAAATTATTATAAAACGGACACGTCGAGTCCACAGAAGATATTTTTGCGAGATATCGCTGAGTTTAATTTCGTGAAATTAAATTAAAATCGTTGAAATAGATACATATCCACTCCATCTTAATACATATATATATATATATATATATATATATATATATATATATATATATATATATATATGTTTGCGACAGCACGTACGATTCATTAACTATTTTAATTTATCTTTGCACATTTCAAATTTTAGTTAATACTCGTATAGGTTGACTATTTTCGAAAGGCAAGAAAAACATCTTCGGAGTAGTGTGCCAACTACTTGCATATATATATATATATATATATATATATGTTTGCGACAGCACGTATATATATATATATGCAAGTAGTTGCATATATATATATATATATGCAAGTAGTTGGCACACTACTCCGAAGATGTTTTTCTTGTCTTTCGAAAATAGTCAACCTATACGAGTATTAACTAAAATTTGAAATGTGCAAAGATAAATTGAAATAGTTAATGAATCGTACGTGCTGTCGCAAACATATATATATATATATATGCAAGTAGTTGGCACACTACTCCGAAGATGTTTTTCTTGCCTATCGAAAATAGTCAACCTATACGAGTATTAACTAAAATTTGAAATGTGCAAAGATAAATTGAATTAGTTAATGAACCGTACGTGCTGTCGCAAACCACTGAATTTAATTAGCGGGACTTTGGAACAGTCTGCTAGAATCATGTGAACCATACATCATTCTTGGACAGATACGAACTACGCACCCAATGCCAGACAGATACAAGGATCAATGTAGGCAACCTTACAGAAATGCTTATTTTGACATATTGTCAGTGTGAACGATTTAAGGACCTACCCATACACAGTTGGTTTGAGAAGTTTTGGGCCTCAACATGAGAAAAGTTCCACTTCCATTCACTTGGAAATGTTGTTTAAATAATGTGAACAATTGATGCGACATTATGATTCCACGACTTTGTGCCAGTATTCTAGCTAAATTATACCAATACAAATTATGAAATGTTCCATTTCTTTTCAATTTGCTTAATTTCATCAGAAAATTGCCGTGTAAAACGATATTAGAAAACATTTTTAATTTTAATTTTTATAAAAAATCCACTTTTCGCCGAAGGTGCCTTTGATATTTGAACTCTCATTTTGGAAATATAGATCCGATCATACCCAATTATACGTTCAATTAAAAGTAATTATGATGGCAATAAATATTTCACTATCACATAGCAACGGAGTTTTAGAGGAAATCTCCAAAAAATTGCCATAAAATTGATTTTTTGCTGAAACGAACAAAGTCATAAAAACTAGAATGGATCGGAAAAATTTTATTTTTCTATTTTTTAACAGCTATTCTATATATCTATATTCTAACGAAAAAATGTCTGCAATGTCTGCACGTAAGAGATGTATGGATAAATATAAAAGATATGCCAATCAATATTTGTTTGTTTTTTTTATAATGCGAAGATATTATATTATTTTGTACTACTGAAGGATGACAGCTTCCAAGAAAACAAGGCCTAGTTAGTGAAAATATTTGTATAAATGTAGAAGTGACGGACCTTCTTGTAGAAGTACAAGTCATCTTCAGTCTTGCCAGACGAATTTTTCCTTGTCCCCAAAATTATTATGAAAAATACCAAATTATCCCAAAAAAATAAAAGAGCCGTTTATTTCAAAGTATTCGACCAAAACAAAAACAATTTATGAATGTTTTGTTGATTTGTCAACAACCATGGAATATTATCATCACCTTTTTTCCCAAAATAGTCATGAAAAATACCCATAATAAAAAAGTTGTTTATTTTAAAGAATTCGACAAAAACAACAACAATTTATGAACAAATGAGAAAAGACAAAAGTCGGACGGGCCGACTATATGATACCTAAATACCTGATTACTAAACCCAGGTGTTTTATGGGGGCGATAATAAGTTCAAACAAATCAAATCAGAGCGGTGGCAATTTCTTTCCGTAATGCTCCACCTTTGCTCTAAGTGTTCCTAACTGAAATATAACGTGATGTAAAAATACGTCTAAAATCGGGATCCATGGTCCACTTCATCAGTAAGTGTTCCTATGTGAAATAATCCATGATCTGCAAAATTTAATCCAGATCCGATGTAATATGAAGGATTGTAAACGTATTTGGAAACATTGACCCATATGGTCCAATTTTCGTGTAGGTATTCCGAGAGTAAAAACAATATGACCTGGAAAATGACAAATGCAGATTTTACACCGGTAATAAGATAAATTGAACGGACATTTGTAGGGGCCTATAACAACACCTGGTGGCTGTACCATAACATGGGCCATTATAGTTCCCTTTAGGCATTCCTAGTGGAAATGTGTCATGACCTGCAAAATTGTATAAAGATCCATTGCAAGATATAGGCTCTGAAGCGATAATAATGTAAAATGGGGGACCATTTGTACGGGGATTATGCCAAAATGTGGACACATATATTTGACTTTCATAGCAGGTATTCCTAGTTGAAATAGAACATGATCTGTAAAATTTGGAAAACTTCCGATGCAAAATGTTGGTCATAGAGGGGTAATACTAAAAATGGGGACCATTTGTAAGGGCGCTGCATCAAAAAGTGAATCGATAGATCACTTTCAAAGTAGGTATTCTTAGTTGAAATATAACATGATCTGCAAAATTGTATCGAGATCCAACGCAAGATGTGGGTTCTAGAGCTATAATAGAGAGAATGGGGGCCATTTGTATGGGGGATATACCAAAACATTGACCTATACAGCTGGCTTTCAAAATAGGTGCTTCTAGTCTAAATGTAACATTGTGTGAGAAATTTGATCAAGATCCGATGCAAAATGTGCATTAGAACAGTAATATTGTAAATCGGACACACGTGGTCCACTTTCCTTTTAGCTGTTTCTA
Source organism: Polietes domitor (assembly GCA_947397865.1). NCBI lineage: Eukaryota > Metazoa > Arthropoda > Insecta > Diptera > Muscidae > Polietes > Polietes domitor. The sequence continues at coordinate 91,589,163 of OX377619.1, read as the reverse complement.
GTTCAAATATAACACAATCCGGAAAATTTTGTCATGATCCCATGTAAAATGTGTATTCTAGAGCAGTACTAGTGTAAATTATAGGGATATTTGTATGGAGGCTATATCTAAATCTGTACCGATTTCCCAAATTCAATACCGATGGTCCTTGGACCAAAAAATAACTTCTGCCAAATTTCATTACAATCGGACAACAATTGCGACCTGATGGACAAAAGACGGACAGACGGACATCGTTAAATCGGTTCAGCTGGCGATTCTAAGCCGATCCGTATACCTAAAGGTGGGACTAGCTCGATTATTTCTTGGTGTTACAAACATTTGGCGGAAAACTAACTTAAAATACCCTAGTGCACGAAGTGGAGTAGGGTATAATGATTTATTATGAATATCTGGGAATATTTTCATCATTCTATGACGTGAGCAAGCCTCTTATTTAAAATTGCAGTAATTTCGTTCTAGGCAAAGAAACAGGTCTACTGTTCCAAGTGATGGATACGTATTTTTTAAAATTTTATGTTAAAATTTAGTCTAAAAATGTTTAAACGTGGAAGATGACCGTCACCGACCACTATCATGATAAAAGTAGCCAAGTAATAAATTTGCAGACATTTGTAAATTAATTTACATTCCCAATTAAAATCAAATACTAAATATTTTTCAAAGTACTTCGAATATCAACACAAAATCCACGAAATATTTTATGAAATTCCCTGCCCCAATTCAAATACTTTGCCCTTTTGACCATCATAAAATCCCCAAAGTTGGGGACAAATCCCACAGCAGGCAAGCCTGTATGACTAAATCAATTTAAACAAGTAAAACCGGCGTTAATTTCGGCCGGGCCAAACTTTATATACCCTCCACCAACGATTGCATTCCACAGAGGTTGTCGGTTTTCGTAGAAGTGCAGTAATATTACAGGAAAATATAAGTTTTTTAATATAGCCAAACCAAAACAAATACAAATATTGAAAAGTTAATTTTATAAATAAATATAATATTTTAATTATTTCAAACCTCGCTTATAAGGTAATGCTACCTATACATCAATTCAAAAAATAAATATTCTTAAATTTATATTTTCAAAAATATTTTCAAAGCCATAAATATTGGTAGATAGTGGGTGCTACAGTTGGTTGTATTTCCATTCTACTTGAATTCCAAAAGTACAAATTTTGAAAATCCGTTATCAGACGTACATAGTGCAAAATAACCTAACTTCATGATGATGATTCAACCAATTTTTGCCGTAAAAGAAAAAGTACGAATTTGGAAAAAAAAACTTTTTATTTTGCGTGTCAATGCAGTTAGAGGAATGTATACACCGAATTCCATGATTCCAGCTGCGCCCATTTGGTTGGTAACATTTTTACCCCCTTGACTTTTCTACGCAATTAGAATTTTATCATTCTAGCTGTGGTCGTTTAGTTGGTACTATTTTTATCCCTCTGTACCATTGTATCCCTTGAAAGTACTAATTTCGAAAAATTCGTCTATTTTCCGTGTCTACGCAGTCAGAGGAATGTATACTCCGAATTTCATGACTCTAGCTGCGGTCATTTGATTGGTACTATTTGTATCCCCTTTTTTCATTTTAACCCCATAAAGTACGAATTTTGAAAACTCGGTGTATTTTACTTATCTATGCAATCGGAGGAATGTATTTACCGGATTTCATTATTCTAGGTACAGCCTATTTTACCCCTTAAAAGTACGAATTTGGAAAAAATACTTTTATATTATGTATCTACTCAATTAGAGGAATGTACACACCGAATTTCGTGTTTCTAGTTGTTGTCGTTTAATATGTACCATTTTTATCCCTTTTTTGCCCCATTTCACCCCCTACTAATATTAATCAATTTATGGTGCACGTTTTTGCTATAAGGGGTATGCGCATCACAAAATATCAAGCAAATATAAACATACTTATTCAAAAAACATGCTTAAATACGCTAAAATATTAGGGATTATTATGGGTATTTTTAGTCCTTGTGAGGGAAAAAATTTTCCCTTTGGGCCGATTTCGCCCCATTTCAATCCCAACCGATCTACGACTATAAGACGCATTTATGGAAAAGTTGAACGTTCTAGCTCCTTTCGTTTAGATGCTAGCGTGCTTTCAACAGACGGACAGACGGACGGACATGGCTAGATCGTCTTAGAATTTTATGACGATCAAGAATATATATACTTTATAGGGTCTCAGGTCGATATTTCAAGGTGTTACAAACGGAATGACAAAGTTACTAGGTGGAGGGTATAAAAATAAGGGTCATCACTTCTACATTTATACACAGATTGTTTTTTTTTCAATTAAGCCTTGTTTGCTTCTAAAAATCCCATCACTAAAATCGTGCTATTTATTAAAAAATAAAAAATCATACTTTTTAAAATTCTTTTGCGTCTACAAAATTCTTAGAGAGCATATCTATGGAAATTACTTAGGGCCGTGTGATTTGTGTGGAAAGTACTAGAAGGTTCGTGGCATATGGCCCCAACCTTCCATATTTATAAAATATCAAATATCAAGTCATAACGGATTTCAGGCACCGGATATAGACAATTGTGTGGGAGGTACAAAAAGGGGCGTGTTTAAAGCGTAAATATTTTTTGGTTTCAAGTGGTTATAAAAACATTTTCATAAAATTTCAAATGAAATTAATTAACTGTGTAAATAGTATACAAGTTTTATTTTAAACAAAGCTTAACCATTTTGTGTGGGAGGTACCAGAAGGGGTGATATTGCCACATTAATGCAACATCTATAAAACATTGCCAAATATCAAATGTAATATTTAGTATTCCGATCAACCGCATAGAAGTTATACCAGCTTTAATTTTACGTAGTTTAAGGTGATTTGTGTGACAGGTACTAGAAGGGCGTGGCAAAACACTTAAAGTTTTAAAAACTTTATCAAATACCAAATTATAGGTGATTCCGAATATCGGCGGGGAAATTACAAAGGTTTTAATTTAACACAGGAATGTGCTCCATTTGTGTGGGAGGTACTAGAAGGGGGCGTAGAAATTTCGCCCACTAAGTTTGGGACAAATCTATATATAAAAGAGTTGCGTGATTGGGTGACTGACAGACTGAAACGGGTAGACCCAGACCAAACGGCTAGAGCTAGAATCATGAAATTTTGTGTGTACATTTCTCTTACAGGGTAGAGGTGTGATAAGACGGGATTTTTGGAAATTCGTACTTTTAAGGGGTAAAAAGGGATAATAATGGTACCATCGCAATAACCAAACGGCTGGTCCTAGATTCTTGAAATTTGGTATGGATATTCCTCTTGCGGCATGAAGACATCTCAAAAAGTGTCATTTTAAAAATTCGTACTTCGTAAATGGGAAAAAAAGGGACGAAAATGGTACCAACAACACGGCTTTAGCTAGAATCATGAAATTTGGTGTGTACATTTCTCGTACAGCGTAGATATCAGATTTGAAGAGATTTTTTCCTAATTTGTACTTTTAAAGGGCAAAATGGTGTTGAAAGGGATACAAATGGTACCACAGCAATGACCAAACGGCTAGGTCTAGAATCTTGAAATTTGGTGTGGGTATTCCTCTTGCGACACGAAGGCATCCCGAAAAATTCGTATATTAGGGGGGTTAAATGGGGCAAAAAGGGACAAAAATAGTACAAACAATACGGCTGAAGCTGGAAGCATAAATTTTTGTGTGTACATTTCTCTTACAGCGGAGAGATCAGGTATGAAGGGAGTTTTTCGTAATTCGTACTTTCAAGGGGTAAAATGGGGTCGAAAGGGATGAAAATTGTACCACAGCAATGACCAAACGGTTGGGCCTAGAATTTTGAAATTTGGTAAGCAAATTCATTTTATAGCTTTAACGCGCCCAATTGAATATTTTTTAAAATTCGTACTTTTTGAGGTTGAAATCGGGTAAAAATAGATAAAAAATGGTACCAATCAAACGGATGGAGAATCATAAAATTCGATATGTATATCCCTCAAAATACTTACAAACGAATTTTATGAAATTAAAGGGGAAAAGGGGATAAAAAAAAGTACCAACATCACAAATGACGCTACAATTATGAAATTCGGTATATTCGTTTTACAGTGCAGATCACTGATAAGAAAACATTTTTCGAAATTTTTACTTTGAAGGGATTAAATGGGATAAAAATTGTACCACAGCCCATGTAAAACGGTTGGGCCTAGAATCTTGAAATTCGGAACCGGTGTTACTTTTATAGCACGACTGCGACCAAGAACATATTATTGTAAAATTTGTACTTTCTGAGGACGAATTAATGGGTAAAAAGGGATAAAAATGGTTCATATAAAACAGACGGAGCTGTAATCGTGAAATTCGGCGTGTATATATGTACCTCAAAATGCTTACAAACGAAATTCGTACTTTTAAAGGGTTAACGGGGAAAAGGGATAAAAACGTACCAACAACAAGGATGGCGCTACAATAATAAAATTCGGTGTGTATATTCGCGTTACGGGGCAGATCACTGATAAGAAGGAATTTTTCGATTTTTTCGGGATGGGATAAAAATTGTACCCAGTTGAGCCTAGAATTTTGAAATTTGGACGGGTACTAATTTTACTGCATGAATTCGAGAAAGAAAATATTGTGCCAAATTCGTACTTTTTGTGGGTGAAATTGTGTAAAAAGGGATAAAAATGGAACCAATCAAACAGACGAAGCTGGAATCATGAAATTCGGAGTTTGCATCCTTGAAAATGCTTAGAAACGCAAAATGAAGGAATTTATCGAAATTGGTACTCTTAAAGGGTAGACGAGGAAAGGGGATAAAAAAGGTTCCAAAAACACGGCTGACGCTTCAACCATAAAATTCGGTGTGAATATTCGGTGTGAATAATATTCGAAATTTATACTTTTAAAGGACTGAATGGGATAAAAATTGTATCAAAGCACAGACCAAACGGTTGAGCTTAGAATTTTGAAATTCGGACGGGCATTACTTTTACAGCATGAATGCGACCAAGAAAATATTTTGCAATATTCGTACTTTTGTGGGTGAAATTGGGAAATATGGATAAAAATGGTACCAATCAAACAAACGGAGCTGTAATCATGAAATTGTTCAAAAAGCTTAGAAACGTAAAATAAAAGAATTCGTAAAGGTAAACGAAAAAAAGGGGATAACAAAGGTACCAACAACACGACTAACATGTAATTGGTATGTATATTCGTCTTACAGCGTAGATGCGAGATAAGAAGGAATTTTTCGAAATTTTTAGGGGCTTAAAATGGATAAAGTCCTTTCCAAAATTCGTACTTTTTGGGGGTGAAATTGGGTAAAAAGTGATAACCAATCATGAAATTCGATAGGTACTTTCTACTTTTAAGTAGAAATAAAAATGGCGAATAAAATGGTACCCACCAATGTATCGAATTAGGTATATACATAATTACTCTTACGTACAATACAAATGTACTGCCATGTACATTTTTAAATTTAAATTTTACAACATTTTGTAGGTTTAAAGTGACTATAAAAACATGTTGGACTTAAAATTGCAACTGATTTCGACCTGTGTGTGCAGCATATATGAAAATATTGGCAAAGATCAAATTTCACATTATTCCGATCGTCCGTATAGCAGTTTTAAAAGGTTTAATTTTACGTAATGGTGATTACTGTGGGAGGTACAAGAAGGGGCGTGGCAAAATCCACCATATTACGTACGCTCAAAATGATTATAAAAACTTCATCAAATATCAAAATAGAACTGGTTCAGAATATTTTACTAGGAATATGGACTATATCTGTGGGTAAAGGGTATCTGGGTAAAGTAATACTATGCTCAGAGTTAGCATAAATTCCTAACTCCCTTCGAGAGTTATTCTGTACACTAGCCAGCCAGATAGACAGACAGACGGGCGTGAAAGAGATTTTAGACATAAGTCACTGCTTTAATGCGTTACACTTTTTTCCAAAGTGACATATATGCTTCTACTCTGTTGAAACGGACAAATATTTTTCTACTTTATATGATTTTTTGGTAAGAAAATTGTTTCAATGTTTGTGCCTACTTAAATTAAACTATTGACTACGTATAAATTGATTATGATGATTTGTACAAAGGGGGCTAAAATTAATTCGGTGTATAAATTCCATCGGTAATGTTGGATATGAATCGACAATTTGCTGTGAATACACCTCTGAATACGTACAAACTAATGTGATATTTTTAAGTTTTTATCGTTTACAAGCGATTTACCCTGAAGTGTATTTCCTTACACCGCATACGAAGTAGCGGGTATTTGCTAGTATTATCATATGCAAAGCTTGAATTGAGTCCTTAACTCCCTTCGAGAGATATCGTGTACACCAGGCAGCCAGAAAGAGGGACGGACGGGGCTCAAACATCTTAAAAAGTCGTAAAACGGATTTGGTCCAAACATACTTGGGGTCTTAAGTCACTCCTTCAATCCGTTACACTTTTTGTCTGTCCCAAATGTTATATACTCTCATACTGTGTAGAGTAAGGGTATAAACAATGTGTATGGGTGCGCTTCCAAACCATTATAGTTCTCTTTTACAGTAGATGTTTCTAGTTAAAATGTAAAATTTGATCAAGATCCGATGTAAAATATAGATTCTAGAGCAGTAATAATTGGCTATGACTTTGTGTGTGAGCCAGAAATACTCCAAAGATTCACCCTAGTGTGCTGTCTTTGTATGGGTACGAAGTACCATGCTATGTTTTTCAAGTTACTTCAAAGGGGTTTTCTTATAAAAAAGTCGTAATAACTAAACGAAAAGCTGGCCAATATGAAGATCACGATATTACGACCATGATCCAGAAGTGGTCCTCAATGGATATTTCCTGTTTCCTTAACTGTGGAAATAGATTTGCTTCAATGGAAAAAGGTCAAAGACACCAAATTCCTCTTGATGTGTTAGAATTCACTAAAGGCCGGAAACTTTTCGAACATCGGTCATATTCTTCAATTTGCAGTACTTCAAGCAACAGTAAACATATGTACAAAGTTTCTCTCCCGTCACAGACAAAACGAAAATGAACACAAAGAGTAATGACTTACATTAGGAATAATATTTGTCATTCTTCCAAAGATAACAAAAGTTAATAGCGCGTTTTGCACAACACACCATTCACTCACTCCCAACCACAGTATGTATTTTCGAAATAAGGTAGAGGATGTTGTATTCAAATTTAAATATAATAGATTCAACTTTGTAGGAATGCAGTGTTATTAGATAATTTTGTTGACGACAACAAAATGTCAATTTTCGCGAATGTAAGCAATTTTTTATTGGTTTTTATACCCTACACCACTTCGTGGACCAGGATATTATAAGTTATTTTGCCGCCAAATGTTTATAACACCAAGAAATTATCGAGCTAGACTCACCTTTAAGTATACGGGTTAGCTTAGAATCACCAGCTGAATCGATTTAACGATGTCTGTCTGTCAGGGCCATCAGTGTTGAATTTGGGGGAAATCGGTTCAGATTTAGATACTGCCTCCATATAAATATCCCTATAATTTACACTAGTACTGCTCTAGAATACACATTTTACATGGGATCATGATAAAAAATTTCGGATTGTGTTAAATTTGAAGTATATGCAGCTAACGGGGAAGTGGACCACATGGGTCCATGTTTTGATATAGTCCCCATACAAATGGACATCAGTTTACACTATTGCAGATCATCTTATATTTCAATAAAGAATATCTACTTTGAAAGTAATCTATATGGGCCCACTACCAAACGGGCCCCCATTTTTATTATTATCCCACATTTTACATCGGAAGTTTATCAAATTTTGCAGATTATTTTATATTTCATCTAAGAATGCATACTATGAAAGTCAATATATGGGTCCATATTTTGGTATAACCCCAATACAAATTGGGCCCCCATTCTATTATTTTACAGCTCTAGAGATCTTAATAAATGTTATATTGCAGATCATGTTATATTTCAATAAAGCATACCTACTTTGAAAGTGATCTGTATGGAGATACTTGGCGCTTTTAGTTTTTCATTTCCTCACGCCAATTATCTCTATTTCACTATAGTTTCAGATGTATATCATTTGGTTCAAGTATAGTATGGACTGTCGGACATTATTATATTATATTTTAACTAATAATATATACTATAAAAGTCAAATATTTGTATCCATACTAGGTATAACCCAATTGGGGCCCCATTACAGCTCGACAAACTACATCTTACATCGGTAAACTATTATATTTATTTATAAAATTATTTTTTCAATATTTGCATTTGTTTGGCTATTAAAAAAATATATTTTCCTGTAATATTACTGCACTTGTACGAAAATCGACAGTCTCTGTGGAATGCAATCCATGGTGGAGGGTATATAAAGTTCGGCCCGGCCGAACTTAACGCCGTTGTTTTTAAGTAGTGTCAGTAAACCTTCGTGTACAAGTGTATAAGTATATAATGCAATATTTTCACTATCATTTTAGGCTTCATAAAACGAAATTGTTAAATTGTGAAACTCAGATTCATAAGATTAATGAAATATTTTAATAAATAAAAAATCTTAGAGATAAAATATATTATAACCAAGAAAATATTTGAGAAATTGGATGTGTTCTTAACTATAATGAAGGATTGCGTTGTATTTATGAAACAGTTCCTGTGTCGCACTCTACATGCCCTACGAGAAATTAGTGGGAATTGCTATAAACGTACCTATCCTGAGATAGATCAATAGGTATATACCACAGAATTGGTCCCAAAGTGTAAATAAAAAATAAACTTCTCAATCCTTAGGCATATCTTATATAAATATCGCATATTTGTTCAAATAATATATGATCGGATATTAGTAAAACTCACCTTAATATATTTGCATTAGCATTAGTACCCGTCCTTACCCAATATAATTAAAGAAACTAATGAACATGATTTCGTTTGGTTTTCTACAGAAATGCTTTTCCAGAAATCTATTCACAAAGTATTTAACTAAAGCCATTAGATGTAAATGTTATCGCCATGTAGTGCTAATAGCAAATTATTGTGAAAATCTGGCCTGGAGCTGTACTGGCTGTTAACATTCCAAAACTCCCCCGCCCTGCTACTAATCCTCTGTCTTCGAAGGAATGAGGACAAATGACGTCACATTGTCGCAATACTTTGAATGTTATTTGAAACAACTCCCCTCCACAACCACAGTCAAAAAATCTGCCATGTCATGGGTGTTGTGTGGATGGATAATACTGTGTGATGTTGAGCAGACCCCTCCTCCCCCCCTTTCCAGCTCTTTGTGACGACAGACATTACTGATTTTTTACGTTTGCGCTATTTTTTCAAGTTTCGCATTTCTTCTTCCGCAGGAATAGCAGAGAATCTCGTTTTTTATTTTGTTTTGTTGAATGGTTTTCATAAATTGGATTTTTAAGTATTCGCTTCTCGCAGTGCCATTCAGCTAAATAAAGTAGAAAATTTAACTTGCAAAGCAATTTCCCCAGCATAACTACAGAGCCAGCGAATGCCAAACAAAACCACTTCAAAAAAAAAAAAAAAAAACAAAAAAAAAAAAAAAACAGAAAAAAGAATAAAATGAGCAGAAAGAGGAAGTTGTAAACGTTCTACAGCGACAGAGCGATGACGAGATAATGCTGCTGGAAGCTGCGTTTAAATAGTGGCAAATTTCATTTAAATGCGATATCGCAACTCTGATAAAAGTTGGAGAAAAAATAAATTATTTCGAAATAACGCCGCTTTAATACCAGCACGTCACTTGTGCAACAATCTCGTTTTTTCATTTTCTTATCAAATCAAAAAGCACGATTTTTCAAACTCGTCGAAAGTTGCTTCAGGAAGATTATCACCTTCAAGGCAACTAATGCACAGTGGTTGAAACACATGAAGAATCCGTCAAAAAAGAGAACATTCGAACATTGAAGGTTTAAATAATGTTCAGTTTTCAATTAACCTTTTATTTGAAAACAATCCCAAGCTACCGGGAGTTGAACAGCTTACCTTCCAGTTGCCACTACTTAACAAAATATTCATTTAATTCTAGTATACCCAGCGAGCGTTACCCTGCACAGTGGTATTTTGCTGACAACAATACAAACAAATCTATTAATACTGTTCCACAGAAGAGTGTTTCACTGGAAATAATCCATAATTTGTTTTCGGAAAAAGTAATTTTTAGTCTTAAATCACTTAAATATCGTAGCACGAAAACTGATGAAAATTTGCATGCAACTCAGTAGTTTATGCGTGTACGATATTTTCACTGATAACAATCTACTCTCGCTTTTATTGAGAATCAGTCCCATCTTTTAAATTAAATCAAAACTTTATTGGTATTGCATATGTAGTTTAGTGGAAGGATATGAGAAATTAAAATAGACTTCTCACTGCAAAAAAAAAAACGCGAAAGTCTATTCTTTAAATTTTTCAAACAAAAAATCCATCAACTTCCACCAATCGCTGATCAACCTCTGTTCAAAATGTGTTGTTATATGGGCTGTATGTGATGGACGTGGTCAATTTTTATGAAACTTTTCGGTGCCACTCTACGACCACTCCTTATATTTTTGCCTTAAGACATTTTCCATTCCATTGTACACTAGGCAGAGTCGCGGTTCATACAAATAAAGTTTATTACTAAATATTTCGTTCCTAGATCAACCATAAAACGCATGTTTTTCACGAGTAATTTTTTTGTGCTGCATTTTTGTCGAATTATTTTTTCTGAAATAATAGACCCTTGGAACCACTTTAAATATAAATTTTGACTCTTGTCTTAGAGTAACTTATTGGTCGAATTATTGGACTATTACTTTTTGTTTTGTGTTTTTTTTTTTCGCTCATTTTTATACCCTCACTCTACAGAGTAGGAGGGTATATATCATTTGGGACAGAAAAAAGTGTAACGCATTGAAGTAGTGACTTAAGACCCTAAGTATGTTTGGACCAAATCCGTTTCACGACTTTTTGAGCCATATCAGTCTGATGGCTGGCTTGTGTACACGATAACTCTCGGAAGGAGTTAAGGAATCAATTCAAACTTTGCACATGGTAATATTTTTCGCAATCTTAGTTTAAGTTCGAAGATTCCCACTCCCCTTCTGGTACCTCCCACACAAAGGGTACATATTCCTATGTTAAAAAACACCAATGAAACTATCACGCGGCTAGTCGGAATTAGCTATATTTTGGTATACGATAAAGTTTTTATAAGCACTTTGAGCGTGCAAAATATGACAGGTTTTGCCACGCCCCTTTTTGTACCTCCCACACAAATCACCCAAACCTAAAACGTAAATTTAAACCTGTCATAACATCTACAAGGAAGGAATTCTATAAAATTTGATATTTGGCAATGTTTTTATATATGTCATTGCCACACCCCTTCTGGTTCCTCCCACACAAAGTGTAAGCATTGGGTAGTCAAAATCATTTGAAATTTAATATTTGAAAATGTTTTTATAATCATCTTAGACCAAAAAAATATTTACGGTTTTGCCACACCCCTTCTTTTACATCCCTCACAATTGTCTATATCCTAGGTAGATTTAAATCCATCATAAATTTTATACTGGTACATGAATATTTGATCATGTTTTTATACCCTACACCACTTCGTGGGCTAGGGTATTATAAGTTAGTTTCGCGCCAAATGTTTGTAACAACAAGAAATAATCGAGCTAGACCCACCTTTAAGTATACCGATCGGCTTAGAATCACCAGCTGAGTCGATTTAAAGATGTCTGTCTGTCCGTCAGTCTGTCCGTCTGCTGTCCATCTAAGCTTGTTCGCACTCTACAGGTCGGAATTGTTGTCCGATTGTCATGAAACTTGGCAGAAGTTATTTTTTCTGGCCAAGGACCATCGGTATTGAATTTGGAGGAAATCGGTTCAGATTTAGATTTAGCCCCCATACAAATGTCGCTCCCGATTTCACTTTTTCCGCTTCAGAAACCACATATTGTACCCGATTTTCTTTAAATTTGGCACAACATTTTATAATCGAACTAGAAACACCTATGCTGAAAGTGGGTAAGATCCGTTCAGATTTAGATATAGTCCCCATACAAATGTCGCTCCCGATTTCACTTTTTCCGCTTTAGAAACCACATATTGTATCCGATTTTCTTTAAAATTGGCACAACATTTTATAATCGAACTAGAAACACCTATGCTGAATGTGGGTAAGATCGGTTCCGATTTAGATATAGCCCCCATACAAATGTCGCTCCCGATTTGACTTTTTCCGCTCTAGAAACCAAATATTGTACCCGATTTTCTTTAAAATTGGCACAACATTTTATAATCGAACTAGAAACGCCTATAATGAAAGTGGGTAAGAACGGTTCAGATTTAGATATAGCCCCCTTACAAATGTCGCTCCCGATTTGACTTTTTCCGCTCTAGAAACAACATATTGTAACCGATTTTCTTTAAAATTGGCACAACATTTTATAATCGAACTAGAAACGCATATGAGGAAAGTGGGTAAGATCGGTTCAGATTTATATATATCCACCAAACAAATTTCGCTCCCGATTTGACTTTTTCCGCTCTATAAACCACATATTGTACCCGATTTTCTTTGAAATTGGCACAACATTTTATAATCGAAGTAGAAACACCTATGCTGAAAGTGGCTAAGATCGGTTCAGATTTAGATATAGCCCCCATAAAAATGTCGCTCCCGATTTGACTTTTTCAGCTCTAGAAACCACATATTGTACCCGATTTTCTTTGAAATTGGCACAACATTTTATAATCGAAGTAGAAACACCTATGCAGAAAGTGGGTAAGATCGGTTCGGATTTAGATATAGCCTCAATACAAATGTTGCCCCCGAATGTTTAACCGATTTTGGCCAAACTTTACATATTATATTTCACCAATAAACATACATGATGAAAGCTGGTCATGTCGTTCCAGGTTTCAATATACCCCCATACAAATGTCCTTTCCGATTTAACATTTTTTGTCAAACACATAAATTTATATAATTCAAAAATCCTTCCCGATTTCAGTTTTTTACCGAATTGAATTGTAATGAGACAGAAAGTTGGGAGATGCCAATTTGTTTATACTTTGGTATAATCCAAATTGGGCTCCATTCTGCTCTATTACAGCTCTAGAAACTACAGCTTACATCGGATCTTCATCAAATTTTGCAGATCATTATATGTTTCAACTAGGAATGCCTACCGTGAAAGAGAAATATAGTGGCGCATGTTTTTGGCACAGGCCTCAAGTGTTGTTATAGGTCCCCTTCAAATGTCCGTCCTATTCATCCTATTACCGCTATATAATCTGTAATCTGTAATTTTTCCAGATCATGTTGGATCAATTGGATCAATTACTTTATTATTTACCACATTCATTTAATTTGACTAAAGATGCATTTATAGTAACTGTATAATTTATATGAACTACATAAAATTGCTCCCATGAAATACCTGGGTTTAGTAATCAAAGCGAGGTATATACGCAGGGAGAGTGGTGTAGGGTATTATATAGTCGGCTCCGCCCGACTTTAGCCTTTCCTTACTTGTTGCAATTATTTTGTAACTGTGGAAGCTATGACCAAATACCATGAACCTTCTAATACATTTCACACAAATCTTACTTGTTGTAAAAAGAGTTCGAGCATTTTGGCTCTAAAAATCCATCTCCTGTTTTAAATTATTTTACAAACATGGAGTCAGTGACCTCACTTTTCGTCATATATTCATCATTTAGGAATCATTCGAAAGGTATTGATTCCTTCTATTTATTTTTCATAACACCTCTTACAAAATGTTTCCAATAAATATGAGTTTTTAGCTGTCAACTTGAAAACCCACAAAAAATCAATCAAACGTCTAATTATACAACCAATGAGTTATTCTAAGACAATAATACAAATTTTTATTTAATGTGATTCCAAGGTGCTGTTAAATTAGAAAAAACTTTGGACAAAAATGCTACATAAAAAATGACTGGGGCGTTTAGCTCACAGATGGCTAAGAAGATTAAACAATATAATCATCATTTCTGGGAGTTGACTGTTGCAATTTATTTTTGTGACCCATCCTAATGTACACTAGAAAAAACACGCTATTTCGCAAGCTTCACATTCTATACAAATAACTCGTTTCCCCACGACGATTATTTTTTGTTGGGTCATCCCTTTACGTTGCGGATCTACGTATCCCATTTATTTCTTAAAAGTACAAACGATTTTAGCTAAAATAAAATTTTTTGCAAAATCCCTTTACACACACTGAATTTTATGTTTCTAACTGCAGTTGTTTAGTCATGACGAAGGATTCATGTTTATATCTTTTGCCCCATTGTACCCCATCAAAAGTACGTATTTTGAAGAATCGCTTCTTCGTACGCGTGTCCGGCATATTGGGGATCTACTCTCCAAATTGCATGGTCTGCTGTTTGGTCTGGGCGCTGATCAATGAGTCAGTCACTTCGATACCAACAACAACAATCGGATTCTATAACACCCTTGATTACCACAAATCCCCACGGTCGTTAGCGCGGTGGATATTATTTTGTTCCGCCTAATGCAAGATGACAAATAAGTGATCAAGCGATTGAGAGGTCCCATGAAGTTATCGTGATTATTTATGCCGCGAGGGCGTATTTCAGTCTCGTGAATTTATTGAGTCATATAAGTTTTGCATACTCTGAAGCAAAATCATTTATTTCAACAAGTAAATAAGTTTCAGTCGGTTAAACAGACTCCACTACTACCTCCACTCTCATAATCAAAATTCCAAGCATTTGTTTGGGATTTTTCAAAACTATTAATTTTACATAGGATAGGGACAATTGTGTGGGAGGTACTAGAAGGGGTGTGGCAAAGGCATACATATTTTATTGGTTTCATGTGATTATAAAAACATTTTCAAATATAAAATTGCAACTGATTTTGACTATCCGTATGGAAAATATGACAGTTTTATTTTAAATATATATATTTGTGTGGGCGGTACTAGAAGGGATATGACAATATGGCACATATTCCGAGTGGGTCTAACGGCTACAAAAAGATTGTCAGTTATCAAATTTTGAGTATTACAATCATTCGTATAGAAGTTATAAGAACTTTAATTTTAGTTTGTGTGGGAGGAACGTGTGGTACGAAAGGGCGTGGCAAAACCCGTCATAATTTGTACACTTAAAGTGAATATAAATACCAAAATGAAGCTGATTCAGAATATCCGTCTGAAAGATATATGGCTTTTAATTTAACATTGGAAAAATAGTCTTTTTGTGTGGGAGGTGCTAGAATGACGTGAAAATTTCGCCCATCATCGAACTTAAACTAAGTTTGGGAAAAATATTACCATGTGCAAAGTTTGAAGTGATTCCTTAACTCCTTTCGAGTGATATTGTCTACACCAGCCAGACGGACGGACGAACATGGCTCAAACAACTTAAAAAGTCATGAAAAGGATTTAGTCCAAACAACAATTTGATCGATAGCCGTAGATGAACGAAAATAAGTTACTGAAACAGGCCCTTAGTAAAATTCCACCAAAATTTTCGTCAGATTTATTAAAAATCTTGATGAGACATGTTCCTTAGTTTGAATAAATTTTACTTGATCTGAGAAAAAATTGAACTACAAACACGTTCACACCATGTCCTACTTTCAAGGAAAAGTTTGCAATTGATAATAGGGCTGTTTTTCTTTAAGCCAAGATAACAAAAACGTTAATAAATATTAAAAATTTTTACTCAAAATAAAAAAATATTTTTTTCACACTGTCGCCAACTACAATATTTGTATCAAAACAAATTTTAAAAAAATATTTTTGTTTTGACTTAACTTTGACTTACACTGATAATTATCCAGGCTAAGTCCAATATTTATACACTCCACGAGAGTATTATGTCTTTGTGCATTTGTTTGTAACGCCCAAAAGGAAACAAGATAGACCCATTGTTAAGTATACCGATCGACTTAGAATCACTTTCTGAGTCGATTTATCAATGTCCGTCTGTCCGTCTGTCCATCTATTGTTGTAATCAAATTACAGGTCGCAATTTTAGTACGATCTTAACAAAAATTGGCACAAATGAGTTTTGTGGATCAAGGACGAACGCTATTCAATTTGAGGCAGATCGGTTCAGATTTAGATATAGCCCCCATACAAATGTCGCTCCCGATTTGACATTTTCCGCTCTAGAAACCACATATTGTACCCGATTTTCTTTAAATTTGGCACAACATCTTATAATCAAACTAGAAACACCTATGCAAAAATTGGCTTTTCCGCTTTAGAAACCATATATTGTACTCGATTTTCTTTAAATTTGGCACAACAGCTTATAATCCCAGTAAAAATCCTATGATGAAGGTGGGTAAGATCGGTTCAAATTTAGATATAGCCCAAATACAAATGTTGCTCCCAAATGTTTAACTGATTTTGGACAAACTATACATATTATATTTCACATATTTCGTTCCAGATTTCAATATACCCCCATACAAATGTCCTTTCCGACTTAACATTTTTTGCCAAACACATACATTTACAGAATACAAAAATCCTTCCCGTTTTCACTTTTTCACCGAATTTAATTGTATGATAGATAGTGGAGTGTATCATAGAGTCGGCTCCGCCCGACTTTAGCCTTTCCTTGCTTGTTTTATTTTAAGTGAAGTTTTAACATTTTATTCAGATTTTTGTTATCTCAGCCTAGTATTCTGTCTTAAAGAAAAACAGCCCTATTAACATATTATGAGAAAATACATGTAGTTCAAATTTCCTCAGTTTGAGTATTTTTTACTAAACCGTGGCATAAATTTGTCTGAGAGTAGGCTAATTTTGTTATTGTGTTTGAATTTGGTCAACTTTTTATTGAAATGATAAGTAGGATAACCTTATGATATACATAATTTCCTTCCAATAAAATCTTGACCAAAATAGCTCGCACAACAACAATGATAAGTTTTTTATTTTATTCCAGAACCAGCAATAAGTTTTCAGGTTTGCCCTTAAAAAATGTTTGGTGCCTGGACGGTACCTATGACCATGACGTATGAACTATCACTATGACCATTTCCTCTCTGACATTAACATACAAATATAATACAATCATCGAACAACTTTTCATTTTATTGTCCAATAATGTTCTCATTTGAATTTTTGGTTAAGTCTATTGATACAAATATCCTTACAGACTAAAAGCAATATACATGTATAAACTTAGTTACTACAAACAATTAAATATTTAAATATAAGATAATTTTTCTTTTAATAGGTTTTCTGTTTGCTGCTAAACGACAAGTGCACTTGAACCGGATAATATACATCTGAAACTACAGGCAAAATGGAGTTAATTGGCGTTTTCACTTTTTAATCAAAGGACTTCCCCCTTAAAAACACTATAAAAAGTTTGAAAGAATAAAATTTTCAAAAAAAAATGCTTTGAAGACTTACTCGCACCCTACGATATCGAGGAGAAAAGAGGAGAAAATTTATTAAAAATACTTCTAATTGCATGGCTCTATCTGTATTAATTTAGCTTTGACAGCCATTTCAAATCCCCACCGTAGTTTATCCATATTTTACTTTTAGTGGGGGAAACTTGAAATAACTTATCATATTTTCTGCTTTTCCAAACTATCTTATCGAAATGTTAAGTACAAAATTCTCATTTTTTTATTTTTAGGTGCATAAGCACTTTTTAGATACACATATTTTAACATATATACATAAAATTCTACAAATAACTCTTAATTTAAGGTATTTAGGTGTAAGGTTATTTTTCTCTTCAAAGAAGTTCTACTTTCAACCAATTCAAAAATATGACAATATTTATTAAATAGAACACACATGCGACGGAAAGGATCACTATGGGCATAGTTTGTGCGGAAATATTTTACATATATTGCACAAAACCATAATACCCTAGTGGAGGATATAAAAATGTAAGACGTCAATATTTCAACCTTTTATGACATTTTATATTAAAATTTTTCTAAGAAATTCGTCGTAGGCTTCGATCTAAAATAATATATAGTTTTCACATTTTTAGCGCCAAATGTAAAATCAGTACCAGTATTTCGACGAGGAAAGTGAATAAAAAACAAGTAAGGAAAGGCTAAAGACGGACGGACTTTCTATTTCATTACAATTCAATTCGGTAAAAAAGTGAAATCGGGAAGAATTTTTGACAAAAAATGTTAAATCGGAAAGGACATTTGTATGAGGGTATATTGATACCCTTTCACCATGTATGTTTATAGGTGAAATATAATATGTAAAGTTTGGCCAAAATCGGTTAAACATTCGGGAGCGACATTAATATGGGGGCTATATCTAAATCTGAACCGATCTTACCCACTTTCAGCGTAGGTGTTTCTAGTTTGATTATGAAATGTTGTGCCAATTTTAAAGAAAATCGGGTACAATATGTGGTATCTAAAGCGGAAAAAGTGGAATCGGGAGCGACATTTGTATGGGGGCAATATCTAAATCTGAACCGATCTTACCCACATTCAGCACAGGTGTTTCTAGTTCGATTATAAAATGTTGTGCCAATTTTAAAGAAAATCGGGTACAATACGTGGTTTCTAAAGCGGAAAAAGTGAAATCGGGAGCGACATTTGTATGGGGGCTATATCTAAATCTGAACCGATCTTACCCACTTTCCGCGTAGATGTTTCTAGTTCGATTATAAAATGTTGTGCCAATTTTAAATAAAATCGGGTACAATATGTGGTTTCTGAAGCGGAAAAAGTGAAATCGGGAGCGACATTTGTATGGGGGCTATATCTAAATCTGAACCGATTTCCTCCAAATTCAATACCGATGGTCCTTGGCCAGAAAAAATAACTTCTGCCAAGTTTCATGATATTCGGACAACAATTTCGACCTGTAGAGTGCGAACAAGCTTAGATGGACAGCAGACGGACAGACGGACGGACAGACATACATCGTTAAATCGACTCAGCTGGTGATTCTAAGCCGATCGGTATACTTAAAGGTGGGTCTAGCTCGATTATTTCTTGGTGTTACAAACATTTGGCGCGAAACTAACTTATAATACCCTAGACCACGAAGTGGTGTAGGGTATAAAAATTATATCTTAAAATCTTAATATGCCATTGTCCGCGTCTGCATACTCAGCTGACTTTGCAATCATTATTTCTGGAATCTAGAGGATGTGTCAAGATGCAACATTCTGTCCTTATTACTTTCATAATGGGTTTTAGGTAAAGGCTGAAGGGAATCAAAATTGATACAAAGGATCTCCGATTGGAGGTGCAATATAATTCAAGACCCTTACGAACGGTCACCATCCATCTCTGATTTAACATCTGATTTTGCAATTTAAAACCGATCACCCCGTTGTTTGGTAACCAACATGTCCTATGTCACTCACATACCAACGATAGTATTCGATAAGTTGCAATATATTCGCTATCAAATAGAACAGAACAAGAATGCAGGTTGATGGTGCAAAACATTAAGTTTTTATGTTCATACAGCTCACATCCTTCCAAGTAAAGCATTCGTGCATGAGCAGAACTTAAGATCCCAGCACGTCCTTGCATACTCCAAAAAATGGGAAAATGCCGACGAAAAAGATACAAAAATACGCCAGTGCTTTAAATCATGGTGATGATGATGAAGATGATGACGATGAAGATGGTAATGTGAAACACGCTCTGCTGCTTTGATGATGACGATTATTGTACGGCAATGAAGCCGATATTCGTACCGCAGATGTTGCCGCCACTACAACTGATGTTACTGCGGCTGATGATGATGATGATTTGAAACGGAAATCATGACATGGATGGCAAAGATGATTATGATGACGATGACGATGTGTTCTTTCCTCACTTCAATTCTTCTTGGCAACAAATAAACGGAAAATTCTGACAACACAATGCCTCACAAGGATTGTTACAAAAAATGCATGAAGCAGGCGGGGGAGGGGAAACAAACAGCTCCCAGTGGTAGTTGTAGGCAACAGAATTCCTAGCAAATAGACAAAACAAAGTGAAACATAACTTCGCTTCACTTCGGTGTTTGTCTGAAATCAATAATAAATTTCTTCCTGCAAATATGTACATAGTTGACGTTGACTTGGAATGCAAATGGACATAACTAACATATTCAATGTATTCACTGTAAGTTTTCACTCCTTTCAGAATTTCCTTACTGCAAAAACCCTTTGTGGTAGAATTGGATGAAACGCATTATAATGGCGATTTTGGGTTTATGTTACTTACGTCCATTTGCCTCTCAGGTAGAGCGGAGCGTGAGGAACCCTCACGTGCATCGGCAGTGGCAAGACCTCTCCATGGATTCTTTATTGATGCTAACGTAGAAAATCGCAGTATTTCACAAATTCTATAAATTTCAATTTATTTATTTTTAAAAGGGTTGACAAACTGAAATCCTGCTGCGTCGAACAGACGCATCCAACTTGTGGTACGTGTTTACGTTGCCAAGTGGTAATTTCAAAACCCCATGTCCTCCATCACAGGATGTGGTTATATTAAGTTGATCATTCTGTTTGCAACACCTGAAAATATTCCTCTGTAAATTCCATGACGATGTAGTGATGAAAGCTATTGCAAATAGGGTTCTCCGAAAATATTAACTAAATGTTTTTGGGTTTTTATACCCTCACTCAAATAAAAATTATTTTTTAAAATTGTCGCCAACATCAATATCAATGTTTGTGTGAAAACAAATTTTGAAAAAAAAAATGATTTTGTGTTAAGTCAAAATTATGGTATATGGCTAAGTCCAAAATAGTCAACAATTTTTTTTTTGAAAATTTGTTTTGTTACAATTACACTGTCCAACAACACTTTTGGAACAGAGTATCGACTCCATAATTCTGAAAGGGCATGTTGAGTAGACCATTTTTGCAGAATAACTTATACCAGCTGAGTTTTTTTATTCAGTGGGTCAAAGATTCATTTTTTGGTCAAATGGGACTATACTAAGTGAGAAAAGTGGTGTTAAGTTAATCTTGAAAATTGTTATTGTCAAAACTATATTGTGGAATCTTATGAAGACTATTTGTGTGGAAGATCTTAACCCTCTAGCTCCTCTCTTTATGGATCAATTTGACATTTTTGAAAATCAAAAAGTCCTTTCAAAAAGGACATTTAAGGATTAAAATGTTCTACAAAAAAAATTGTTGGAAAATTTTAGTGGGGTTCACCGAAGACATCAAAGTTGCAAATAATGCTCTTCTACTGCAACCAAAATCAATTTGGTAATAATGCTCCATTCGATCAAAAAATTAAAATTTTTGATTCACTGTAAAAAGAAACTCAGACCAGCCTGACTATAAGTTTATTCTACAAAAACGATCCACTCAACATGCCCTGTCCGAATTATAAGGTCGCTATTCTGTTTCATTCAAAAAGACTGACATTTTTGAACAGTGTTGTTTTTTATTTTGAGCAAAAATTTAAATTTTTATTAACGTTGTTATCCCGACTTATAGAAAAACAGTCCTAATAAAACTTCCAAGAGCAATTAAAACTATTTTCTTCACAGAAAATATTAGGTATTTACTGAAGAAGATGTTGTTCTTATAGCTTCCGAAAATCTATTTAAGCCATGTTAAATCGATGAGATAATTTCGAAGATCAACCGATTGTAATGAAAATTTGTGAAGATGTATGATATTGCAAAATATTAAGTTAGACGAAATTATTTATAAAAATATCATGGAAATTGAATTTTAAGGAGACGGTTTATTCAACCACACATTTTTTGAAAAATATATGTATTGAGAACGTTTTTTGCAAAATATTTGTTAGTTTTTACCGAACAAACATTAAATTAAAGCTAACAGCTTGTTATAGTTTTTTTTTTAATTTTGACTTATATGTTTTGAAAAATATCTACTTTTAATTTCTGGTACAAAAATACATATATACATTAGGCTGGGTCGCTGTCCATACAAATGGAAAAACAAGTTTCAGTCACCCCACGAAAATAAAGTTTGGATTGTTTTATGATGATTTGCAAAATATTTCGTTCCTAGATCAAGCCATCTGTCATGTTTTTCCGGTGCAATTTTTTTGTGTTAAATTTTTTCCCAAAACTTTTTTCTGAAATAATAGACCCTTGAAAACACTTTAAATAAAAATGTTTATTCTTGTCTTAGAGTAACTTATTGGTCGAATATCGGACGTTTATAGTATTTTTTTGTGGATTTTCACAGTGACTACTGAAAACATTTTCGTATTTGGCGGTATTTTATAAAAAATAAATAGCTGTCCTCAACAACTTTCAAATGATGCCTAAATGTGAACATCGGAATGAAATTGACGCCGCAGCGCTCATTTTTGTAAAATGCGTTTGAACATTTTGGCTGTGAAAACCATCGCCTGTATTAAATTATTTCACAAAAATGGAGTTAGTGACGTCATTTTTCGTCCGTTATTCATCATTTTGGCATCATACGTAAGGTATTGATTCCTCCTATATATTTTTTATTACACCTCTTACAAAATGTTTCCAACAAATATTAGTTTTTAGCTGTCACCTTGAAAACCCACACAAAATCAATTAAACGCCAAATAATTCTATCAATGAGTTATTCTAAGACAAGAATAGAAATTTTTATTTAAAGTGTTTCCAAGGGTCTAGAAAAAATTGGGCAAAAATGAAACATAAAAAATACGCGGGAAAAACATGATTTTTAGAGGTGTTTTCAGGAGCGTTTAGCTCACAGATCATTATCATTATTAAACAATCCAATCTTCATTTCTGCGGGGTGACCGCTGCAATTTATTTTCGTGACCCTTCCTTATATACATATGGGAAAATCTACAAAATAGTCCGATTTCAATTTTGAAAAATTAAAAATTTCAAATTAGAGGCACACGTTTTATTTTAGCGTCAACTTGTTAAAAATACATTAAATATAAATAATGTGCTCGCGTGCATCATTTTTTTCAAGTGCTGAAGAAGTTATAATCGGATTGTCCCTACCCTATGAAAATCAACAAAATTTAACCTAAAATGGCTCTCGGTGCCAAAATAATAATTCGATCTATTTAGCACTTACACACATTATTAGTAGTACTCATATTTACCGATCACACAGGGTTGCCACTAGTTATTTTTCAAACTGCGGATGTGCTCTTCAAAAAATATGAAATTTCATGATCTGCACGCATCGACCTGATGATGTTTGTACTGTCATAATTTCTTTGTTGCTGAAGGCACACTAAATTGTTTGGTCGCCTTTTGTTAGTATCTTTGTCGTTTATAATCCAATATTAAAAAATTTGCAATTACGTTCACGCTGAAAGCGCAAAAAAAGAAAATTGTATTAATTTTCGTTTTATGCAAAAACAGAGTGACAGATTTTGAAGAGCTACCATTTATTCCTCAGTGATGGCACATGCTTTTTTCAACATATAGAAGATTTTGCAACATCATTACTATCATCCACAAAAAGATTAGAATGATTTTCTTTTATGCTGAAAAAGTTATAGCCAAAAGAGTTGAACAACTTTCGAAAGTTACAAGCAAAATTAAGGTAAATTAGGGTAGACCTTAGCTCAGTAGACTACATTAACAGCATAATTTTAAAACTTTAGGATGTTGACGAGGTTAAACTCGTCGTTTTGAAAATTATGACACTTTCAGAAATATTATATATTGCTCTTAAAGTGGTTAGAAGCCTGAGTGACATGGAATCGTACTATACCGTAGATTTGCCCATATCATACCTTCTGGTTTTCGTCAAATTTTGTTTTCGATTCGTTGAATACTTCAAACAAAATGATCGATTTAGTAAGCCCATATAACAGGAAACGATCACAAACAGAAAGAGCATATATTGCATAAAATATGCATATCGATATGCAAAATATGCAAAAAAGTTGGTTATATCGATTTATTTTTCATGAAAATAATTTGTGTGAAATCTATATTAAATTATAACCATCCGTTCAATTTTTGTGCCCAATTTACCATGTTGGAACTACGATGTTTTCAAAGTGGTGTGTTCATTCAATTGCCTTAGCCGATTATAATGTACCTTGTTTTGAAGGCAACTTAAATTACATGAATAGCGTTTCTTCGTTAATGTGAAACACGTAAACAATATTTTTAAGAATACATATACAAACTTTCGAAGCAACCCAAGCTAAGAATATAGAAAATCGTCCCCCTTCAAGGTCTTTGGTGATTGAAAAGATATGGGTGGTATTATTTTTTACATTTATATATCAACTTCCCTATGTGGATCTAACAAAACATACCACACACACTCAATAAATCTATAAATAATCCAGCTGTCCTCTGAGAAAGTTTTTTTTTATCAATAATAAAACTTGATGGTATTCCGAATCCCTGAATGGTATGGGAAATTGCAAACCCTAGTTACAAGCTCCATAACAATATTAGTGTACGACAATCCATCCGATAGGTGGAGAGTACAAAGTACATGTGGCATTTATTTTGCGCCAGCAATAGGGCAACATTTAACTTTGCTTCTTGCATTGCTTTGTAGGAGTATAAGCCACTCTCTGGGGCATGTTATGTGATTAAAAAAAACACATCCAAAGAAATGAACTCAATGCAACTGCTTGTTGCATTTACTTAAGCTACCGCACAACATGGAACATGGTGCAACCTCGGTTCCAATTCAACGCAGAAAATCCATTAAAATCTGCACAATTTGATTGCCTTGAGTTCATTGTTGTTGATGTTCTTGAATTTGCAGTTGTTGTTGTCGTTTAATGGCTGAAACGAACTAAATGAACTGTGCTGACGACGGCTTGGGTCATCACCCACACCGTACGCTGATGACTGGCTGATGGTATGCCGCAATTCTGGTCGTCCTCGCCCGGTGGGTGTATGGAAATGTAATGGAATGGAATGCTGGTGTAGCCAACTTAAAGTCCTTGTGCACCTACTTTTGTTTCCTATTTTTTATTCTTCTGTGTGGAAGTGTGTGCGAGTGTGTTTTCTATTATTATTTTTCCATTTGGTTTCCGGTTTCCGGCTTATATAACATTTATTGTTGCATACTTCCAGGCGGTTGAAACGATTGTGCCATTCAAATGAACGGGTGGAGTGGAGCTTGCTGACTGCTATTATTGTGTCACAACGACTATTGTGACATTTCAATGGCATTTTTAAGCGTTCCGCTTGATTTCCTTTCCACATACGAGTGAGTATTGCCCCTCCGGCTTCACCACTTCACCCTTCAACGTTGTGCCAGCTGTCGTTTACATGCTCGAACATGACCTTTTTGGGCGGTGGCCCGATTGCGATTAATGACGCTAATTCACTTAAAGGTTAATCTATCACATTGGTAATCGCTGCTTAGGATTCGTAAGGGAAACTCATAAAACTCGCTGGAGTGCAGCAATTTCGTTTGAAGTTAGACGGACGTACAAAAGGAATTAGAGTGGATTAAGATTTCTGATCTGTTTTCAATTTAATTTCAGTTTAATTTGCTCCCTCTTTCAGCTGCAGTCATCAACAAAAAACATATTTGTGCAATTTATTTATTGCAAAAACACATCTCTGTTTGCCACCTGAGTTTAAATCGTATATCCCCACTTGTCATTCGATTAATTAAAACTGAGAACAACCGACCAAGTTGTGTCCACAAGCATATCCCACCAGCCACACCAGCCATCCGTTGCGTTGGCCAACACAAACCCATAAACACTTGTCCAATGAACTTTCCTGTGTTCCAGCTTTGATTACAGACCATCGGATCAGGTGAACTGCAATTCGCTGAACTGAAAAACACGGAAAACTTTAACGGACGCAAACAGACTAAACGAATAAAAGTTTGAAATAAAAAATACGTTAAGTTCGTTGAGAAAAATGTTAAAGTGGCATTAGAAGTAGTTCGGCACAGTGGGGGCGAATCCGAGTACAATTGAAATTTCCAAACTATTGTTAATACTATTTTGAGAAAAAGAAAATTGAAAAACGTGTTTGATTCCAGTGGAAAATACTTACGAAATATCCCGACAAACCTGGCATGAATAAAACCAGATGTCTTCTCCGCTAAAACGGAAAGGACGTATCGAGAGTGCTGACCCACCATTTGATAAATCATTGTTGCTGCCACAACGAATAAGATGTAGAGAAGATTGACCAATTCTTATGGGAATGTCCAGCTCTGGGACAACTTTATTCAATCAGTGCTTGCGGAACTCGACGTAAAGGGCACCAGATGAAATTTCAGAAATTATTTCGCAAATCATTAAATCTCTTTTATCTTGCGGTTTTCAATGCATAGGGTGGGCCATATAACATTTTAAATACCGATTACTTACCTTTCAAAGTAGAATAACATTCATTATACCCTCCACCTCCAGGATGGGGGTAGACTAACTTTGTCATTCCGTTTGTAACACCTTGAAATATCGACCTGAGACCCCATGAAGTATATATATTCTTGATAACAGCTAGAAACACGAAATTCGGTGTGTACATTCCTCTAACTGAATAGAGACATAATATAAAAGTATTTTTTCCAAATTCGTACTTTTGAGGGGTAAAATGGGAATAGAGGGATAAAAATGGTACCAAACAAACAACTGCACTTAGAATAATGAAATTCGGTGTATACATTCCTCTGATTGCGAAGACACGTAAAATAAACGAATTTTTCGAAATTCGTACTTTTTGGGGTTAAAATGGAAAAATGGGATAGAAATAGTACCAACCAAATGACCGCAGCTAGAGTCATGAAATTTGGAGTATACATTCCCCTGACTGCGCAGACACATAAAAAAAAGGTTTTTCCAAATTCGTAAGTTCAAGGGACACAATGGATACAGAAGGATAAAAATAGTACAAACTAAACGACTACTGCTAGAATGATAAAATTCGGTGTGAACATCCCTCTAATTGCGTAGACACGTAAAATGGAAAAAGGGGATAAAAATGGTACCAACCAAATGGCCGCAGCAAGAATCATGGAATTCCTTGTATACATTCCTCTGACTGCATAGACACGCAAAGTAAAAGTTTTTTCAAAATCGTACTTCTTATTTTTACGGCAAAAATTGGTTGAATCATGAAGTTAACTTATTTTGCACTATGTACGTATGTATGTAAGCTTTTTGAAAATATAAATATAAGAATATTTATTTTTTGAATTGACTTGAAGTATTATTTCGATATGTAAACGTATTGGTAGCCTTGCCTTAAAAGCGTGGTTTGAAATAATAAAAATATTATATTTATTTATAAAATTATGTTTTCAATATTTTTATTTGTTTTGGTTTGGTTATATTAAAAAAATTATATTTTCCTGTAATATTACTGCACTTCTACGAAAATCAACAGCCACTGTGGAATGCAATCCATGGTGGAGGGTAAGTTCGGCCGGGCCGAACTTAGCGCCGTTTTTACTTGTTTTTATTTTCAGGCTTATGTTTGACATTAGCAAAATGGGACGCATACGCTCGAAAAAAAGAGAAATAATTAAAACTTACTTCCAATGTAGTGAGTCCGTAATGCAAACTGCAAAAAAAAAATAAAAAAATCATGTTTTCAGATGAAGGTCATTTTCATCTCGGTTGAGATGATGAGGTTCAGAGAACCCACACGTGAATATTGAGAAACCAATGCATCCACAACGAGTCATTGTTTGGTGCGGTTTTTGGGCTGGCGGCATCATTGTACCATTTTTTTCGAAAATGAGCAAGGAGCTGCCGTTATCGTCAACGGTGAGTGTTACCGTAAATCGAATAATCAGCCGAAAATGTGATGCCATTTGGCCGCCTCGGAGCTGTGATTTGAGCCCTTTGGATTATATTCTGTGTGAAGCCATTAACGATAAATGTTACGCAAACCATCCAGATACAATTGAAGCGTTGAAACATGAAATCGTAGTTGTCATTGAATAGATTCGAGCCAGAATAATCGAAAATGTACTGAAGAATTGGGTTGGTCGGACAAAGTTCAACCTTTCCAATAAAACCGGAAATTTTAAAGAATAATCAGTACTTTTTAATAGCCGATTCTTATTTCATCGGTATTTTAAATTATAACCGATGCCAAAATGGCCGAATTTGCAAAAAAAATTATATTATTAGAGCGCATAGCATGTAGGATGTCGAAACCGAAAATCAGAAAAGGTACGAAATATGTATTTAAGAATATTATTAACTGCGAAACGAATAAAATATGTGAACACCTCCATCAAAAAATTAATCTTCGAATATATGACTGCAAATTACATTTATAATATTGAATTCTAACAGAATCGCTGATTGAGACATAATGCATATTTGTATACTTGTTAATGCAAATTTTTTATAATTTTTTAATTTTAGCATAGCATTCTTCATCATATTTCTTGTGGTGCCCAAAAAGGAGATTAAAACAAACTTCACAATGACTTGGTAATTTAAACAAACAAGATCGGCGATTTAAGTGAATTTTCATTTATATAATACGAAACTGAACCCCCGCCCGCTTCGCCAGGCGAAAACGGTAAAATAAAAATCTTAAAGCTTTCAAATAAATAATACTCCAAATAAATAATTTTCTCCTGATCGGTAATATATGTACCAATTACAATCAAAGTATTTCACTGAGATGCTAAAAAAATGGATATGTTCCGTGGAAAACATTGAAGAATAGAACGTTAGTTTACGGTGAATAAATGAAGAAATGTCATAAAACAAATTGATTTTTGGTTGAGTGTGATTCTCCTCCTCTCCACTACCAAAACAAAAACCAACATTCGTAAGAAGAAATTACTTAATAGAGTAGATGAAGTTCGAATGTACTACATTCAAAACACATAGAAAATCAATCAAATTATTCACTAATCAAACAACACAAAAACTAAAAAAATATATAATTTCCGTTTTCTTGACTTAAGTACCGTCTTAAGTACCGATTTGACGAATAGATATTTCTTATTTTTTGCAACCTGCCTTTACTATTATGCTAAGAAATTCCAAAGAAAATGTGTAATTTTACAAAATTCAAATCAAAATTTCCCTATCTATTTAGGATTCTCGGTGTTGACTATTTAGAAGTCTCGGTATCGAATATACTCTAAAATAGATTTTAATTTCGTATAGGAAGGGACACGCCCACTTTCCGCCCATCTTTGCAGAACTATTTACACTGGATCTACTCACAGTAATTTTCAGCACTCTAGGTGTCATAGAACTGAATATGTTCGATAATAGGTTTTAACTTCGTATGGGAGGTGCCACGCCCACTTTTCCAGTACCGCCCATTTTTGGCACAACTACGCACATTGATGCTAGATGCACTGTCACAAAATTTCAGCATTGTAGCTGTCATAGAACTGACAATATTCAATTATTATTAGGTATTAACTTCGTATGAATGGTTTCACGCCCACTTTTCCAATACCGCCCATTTTTGGCACAACTGTGGAGACTAACAATTAGTGAACTTTCACAAAAAATCAAGATTCTAGCTGCAATAGTACTCCAAATATGCTAATTTATAAAAAACGAATAAAACCCCAATTTGTGTGGGAGGTGCCACGCCCACTAAAAACATCAAAAATTTATATAGCCTATTTTCACCACCGGTTCAGCATGAACATACTGTGAAAATTTCAAGCAAACAAACAAACTTACAAACACAGATTCATTTTTATATATATATAGATAGATGAAACTGAAACTAGAAAATAAGTAAATAGTATTTGAATTATTAAGGTTTAATGTTTTTGTGTTCAATAATCTCAAAAGAAGTATAAAAATAATATGAAATATTCCATTTTAGCTTATAAAGGGTGATTTTTTAAGAGCTTGATAACTTTTTTTTAAAAAAAAAACGCCTAAAATTTGCAAAATCTCATCGGTTCTTTATTTGAAACGTTAGATTGGTCCATGACATTTACTTTTTGAAGATAATTTCATTTAATTTGACCGCGGCTGCGTCTTAGGTGGTCCATTCGGAAAGTCCAATTTTGGGCAACTTTTTCGAGCATTTCGGCCGGAATAGCCCGAATTTCTTCGGAAATGTTGTCTTCCAAAGCTGGAATAGTTGCTGGCTTATTTCTGTAGACTTTAGACTTGACGTAGCCCCACAAAAAATAGTCTAAAGGCGTCAAATCGCATGATCTTGGTGGCCAACTTACCGGTCCATTTCTTGAGATGAATTGTTCTCCGAAGTTTTCCCTCAAAATGGCCATAGATTCGCGAGCTGTGTGGCATGTAGCGCCATCTTGTTGAAACCACATGTCAACCAAGTTCAGTTCTTCCATTTTGGGCAAAAAAAAAGTTGGATATCATCTCACGGTAGCGCTCACCATTCACAGTTACGTTACGATTCGCATCATCTTTGAAGAAGTACGGTCCAATGATGCCACCAGCCCATAAACCGCACCAAACTGTGACTTTTTCTGGATGCATTGGTAGCTCTTGCAATGCTTCTGGCTGATATTCACTCCAAAATCGACAATTCTGCCTATTTACGTACCCATTGAGCCAAAAATGAGCTTCGTCGCTGAACACAATTTCTTTCTTTCTGAACTTTCTTAACAGAGCACGCATTTTGATAATAAAATTCAATGATTTGCAAGCGTTGCTCGTTAGTAAGTCTATTCATGATGAAATGTCAAAGCATACTGAGCATCTTTCTCTTTGACACCATGTCTGAAATCTCACGTGATCTGTCAAATACTAATGCATGAAAATCCTAACCTCAAAAAAATCACTCTTTACATAAAAACCGGTTTCACCGGTACTTTTAACTTGAAACCCGTTTTTTTTTATAAATTGAAAATTTTTGAACAAACCGAAAACCCAAGGAGGGCCGGTTTTTGATATCCCTAATAGCAGGCCGATTTGCTGGTTGATGTGACTCCTTTTTTCATGCTAACCGAACCGTACATGGCTATAGAGACATGATTCCCAATTATGTCGTGCTTCAATTGAGTGGAATGTCAATCGAGGATATCTTCATTTAAAAAATATAAACAAATAAATAGAAGTTAAATGGACACATCGTCAAACGATTTTGCTGTGCTATATTACAGGTGCCACTTTATATTCTCGGTGTCCTCTAAAACGCCACTTTCCCATTAATATTCCCCACTGTGCAACATTATACTGAAAAGACAAATTAGAAAACGTGTTAGTGCTTCGGAGAGTTTTAAATCCAACTGAAATGAAATAGAAGAGATGTGGAACGCAAGAAAAACAGAACAACTTTAATTGCAGGACATTAAAATCCTCTCAGGCGGAAGCTTCTTATCAATCACACGTTTCGTGGGTTCAGCGTTCAGGGAAATGGGGAAAGCACACAACTGAAACGGAATTTTTCAACATTTAATGAAATTCTACAGAAGAGCGTCATAAAATTTTTAAGACTTTCCCAAATTCATTTATTACCCAAAACATCGAAATTAGTTTTTTTTTTCTCGCCAAAGGAAAGGCTACGCTGAAGTGTGCAGAGAGCGTTTCCCAATCAAAATGTTTAACGAGCCATAGCGTATTTGTATCTTTATTAGAAAATCTATGGGATATACAATAAGGGTATGGATGGGGCTTTGTACAAGTCCTCGGTGTTGTGTAATTTGAACTTAATTATTTACGCAAATGGCCAGAAGAGCCAATAAGCGCTTCGTATAGCACAGAGATGCGAGAGATGAAAAGTATTTTGTTCAACACCACAATGCGGAAAGCGGAAGCGTTTAAGGAACTGTCGTCGTGTTGAGATTTGATAGTCACTCAAAGAGGTGAGCAGCTTGAATACTCTTGTAGTGATAGATCCGCTGCAGTCATTGCAACAGGGTCATTATCTGTGGATTTCAAAAACAGTAGCTTATCTCAAATTTTCTCGATTTTGATATTTTACAAAAGTGTTCAATTAAGCTTGGGTTAAATTTTGTAAACCACGTTTTTTTTATTATTGAGCTTTTTTGCCCAAAAGTGGATATTTGGTAGATAAAGGAAACAAAAAATAAGTGGAAAATTTTCATTTTCGCAGGAGATATGGCTAAAACAATTTGCATGCATTACATTTTTACATGTGTTTTAAGAACCAATCAATTCAATTGCATTTAAATTAACTTGGGAAGAAAAATGTTATGAACGACGAAATTATGGAATTTGATAGGACGATCTAAATCTAGAAAAGTTTTAGGTGCACAAATCCATACTTTTGGCCGGGAATGTACTTTTTATATATGAAAATAAACGGATTATATAGGCCAATCATTTCAAATAATTTTTTCAAATTTTCGGCATAGATTTGACCAACGAAGGTCCATAAAATCACCCCATGATTTCGGATGTTTCTGGAGATAAGTGATAATACTTCTATGGAATTAAAAACATATTGAGGGTATCTTGGGCATGTGCGTCAAAATGTTTGATTCAACGGAAACATTCTTCAATCTTATGATTGAATTATGTGAGATCGATCGATGTAAATTGCATCAGAAATAATTATTATTGACGAAGACTTCAAACTGCAATAATTTGACGGAGATTGATTAGTTTGGATACAAATTCATACGAACAGCACTGAGTACGTTTTGGAAAATTATTGGAATTATTGGTATACGTACACGGGGAAAAAAGTTGTTACTATAATGCATATATATTTACGAATGTAATTGTACCCAAATATAAAAATCCTAACTTGCGTAAATATGAGGATGTGTTTGCAGCAACTACTTTTCAGGTTGTAGAATAAAAACAAGTAAGGAAAGGCTAAAGTCGGGCGGGGCCGACTATATGATATGATATTCGGTAAAAAACTGAAAACGGGAAGACCGGACCGAATTTGTCAAATTGAGAAGAATGTTTGTATCGGGCTATATCCAAGTATGGAATGAAGTGACCCACTTACACAATAGGTTCTTCCAGTTCAAGTTTTACGTGTTATGCTAAATTTGAAGAAATTCAGTGAAAATACGTGGTTTCTGGGGCGTAAAAAAATCAAGCCGGAAGTGAAATTTGTATGGGAGCTATATATTAATCTGAACCGATCTGACTCATTTTCACCCT
This sequence comes from Polietes domitor, assembly GCA_947397865.1. Lineage (NCBI taxonomy): Eukaryota > Metazoa > Arthropoda > Insecta > Diptera > Muscidae > Polietes > Polietes domitor. Next base: position 91,556,170 of record OX377619.1, on the reverse strand, counting down.
GGGTGTTTCTAAGGAAAATATAAGATAATTTGCAAAATTTGAAATATGTGGTTTATAGAGTGGAAAAAGTCAAATCGGGATTGAAATTTGTGTGGGAGCTATATATAAATCTGAAGCGATCAGACCTATTTTCATCATGGGCGTTTCTAGTTGAAATATAAGATATTTTGCAAGATTTGAAGAAGATCCAATAAAATATGTAGTTTTTAGAGCGGAAAAACTCAAATTGAGAGCGAAATTTGTATGGGAGCAATATATAAATCTGAACCGTTCTTACCCAATTTCACTATGAGTGTTTCTGGTTGAAATATAAGATGCTTTGCCAATTTTGAAAAAAAAACTGTTAATATATGTGGTATCTAGAGTGAAAAGAGCCAAATCGGGAGTGAAATTCGTATGGGGACTATATCTAAATCTGAACCGATTTTCTTCAAATTACATAGCGTTCATCCTTATCCCGAAAACTTCGTTGTACGAAGTTTCGTTTGGTTCTGGCTACAATTGCGAGCTGAACTTTAATTAGGTATCTACAATGGTCTGCTGCTAACTCGTTAACAGTTAATTCGTCAAAAACAAAAGCCCTGATTTGTGGTCATACAAATCGGTTTTTATACCCTCCACCTCCAAGATGGGGTTATATTCACTTTGTCATTCCGTTTGTAACACAATGAAACATTCGTCGGAGACCCCATAAAGTATATATTTTTTGTGTCGTGGTAAAATTCTAAGACGATCTAACCACGTCCGTCTGTTGAAAGCACGCTAACTGCCGAACGAAATGAGCTAGGAGGTTCAAAGTTTCCGTAAATGTGTCTTATGGTCGCAGATCGCTTGGGATTGAAAGGACTGAAAATACCCCTCATATTTAGATTATTTAAGTTTTTTTTTTAAATTGTTTGCTTTTTATACACTTGGGTGAAATGGGACAAAAAGGGGTAAAAATGGTACCAATGATACGACAACAGGTAGAAACATGAAATTCGGTGTGGACATCTCTATAATTACGTAGAAAAAATTTTTCGAAATTCGTAATTTTAAGGGTAGCATCAATGTGCATAGTTGTGCCAAAAATGGGCAATACGATGTTAAAACCTATTATTGAATATTGTCAGTTCTATGACACCTAGAGTGCTGAAATTTTGTGTAAGTGCATCTAGCATCAATGCGCGCATTTGTGCCACGAAGGGCAGTAATGGAAAAGTTGGCCTGGCACCTCATATACGAAGTTAAAACCCATTTTCGAATATATTCTGTTCTATGACAAATTCAATACTGAAATTTTGTGTGAGTTCAACCAGCATCAATGTGCGCAGTTGTGCAAAAAATGGGCGGTATTGGGAAAGTGGGCGTGGTACCTCATATATGAAGTTACAACATATTATCGAATATTGTCAGTTCTATGACACCTAGAGTGCTGAAAATTTGTGTGAGATGATCCAGTGTAAATAGTTGTGCAAAGATGGGACGAAGGTAGACGTGACCCTTCCCAGTTTTAGAGTATATTCGACACCGAGAGTCCTATATTGTTGTTTGAGTTAATTTAGTTGTAATCTGCTTTGACAATATACAAATGGGCGAGATTTGGAAGATGGGGGCATTTTTGATTTGAATTTTGTATAATTACACGTTTTCCTTAGATTTTCTTAGCACAATAGTAAAGAAAGGTTACAAAAAAGAAATATTATTAATTTTATATTAATTAATTATTATAGTTATATTAATTTTTTAGTTTTTGTGTTGTTCGATTAGTGAACAATTTGATTGATTTTCTATGTGTTTGGATGTAATGTAATTTCTTCTTACGAATGGAGTTTTTTGTTCAGGTAATGGAAAGGAGGAGAATCACACTTAACAAAAAATCAATTTGATTTTTGACATTTCTTCCATTATTCGTCGTAAACTAACGTTCTCCATGGAACATATCCATCTCTTTAGTATAATTAGTACATATATTACCCATCACGAGAAAAACCAATATGAAAGCTGATTTAAATTTTACAGTTTGTTTTTTGCCTGGTGAAGAGGGCGGGGGTCCAGCTAGTTATATTTATATATAGGAATGGACTAAAATTTATTTAAAACAGTGCGCATAAGTATGCCTCATTATTTCAAATAGTAAACAAATATAGTAATGAGTATAACAATATCACAATTTTCCTAATATGGGTCCGCACTTCTATGTCAAGCCGACAGCCACTGATCTTTCGGTAATACTATAATAATATAATACTATATAATAATACTGTGGAAGGCACTACGTCGTGAAGGAGTGAATTTCTGCTTCACATGCATTGGAAATTTGTTGCATACATTTCTCTTGTAGCTTGAAAGCACCAAATGTTTTAGAGGGCGAAAAGAGATAGAAAGGGGTAAAAATGGTACCAATGATACGACAACAGCTAGAATTATGAAATTGCGTAGACATAAAATAGAAAGTTTTTTCGAAATTCGTAAAAACATAAAGACATTTTTCGAAATTTGTGCTTTTACGCGTAAAATGGGGATAAAAGTGAGACCCAGCAAACGGCTGCAGTTAAAGTAGTAAAATTAAATAAAAATTTGTACCTATAGGATGAAAATGGGTTAAAATTGGTAACAATTAGAATCATGAAATTAAGTGTTTACACTAGTCTGAATGCCTAGACACGCAAAAAAGAGGAATTTGTATACCCTCCACCTCCAGGATGGGGGTATACTAACTTTGTCATTCCGTTTGTAACACCTTTAAATATCGACCTGAGACCCTATAAAGTATATATATTCTTGATCGTCATAAAATTCTAAGATGCTCCCATATCCGCTCGTCTGTCCGTCTGTTGAAAGCACGCTAGCATCTAAACGAAAGGAGCTAGAACGTACAAATTTTCTACAAATGCGTCTTATAGTCGTAGACCGGCTGGGATTGAAACGGGGCGAAATCGGCCCAAAAGGGAAAAAAATTTCCCTCACAAGGACTAAAAATACCCATAATAATCCCTAATATTTGAGCGTATTTAAGCATGCCTTTTTAATATGTCTGTTTATATTTGATTGATATTTGGTATACGCATTCCCCTTACAGCAAAAACGTGCACCATAAAGTGATTTTTATTTGTAGGGGGTGAAATGGGACAAAAAAGGGATAAAAAGGTACTTATTAAACGACAACAGCTAGAAACACGAAATTCAGTGTGTACATTTCTCTAATTGAGTAGATACTTAATATAAAAGTACGTTTTCCAAATTCGTACTTTTAAGGGGTAAAATGGGAATAAAGGGATAAAAATGGTACCAACCAAACGGCTGTACCTAGAATAATGAAATTCGGTGTATACATTCCTCAAGTAAAATAAACGGATTTTTCAAAATTCGTACTTTTTGGGGAAAGATAGTACCAATCAAATGATTGCAGCTAGAGTCATGAAATTTGGAGTATACAGTCCTCTGACTGTGTAGACACGGAAAATAAACAGATTTTGCGAAATTCGTACTTTCAAGGGATACAATGGTACAGAGGTATAAAAATAGTACCAACTAAACGACTACAGCTAGAATGATGAAATTCTAATTGCGTAGAAACGTCAAGGGTGTAAAAATGGTACCCACAAAATGGGCGCAGCTGGCAGGGCCGTGCGCAGGGGGGGGGTTTTGGGGGTTCAAACCCCCCCCAGAGAGGTTTCGAACATATACTTTTTAAAACCTTCTAGACTTTCTGAAGCAATAAAATATAGAATTTTTAAGATTTTTTTTTAAATAACTCGTCTGAAATGGTAATTTTGCAGTAAAATCATGAAAACACGAAAAACACATAGAAAAATCTTGGTATCTTTCTTGAATTTCGGACAAAGGTTATGAAAAATACAAACAAACTAAACGAATTGTGCCAATTTCAAGATTGTGTAGTACTAATTTCGCTAATGGGCACTAAATTGTTCGGAAAATTTTCATTTTTATTAACCGATACCACTTCTTGACATTCGACTAGAGCTATATCTTATGAACTTTTAATTATGTACTGCAATAAAAGTTTGGAAATTTAATAACAAAATCGTTTAGTAATTTTAAAAAAGTGTAGATAAGAATCATAATGAAATCTAAAATATTCTTAATAAAAGCAAATAATTCAAACCCCCCCAAGAGGTTTCGAACATATACTTTTTAAAACCTTCTAGACTTTCTGAAGCAATAAAATATAGAATTTTTAAGATTTTTTTAAAATAATTCGTCTGAAATGGTAATTTTGCAGTAAAATCATGAAAACACGAAAAATACATAGAAAAATCGTGGTCTCTTTCTTGAATTTCGGACAAAGGTTATGAAAAATACAAACAAACTAAACGAATTGTGCCAATTTCAAGATTGTGTAGTACTAATTTCGCTAATGGACACCCAATTGTTCGGAAAATTTTCATTTTTATTAACCGATACCACTTCTTGACATTCGACTTGAGCTATATCTTATGAACTTTTAATTATGTACTGCAATAAAAGTTTGGAAATTTAATAACAAAATCGTTTAGTAATTTTAAAAAAGTGTAGATAAGAATCATAATGAAATCTAAAATATTCTTAATAAAAGCAAATAATTTTTTTGATGCTTGTAGAGCGCTAGAGCGATGTAACATTTGCGATTGGACATTTTTATGGAGCTGTATCTAAATATGAACCGATGTGTCCTATTTTCATCACAGATGCAACAACAACGTTTTCTGTTACTTCCAATGTTTTGGGAGTTTGCAATTATAATACAAATCCATTTCGACAAATGAAGAAATGAGTCTTAACTTACTAAAATTTTTGTTATATTTATCACTTATGTCTAATATTTTTCAGAGTTAGTATTTTTTGTACATATGTAGCAAGTATTAGTCAAAAGAGAAACAACAAATTCAGTAAGTTGGATCTACGTAGGAAAACGATGCTCTAAAATACCAGTTATTTGGTTTTTTGGAATTAAAATGTCTAGTTGTTTCTTCTTGCATTTCATCGAATACAAAAAACTGTATTTGTTAATTGAATTTATACATGTTTAAGATTATAAAAATGAAGAAACATTTCCAAATATTTTTTATTTAATCGGAATATGCGTATAAAGATTTTGAGTAAACATCCTGTTACTCATGTCCTGTATAAATTAAAAACCCCAAAACTCTTTAAACATCCTATTTAGACCCATATTTCGTCAAGAAGCATATCCAATTTATCGTTTTTTTTGTGTAATATTTCTTCAAAATATATATCGAGGGTTTATATTCAAAAGTGGATATGAACCATTTGCTCGAAAATGAGTTTTTGATGTCCAACTATTCTCAGATTTGGATGTCATCTGGAAAATTTGGAAAAGATTTTTTCTAAAGCCATTTTTTTATTTCTGATTTGGCTATCCTCTCGCACGTTAGTTTGTGACTGCATAAGTGGCAATGAACATAAAAATAATAGAAACAAAATATGTCAACAATGGAGAGCATAAAACCGAAGGATATAATTCGCTACAACGATTTTGTTTAAAACATTGTTCTAGATTTAAGGCATATCGTACTATCAAATTCCATCATTTCGCGTTAATAGCATTTTGATTCCCAAGTTATCAGGCTAAAATAGGAAAAATGGTGGCTGTAAAGTCAAAAATTGTGAAAAGTATATTTAGAAAAACCGCCGTAACTTTTTATTATATTGAGAATACCAAAATATTTCTTTGGCATGTTATTGCTGACTTCATGGGGAATACTTGTGTATGAATAGTTTCAGAATTATGAATGAAGAAAGTTAAAATATAAGGAATTGCAACGGCGAATTTTGGATTTTTCATCAATTGCAGCGATTTTCGCGACTGGCTACATATATGTTACAATCGACCAATCTGACGGATGAAGCTGGAATCTTTAAATTCGATGTGTACATCACAGAAAAAGCGTTTTCTATACAACATTGTCAAGATTTCATGCAACAAGTTATGGAGTTTACAATAAATCTTATTCTTATTTCAACATTCATAGTGCTCAATTTTAAACGTGCAAAAGTGGCTATGAACCATGAAACCACGAATAATAGGAAATTTCGAAAACTTTTTAATCGTAGCAATTAGTAATCCTCTTTAGATTAAACTGTAGAAGAGCGATTAATAATTTCTCTTCAAATTAAGGAGAAAATCAGTTTTTTCGCTCTCCTGAAAATTTATATTTTTTTCATAGCCACTTATGAATATAAGCCCTCGATAAAATAGCAGCGATTGTCTGCTGTCTATCAGCAGGCACTTTCTGCTATTACAGCAGTTTTCTGCAATCTTACATCACCATTCACACTGCTAAAGAGTTTGCAGTCTGCTAAAATTTGCTGTTGTTAATTAAAATATAAAAATAGATAAGCGTTCATAAGCGAGTTTAGCTCGAATTTTCTTTTATATTAGCTTGGGACAAAATGCGCAAATGGCTGTTTACCATCTCAGCAGATACAAGTCTGCTGTCTCTTTTTTAACAGCAGAAAATCTGCTCTTTCAGTAGACTTTCTGCTTTCTTTTACTGACATATTCCTTTGAATGTACTGATAGATGGATTACTGAAATGCAATTTTGCTGACAATGAGAAAAGTAAAAAAATCTGAAATTTTTTGTATGGAAAAAATTAAAATTTACTTTAACTTAAAAATGTATTTTTTCTTAAAATGAAGTTAAAATGTTTACTGAAATTTATGCCGAGTTCTTCATACATTTAGGTATTAATGAATTTATAAAAAACATTTGAAATTGTTAAAAAATCTTGAATTGAAGCAATTCTCGTTCGTTTACAGAGACTTATTTCTTAAATACTTTATGAATTATTCTAAACAACCACTGCGAAGGCGCCTATTTTGCCTTCGTAACAATCATGGAGTAATAGCTCAACTCTTTATGGCAGAAGTATCATGAAACTTTTGAGAAATATTTCATGTTGTAATTTTTTGTATCAGTTTTGCATACTCTGAATCAAAACTATTTGTTTGATTTTTTAGTTGAAAATAACTTATTTTAATTTCACATTTTTTCTTGTATAAAATAAAATTTTCCTCAGTTTAAGTTAAAAATTTACTCGTTTTGAGGAAAAAATCAGCAAAATTGCCCTCAGTTTGAGTAAAAATTTACTTGATTTGAAAACATTTACTAGGTTTTAGGAAATTTTTTTTTCAGCAAAATTTTACTAAAATTTACTTAGTTTTAGGAAAATTTTGCTTAAATTTAGTAAAAAATTACTTGTTTTTAGGAAAAATTTACTTAGATTTAGGAAAATTTCAGCAAAATTCTACTTATTTAGTAAAAATGTACTTGGTTTCCTAAATTTTAGTTAATTTTAACTCATTATAGGGAAATTTTTTTTTGAGTGTAGATGAAAACCCCCCCCAGGGGAAAATCCTGCGCACGGGCCTGGCAGCTGGAATCATGGAATTCGGTGTATACATTCCTCTGACTGCATAGACACGCAAAATAAGAAGTTTTTTTTCCAAATTCATACTTTTTCTTTTACGGCAAAAATTGGTTGGATCATGAAGTCAGGTTATATTGCACTATGTACGTCTGATAATGGATTTTCAAAGTTTGTACTATTGGAATTATAATAGAATGGAAATACAACCAACTGTAGCACCCACTATCTAACAATGTTTATGGAATATTTATTTTTTGAATTGACGTATTGGTAGCCTTGCCTTATAAGCGTGGTTTGAAATAATTATATTTAATAATATAATAATATAATATTTTATTTATTTATAAAATTATTTTTTCAATATTTGTTTTGGTTTAGCTATATTAAAAAAATATATTTTCCTGGTATATTACTGCACTTCTACGAAAGTCGACAGCCTCTGTGGAATGCAATTCATGGTGGAGGGTATATAAAGTTCGGCCCGGCCGAACTTAACGCCGTTTTTACTTTTTTCGACATTTGCGTTTATACTGCGATTCACTTTCTCTAATCAATCCCCAAATGTAATCTCCCATCATGTTCTCATTGTATTGTCCTTGGTATCGCCGCTCAAATTCCATTATATCCTGATGGAAGCGCTCGCCTTGCTCCCCTGAATATGCTCCCATGTTCTCCTTGAATTTGTCAATATGTGCATCCAGAATATGGAGTTTGAGAGACATCCTGCAGCCCATTTTGCCGTAGTTCTCCACCAGACTTTCGACCAGCTCCACGTAGTTTGCGGCTTTGTGATTGCCTAGGAATCCCTGTACCACTGACATAAAACTCATCCAAGCAGCTTTCTCAACACGAGTGAGCTTCTTGGGGAATTCCTCACACTCGAAGATTTTCTTTATTTGTGGTCCAACGAAGATACCGGCTGTAACTTTCGCCTCAGAGAGCTTAGGGAACAAGTCTTGTAGGTACTTGAACGCTGAAGAATTTTTGTCGAGAGCTTTGACGAATTGCTTTATAAGACCCAGTTTGATGTGGAGTGGTGGCATCAGTACCTTCTGGGGGTCCACCAAATGCTCCCACTTGATGTTGTTCCTCCCCACTGTGAATTCAGTTCGTTGTGGCCATTCACGCTTACTGTAGTGTGCCCTTTCATTCCTGCTGTCCCACAGCAAAGTTATCTTGCGACAATAGCTGTTTTCTATACTTTTGGGACCTAACTGACTAGGAAATAACAATTACAACCCAGGGACAAAAATCTTGTTACATAGTGTAATGTATTTCGTTTAAAACTCCTGGAATATGTCAGTTTTGATTTGATTATTTTTTGATTATTTTTCAGTAATCGCAAGTAATCCTGATTATTTTTTGATTACTTGTAATCGTAATCAATTACTAATCGTATAAAACTGAATGTAATCGTATTGTAATCATTACTTCTACTTAAAAAAAAAGTAATCTAATTAGTAATGATTACGATTACTAATCATTACTTAACAGCTCTGACATATATGCACCAATTTTCAGCCTTCTAGCTCTCAAAAACACTTTTGCCACGGCCACTCCGCCCACAAATCGAAAATCCAAATTTCGGCATTATATTTTTGATTCTCGTGGTCAATAATATATATGTACCAATTTTCCGCCTTCTAGCTCTCAAAAACACTATTGCCACGCCCCCTCCGCCCACAGAGTAAATTTTTAAAAATTCTATAGCCTATAGTTCCTTCCAGACCTTCATCTATCTGTACTGAAAATTTCAACAACATAGGTTCAGCCGTTTACACTTGATTGTGGAACAAACAAACAGACAGACAGACTTACACTAAGGTTTTATAATAGGGATATATAAATGTTGCGTGACTAACTGACGCATTGAAATTTGAAGGGCAGTTCCCCAATATGGCGCAGACGCGTACTAAGAAACATTTTTTAATTCACACTTTTAAAGTGGGGAAAAAGTAATAAATATCATGGTCAGACCTATGTATCTAAAAACATAAAATTGGGTGTGTGTCTTCTCTTAGCATTTTTCGAATTTTCTACTTTTAAAGGAAAAACTAGGCAGAAAGCGATAAGAAGAAATGGTACCAACCAAAGTATTGAAGCTAGAGTCGTGAAATTCGGTGGGTACATTCCTCTGACCACTTAGACGCTCATCATAAAAAAAGACTCAGGTTGCGTTTAACAAAATCATGGCGTAAGTCGTGGCATGACCCATCCTGAAACTAAATTACAGTGGAATTTTTGGAAGGGAAAATTGTTTTCATGAAAATGTTGCCAATACTCTTCTTTGTGGTTTCCGAATATGACCAAACTCGTTTACAAAACTTTACATGCCATTAAATTTGTTAAATTCTAATCAACACCGACCACCTATATCCCAAAAACACATAAATATTTAGAGAAGGCACACACAAATGCCATACATTTTCATAGCATATTTTTCGGCAGTAATATTAAATTTAGAATAATTGACGAGGACACGCAATATCGCATATTGTAAAGAGCTTGTGTCTGCTGTGTTGCAAAAAGTGTTGCCAGCAGTGACGATTTGTCGTCATTTTTAACGTTTTTTAATGCAAAAAAGAGACAAAGACAGTTTCAGGCCAAAAACGACGATTTTGTTGTAGTTATGAGAACTTAAACTATAGGCCGGTTCGATTGTGCTTACTAGTTTACAATTAAGATACTTGATAAGTTGGCTACGTATTGGTTTTTCGTAAATGGGTTAACAGGAAAAATATGGCAACACAGCTAAGAGAGTTTCTTTCTTGTTAAACGAGTAAATTCCATACAAAACCAATCGAACTGGCCTTATATTTCCATATCGTCCACCGGGGTATTACGTCCCAACGTTTATTGAATGCCAACCAAAAGTTTATTAACTGCCAATATGAAACTTACCAAAATATTTGTATGATATGAGGTAATATATATAAAAAATAGCTTGTTTAGTTTTTGTCAAAAAGATATTAAAATTTAATTTTTGAAGATATTTACCTTTTACACCTGTGTTTTCTGAGATAAACTCAAATTGGTCTACATTTGTGTTGACGAACTTGACGAAACTACTGGCGTTGCAAATCTGACATTTTCAGGGTGTGTATTATAACGAGCCTTATAGAGACAATTTTTTGGTCGACCCGCGGCATTTTATTGAATTGTATGGCTTGTAGTTAATAAGGAATTCAAAAAAACCTAAGATTGAGTAAAAATTTACTTTGATCGAAGACAATTTGCGTAAATTTTATTTGTTTTGAGGAAAAGTTGAACTAGAATCAAGTTAAAATCATGTCTTATTTTCAAAGAAATGTTTGTACTTGATATGAAAATATATCGCGTTAGCTCTATACGAAGCTAAATTTTCCTCAGCTTTAGTACATATTTACTTAATTCCTGGCACACTTTTTTTCTGAGTGCATCACTATCTCATGAAGCTTAATAAAAATCCATGTGAGCCTGCCAAAAAATTATTTAAAGTGTCGCATAAATATTTTTATTTTTTGGTAATTTTAAGATAAACAAAAGAAGATATGACTAGTTTTCCCACAAAAATGGAAAATTGCAAAATGTTAGAGTTGTCATAGTTAAAAAAAAAATAAAAATAATTTGGTCTAACTTCATATTTTGTAATACCAAACACCTTCACCAATTTTCATAAAATATCGGAATTTTTTTTATGTCAGATAGATATCTAAGAAACTACATGCGATCGCACTCTGAAATTTACAGAATTTATGCAACATACATGTAGCTATATGCCCATGATAAATTAATAAATTAAAAACATATTTCGACATGAAAAGAAAGTAAAAAATAAAGTAAAAACTCAGGGGTTCTTTTGGACGATATCGCAATAACTTTCATTTATTTAGAATAAATATATAGCTATTTGTTGAACAAGTAGATTTTATTTATTTTTTTAGCTATCTTGGCTAAGGCCCCACTTCTCGATGATTTAAAAAATGTTTTGACGATTTGTGTACCCTGATTTGACGTTTATTGGTCCAATGTATCTGGTAACTCTACCAGTGTTGTGTACGCATGGGCTTGTACTCATAACAGCGAGCAACACAGGCAACAGAGTAGACATAATTTCGTGACGATTTAATTAATTTTTATTTCATTACGTTACGTTACGTTCAGTTTGTCTGTTTTAATGGAGTTAAGCCCAAAATTGTGTGATAACGTCATTAAATTCTTCACGTGCGCCGCACAAACAACCTGTGCGTGGATGGCAGTAATTTGTTTGCTTTACTTTGCTTTTTTCGGTAAATCATTATTGTGATTTTGTTTTTGTTTTTATACCCCTCACCACACTGTAATATCTGTAACACCCATCATCATTTAATATCGATGCCCTTTCTGAATTGACTTGTCGGTGTCGGTCTGCATGTCTGTCTGTCCGTTTAAATATTCTTGTATCAAAGGACTGTTGTCCGATCTCAATTCTGTTTAGCTTAAGTACCCGTTTTAGGCCACTGTATAATATAAAGTGAGGAAAACCGTTTCCGGCGGTTCGAGTTATAATTGTATAGTATTTGTAGCCGCTTATGACAGAAGGAAGATATCCATGTCACCGAAGAAGTGATGACGCATTTTACAAGAAATTGGTAATATTTCCTGCCATTAAATGTTGTATATTGAGGCGCTACTTATTAAGTACACTTCGAAAAATTGTGTTCCAAAGTTTGAGCAAATACCCTAGCACATTTTAGTTAATAAATAGATGGGGATTTTTATCGATATTGATTAAGTATTTAACAATCCATAGAAGAGTTGGGAAAACGACTAAAGTTACCGAGAAAGTTAAATATTTGGGAGCTATCCTGGATCGCAAACTAAGATGGAAGGACCACATCAACAGCAGGCCAGAGCTTTATGCAGAGGGAACATATGCTCAAAATGGTTGCCTAAGTCCAAAATTGAAACTTTGGTTTTACACAAGCGTAAAAAATAAAGTTAAATTTTCCTAAAATTTAGTTCATGTTTTCAGCCTTTAGATTTTCTCTGTATAAAAGTTATAATAATTATTACATGAAGTCGACAGTTTCTAATCTGTCGTTAATACTGCGGATTCGTTCCGTGGTGGGTGGTATTTAAGATTCGGCACGGTCGAACTTAACGTTCTTTTACTTGTTTTAACTACTGGAAATATCCGCTACCTCACATGCGGAATTTTTTACATGTACCAGATTCTATACAGATAAGGTTGATTAGTAGCATTTTATCTCACCATTATTATATATACTTTTTTCGAATATTACCCAGTTAAATTATAAAGGATACATCAATAATGCTGTGCGTTTACGTATTCAGTGTGATGTGCACACAGACCTTCTCGATTCTAGCTGCAACAGTTTGTTTGTTTCTCCCTTAAAAATACAAATTTTGGAAAATTAATTTACGTTCCGCGTCTACGTACTCAGAAAAATTACACACTGAGTTTCACAATTCTACCTGTTACACTTAGGTTGGTACCATTTCCATCCCCTTTTGTCCCGATTCCCCCGTATTTCCAATTCTAGCTGCAACGATTTGGTTAGTACCGTTATTATCCGTTAGAAAAACTGACTTACGTTGTGTGTCGACGTAGCTATACCAAAATTGACAACTCCACCTGCAACAGTTTGGTTGAATCCTTTGTCCCCTTTGTACCATTTCCCACATAAACGTTATTTTATTTATTTATTTTATATTTATTTATTTCGATACAATTAATATGTCAGAAGAATGTATGAACCAAATATCAGGATTCCAGATTCAATACATTGATAGATACAACTTTGTATTCATGTTTGCCCCGTTTTCCCCTTAAAAGTGTACATTTCGAAAAACTCTTTTATGTTTAGTGTCTACACAGTCGGAGTTGTATAGACAGCAGCATTTCACGAGTCTAGCTTCAACCATCCTTTATTTCATTTACACTTTAAATTCCCGAATTTGGGTCATGTCCACACTAGCTTATCCATTTGATTGGTACTATTTTCTTATAATACTAGCTTCAGTCGTTCTATTTGTACCATCGATAATCTTATTAGCCCTAAATATACGAATTTCGAAAAATCCCTTCTTATTAGAGCGATCAAACCCAAAACCGAAAACCGGGCCAACCGGTTTTTTCAACTGAGACCGTAGGGGTTTTTAAAATCAGGGTTTTCGGAAAACCGGGTAAACCGGGGTTTTTAAGTCGGTTTCGACCAGTTTTCCATTGTTGAAAATATTCATGATTTCTGTGTGACTTAATAATTCTCCACGTTTAATATTATCACACGCTTCACGGAACGATTTTGATTTGGTGCCACAAAAACGTACTCCAGTGTCTAAACGAAGTTAACAAACACTTTGGAGGCGTTCGCCTAATGCTACGTTTTAGGGTGCCGCCCTATTCGGGAAGCTTATAGACCAGTGGTTTTCAACCTTTTTTTAATGAAGGGCCAAATTTTTTTTATGGGAGAGCTTGAGGGCCGCATTATTCTAATTATATATATATCCTTTCAATTATGAAGAAAAAACATGACATCTTAAAAAAAGCTTTTATTTAGTTTTTAAATTACAGTGAACCAATATTGAAATATGTTTCAGACTACATAACCAAATTAAGAATATAAAAATGTTTTGTTAGTTCAATGAGAAATTTGGCACTCTTTACCTTTCACTAATTTGTCAACATTGGCTTTTATGTTGGATGAAGCAATTCGAAGAGAGTTTTCTAAATGAGTATCAGAAATACGGTTCCTCAGTTTTGACTTTACATTCTTCATTTTGGAAAAAAGCTGCTCACAGATGTAAGTGCTGCCAAAAAGTGATGCTGTCAACAGGGCATGAGATCTTATTGCTGGAAATTTGTCATTTTCAACATAAGATGAATAAAATTCACATCGTGACAGTGTTAATTTTGGAGGGAGACGTTGTTATTGTTTTGCGTGGGCTTATTTTTTTAACATTCCTCTGCGCGGTTTTTTTCTGCATAGCCTTTCACATTAGATCTTTCTAATGTCGACGACTAGAATATTTCTCATGCACGTGTTACAATAACAACCAATGCATAAACTTCGGTCCTCAATTTTGGAGGGAGAAGTTATTGTTTTGCGAGGCTGCGAATGCATTCGTGCACATGTCTGCAAAATAGTTTGGCGGGCCGCTAAACCAAATGCGACGGGCCGCATGCGGCCCGCGGGCCGCGCATTGAAGATCACTGTTATAGACATTTTCGTGATTTTTATAACATACGTGCTTTTAAAATCTGCACCAACTGAATCTTATACGGCTGTAGGCCAAGATCTTTCAGCAAAATTTTCCACATACTGGTCTGATTACGTGTGCCACGCCTATAAATATAAATTTCTATAAAATTCGCAAATCGATGAAATTTGCTTTGAAATCAAGCAAATTTGGTAGCGTTGTTTCGCTTAAATCTATGCATAATGATTTGCCACAGTATATTGATCATAAATGACAAAACCTGTACGACAGTTCGAAAGATCTATATAAGTTAAAAACCACCCTATATATTTCTTTAAAATGAAATATTTGTAATTAACATATTTTGTATGTTTTTCTGAGGTCAAATAATAAATGGAAGACATCAAAATTTCCTTCGTACCGGCTTCTTTCGAAAGAAGAAAACACGGTTTTAAAAAAAAAAACCGATAACATTGAAAAACCGGTTTTTTGATCACTCTACTTCTTAAATCACCTAGTCAGTGCGGTGGTGCCATTTTTATACCCTCCATGGGTGTATGTTCACTTTGTCATTCCGTTTGTAACACCTCGAAATATTCGTCGGAGACTCCATAAAGTATATATATTCTGGTTCGTGGTCGTGTCTTATGGTTGCAGATTGTTTGGGATTGAAAATGGCGAAATCGCCCCAGAGGGAAACAACTTTCCCTAACAAGGACTGGGAATATTTTGACTATTTTTTTTTAATTTTTAATTTCTGCTTTATATTCACTTGGAATTCGTTGCATACATTCCTCTAATATCGTAAAAGCATCTAAAAATAAATAAAAGTTTTAGTGGGCGAAATTGGACAAAAGGAATAAAAGGAACCAATGTTAGAAACATGAAATTTGGAATATACATCCCTCTAATTGCGTAGATAAGTAAAATAGAGAAATGTTTTCGTATTTTTGGGACGAAAAGGGGATACGGACGAAAAGGGATAGTATCATGGATACGACAACACGGTGTGTACATCCCTTTAATTGCGTAGATACGTTAAATAGAAGGATTTTTTGAAATTCGTACTTTTAAGGGAAACAATTGAAAAAGATGTATAAAAATGGTACCGTTGAAGTTGAAATCATGAAATTCGGTGTTACATGCATAGACGCGAAACATAAAACTATTTTTCGAAATTTGTACTTTTAGGCAAAAAAATGGGGCGAATGGGGACAAAAGTGGTACCAACCAAACGGCTGCAGCTAAAATAGTGAAATTCGGTGTGTACATAGCTCTGAGAGATCTTTCGATATTCGTAACTTCGGGATGGGATTAAATTTGGCACAAATCAATCATGAAATTCGTAAACGGCTGAAACTAAAATCGTGAAATTAGGTATGTACACTCTACTGCGAATATGACACATTTTGTATTTTAAATATTAGTACTTTTCCTATCAAAATGGTACGGACATTTGGGCTGTAGCTGAAATCAAGAAATTAAAAATGGGAAAATTGTTTCTACCTAATAACGACTGACAATGATGCAATGCATATTTTTGAAGATTCACTTTTTGATTACACTTCAAGTTTTATATTTACATAGAAAAGAACTATTAATATTATAATAATGAATCATCACTATTTATTTACATCAGTGCGCGTAAATATTCCTTATAGAAATATTAATCAAATATCGTGATTAGCGTTTGCATCACGGGATTTCCCGCGGGAAAATTCGCACATTTTTCATTTCCCATATTCGTACGGGAATCCCGCGGGAATTCAGTCCAAAATTTTACATATTTCTTGGCATATTTTTTTCCATCATTTCCAAAATAAAATTAAAAATGTTGTACAATTTAGATCACATAGCTTTTAATCAGGTATGTCAAATATTGCAGTTGGATGACAAAATATTTTTAAGCTGCGTTCGGATGTAGACTCAAAATCCACTTTTTCGAATTTCTCCTGTCAAGCTCCATATGAACAAAAATTAAAATCCGGGAAAAATAGATTTTGGGTGTATCCGAACGCCAAAAATAAAGAATTTAAAGTTTTCGAAGCGACTTTCATTATTTCATTTAATGCTCTTCTTACTATTAATGTGAACGATCTTCTCCGTCTTGTCCACATTTTCCAATAAAATAAGAAATATTTGATCTTTAATTAATTTTGAAACTTGAAAAGATATTTGAATTGATCTCACATTGCGCTTTATTATATAAACTCTGTAACTGGTTCGTTATGAAATATATATTTATTTTAATTTAATAAAATGTTAATGTTTCGTTGGAAAAAATAAGCATTAATTCCCGTTTTCCGGGAAATAAAAAGTACGGGATAATGCAAAGCCTAATCGTGATATGCATAAAAATATTACAATTTCCTAATATGGTAATGCACTTCCATGTAAAGTTTACAGCGACTAATCTGCCGGTTATACTGAGGAATTCACTCCGTGGTAAAGGGTATATAAGATTCGGCCCGGCCGAATAAAGTGTTGGTGACTGATCTCAATAAAATTTGGCACAAGTGCTTATTAGAGGACGTAATATGTGTAATCATTAATTATTTTGAAAAATCATAAGTTCGATTTGCGTGTGTCAAATAAAAACTAAATCGGACAATTTCAGTGTGGCTTATTAAGACATTTAATTGCCACAACTATTTATGTACAATTGTGCGAGGCGTTCCGCTACTTTATGAATTGCCCTTGTTTTTGTGAACCTTTTTTTACCCATTGTTACTTTATTTTCTCAAATTTGGTAAAATTGTAAGGAAACCATAGTCAAGTCATAACATTATGCCAATCCAGATTTAAGTAAAACCCTTTTGATGCTATGTTTGTAGCAGTGTTACTGAATTTTCGCCTATTTGTGCGTTAAATTTTCTTAGTGTAGAAAATAATGTTGGACTTTTTCAAACAGCCTGCCTGCCAAGTGAATGTTTGAATTGATAAATCACAGATAACAAAATAATTAATGTAATATCTTGACTTCATTGTTCAATGTCATGCGAAGCTTTCCAAAAAAAAAAAAAACATTCCTCAAATTTTTGGACAGAGTTTGGCGTTTCATTTGAAGTATCTACATTAAAACGTGATTTATAAAACTGGCGCCACGTCATTAGTCGAGGTCACTAAACAAAGGACCTACACAGGAAGACATTGTTCACAAGGATAATGACGTTGTAGCAACCCCTGTGGTCGGCCGCATTGTGAGACGATGGCAAAGAACTAGAGGGCCAACCTTTTAAGGTCAATCCTATATTTATTGGCACAACTAAAACAAAGACCAATTCAACAATAAAACAAAACAACAAAGAAACTGCCGCCATAATTTTAGGCATAAAAGCCTCACCTAGATTCCCACTCAAAGTCAGTCGATCATGTGGCCGATTCTCAAACATCTGTCTTTGCAAATGGCTCTAATAAATATTCAAGTTCAGTATTTATTAACGCTGGAAAATTGGGTCATCACAGCTAAAAAGGAAACACAAGTTCTTAATGGCATCACAGCACTGCCACTTCCAACGGAAGTAGATTTAGTTAAGAGGTTTATTTGTGAAATTTAAATAATTTCACATTTATACTTGTTCATCTTTTAATACATATCAACGGCTCACATTCTATGATTTGGAAAGAAAATTATAAATTTGGAAATTAAATTTTTTTCTAAAACCCTTTCTTGAAATATTTCTGATTTGGCTATACACTCATACATTAGTGTGTGAATGTGAAAGCGGCTATGAACACGAAAAATAAAATAAAACGAAAAATAGTTAACAAAGAGAGGACAGACTAATTGTAAAAACGTCTCAATCACTTTATTTTACGTCTATCATTAATGATTGATTTGGATAAAAATTGAAAAATATCGTACACAATAAATTTTTGTGCAATAATGGTTATCTGCCTATTTGAACTTTCATAGGCTCATATACAAAATGTAAAAGTACATATGAACCATAAAGACGAATAGTAGGGAATTTCGAATTATTTTTAATCGTAGCATTTAAGAATCATTTTCAGATTATACTGTAGAAGAATGATTAAAGTAGAGAATTTCGACCACATCCAATGAGTAATATTCTTTCCCACTTTGGTCAAATAGGGTAATTTAATATTATTTTTAATTAACACGCTCAAAACTCCAATGCCGTGGATAGGCGATTATTTTGATTTCATAATCAATTGAATTTATTGTTTATTTGACTTGAATTGGATATTTTCCTGGCTCAATGCCATTTTGCATCTATATTTTATAGAATGCAAATTTATTTACAAATAGCATGGTGACATTTATTACTTGACTGTATACTATCATGAATTCCAGCCCGTAACGACCTTCTTTAGGAAGCTTTCTCTTTACCTAAATGATACTCCCAAACGAATGAGAGCCACTCACCTCCCGAATATCAGTCACTATTTATCTACAAACATTTATCTTCCGAGTATACGTCTCGGGCTCGAATCGAAAGTTTTTTGTTTCTATTACTTTTTATAACATCACTCTACAGAGTAGAAGGGTATATAACATTTGTGGCAGTGAAAAAGTGTAACGCATTGAAGGAGTGACTTAAAACCCTAAGTATGTTTGGACCAAATCCGTTTAAAGATATTTTATATTTTTTGAGCCATGTCCGTCCGTCTGGAATTAAGGAATCAATTCATACTTTGCACATGGTAATATTAGTTTAATTACGAAGATGGGCGAAATTTGCCACGCCCCTTTTGGAACCTCCCACACAAATAGCCCATATTACAATTTTAAATTAAATCCCATATAAGTTCAAAACGGATATTTGGCATCAGCTACATTTTGGTATTTATTAAATTTTTATAATCACAAAATATGGCGGGTTTTGCCATGCCCCTTACTGTACCTCCACGTACAACGCATTTTTCGTTGTTTTGAATCATTTCAAATATTTCAATTTGAATAGCTCCAGGACCAATATTTTTTGTGTGCATTGAGTTGTATCGATCCACACCAAAACCTTCGTTATTGGTACACTTTTGAAGTTTTTATTAACATTCAAATTTAAAAATTTTAGAGACTGTTCCAAACAACTGTTCCACGTGAAAATGCAGCCCTCATAATTGCCTTTAAAAATAAAACATTTTCATAAAAGTCTTTAATTCATATGCGAGTTTAGGATACCAAACGTCACCAGAAAATCGTATAAACAACTTTTCGTCAAATTGGTTGTTAACTAGAGCTACTAATACTCATAGGCGTAGGAAAGGGGTGGTCTAATACCACCCCAGAGCTTTTTTAGCCCCCCAGTCACAATTTTTAAATTTATCAATGCCAATATTAGGGCTTTTCATTTAAAGTTCCAACCTTAATTCGCACAGATTGATTGATTACATATATTCTTATTTTAACAAGGTAAGGATTTAAAGGCAAAAGAGATCCTTTTCAGAAAAATTGTTTGAAGTGCTATAGTGGAAACAAGTAAAAACGGCGTTAAGTTCGGCCGGGCTGAACATTTTCCCTTTGGGCCGATTTCACCCAGTTTCAATCCCAACCGATCTACGACTATAGACTCATTTATGGAAACTTTGGACGTCCTAGCTAGATCAAGCGTGCTTTCAACAGACGGACGGACATTGCTAGATCGTCTTAGAATTTTATGACGATCAAGAATATATATACTTTATAGGGTCTCAGGTCGATATTTCAAGGTGTTACAATATTCCAATAGTTGGACTTATACTAATGTAATATAGAGCTACAAGAATTGACTTCACTGTTTGTCCACAAAAAGTTGATAAATTTCGGAAACTATCGTGCTATGGGCAATTCCATTAGAAAACGACTCAAAACCCATAGATTTAAATATTCATCCCCTCCGATTTTGATGAAATCTGGCACGTACATTCTACTAGTGCTTTCGGGTAACTATGCGTTTACCGTAGCTCCATGGAGTATGTGGTTTGAGTTTTACAGTGGTCCAAAGTTGGTGTTCTTGGGTGAAAAGATGTCTTTTTTAGCGATATCATATCTTTGGAAAGCATCATCAGATTTTAACGAAATTGGTATCATCTGAAAGGTTTTCATATCCTCTTTCGGGAAGTACTTGACGTTCAAGGACTCCAAAAACTAACAAGTAAGAAAAGGATAAAGTCGGGCGGCGCCGACTATATAATACCCTACACCACTCCCTGGGTATATACCACGCTTTGATTACTAAACCCAGGTTTTTCATTGTAGCAATTTTATGTAGTTCATAAATTATACGCATATGGTAATTGATCCAATTTTCCGGCTGATATTCCGAGTAAAGTAAATATAACATGATCTGCAAATTTTGATCAAGATCCGATGTAACATGTAGTTTCCAGAGCTTTTATAGAGTAGAATGGAGACCCCATTTGGGTTATACCATAGTATGGACACATATATTTGACTGTCATAGTATTTATTCTTAGTTGAAATATAATAAAATCTGTAAAATTTTAAAAACTTCCGATGGGGCCCATTTGTAATCACTTTCAAAGTAGGTATTTCTAGTTGAAATATAACATGATCTGCAAAATTGTATCGAGATCCAATGCACGATGTAGGTTCTCATGCTATAATAGAGTAGAAATTGGGGCCCAAATTGTATGGGGGTTATACCATAATATGGACCCATATATTTGACTTTCATAGTATGTATTATTACCTGAAATATAATATAATCTGCAAAATTCCGATGTAAAATGTGGGTCCTAGAGTGGTAATAATAAAAGTTGGGCCCATTTGCAAGGGCGTTACATTAAAAAGCGGGCCCTTATAGATCACTTTCAAAGTAGGTATTCATTATTGAAATGTAACATGATATGCTAAATTTTAGCTAGATCCAATGTAAGATGTCTAGAGCGATAATAGTGTAAACTGGGGGCCATTTGTATGGGGGCTATACCAAAACATTGACCAATATAGCTGGCTTTCAAAATAGGTGTTTCTAGTCCAAATGCAACATTGTGTGGGAAATTTGGTCAAGATCTAACGTAAAATGTGCATTTTAGAGCAATAATAGTGTAAATCGCAGGTACATTTGTATGGGGGCTGTATCAAGCCTTGGACCCATGTGGACCATTTGCATCGCTAAATCGATTCAGCAGTGTTGCCATTTTGGGCTTTTCCTACCAAAATTGGTAGGTTATTTCTCGTTTGGCAAAACCTTATTTTGGTAGGTTTTGTTGAATTTTTATTACAAGAATAAAAATTATACAAATAATGAATTGGGCCGTTCTGGGTATTAAAAAATAATATCAGCGTCAGGCCAGTTTTCGAATACGTATATGAATGGTAAAATATGGAGCAGTACAAAAGACGCCACCTTTAGACGTGAGCAAAATTTGACGTTGAATACAACATAAATTAAATTTTGTCTAATTTTGCAATTTCTCTTAATATATAGATTTAGGAATATATGAATAATAATAAAGTGTTCAAATTTTTATATTGAAGTTCTAGCCAGAAGATATGTTATTTTAAAGCGATGATTTCTAAGGAATGGAACCAGCCTTTTAAAATATGTTTAAGAGTTTTGATTTTTTAAAAAACATAGAAATACAGTTTCCCCACAGATGTTAATTTAAACCAACTGAGACAAGAGAATTGTAATTTATATTTAGGTCAGATTTTATGTCGAGTATAGTTTTGGCAGACGTATAATATAAATAAAAACATTAAAAAACCACGTGCTTAAGTGTTCGAAGTTGGAAAAAATTAAAGAAAAAACTAACAAATTCCAAATATCAATGGAGTCACACAAATGTATATCTAAATGTTTTTTTATTTGTAAGATTCTTTTGCTATATGTATATGTTATGAACTAGCTGACCCGACAAAGATTTTTCTGTCCTATTTCAATTCATTCATTCGTGTGAATGTTTAAAAAGCTATTTCAAATGTTTAAACAAATCTGGAAGATTCAGAGATATTTAATGATACGGTCATGGATATCTAATTCAGATTATGACAATGAAAGTGTCTGCATGTTCGCTTAAGTGGATTTTGAACAACGTTTAGGAACTCCTTCCGCATGAGTTTGATTTTTCATATGGTGAACTGGAAAAATCGATGGGGAATATAATGTAGAAGGTCGACATTTCAACGACATTTGCCATTGATACTTTCAAGCAAGTGTTTTGAATATAATTGTGCAGATTCGTCGTTCTGCAACTCGAAACGCTTGATAGTATTTAATTTAAATGTGGTGATGTTTTCCACAAAAAGGACGAATTCGAGCATTCATTTAGTTTATTGGGTGGAGTAGGCCGTAGATTCACTGGTAGTGTTTGGTAAACATCACCAAAAGATTTATTGCACCACCTGACCATTTTGATTGTTTCATTAATAGACAGCGAACTTTTATACAAATTCTATTTGTAATCTTTGCATTTTTAATCTATTCAACATATGCTAACATAATATTGGCTATATCGATTTTTTAATATTAATCATGAGAATCATTTGTGTGAAATCGTCATTCAAATATAACCAATATTGCAAAAAATAATCAGATATTAACTGAAGATTCTAAGGCGATAGTCTGCGCAAGTACAGTGAATTTAAAAATTCTGTTGTCAATATAATTTTCGCTAGAAACGGAATTCATTGTTTTTCGAAGCCAATATAGCATGTTCGCTCAACGACACACGATTTGGAACAACGTATAGGAACACGAACTAAAAAAAAGCACCACTTTTCATATAGCGAATGCCCCAATTGCCGTGGTATCACCGGTAATATAAATCGAAAATCACCTTCCAACAGAATCATTGAACCAACAGTGCGCCATAGCACACTCCTCCGGACCGATCACAACCTTGGTCATCTCAGATCTTCGAAAGGTTGCACTGCACGATGGAGTTTCGTTAATTTCCATTTTCATTGCAACTTGAGTGCATTTCGACACTCTTCAAAGAATTCAGCTGAAATTCCTGATAAAGCGAGCATCGCTTTAATTTTGCGATCGAATGTTTGCCAAAATTGGTACGATCAAAAAAGATTTTCCGGTTCCACTGAGAGCGCCCAAGAAGAAAATCACTAAAATCACAATCGTTCATAAGCCGTGCGTAAGCATCTTATTCGCACAATGCATCGCTTTCACATTCTTTTTGCATTGCATACTAACTCGGATAGTGTGGCACAGTCAATCCTAGTTGAGCTAATATTAATCGCATGTCTTAATTCAATGCCTCATTGTGAATTTTCAGAAATGTCTTCTTTGTATTTTGTTCAAGAATCGGTGAAAATGAATGAAATACG